>OZ024824.1:93439446-94639446 GCA_964016985.1 Anodontia alba | reverse complement strand
CATAAAATCTGACGAAATCCCCATTTATAAGTGAATTTGAAACAAAATCTGAATTCAGGCACCAGGATGAGAAGCAAGCTGTTGAAGGGGATAAAATTTGCATGCATAACTAATGGTGTATAATACAAAGCAAAACTACAAGGTTTTAGGGCAGCAGATGTTGTTTTGTATAAACTTATTTGTATTTATACATGTATCTCCATTTAATTTAATCTGAATGCATTTCAAGGAACATAACTCTTTTTCTGCTTATTTTAAGAATATTGCATTCAAAAAGGGTTTCACAAAAAATTATTCGCTTCCAAAAATGTTGGGAGACATTATTAAGTGGTGCTATGAAACTTATAATGTTTGATGCTATGAAATAACTGTACAATACTGGCAAAATATTTTTTCTGCCCATGTGTTTGGACAGTCAGGTTTGCTCCGTACCTACGAGCATACATGTATTTGTTTTGACAGCTAACTTTACCATAGTACCTTGCACAACTGCCGCCCCTTGACCTTGTATGCTACGAAACTCAACGAAACTAACCACCAGAAATACATCTGCATGTGTTCAACATTTTCAGACCAAAATATGCAAATAAAAGGGATCTGTGGCATGCTGAGAATAAACTACTCATATCCTGTATAATGTCGATTTGTACATGTACCAAATCCACTTCCTTTTGACTACAATGTAAAATTCCAGCAAAATGGCTGATATCTAGAGCACCAGTGGAATTCCCTAAACTAGGTTTCCTCAGATAAAATGACCACTTTTGCATTTAATTTCAGAAAAAAAAATGTACACATGCTGAAGGTTTCAATATTCTGCCTTGTTTAGATGACATCCCATGGAAGACGGGGTCCTTAGCTTTGGTGAATGTTAGGTCAGTAAGGTTAACCCTTGCTCTGCTAAACCGGGATATACCCTGCCTTTGCAAACAGCCTTTGCAAACAGTGTAGATCCAGATCACTTGGCTTCTGAAGAAACCAACTGATCTGGATCTGCACTGTTTGTCACAAAGCATGTGAATTTGGATCCATAACCTAAAGCCAGCAATCTGATTGGCTGAAAATAAGAAAAAAGTGTGACATCTTAATTTATTCAGCATTACAAGGGTTTATATGTTTTGGTAGAAAAAAAACATAGAGGCCACAGTCACAGGGTGTAAATTATCAGGTTTTTCTTATAAGTATGTTCAGGAATCTTTATATATATATTTTTATATGCCTTACCTGGAGCTGATAATGATAAAGATGATACAATTTGTAATGTCTTTCATTAAATAAAAGGCTCAAAATAATAATAAAAACATACACACTATAAAACTGAAAATGGCTGTAAAATGGTAATACTGCTATCTGAAATGAATAGAGTAAATATGGTTATAAAATAATGCACAGTCAAATAGCAAAAGAACCTCAACGAAATCAGTTTTAGGCATACTATATAAATGTAATGTTTGATCCTTGCATTTTCTAGGATGACTAAATAAATTAAAAAAAATTACGTATTTATCCTAAGTATTTGGACACCTTAACTCGTTACATACCTATCCTAAAAATAGAACAGGTACATTTTACTATCTGATCTTAAGTCTAAAATCTTGTTGTATGAGTGGCAAACAGTACAACACTGTCTGCTCAGGCCTGTCTGTCCGAATACTTAAGGTAAATACGGTAATAAATTTATAGCACACACAAAGAGGCTCAAACTACTAGTTTCCCTTATTATTCCACCTCAGCCCCTTGTATTTGTTCTTAATTTTGAGCAAGTTTGGACTACTGGTGATATGTCTAAAATCAGCTGGCTGAATGGCAGACAGAGTAGATCCTGATCAAACTGCCCCATTTGCAGTTTGATCTTGATCTACACTATGTGGGCCGCACCAAGTGAAAATGTGTCTTCGAGCATGTGCAAAATGCACTGATTCAAATTCATTCCACACATGCACAAAGTGTCATCAGGGCATTTGCTCTCCACTGATACATTCTATAGTGTCTAATGATTCTGTTACTGGACAGTGAAGACCCTGGTCAGACTGTGCAAATGCACAGGCTGATCTGGGCCTTTGCTGTGCGCATATGCCCCAAAACACATTGTCGCACTGCAGGGCCCTACTATTAATGATGCCCATCCAAATACTTATTGTAAATGCAGTATTCATATCCATATGAGCTGGGATACAAAAACATTATTGAGATTCACTGTGAGAAAAGAGATCTTCAGGGAGCATACTAGGTAAAAATTTCAGCAGCCAACTTTTTGGTTATTTTTTCTTACTTTTTCACAAGAAATTGGGGTTGACATTTCATGCAAGTAATCATTTAAGATAATGTTAAATAAAAAAATTTTTGGATCTTTTTGTAAAGGTTCTTTAACTATCTGACTGTACTGACTAGAAGTTCACTGCACCCATACTTTAACATCATAGATCCAGTTAAATGGTGTATTGAGACAATCTTGTTCCAAAAAGGTATCTTGTGGGTACTGACTGGCATTGTTACAATGTGATAATACCATTCAGTACCTACAGGGTATGTTTGGTGCAAAAATTGTCCTAACTCTTATAGCACTAGGCAAATTTGTACCAGAAAACATACTAAAATTGATATTATTTTTCTGAGAAAATAAGACAACATTTCATGTGAATCATCTGCTAGGCAGATGATTCACATGAAATGTTGTCTTTTTTTTCTCTGAAAAATAAGAAATATTTCACTATTTTCTGCTGTAGTTGTGATTAGCGCTTTAAGAGCTAATTTATCACTACAATCTCCTTATTATGTGGGGCCTGTCAAGAGAAGACCTTTACACCATATGTACACAGAAATGACCCATATCAGTCTGTGCATCAATATAGCAACATTTCAGTGTAGCATCATAGCCTTAGATTAGAGGAATATCCAGGGCTCAGTTGTTCGAAGCTAACGACATCGTTAGTTAACGATTCATTAAAATTTACATCGAGTGATACGCAAATATGCTGAATTTTTTTGCTGAAAAAATGTGAGTAGCTTTTGCAATGCAAAAGCTACTCACATTTTTTCAGCAAAAAATATCAGAATATTGTGTATTGAATCCGCTATAACAGTTAACGAAATGACCCTTAACGAGCTCGTTAAGCTAACGATGCTTTGAACAACTGGGACCAAGTAAATATTATACTTATTGCTCTACAAAAAAATACTTTGTTGTACTCATTTGAATCACTTTGTCAAAGTATTTCCGGTGGGTACTCACAACATACTCGTATGTTATGTGGACTGAGAAAATAACTTTTATGTGGACTGAGAAAATAACAATAAAAGTAAGATTTTTTTTCTGGGAAAAAAGGTACTCACAGGAAACATTTTGTGAAGGTATTTCCAATGGATACCCACAACATATGTTATGTGAACTAAAAAACATAACCATAACAGTTGTTTTTTTGTTTGTTTTTTTTTTCTGAAGAAAACAAACCCACGACCAACATCTTATCTAGAACTATGGGGCTGTCTAATTAGGCAGGGCCTTTTGCTTCAAATATGTTTTCACAGGGTCCATGACATTTTGTCTAAACCCATTTCGTCTAAAGGACATTTCGTCTAAAAGACATTTCGTCGAATACGACATTTTGTCTAAATTTCGTCGAAAAGTGTCTAAATTCGTCTAAAAATGTCTAAATTTTTTTGTCTAAATTTTTTCGTCTAAATTGCTCTTAAAAATTCACAATGGTGAAAACTACTCACAATAATAAAAAGTGAGAAAATCGAAAAAGACGAAAAATAACAAAGGTGCTACATTTCGTCTAAAATCCTTATTGTTTTTCGACGAAATGTCGTATCAGGCCGGTTTTTTAGACCAATTGTCGTATTAGACGAAGTGTCTATTCGATGAACTGGGTTTAGACGAAATGTCGTGCACCCGTTTTCACAAGTTCTAAATACTGTGTGTCCAAGCATGAAATGACTGACCATAATAGGATGCAAGAGACTGTTCTGAGCCTTATTATTCACATAAGGCATGCAAGGTTTCCCCATGACATGGTATATATAAATGAACAAAGATATGTTGTATAATGTATATATGATATACCTGAATGTTGTACATTCTATATAAAACCATAAGCAGTAAGCAAAGGTACAGTAAATACCATACAGACAGATTAGCAACTTAACAACTACAAACCCAATTCAGACCCGAACACATGAATGGAACAAAATGGCAAGTACCGTATTCAACCTAATTACCGCACTGTGCCCTTAGCTTTTTCAAAGTTATTGGGAAAAAAACGTGTAGTGAAATATACCTAATAAAGGTACACATTGAAGAAAGATCAGCAAAGAACTGCTTATTTAATGATGCTTATGCGATATGTTTTTGATTTTCTTTATAAAATCATGTTTTGGGTACTCATTTGAATTGCCTCGACAAGTCGAGGCAATTCAAATGAGTACCCACAACATGATTTTATAAAGTGGTTAAAAGTAGATGGGCTGTAATCTTAAGTCTCGGAAATTGCTTGACTGTGCACTTATAGGAGTATGTGCGGTTATTAGGTCGAATACGGTAAGTTAATGAAATTTGACCACAAACTTTATGCAAAGTTGATACAAGGATAATAAATAGGAGCCAAAAGATAGGAAAATATACAATATGTTAACCCTAGTCTTGCTGAACCCAGATATACCCTGCCTTTGCAAATAGCGCAGATCCAGATCAGAAGCCAACTGATCTGGATCTGCACTGTTTGTCATTCAGCATGTGAATTTGTATCAACAATCTGAATCAAGTAATATGATTGGCTAATATTAGAAGTGGGCATGGCATATTAAGTTCTTCAGCAGGGCTAGGGTTTACGCAAATAGCTGAGGCCTTGACCAGACTGCATGTGTGTGCAAAGCCTTCATTGTTTGCTATTTACCATGTTTACCAAAAGTATTGGAGCAGATAGGCCTGAGCAAACAATGTAGACCCAGTTCAGATACAGCCGAATGTGTCTTCTGATCACTCATCCAGCAGTTTTTAGACACACCAACAGGTGAGCCATCGCATGACAAAACCTACAATAAGACGTGTCACCAGCAATGACTCAGATCAGCCTGTGCATCTGCAGAGTCTGATCAGAGTCTTTGCTGATGGCATGTGCCCTCAACAGCATCTGGGCTATCCAAAGATGGATAGACAAGAACCCTTGCTATACTGGGTGGATGTACAGGCTGATTTGAGTCTTTGCTGGCCACACAGGTCATATTGTAGGAGTTATTGTGCACTGGCTCAGGTAGTAAAATTGAATTGTTCAAATCTTAGGACAATTACATAGCTCCATATAAAAAATGCATCTAGATGAATATTTTGCTTATTTCTTCAGGAAAAGGTGAGTACTGATTTGAAGTGCCTCACCTAATTACTAATTTCCTGGTTTCATAGTAGTAAAGTGTTTTTGAAAATCTTTAAATGTATATGTATAGAGTAATTGTACAAATGAACTCCATGTATTAATGTTCGCAAATCGGCGAATTTTTATATTTGCAAACCATATATTTTTTTATAGAAATATTAAGGCCAGTTTACAAATCTACAAATTTTAATACCAGTGAAAATGTCTAAAATTATAAAATCGTGAACATTTATCCCTGCAAACATTTATACAATTAGAGTACTTATAATTTATTTATTTTTTTTTTTTTTTCTTTTCTTTTTTTCTAGATGTCATGATAATTTCCTGAAAATGTCAACAATTTTGCATCATTTGAAATCATGACTCCAAATAATGTACCCTGTTTTGATTTCTGCATAAACTATTGTCATTTTTACGATGGGAACTGTTATTGGTTTTGTTTTTTTATTGTTGTTGTTTTTGTTGTTGTTTTTTTGTTTTTTTTTTTTTTTTCAATGAAATGCCAAGTAAAAACTGTCATTCTAAGTATGCTGCCAGAACTAATTATTATTATTATTATTATGTACAACCATGCAGAAAAAATCTAGAATAATTCTTCCTAGTGTCATGTCCAAAATGGGGATTTCTCTTTAATAAAAGAACTGATGATGCAAACTGCAGTCTTGGCCTTCACATGACATTATGTAGATTTTCCTAGGCACTGGCTCTTGACACCAAACAACACTGCACATACTTTCAAAGAACCAGCTATGAAGTATAAGCAGATATTTACAGCTGTATATTTGCAGCAGACAACAGTAAAATCAGCAGATATCTTAATATATTTCTCTAAATTTTCTGTAGAAACAGGCCAAGTATCTTCATCATTTTAGAAACAATACAAATGGTCTTTATCTCTTAACATTCAGTACACTATTGGCAAATTCACCAATTGACTTGATGATATTTTTATCATTTTCCCAGAAAATTACATTTCATGCAAAATTAGACAATTTGCATTTGAAATTTCATGCAAATTATCTCCTTAGGAGACTATCTGCATGAAATGTCAAATCCTATTTTCTGGGAAAACATTTCAAAATGCAGTCTGCTGAAATGTTTACTCGGCATGCTAAGCATTAAGAAAAGAGGAAATTTTACTATTCAATATTTATGCATAAAAAAACAACAAAAGACTTAATACTTATTAGAACTACCTCCCTGGGGTATATTTAAATGCAAAATGATAACCTGACCCAACACTCTGATAAGATGTTACCATGTGAGCAGTGACTACACAAACTGACTACTGACCAGTCTCCCACCCCACCCCCTGCCGTACCAATGGGTCTTTGCTATTTGCATGCTAGACAATACTGCATTTCCCAAACTATGCTTTAAATGATTGCTTTAAATGACGTAAACTTTAACCTGGCGAATTTAAATATAACTTTAAAGTATTAAATGACTTTTCCCAGAAAAAAAGGTCTTGACATAAAACTTTCTTGAATTGCCTCTTAGGAGCTAATTCACATTTATTCCAGTAAATTAAGACAAATATTGGCAAAAACCACCCATTTGAAATGGTCTGCTAATTTTACTAGCATCATACTAATTCAGAAGACCTCCAGGAGACAGGATATACTTGTTAGGTTTTATACCATTTTTAACCATTACCACTCTCTTGGCTAATTCAGCAGATGACAAATTTATTATATTTTTCTTATTTTTCCCAGAAAACAGGTTTTGATGTTTCATGCAAATTGTCTCCTAGGAAATGTCAAATCCTTTTTCCTCAGAAAAATAAGAAAAAAAAATTACAAAATGTTGTAAGCTGAAAATTTTAAGTATTAACAAGGGTGACAGTTTACTGGTTGCTTTTTCTGCACATCAAACCCTTTCTGGTAAGGGGTTTGCTCTAAAAGAATTTGCTTCCTTTGGGACTCTAAAACTAAAGAGTTTGCTTCCTATGTGAGCAAATTCTTTCCTTTCAGAGAAGAGCCTTTCCAGATGGGAGGTAATACAATTTTGACAGAGTGGAAGTTCACTTTAAAGGGGAGTATTTGGTGATAATTCTGGAATAGTTTTCTTCAGTCCTCCATTAAAGCAAGTTGCTAGTATTCATGAGAAGCATCTTGGTTAGGCACTTCTAATGAGTACCCACTTCTATGGAGAAATAAGAAAATTACCCCAGAATTATCACCAAATGCTCCTCATTAATTCTCGATACAAATCAACAATAAATGGCAAACTATGGCTTTAAATAAGTATTAAAATGGTTGCTAAGCAACTATCACTCAACACAAAAACCATCTCATATACAAACAGATTTATCGCAACAACTATTATGAAGTCAGAAATGAAATGTACACATCTTTTTATTTAAAACAGCACATTTGAAAATGTAACAAAAGGAGTTAATATTTGGCTTTCCAGGGTATATCTGGATTTCTTCATCTGCATTTCTTCATGAGAAAAACACACTCATATAATATGTGAAGATATTGATGATGAATTAAGCTCCAGATAAGATGGGTATCCAGATATTTTTTCTTATTTCTCCACGAAAACATATGTTGTGGGTACCCATTAGAAGTGCCTCAGTGAGGCACTTCTAATGAGTACCCACAACATGTTTTCATGAAGAAATAAGAAAAATATCAACACTTTTCGACGGAAAAATTATCTTATCTGGAGCTATGGAAGAATGATATTATAATAAATTAAATGTAAGTTTTAACAATAACTGCATTCCATGTCCATATCACTATTACTATATCCCCTATAAGGTTCTTTTCTATGAACAAAAAGTTTTGATATATTCTAGAGATATGATATTCTGAAATTAAGGGAACTTCATACACTTGGTAAATTTTCTGCCATTTTTCTACAAGGGAGACAACTTTGTAACTTACTGTTTGTTTTCTTGCACCCCTATTCCTTTCTCAAAAGGGATCTATTCTAAAAGAAAAGCACCTGCTCCTAAGCAGACAAATGGTTTCCTTTCAGAGTAACCCCTTTTGAGAAGGGGGCAAAAACAACTTTGACAGAGTTGTATCCCTTGAATGTGTATTAATTCTCCTTAAATTTTGATTCCTTCCACATACCACTTCCAGTAGTTAATCACCCACAGAGTATTCACAGGAGGTTGTATTTCATGAAGTTTAATTTTTCCATAAAATTACATAATAATACATGTACACTGAAACCTCTTTATAAGATGGTTTTGGATATAAGATAGTTTAAAGGTGGACCCTGAAAGTGTTTTATCCAAGTAAAAATGTATAGATTATATAGAAAAATGACCATTTTTTGGTCAATTTTCTATATAATCTATACATTTTTTTATTTGAATACAACACGTTTGTTTTGCTTGCATGATTTTTTGTTTTGGATCCCAGCAAAAAAAAGTGATATAAAGAGGTTGTGGTGTATATGTGAATAAACAGAATCACTGTAACAAAATCACCATAACAAATGAACATCGCCAACTATCCAATTGGATGCTACACATCACTTGTCATGTGATCAGCATCCGAGTCTGTCGTAATTATATCTTCTTTGTCCTGTTTGTTCTGAATTTTTGGACTATTGTTTTCTGAAGATAGTCCGATGGAATCATAACCAACATCCTCCGGTCTGATTTTGAGCAGAATCTGTTCTTCTTCCTTTGGCAGTAACCATGGAAACGTCTCCAGCACCCAGTCAGTGGGATCTTCCCACTGAGCTCTTCTACCATACACCTACAATGATATCCATATAAATAAATATAACATCTAAATTTTGTAGTCTGATGGTACATGCTGATACTATTCTTTTTATGACACTTTTCATCTAAGTTCTTCTGTCAGACTTTCCTACTTAAGCACCACTCCACATAAGGCACTTTTTTCAACTAAAAACTATCCATATTTTTCTTATTTCTGAATGACAACATATGTTATGGGTACTCATTAGAAGCGCCTCAGTGAGGCACTTCTAATGAGTACCCACTACATATGCTTTCGTGGCAAAATAAAAATAATACATTCTGGATATCCCCCCTTATCTGGAGCTATGCTCTATTGCACTGGCAAAACTTGCTAACACTATTAGTTTATTTTCACAACTTTATGACAGGTAACATATTTATGTTAAACATTTGGACAGAGAAGCCTCAGCAAATAACGCAGAACTAGATCAACTACTACATTAATTGCCATTCCATCACAACATTCTAGACACAGAACTAAGTGGCTTATTTGATTTGTTAAAATTTTAAGATATGAAGTGCGGTAAGGACTTGATACAGTACAGCCTCTTTATAACATGGTTCGTTATCACACGGTTTTGGATATAACACGGTTCAAATGGATCCCAAAAATGTATAAATTTTATTGAAAAATGACCATAAATGGTCATTTTTCAATATAATCTATACATTTTTGTTTGGATATAACACGGTTGTTTAACTAACACTGTTTATGCTATGGACCCCAACAACAGTGTTATAAAGAAGTTATGGTGTACATTCTATATATGAAGGACAAATGCAGTAAAAACAATACATAAAATATTGTCTGAATCTTTAGCAATTTTAAGTGAGGCACTTGTAGTGAATATCCACAACACATGTTTTCATGGAGAAATAATAAATACCTTACAGTTTGGTGAAAAAACACCTATTCTGAGCTATGGCCACAAAGAAAATTAGTACTTGCATAAAATGTACTTGCATGTACTGAATCCCATTTTCAGTGACATTTTAAAATGCTGTCAACTCTTTGTGGGAAAAGTTAAGAAAAAAATCAGAAAAAGAGAAAATAAAATGATTCAATCTCTATTTATCAACAACAAAGAAAAGGGAATATAACCTACCTGCAGTCCCTCTCTGACAGCCTCCAGCATGTAAGGAACAATGGAGTAATTCCAGAGGTCTGTGAACCAGATCTTTGATCCAGCAATCTCCATTGGTGCTGACAGGAACAGCCTTGGACCTAACAAACAAATAAAACATTTAAAGTTCAACAACTAGGCTAATTAAGTCAGATTCATTGAAACATAACCAATTATCACACTGCAACATTAACATTAAAAAATGGTATATATTCACTGAATGTCAAATGGAGACAACTCCAACAGAAATAAATTTGCTTCCCTTGTTAATGAATCTCTTCTACGAGTCAGTAAGGCTACTCATAAAGAATAGAATTCTTTCCTTT
This sequence comes from Anodontia alba, assembly GCA_964016985.1. Classification (NCBI taxonomy): domain Eukaryota; kingdom Metazoa; phylum Mollusca; class Bivalvia; order Lucinida; family Lucinidae; genus Anodontia; species Anodontia alba. The sequence continues at coordinate 94,628,894 of OZ024824.1, read as the reverse complement.
CTGAGTAGCCCCACTTTGAGAGAGAGGTGAATCCTTTCTGGGCTGTGACTTCCTTTTGAGATACACTGATTCCCATTTATCTCCCTTTGTAGGTTCATAATCATTATTTCTAGTATTCTTACTGATCTACTGAAGTTCAAGACCTTTTTCATCTTCACTTCAAAATTATCAAGGGCAAATTGACAGTGGAAATTAATTGTGGAGATCTGAACTGAATTAGAGGGATCATGTTTTTTCATGCATTAGGAAATAAGCAGTTTGAAAATTCAGACTGTATGTCATGCTCAGGTATTTTCCAAGGGACCTGGCAAATGTTAATGCAATGAAACAAATGTTATTGTTGTTTTTTTACACTTTGTATTCAGAAATGCCATCAATTACCTGAGAAATCAGACCTTTGATCCAGCAATCTCCATTGGTCCCAGTTAATACATATTATACAATGACATTATTCCATGAAAAAGTTAACTGTAACTAAGCTTAAATAAAAGTATTCATCACGAAAACATGCATATATAATTTTGACCCCCTTAAACCCCTTTTATATAGTAAAATCGGGGTTTACAGGGGTATACATTATTTTTTCTTATTTTGCTAAAAACACAGATTGTGGGTACTCATTAAAACTGCCTCAAAAAGGCAGTTCTAATGAGTACCCACAATCTATGTTTTGAGCAGAAATATGAAAATATCCAAATTTTTTATCAGAAAATTTTGCTTTTTTGGTTATAAAATTTTCAATATATTTGAATAGGCGTGTTTTCGAATGTGTAAGTCAGCTTAAAAGTATTGATAGTTTTCTTTATTTCTGCATGAAAACTTATATTGTAGGTACTCATCTATAGGCATAATTTATCTTACCAATAGTCACATCAGATGAGCTATGGGTCTCTAAGAATTTGTTCAAATGTAGCCAGACTTTAGGAACCCAGTCAATGATTTTATTCAAATCATTGTTCCTCAGACTAGTCATAACCTCTGCTTCTACAAGTCGTCGTCGTAAAAACCTTCCAAGGAATCCTTTCACCGGTTCCATGTGGTTTGCACATAACACCCATCTAGAAATTACAAAAAGTATCTATAATCTGATTCAGGGCCATACTTTACATGTATCAGATTACGGGGTATTATATTTACATTAAAAATAACTGTTTTTGAAAATTTTTCTACTAACATATAAAGGCAATATCCAGATAAATATCACTTTTTCCAGACATTTTGAAATTAAAGAACAAAGGCCTTGATTAGTCCAGGTGGATATATATGCTGACCATGACCTTCACTTATTCAAATATACATTCAGTTCTCTTTTTGCTTGACATAATTTATCAAGTTAGCCCCCGCACCCCCCTCACCCTGCTCACCAGCACCCAACCCACCCACCTATACCCACACACATACAAAGCATTTAAATTTTATGAAGGACGTTTGCATAGCTTTTATCTGAAGATGTTTTATAACACACAAAGTTTCCTGGCCCCAAGGTTATAAAACTTTTTTTCATGCTCAACTCAGCAGAGCATGAAAATTTCTCTGCTAATAAATATGAAAATGCCAACAATAGTTGGCATTTTCATATTTATTAGCAGAGAAATTTTCATGCTCAGCTATGTTTAGCAAGAAAGAATTTGCAACTGTTAGTAATTTAAGGATTATTAACAGGACAAATTTCATGCTCAGCTGAGTTGAGCATGAAAAAAGTTTTATAACCTTGGAGCCAGAAGTAAAATTGCAAACACTTTAGGCATCACTTACCTGAAGTTATGATGTAGTTGTAGATTGGTGGTTGAGCAAGTTGCTTGATTCATTGTTCCAATGATGTATGGACTGAAAAAAAGAGTCAGCAGGAGAATGTAATACAATTACAATAAATATGAACACTTTTGTAAACCCCTTATAGACAATAAACTCTCCCACACTATATACTGGAAGAGTCCATTTTCGATTTAAGGTATGTTAGGCTATATAATGTAGATATTCCTAAAATGGTTGAACTATTTGCAAACAGTGGAGACCCTGATCAGACGCCAAGTTCTGTTTGCCAGTTATCCATTTAGGGGTCTCCAGCCTTCAATCGGTTAGATAAAGCTCTCTGCATTACTTATCAACCAAACACATTTGGACAATTATATTAAGAACAACAGATACACTAGCAGAGGGAGGCAACTGTCAAGATTGTTTTGCCTCCATTCTGAAAAACGTTGTCTCTCAAAGGAAATAAGAAAACACTTAACCAGCATTGCTTTCTGGTAAACCATACGTATATTCTTTACCGACTTAGATGAGCTGCAGAAAAGTTTTACAGTGCTTATGTCATTTTAAAACAATGACAATGTGATAAATATCCTAAAATTTCAAACACTTTAATCCATACTTTTTTTTTAAATTTTGCCTTTTATGCAGTTGTTTCTTAAACTGCTTAGTGGAATAGCAAACAGTGTAGACCCCGATCAGACTGCTCTTTCAGCACCCACAAGATATGGCTTGGTGCAAAAACAGAAGTTCTCTGAATTACGAGGGCACTTCAAAAAGTTCTCTGCCTCTCCTAGAAAAATTTGATATTGCTGACTTGTTTTGGCATATAACTTTTATACAAGGTCCTACAACTTTATCAACAAAATCTGATGTATCTGCTGTGTTTATATATATATATACAGATGACACAATTTTGTACATACAGGGAGTGCTTATGGTTGGCTCCTTGCAAAAGGGTCAAACCATTAACTAGGCCTATTATGCATCAGAATTGGGACAGCTGAAAGAAGCAATCAAAACCAAAAGAAGAGGAAAGCTTTGATCAGGCATTCTGTTGCTGCAGGACAATGCTCCAGTCCACACAGCACAATTGGCAATGGCAAAAGCTGAAAGATGTAGCTTTGAACTGTTGTCTCATGCCCCTTACTCATGGGATCTAAAACTGTCTGACTTGTATCTATTTCCTAAACTGAAATCCCACCTGCATGGCCGCCACTTTCAAAGTGATGACGACTCGATTGATGCTGTTTCAGAGTATCTTGAAGCTCAAGATGTAGCCTTCTTCCAAGAAGGAATTGCAAAGCTTTGAACATCAATGGACTAAGTGCATTGTTCATGGAGACTATGTTGAAAAACAATGCATGGATAATGACCTCTCTTTGACACACTACTAGCATGGCGGAGAACTTTTTGAAAAGCCTTGTATCTCTACAATTATAAGCTTATCAAGTTATGAGTGTGATACTCACCATTTCTGGTACTTGACACTAAGGAAGCCATTGAACACCTCACCAAGGGAGCCCACATGGTGTAAATTATCCAAGATGATAACACTTGGAAGCTCACCCATGCTCGTGTTCTCACACTGGTCAGCAATGTTGGCAAGATACTGGCGCAATTCCTTTGCCGACTTGTGATCTACATTAAATGTGGCCACTGAACCAGCAGTTAACTCTTTACCAGATCTGAAAATACATATACAAAGAAAATTTAGCCTCAGTTAGCGACAATACTTGTATTGATTGTTTCAGTATGTCACCAATGTTAAAGCTGGCTAATCAGAGCTGAAAAGACAATCGGTTATCAGTCCTGCCATTGTGATTGATAATCGATTAGTAATCACCGAAGATTTGGTCATGATTTTACCTGTGTGTCTGAGCATGACTCTTACCATATGTTATACTTTACTGTATGTATTTGGTCAGACAGGCCAACAGTGTAGACCCAGATAAGACACCACAAAATGCAGCATCTCATCAGGGTCTATACTGTTTGCCACTACCCCAGCTATTTTTAGTCACAACATTGGGTAATAAATTGTACCTGTTAAAATTTTAGATAAAGTATGGCAGGGAGTTGAGGTGTCTGAATACTAAGGGTAAATATGGTAAAGTAACAGACACAGAACTCAAATGATCGATTATTAGCGAATCTGTAACAATAATCATTTTTTGTGGAATTTATCAATCAATTAATGGATTATCTGATTAATTGTGCCAGCCTTAACCAATGTACAGATACATTTCTGCAAAGAAGCAACTTTTAATTTAGCTGCATAGCTATAGCTAAGAGGAGTAGTCAGACAAGTTTTCTCATTTCTCCATGAAAACATTAGTTGCTATACTCATAAGAACTGTCTAACTGAGGTGGTTCCATGAGTACTAAAATGTATGTTTTTAAGAAGAAATAAGAAAAATAGCAACATTTTCCAGCTGAAAAACTTCTGTATATTATAAAAGTTTATAAGAATAGGCTGAGTGTTTCCCTTCAGAATCTATTTTGCTGCCATATACTGTAAACGAAATATTGTATTATTAGCTAGGTATGGAGAATGACTGACCCTTATCAAAATAAAGTTAATCTCTAGATCTGATGATTTTTCAACAAAAAAATATCCATTCTTTTCCCCCACAAGAATATGTTGTGAGTATTCATCAGATCTGCCTTAGCATGGTGAATCTAATGAGTAGCATATTTATCATACATATTTGCGCAGATGTGCCTCAGCAAACACTGAAGACCCAGATCAGATGTCACAAAATGAGGCATCATCTGGGCTTACACTGTTTGCAGCTTATCCAGCATTTTAGACATAAAAACAAGTAGTAAAAACAGACTTGTTTGAATATTATGACAAGAATGTTATGATGTTATGGTGCCACAATACTTCAGGCAAATTCAGTACTCAAAACAAGTTTATTTTTGTTTGTTTTAAAGAGAAAAAAATAATCTGAATACCCCTCTTATCTAGAATTATAAAAAAAACGACACAATGCTTTATACAAAGAACAAGTTATTTGCACATAGGGTCATTATCTTGTTACATTCTTACCTTAAGACCAAGTGTTCTGCTAATTTCTGAGCTAGGTATGTTTTTCCTGTACCACTGGGTCCACACAAGATAATTCTCCGATGTTCCAGCAGCAGAGATATATATCTCTGAATTATAGACTTTGGTATCAGAGTTTCAAAGGCAAGAGAATCTACACTGTTCTGTCTTGTCCCTGCAAGTAGAAATTGGTAATTTCAAACAACTGATTTAGCATGAATCAAAGTAGAACCAAAACTGAGACAGAGACAACATACTTCTTCACTCTTCATGACTCTCGGGTAGAGGACCATTAAGTAAGCAGCCATTTTCAATTTTTCACTGCTGGCTTTCATCATGTACATATATTTTTTTTTATTTTTTATTTTTTTTTTACTGCTGTGAAAATATATAAAATCCCAGTTTCAAAGGAAACAGTCTTTAAAAATGTTTATGTATGTTTGATCAGCATTTAATCAATAACCACTTTTGAAGTTTTCTCAGACACCAATTTGAGATTGTCACCACTGACTGTCATTTTTGTATCATTAAAATTCAAATTCAGAAACTGTTCTAAAAAAACTGTACTTTAAACTGTCTTTTATTGGAATCTGTCTTATAAAAAGGCCCAGTGTATATGAAAAATTCAACTCGAATACTTACGAGTTGCTACTTCAGGTCGTATATTGTCCTGCTAAATAAATTTACATGTCACACCTACTTCTAATTGTCAGCCAATCAGATTACTGGAATCGGGTTGTTGCTATAAATTCACATACTGAATGACAAACAGTGCAGATCCAGATCAGTTGGCTTCTTCAGAAGGCAACTGATCTGGCTCTACAGTGTTTGCAAAGACAGGGAATATCTTGGTGTAGCAGGACAAGGGTTAACTAAGATCGACAAGACGATGGACCTAGCTATACTGGGAACTCTTTATAAGACAGTTTATTATAACATGGTTTTGGATATAAGATGGCTTAAAGATGGATCACATAAGTCTTGTATCCAAACTAAAAAATGAATAGATTATAAAGAAAAATGATCATTTATGGTCTCTTTTCTTTATAATATATACATTTTCATTTGAATACAACACCGTTGTTTAGCTGACACAATTTTCCTTTTGGATTCCAGTATTCCTGTTATAAAGAGGTTTGTGGTATGCACTCATTTTTCACTGTCACATAAATATGCTAATTGTTGTTACTGACTCACAAATATGCCTAGCAGCTAGTTTTCTTTTACAACTCCTTATCAGGCTTTTGTTTAATAGCATTTTTTAAATCATTTTAATCTTATTTCCTGCTGCAAAATCTCCAGAAATAACTCAGTCTAGACATATTAAAAGAGTTTAAGCAATATTAAGAGAACTAGAAACACTTGGTACATTTTTCGCCATTTCCACCAAGGGAGATAAGTTTTGTGACTTCCTGTTTGCTTCCCTGTATATCAAGTCCTTTTTGAAAAGGGATCTACTTTAAAAGGAAAGAATTTGCTCCCACAGGGCTGACACAATTTTCCTTTTACTACCCAACAGGAAGCAAATTCTTTCCTTTCAAAGTAGAACTCTTCAGAAGGAAGGAAAAACAATTTTGTCAGAACTGCCTCCCTTAGAAGTGTATCAATTCCCTTTTAACCCTTGTCATGCTGAATAAATCAAGAAGCCACGCCCACTTCTAATTGTCAGCCAATCAGATTATTTAACCCAGATTGTTGATATAAATTTACAAACTGAATGACAAACAGTGCAGATCCAGATCAGTTGGCTTCTGAAGAAGCCAACTGATCTGGATCTACACTGTTTGCAAAAGCATGGCATATCCGGGTCCAGCAGGACCAGGGTTAAAGAATTTAATCTAGATTGAAATTGCTGACACAGTTCAGGCAGAGTAAACCTAATAACAGAACCTAAGGCAGAATTAAGTCAACAAAATATGCAATATGTAACCTGGGAAAATGGTCCTTATATCACATGTAAACGGGAAAGGTCCTGATCAGGCTGCCATTGCTCCAAAGAAGACGCTTTTTTTTTTCAACAAAAAATATGGATATTTTTCTAACAACAGGTAACAAAATATTGTGGAAAAGAGGAGAAATTGCTCCTAAGGAGAAATTGCTCCTAAGGAGCAATTTCTCCTCTTTTCCACAATATTTTCAATATATCTCTAATTTCAGGCGTCAAATCACATATTCATTCCTGAAATGTGGTTGTTCGTTTAAGTTTTCCTCAATTCTACAAATCTGATATGTCAAGGTATGGATATCTCAAAGTATTTCAGAGAATCCTTTGGACTTTGAGATAACAAAAGTTGACTCTATACACATGCATTCTACTTATTTGAAGCTAGTACTTTAATATGAAGACAATGGTTTATTCATGTACACACTGCATAGCTCCACACAGAGCTCAGTTACCATGTATTACCTAAGCTAGGAAGAACCAAGAAACCCTTCATTTGAATACATGGAAGGTGAATGTCCTAGAACTTCAAACACTTTGTTCCATACCTTTTTTTGCCTAAATTTTGACTTCTACATAGTTTTTTCTAGAAATATTTAGTGGAATGGCAAATATTGTAGACCCTGATCAGGAGCAGTCAGATCTGGGTCTTTACTGTTTGTATATGCCATTTTGTCAGAAACTTTGGTGTACGGAATTTTAGGACATTTAACATACTCTGCCTACCATGACATAGCAGTAACTGGCATGACAAGACTAACTGTTCAGATTTTTAATGGTACCAGGCAACTGAGTCACATAGAGGTAGCATTATAATATGACAAGAATGAACTTCTACATACCTTTTAGGCAGAGACCAATCTGCATAGTATCACCCACAAGGTAACCAATAGGTAATAATTCCGGCACTTCAGAGTCTGTGAATATAAAATTTTAACTCTTTGCATGCTGGTAATTTTGCATGCTTTTTTGTCGTCTGTAGAGTTTTTTCAGAGTGTTAAACAGTTTGGATCCAGATCAGGCCCGACATTTTGTCGGGCCTGATCTGGGTCCAAACTGTTTGCAAAGGTTATCAGCAGACGACAAAGGTCACCACTAGCATGGAAAGAGTTAATGTGAATAGTGTAAGATAGCAACAAACAGTACTGCATCAATTCTATACACATGTACCTTATCAAATCATTAATAGAAATGAAGGTGACCAAGGTGTGTGGACACACTTAATCTGCCTTTTTTTGCATACACATAAATGTGTTATGCTACAGTCAATTTCGGAAAGATAAGGCTCACTGGTAGGCTATGTTCTGTGATTAAGGCTCTTCCTAAACATACTATTATAATTTGTAGCAGAAGACCTTCAAAACTTTTTTTATTATTTTTCAGAGCACAATGATTCACATGAAATGTCAAGACTTGTTTTCTCTGAAAAATAGAAAGAAAAAAAGAAAAAAAAAAATTATCTGCAGCAGTTGTGACTGGCACTTTAAGGGTTAACACTGTTTGTTTGTGTTGACGTTTTTTTGGCCCAGTCAACCAAAAGGGTCATGTTGAGCATGGTCAGTTTACCTAACCACACTTTCACTTGGCAGGCTTAGTGCTCTAAGTGGTTAATCAGTATTGTGCACATTCTTTCACCAGAAACTGACAAATGCCTTCTTGAATCAGTGGAAGGGAGAGAATGACTGAAGAAAACATTTCATGATTAGGTTTAACATACAAAAATGACTGGCTACTTTAGGTCTTTCAAAAAAGTTTTTCTCCCCTTCTAAAACAAGGTCTGCTCTAAAAGGAAAGAATTTTCTCCCAAGGGTCTACTTTAAAAGGAAAGAATTTGCTCCCAAGGGGAGCAAATTCTTTCCTTTTAGAGTAGACCCCTTTCCTGGTGTGCAATAACAGACACAGGAAGTCACAAAGTTGTCTTCCTTGTAAAAATGGTGAAAAATTCACTAAGTGTATTCGGTTCCTTTAAATGACCTTGCATACCTAAAAGGGCCTTTTTTTCTCACAATACACATGGTATTAAGCTGGTTTTTAGGCTGGTTCTCTCATGACAAGCTCCTCTTATTGCACAAGACAGATCACTGATACAGGAAATTAATAGTTGTCTGCAGTTTGAATCGGCAGATAAAAATGGGAGATATTGTTGTGATGCCGAGATAAACATATGGTCTATCAATGTCGAACCCCATTAAAAGAACATCTGTTTGTAATCTGCATAAAGTTCTTGAAATCATTAATGCTAATGTTGATTAAAATTCCATATAAAATCTGTACTGCATCTTTTCTGCTGAGACAAAATTGTCAATACACGCTGACAGCATTGAGAATGGAATGTGCGAAATGAAGTACTTGACTTGAATTCAAAACCTCAATTGTGTGTCAAAATATTAGAGCAGGTAATTCACTGGTTTTTCTGTCACAAACTCACTTAGCAATGAAAAGTGTGGGCAGTAAACAATTTTTATGACAGCAAAACAAGATCATCCTCAAATGCTACATCCCCATTTTTATTGTGCTACATCATGCTTTACCTGTCCAGGTAAGTGGAGAATTAATTTTTTGGTATCTTTCTTTTACCAAACATAAGGTAAGTCCCATAATATATGATTTAGTGCAAATACAATAACAAAAATCTTATGTTATCACCACAACTGTCATCATATTCTAGGCTACGGGTATGTGAAATACTTCTAATGTCCTACAAGCTTCCTGATAATAGCATAGCCAGTGAGATGTGATTTTATAAAAAATACAATATTAAACTACATTTGACAGTTAATATTGCAACAACATAGCTCTTGATAAGATGCCTTTTTCAATCCAAAAGTATAGATATTTTTCTTATTTCTCCACAAAAAGATATGTTGTGGGTACTCATTAGAAGTGCCTCAATGAGGCACTTCTAATGAGTACCCACATCATATGTTTTCATGTAGAAATAATAAAACATATTTACCTGATAGCCACTCTAATCTAGACCTATGAACAAACTTTACTTCAACCAATTATTGCTTAAGTTAAAGACACAGAACTTTGAAATGAAATGTGGTTTTACCTTTAGTTCTGACAATATCACCGATATGGTAAGAAAACACACTTTCAGCACTAAGACCAAGATTTGTAACCGGATCTATCCGTAACACATACTCCTGAAACATAAGACATGTCAAATTATAGCTCAGCTCTGATGTGCAAAACTATATGTTACTGCAAACATAAATGACAAAATATATGGAATCATAGTAAACAATGAAAGACAGTCATCATGTTCATGAACTAATGAAAAAGCAGTTAGCTGTTGACAAAACAACATCCTATCTGTATATCTCAAAGACCAAGCCCAGCCTTCACATGAATACAAGCTGTTCTAACAGCCATCAAACATGAACAACAGCAGTACTATACAGAATATACAGTGCAAAAAGTTAGAACCTAACAAATACCATAATAACCCTAAGTATTGGGACAGACAGGCCTTTGCAAACAGTGTAGACCAAGATCAGATGCCACAGAATGTGGCATCTGATCAGGGTCTACACTGTTTGCCATACATACCACAATATTTTAGACATATCAATAGGAGTAGAATGGACTACATGTATTTCCAACTTTAGGAAAGTATGGTAAGTAGATAAGGTGTCCAAATACTTAAGGTTATTACAGTAGTAAAAAAAATTCATAGTTCTACAAAAAAGGGGTATCCAGACAATCTTTGTCAACAAAAAAATCAAAAAAATCTTGTCAGTGCTCATTAGAAGTGCCTCATTGGGACACTTTTAATTATACAAACAACATACAGTTGACTCTCGTTATCTCGACCTCGCTTATCTCGAATAACCGCTTATCTCGAAGTGAAAATCTGGTCCCTGCCTATACATGAAAACCTAACAACAGATGGAAAATATTGTAGAAAAGAGGAGAAATTGCTCCTCCTCTTTTCCACAATATTTTCAATATATCTCTAACTTCAAAAGTCCAGTTACCTATCAGTTTGTTAAATGTGGTTAATCAAATTATTTTTTCCTCAATTCTGCAAACCTGATATGTCGAACTACGGATATCTCGAAGTATTTCAGAGAGTCCCTTGGAATTCGAGATAACGAGAGTCGACTGTATGTTTTTTGTGGAGAAATAAGAAAAATAACAATACTTTTTGACTGAAAAAGAATATTATCCAGAACTATGAATTTCCATTTCATTGTCCTGACAAAATTGGTTGATCAGACTAATGAACTAAATCCTTCTCCTCCTCCTCAATATTTTCATGGTAGTCTGTCACAATTGTGACTTGGAACACCTGCAAGATGGTCACTCAATAATCCCTATGAGAAAATGGATTTTTTTGCATATTCAAACAGCAAAATGAACTGTTTTGATCTGGTCACTGTTATTTGCATATGGCATAAAAAATCTGATTTCTCATGAATTGACTAAATATACGCCGACTTACCTTAAATATTTTGCGTACTATGTTGTCTAAAATTTCCCACTTTGTCTTCCCACTGACTGCTAATGACCCAATAGGAACTTCTGCTGCTTTCTGAAAATAAACATACAAAATGTATGTTTTGTCATAACATTATGTTCTGAACACAACATTATGTTCTGAACACAGTCATAATCAGTAGTCACAAGTAATGGTACAGATCTACAAACAGTCACAATGACATATTTTCGGGAAATAGTTACAAGTAATGGCATATTTCTGAAAATAGTTGTATGTTTTTGAAAATAGTCAGAAGTAACAAATATAGTATGAAAACAGTCAAAAGTAACAAATATAGTATGTTTCTTGAACCAGTCCAAAGCAAGGACATGTTTTGACAAGTAATGACATGTTTCTTAAAAAAGTCCTAAGTAATGATATGTTTCGGAAAAAAAATTCTTAAGTAATGGTATGTTTCTGAAAATTGTCATAAGTGATGGAATATTTCTGAAGACAGTCACAATGGCACAGTCTGAAAACAGTCACAAGTAATGCTATAGTCTAGAAATAGTCACAACTAATTGAATGTTATCTTTCTGGAAATAGTTACAAGAAAATGTATACATGTATTTCTGAAAAAAAAAGTCATAATAGCATGTTTCTGATATTGTCCCAAGTACATAAGTACTGAAATTTTGTTTTCAACTATATTTTCTTTATTGTTTCTGACTTTTTAAAATTCATTTATTTATTTATTTATTTATTTAGGTGTGAGAGTTGGGTGGGTGTTTTTTCTTTATTCTTTGCAATCAATGAACTTACATCAATTCTAGCCCTACCAGGATCAGGATTTGACCCCAGGTATACTGTGATAGGAACCTTTCTACCTTCTCTGTCTGGGGACTCTTGTATTAACAAATCAGCTGAAATAAACAAAAAAGAAAAGTAAAATTAGCCCTGGTTCTGCTGAACTCAGATATGCCCTGACTTTACAGTGTAGATCCAGATCAGTTGGCTTCTTCAGAAGCCAACTGATCTGGATCTGCACTGTTTGTCATTAAGTACAGGTATGTGAATTTTTATCAACAACCTGGATCAAGTAATCTGATTGGCGGAAAATTATGAGTTGGTGTGGCATCTTAGTTTATTCAGCATGGCAAGGCTCATAAAACTACTCTGTAACCAAACTCTACATTGTATATGCAGAGTTGAGCAAGCCAGGCCACAGGTACTGCAGTACAGTACAGATGCACTTATTAATGGTACTGAATTCATGGAAGATTTTCCACCTTTTTTACAAGGGAGACAACTTTTGTGACTTCTTGTTTGCTTTCCTACATACCAGATCCCTTCTGAAAAGGGGTCTAAAAGCAAAGAATTTTGCTCCCCTTGGGATTGGGAGCAAATTCTTTCCTTTCAGAGTAGACACCTTTTTAGAAGGGAGCCAACATTACTTTAAAAGGGTTGCCTCCCTTGAAACCATAACCATTTCCCTTAAAATAAACCAGGAGTAGGAAGTGACTTTGAAAACCATGAGTTTGGATGATTCAAATTGATCTTCAATGGATAATAACGGAAAAAAAAAAAAAATCAGGACAATGCTGAAGTTCAAACAATCTATTACCTCAAAAATTAATGTTTAGTATGCTGGGTAAAATTTTCAGCAGACAAGATATTGATTTATTTTTCTTATTTTTCCCATAAGAGTCTTTGACATTTCATGCAAGGGACAAAGCCTCTTTTCTGGGAAATATGAAAACTATAATCAATTTCCTGTATGCTGAATTTGCTCATCTAGAGCTGTAACGCTATCAAATTTCAGAGTTTCTAGGATGTCTTGGTAATTCTCATAATTTTTCTCTTCAATTTGTGGAAGTTTTGTATCAATAATTCTCTTTTCTTTGCAGTTTATTCATAAATTTTACAAAATTTACACACATTTAAACAAAAAATAAAAACAAATATCTTTTTTCGACAATAATTCTCAAATTTACATTGCTGATTTCAGAGTTCCTTTAATGCAAACCTTAAAAATATATGACATGTTTTGCAATGCTTGCAGAAATCTGATATTTAAGTTCACTAATAGTTTAACCCTAGTCCTGCTGAATCTGGATATGTCCTGCCTTTGCAAACAGTGTAGATCCAGATCAGTTGGCTTCTTCAGAAGCCAAGTGATCTGGATCTGCACTGTTTGCCATTAAGTATGTGAATTTATATCAACAATCTGGATCAAGTAATCTGATTGGCTGAAAATTAGAAATGCACGTGGCATCTTAATTTATTCAGCATGACAAGGGTTAAAAAAATGTTCTCATTAACATTCTTAGCACTCTCTAATAAAAGAAAAAGTAAAAAATGACATTGCTCTAGGCAAGGAGGGGCATCAAGTAAATATTTTTCAAACTTCTCCATGAAAACATGCTGTGGTGCTCATTGGAGTACCCACAACATGTTTTAGTGAAAATAGTTTAGTGAAAAATGTGTGAGAAAAAAGCAACTTATCATGAGCTATGAAATAAGCCAAGCTGAAGAAAAAGACCATTTGACATATGTGGACAATGAAGGCACAGATTACCCTGTGCACCCATAACATCTATTTTATCAGATCTACTTTCAGTAGCTAATAATACTGTGAGCAACAAAAGCACTGATCAGACTGCCTATGCAGACTGATCTTTCATTACCCTGCAATAAAGGACCTTGCCTTATGATCCAGCCTGAGTGAGTAATCCTTTTTTCCTTTTTTCTCAGATACCAGACTGGCATTTTGGTATCTTTGATTTTTTTTTTATTTTTCTGAGAAAATAAGGTGTGACATTTCATGTGAACTGTCTGCCTAGCTGACGATTCAAATGAAATGCCAAGTCTTATAGTCTCTGAAAAGTAATAAAAAAAAAAGTACAATGCCATCTGTTACAATTTTGCTTAGTGTTTTTCGGGATAAATCATTATGAAAACACGCCTATTCAAATATATAGAAAATTTCACCTCCAAATCCTGAACATTTTCAGATGAAAAACTGATATTTTTTCATATTTCTGCTCAAAACATAGATTGTGGGTACTTGTTAGAACTGCATCACTGAGGCAGTCCTAACAAGTACCCACAATCTATGTTTTTGAGCAGAAACAAGAAAAATAATGTATACCCCTGTAAACCCCAGTTTTACTATATATAAGTGGGGTTTAGGGAGGTCAAAATTATATGGGCATGTTTTCGTGATGAAGACCTGAAATACTGGGATTATCTTACCTATACTGGTGTTTTCTGAGAGACTGATTGTACGTTCTATGGACTCACTGCTCGTTCTGTTATGGTGTATAAGGGAACCCTGGGAATTATTTATGGTTTGGGAAGACTGGACCATACGCTGTAATCTGTCATTATCTGACTTTAAGGCACACATTTCATTCTGAAAAAAAAAAAAAAAAAACATCATTTACGGCACAAGTCCTAAAATTTCATACAGCAAAGTTGTGGACAAAATGGCATATGCAAACAGTGCAGACCCAGATCAGACTGCTCCTGTCCTGTAGGAGCAGTCTGATCAGGGTCTACATAGTTTGCCATTCCACTAAAACTTTTAGGAAACAACTGCATTAAAAGCAAAATTTGGCCCAAAAAGTATAGCATAAATTGTTCCAAATTTTAGGACATTTATCATAAACAGATGGACCTCAAAACAGGAACTTCAGTAAAAGACAAGCCGTGTGAAACTGATAATATATCATATTTAACCTAATTACCACACATGTTCCTATAAGTGCATTGTCAAACAATTTAGTAGTCTTTAGATTACAGGTAGTGTACTTTCGTGGCAATAAGTACCAACAACATATGCTTTTATAAAGTCAGAAAAATAAATATAAATATCATTAAATACACCCCTCATGAAGTTTTCTGCAAATCTTTCTTTAAAGTGTACCCGCATTAGGAGAATATTTTACTACAAATTTTTCTAGTGACTTTTGAAAAACCTAAGCACACAGTGCGGTAATTAGGCCGAATACGGTATTTACCAAAACTATTTGGCTACCATAACTCCATACCATATCAGTCCTAAATTTGAACAAGTCCATTTTACTACCTACTGATATGTCTTCATGAGTGGCAAAACAGTGTAGTCCCTGATCAGGTGACTTGATGACTGAATAAGTTGGCTCTTAGATTTTACCTACTGAAATCATTTTGAAATTAACCGTTGTCATGCTGAGCGCAGACATATTCTACCTTTTCAAACAGTGTAGATCTGCACTGTTTGCCATTCAGTGTGTGAATTTATATCATCAATCTGGATCAAGGAGTCTGATTGGCTGACAATTAGAAGTTGGTGTGGCATCTTAATTTATTCAGCATCACAAGAGTTAAATTGGCTTTAATAGGGTTTAAATAGTTAAATAGGGTTATAGTTTATATGGAGAAATTAAACAATATAATTTAAGCAAACAAAGAGAGCAAAATTATATTGTTTAATTTCAATTTTACACACCCTCTGGTTGCTTAAATTATACTGTTTAATATCTCCATATAAACTATAACACATATTTTCTAAGAGACAAATATTGTAGAATGTCATCTGGTACAATCAGACTCAAATGAGAATGCCATCTGATCTCATTTGCCTTTATCAGGTAACATGACTGATGATTTGCCTGAACCTGCAGTTCAGTTTAACTTTCAAGAACTTTGAAAAGACAACAAATATCTATCCATCAGCTTGCAATCTTTAAAATCATCTACACTTCATCTGAGAAAAGCCCAATTATCCAACATGCAAAACAGACCAACTCCAAATCAGCCTGAACAGTGAGGGTCCTCAATCTTTGACCAAAAAATATCCAGATCTTGTAGCAAACTGGAAAGACCCTGACCAGCCTGCACATATGTGCAGGCTGGTCTGGGTCTTTTCTGTTTGCATATGATATAACATTGGTTTTTTTAAAGTGCCTGTTTTAGCTTATCCCTGTTCATCTCCACCCTAGCAAGTCTGACGTATTTCCTGCTTATAACAGAGAAACATCTGTCACTCACAGATGGAGCAAAAATATCATTCGCTTTTTTTAACCCTTAGCATGCTGGGTAATAATTTCAACACAAAACATTTTGAAATATTTTTCTTTCTTTTTTTTCTTCCCAGAAAATAGGGTTTGACATTTCATGCAAACTGTCTCTGAGACAATTTGCACAATTCCTGATTTCTGGATAATACAAGAAAACTATATTTCAAAACGTCAGCTGCTGAAATTTTTACCCAGCATGCTTTAGCATTCTGTATCTGTTCATGTTCGGATACCAGTTATAAATGCAATAAAACATTAGAAGCAGTAAAAGTTATTTAAGTGCATATGTAAAAATTAAAATGTGCAGCCTTGTGATACCTTATTACAAATGTAAAATGCACACTCAGATCAGCCTATAAATTTGCCCAGTCTGAGCATACTCAAAGTTTGCACATTTTACACACACATTCTCTTGGTCTTACAGAATCTACACAGCAAATAACATGGACTCTGATCATACTGCATCAATACTCAGAACCACCCCATGTCAAAGATCTCTTTTTGTGTGTTGTCCCTCCAATGGCACTCATAAGTACACATGGCCAGGGTTCAGTTAATGCCAAGCCTGCTGCTGGACAGACCTACTATAGCTGATATTATTTTTAAAGCAATTTTCTAGCTTTTATTTTTTATGACAGGGCTTAGGTTTTCTTTATTTTTGTATTTCATTCTTCTCTCAATAACAATGAAAATGTCATTCCTTATTTTCAGGAAATTCTAAGAAATCATTTTTTGTCTGGATATTTCCAGTTCCCATACATAATTGTTGTTTTCTCACAGTGAGCATATTTTCCCCACCAACCAAAATACCATTGAAAAAAAGTCCTCAGAAGTTTCTATTAATATATTTGCTCTTAACCTTTACCACTCTCTTGGCTAATTCAGCAGGCAACAAGTTGGTGATATTTTTCTTATCTTCCTAGAAAACAAGATCTGACATTCCATGCAAATTGTCTCCTATGAAGACAATTTGCATGAAATGTCAAATCCTGTTTTCTGGAAAAAAAAAATAAGAAAAAAATAGGAAAAAAGATTTCAATATGTTGTCTGGTGAACAATTTACCTAGAGTGCTAAACATTAAAATGTGGGCTTGACATTTCAAATATTTGAGTTTCACTTGAAATGTGAAGCTTTATTTTCTTGAAAAACATTAGAAAAATATCCCTCATTTGCTATCATTTTCTATCTGTAAAATTGACTCTATTTTGGCAAGACTGACTTCACCAACAGTGCTATAATCTATTGATTAAATGCACTCACTAATTAGCATTCTCCCAGAACTATATGAGAAAAATGTTCAAGAAAAACAAATTATGTCAGTTCATACCTCCAGATAAGGCTCTTTTTCCAACCAAAAAAGTTCTGAAATTTTTCCTTATTTCTCCAGGATAATGTATGTTGTGGTACTCATTTGAAGTGCCTTACTGAGGCACTCCTAATGAGTACCCACAACATATGTTTTTGTGCAGAAATAAGAAAACAATATTTACTAGATAACCCTTCTTATCTGGAGCTGTGGTCAGTTGCTGGAGAACCAACAATTTGCCATAGGCTGAGCTCTAGGTTAGAGAAACATCCAGGGCCAAGTTGTTCAAAGCTTCGTTAGCTTAACAAGCTCATTAGTGGTCAAATTGTTAACTGTTCTAGTAAGTACAATATCTAATTCACAAGTGCTTTTGCTGAAAAAATGTAAGTAGCTTTTGCAAATGCAAAAGCTACTCACATTTTTTTCAGCAAAAATATTAGCAAATACGCCATATTTAACGATCAACATTTTAAAGATACGTTAACTAAAGACATCGTTAGTTTTGAACAACTGGGCCCAGATAATTAATGTACTAATTTCTCTACATAAACATTACTTTTTTCTCTACATAAACATATGTTGTGGGTACACATTAGAAGCATCTCAGCAAAATATTCTTACTTTCATTTTATTCATGGCCTCTCTCAGCTGTTCAAGTTGGTGAGCAGATGACAGGGCTTCTAGACGAATGTCTGTCAATTTCATGTCCTTGTCCCGTAACTGTTTCCGCAACTCCATGATTGTCACCGAGTCCTCCCCTTCTGATAAACTGCAAAAGCACAATAAAAATATAAATAGAAGCATAGCAAAGTCTTCAAAACTGCAACATGTGGACAGCGCAAGATCTAGACTGTCATTATAACCCTAAGTATTGGGACAGAGAAGTCTGAGCGAACAGTAAAGACCCAGATCAGATGCTGCAGAATGCAGCATCTGATCTGGGTCTACACTGTCACTCATCCAGCAATACTTTAATCACATAAGCAGGTAGTGGAACAGACCTTTTTCAAATTTTAGAAGTATGGTAAGGAGTTTAGGTGTCCCAATACTTGAGTAAATACGGTAACCTGTGTTATTCCTTGCAGTCTGATCAAAACCTTTGCTGTCTGTATTCTGTATTTACCATAAGTTACTTGGCAGCAGTTCTTAACCCTGATCCTGCTGAACCTGGATATTCCCTGCCTTTGCAAACAGGGCAGATCCAGATCAGATGGCTTCTGAAGAAGCCAACTGATCTGGATCTGCACCATTTGCCATTAAGTATGTTTTTGTTTGTGTTGAGGTTTTACGGCCCAGTCAACCCAATGGGGTCATGTCGAGCGCGGTCAGTTTACCTAACCACACATTTACTGGGCAGGCTTAGTCCTCTAAGCGGTTAACCAGTATTGTGCACATTCTTTCGCCAGAAAGCCATTAAGTATGTGATCTGCACTGTTTGTCATTAAGTATGTGAATTGTATCAACAACTTGGATCAAGTAATCTGACTGGCTGAGAATTAGAAGTGGGTGTGGCATCCTAATTTATTCAGCATGGTAAGGGTTAATATACAGTATGTGGCTCCTGATCTGGGTCTATGAATTTGTTTATAAGATAAGCAAGTCTTGTGGGATATTTTTCCTGTATTTTAGAATGTGTATCAACTTATATCCTGTATTTTGAACTGAATGTGTATTAACTTATTTCCTGTATTTTAAACAAGGTGCATTAACTTCTAGTATTACATATAATTTTTTTCAGACTCTATATTTTTTCAATAAACAGTGTAACAGCATTCTACTCTAGGGGGAATTATTTCCTTCAAGGAATACTGAGTCCTATTTCCCCACAGACATTACTAAAAATAGTCCCTTTGTTTATGAGATTTGCAAGTCTTGAGCGAAATATTTCCTGTATTTTAAACTGAAAGTGCATTAACTTCTAGTATTACATATATTTTTTTCCTTCAGACACTGTTTTATATTCTTTCGACATTTTCAGATGATTTCAACAAGTTTTGTGAGTTAACATCATCATCGCTCGTCAATCAGTGTAACAGCATTCTACTCCAGGAGGAAATTTTTCCTGCAAGGAATCCCGAGTTCTATTTCCCACAGAAATCATTAAAATTAGATTCAGGTATGTGCTCTCTCTCCGTGTCTGTCTGTCTGTCTGTCTGTCTGTCTGTCTGTCTGTCTGTCTGTCTGTCTCTCTCTCTCTCTCTATATATATATATATATATAGTATATAGTCAACTCTCGTTATCAAGAACTCGCTTATCTCGAATAACCGCTTATCTCAAAGTGAAAATCTGGTCCCGTTCTAACATGGAAATCTAACAACATTATCAAAATTTCTCCTCTTTTCCACAATATTTTCAATATATCTCTAACTTCAAGAGTCCAGTTACATATATATTTCTTAAAAGTGGTTTTTCGAATTATTTTTTCCTCAATTCTGCAAACCTGATATGTCGAGGTATAGATATCTCGAAGTATTTCAGAGGGTCCCTTGGAATTCGAGATAATGAGAGTCGACTGTATATATATACATATATATATATATATATATATATGTGGCTCAATTTGGGAAACATACCTTCTGACATGAGCATCCAACAAAGACTCAAATTAGCCTGGCATGCAAGCTGTCTGATCTGTCTTCATTGTCGACATAAGAATTTCTGTATCCTTGACAATCCAAACTGTGCCCAGTAAAGATACTGATCAGACTGTACCAAAGCGCAAGCTGATCTGAATCTTGCCTGGGTGCACACTTTCTGGCATTACATCTCAAATACCCTTGTTATTTAGAGCAAAATGGATGCAAAAAAAAACAACATTTTACTCATGGTTCCTAGCTGTATCACTCATGAAAATGTTTTTTATGATATTTATGGTATTCATAATATTAGAACAAATATTCTCTTGGTATAGCAGTACTGCCAATATAATTTATCATACTACACAACTTGAGAATATGAAACAAAAATTTAGCATTATAGTACAAATTCTTGTTTTCATATTTTCTGGTATGTTCTTACAGTGTTAATTAAAAGACAATTAACAAAAGCGTTCTAAACACTTAATTATATTGTTTTTTTGCCAAGTTTATACCTACAGGTCTGCCACTGAAGAGAAGTGTATTACACTATAGCATAATACCAGTTCCTGTCTTAAAATAAGTTTTTATATAAATTCACGGGGCCATATAATATTTTTCCTATTTCTCCACAAAAACATGTTGTGGGTACTCACTGGAAGCACCCTAGTGAGGTGCTTCTAATAGCGCCCACAACATAAGTTTTCAAAGTGAAATAAGAAAAATATTGGTACTTTTCAGCTGGAGAAAATGCTTCGACTGGAGCTATATGTATGTTATGGACTTCTGCAGTTATGGATATAAAATCACATATAAGGTATAAGCACATATACGAAAACAATATTTTGTCCATTCTCATATTGTAAAGATCACTGACATGGTTTGGTCAGAGATTTATCCCTTCCTTAACATAATCTGGTATCATAATCATAGCAGGATTTGAAATATTCCATGTCATATAACTAACATGTCCAAATAACACTGTAATCGTCATATAAATAACATGTCCAAATAACACTGTAATCGTCATATAAATAACATGTCCAAATAACACTGTACCCAGTAAACACAATATCATAACAATGTCATTCTGATGTCACAACATCAGGACATTGTCCGAGTGACGTGTGTTTGCTGGTAACTTCCTGTTTGTTTTCCTGCTCACCAATCCCCTTCTAAGCTCACCTATCCCCTTCTAAAAAGGGGTCTACACTAAAAGGGAGCAAATTCTTTCCTATTAGAGTAGACCCCCTTTGAGAAGGGAGGCAAAACAATTTGATAGAGTTGTCCTCCCTGAAAACAAAAATGCGATACTTACGCCCCTGAGGAGTGAGAGCCTTTGAGTGGGTGACCATTTTGCAAATGAACTTGTAAGAGAGGTGAGTTTGGCACTGAGAGGGTTGAACGTAAACTGTTGATATCTGGCTCCACATCTGACAGGGAACCATTCCGATTCTTCTTCTTTCCTGTAAATGCTTTACTAAAGGAGCTCCGCAACTACAAAGATAACAGAACTGTATCAGCATGCTGGATAATGAGACGTCCCATGTTAAAATGTACCTTTGGGGCAAATGCGGACAGTGACGGTTCAGATTTGCCTACATAATATCCTCAATGCAGACTGATCATGACCTTCACATTCTTCTTACAGAATCACTAATTACTGTAATAATCCTAAATATTGGGACAGACAGGCTTGATCAAACAGTGTAGATCCAGATCAGCTGCTGCAGAATACAGTATCTGATCAGGTTCTACATTGTTTGCCACGCATCCAGCACTATTTTAGACACATCAACAAGTAGTAAAATAGACTTTTTCAAATTTTAGGACAAGTATGGTAAGGAGTTAAGGTGTCCCAATATTTTGGGTAAATACGGTACAACAGAATATATTGACATATAACAAAGGCATTTATTTGATTGAGTTGATTCACTGACTGATCTAGATCCTTACTGTTCCCATATGCCCAAAAAATATCTTTTCTCATATCAGTGGTTCCTATCTATTTGCTTTGTTTCTTCATGAAAATGAAACTACAAGACACATCACATGAAAAGCAGTCCTTAGGAAATACCGTATTCAATTCAATTACCGCAGATACTCCAATAAGCGCATAGTCAAGCAATTTCTTAGTCTTAAGATTAGAGGCCATGTATCTACTGCTTTATAAAAACATATGTTGTTGGTACTCATTTGAGTTGCCTCAACAAGTTGAGGCAATTCAAATGAGTACCAACAACATATGCTATTAAAGAAAGTCAGAAAAATACAGTGTAAGTATCGTTAAATACACCCCTCATGAATTTCTCTGCTGATCTTATTTTAAAGTGTACCCATATTAGGATCATATTTTATGACAAGCTTTTCTAGTAATTTCTGGAAAAACAAGCGCACAGTGCAGTATCTTGGGTGAATACCTTATGCAGATAATAAAGTCATCAATATGATGCACAAGCATGCAGTCCGGCGGGGGAGGGGGGGATATATTGATGCAGCAAGGGACCTATCAGGCTGCATTGGATATGCAGGATGATCTGGGTCTTCATTTTTCACATAAACCCAGAAGACCCCTTTATGATATGGCTCTTGTCTCAGTATTGGGACCCCTATTTCATCTTGTGGGACCCCTACGAAATTGTAAATTTGAGATTCCTAGACATTTATTCTTAATTAATTCTCTTATCAAAACAAAAAATTGTTCTCAAAACAATGATGTTCAAGGCTATTTCACAACAGCAGCATACACCATCCTTAAATACTTTTTCCAAGAAAATAAAACTTGATATTTCATGTGAATTGTCTACCAAGCTGACAATTCACATAAAATGTCAAGCATTATTTTCTATGTAAAAGAATTAAGAATGTCATCTACTACAATTTTGAAAGTCATTTTGACCTTTGACACTCTCTGGACAAATTCAAAATACAACAAATCGACAATTTTTCCCAGTAAATAAGCTTCAACATTTCATGCAAATTAATTTGTATGCAATGTCAAAGTTTATTTTCTTGGAAAAATAAAGAAAAAAATATTTCAAATTGTCATCTGTTGAATTCTTTACCCGGCATGCTAAGTGTTAAGAGTTAATACGAAATAAAAGAATAAGATGAAAATATTAATGGGAAGCTGATTTTGTCCAAAAACTTTACAATATCACCCAAATCACCAGACTCTGTATATGTTAAATATTAGTGTATATCTTTCAGTCTCAAGGGTATTATTTTGGATTCCAATAATTATTATTTTCTCATTTTGGCAAAACAAGATATTGATTTGTAAACTGTCTTCTGGTACAAATCAATTGCCTAAATATCTCAAGCTTATTTCTGACTAGCAAAAAACATTTTCCCAGGTAATATCACTATAGGGCTGGTCCCTGAAACAACATTATCAAAGCTGTGAAATTTATTAGTTGGAAGAAAGGTATGGGAAAATATATTTATGGACCCAGAGATTTGATGTTATGCTTTAAATAATGTTTTAGTTGCAATCAGCATCTAACAGATATTGCAGGCTATAATTCATGGGCTATTGAAGCATTAATGCTTAGCATGCTGGGAAAAATTTCAGCAGATGGCATTTTAAAATATTTTCTTATTTTTTCCCAGAAAATAAGTTTTGACATTTTAAGGAAAGTGTCTCCTTAGGCAACAATTAGCATAAAATGTCAAAGACTATTTTCTGGAAAGAAATAAGAAAAATACTGTCAGTTTGCCGTCTGCTGCCCAGAGAGTGGTAAAGCAAGAACTCTTTAGTGCACTCTGCAGTAGGTAAGTCTTGAAAATAACTATAACTGAGTCGGGCCACAGGCAAATCAATGTGGTAACTGCAAATAGCTAAGACTCAGACCAGACAACGCATGTGTGCAGTCTGATTTGGGTCTTCACTGTCTGCACAAGCCATCTACAGACCATGTGACATCCATGGATTAAGGGAAGACTGATAAGACTGCACAGATGTGCAGGATAATCCCAGAGTTCTCCATTCAAACATGCCATTTTTTTTTATATTTGCCACTGCTCGGCTCAATCATATTTATCTCATCAGATATCGGCATGGTCTTACGTTCATTTCATGCACCTGAAATAGTATTTCTGAATTATGAGTTATGCATGACATACATCAATGATATCTGGAAATATTGCTGGTATATTTTTCTACAATTTTCCTGTACTTTTACCTACTGCAATGTTTTACATAGGAACATAGCAAAACCACCAAAAAGCTGTTTTGGAAAAAAAAAAAAGGTTGCAGGACCAGACCGAATGGTCTGCACATGCATACAATTAAATTTAACCCTTAAACTGCCAATCACAACAAATGTCGTCTGCTTTGTCATCTGCTTGTGATTTTAAAAGTCATTTTTGCAAACAGTGTGGACCCAGATCAGACTGCTCCTATAGGAGCAGTCTGATCAGGGTCCACACTGTTTGCCTACATGCAAAAATAGGTTATATATTGTGGTACTCATTAGCATTGCCTTTCTGAGGTTATTACTTTGAGTATATGCTGTTTTGATGCAAAATTACACAACTTATCTCATATGATGGTCACAGCCATCATTTTATCACATGATATGTTTTCTTGCAAAAAATAACAAGTTATCTCAAATTATTGCCATTAACCCTTAAAGTTACAAGCAAAATTAGCAGATGACATTCAACATTTTTCATTTTTCAGAGATAACAAGTCTTGACATTTCATGTGAATTGTCTGTCAATTAGACAATTCACATGAAATGTCAAGACTTGTTTTCTCTGAAAAAAAAAAAAATGTCGTCTACTGCAGTTGTGATTGGCGCTTTAAGGGTTAATATCACTATATCTGGAGGTATGAAAAAGTAAATAACAAAGAACCTATTAATACTATTAATAAGACTGCACAGCTGTATGGGCTAGTCTGGGCTTCTCTCTTGACATATCCTGCTTAACTGGCTTTATAAGTCTACTTGTTGTGCACTCTGAGGTTGTGCATAATTACTCTAAATACTATATTTTTAACTATGGTAAAATGTCCTAAATTTTCATACACCAAAGCTTCTGACAAAATGGCATACTGAAACAGTACAGACCCAGATCATACTATCAGGGTCTCCACTGTTTGCCATTCCACTAAATATTTTAAGAAACAGCTGCATAAAAAAAAGTATGAAATGATGTGTTTGAAATTTTAGGACATTTACTGTACCTAGAAATCTGTCAAAGAAGTGGAGACTGAATGACAACAGTGCAGACCCTGTTCACTGCAGCATGCCTGTATGAACATTCAAAAAGTATATGTTCTGCATGTCTACTTCAGTGTGCATTTTACACCTTCATATCTATGTTAACTGATAGCAGCTTATATATAGTATATACATCTGACATCAGTAGAGATTATATGTTAACATGAGTTTGGGAGCAGCTGCTACTCAGATTTTGCCTAAGTTATGAGAAGTTCTGCTGCAGAAGCATCAGGCAGCCCATCTATCTCTGGCCCTGATGGGCTGGGACCAACCTAGATACAGAGCAACAGAAGATTTGTTAAGGAGGAGTATTTGGTGATTTGTTTGTGTTGAGATTTTATGACCCGGTCAACCCAGTGGGGTCATGTTAAGCATGGTCAGTTTACCTAACCACACTTTTACTGGACAGGCTTAGTACTCTAAGCGTTTAACCAGTATTGTGCGCATTCTTTCACCAGAAACTGACAGCTGGCCTTCTTGAATCAGCAGAAGGGAAAGAATAACCATAGATCCATCGCCAAGAAAGCATGTTGCCGACCCTGCGGGGGTCAAACCCGCAACCTCCTGATCACCAGGTGGGTGCCCATCCAACTGAGCCACTGAGGCCGCTGAGTATTTGGTGATAATTAAGGGATAATTTTATCCAGTTCTCTATAAAAAATATGTTGTGGGTACTCATTAGAAGTGCCTCACTGAGGTGCTTCTAATGAGTACCAACAACGTATGTTTTCATGGAGAAATAAGAGCAACTATGTCATAATTATCACCAAATACTCCTCCTTAACAACTCCTTTGGAGCGAGTAGACAAACAGAGAAAAAAACAAGAGGCCCATGGGCCACGACTTGCTCACCTGAGTGACATAACCACTGCAGATATGCAGATGTTATGCAACATTTTTCCAATCCTATCATAGCAACCAATGAAAAGATCATCATTTGAGCAGTTCTTAGTTTTGAAGACGAATATATGGGCCTGACAGTTAATGGAGCATTATTTGAATAAACTATCAATCACATTTCAACAGTAGGATCAATGCGAAATTTGGTGGAAATTGGCTAAGTGGTTTCTAAAGAATCATGATTTTATACATGTAAACAGCACAGTGGCAGGGAAATATAATAAATATAAACAAGATGATGGCCATCTTAAGATTTCCAATCAGAACAATTTTTG
Organism: Anodontia alba; assembly: GCA_964016985.1. Classification (NCBI taxonomy): domain Eukaryota; kingdom Metazoa; phylum Mollusca; class Bivalvia; order Lucinida; family Lucinidae; genus Anodontia; species Anodontia alba. The sequence continues at coordinate 94,602,371 of OZ024824.1, read as the reverse complement.
GTCAAATGTCAATATACCTCCCGTTCCCGATGGCTTATGCAAAGATTCAGACCCAAGGCATCCTCGGTTATGGAGAAGAAAATTTTTAAAGGTTTTTACCATATATGGGCATGGCGGCCATCTTGGTCAACGAGCCGCGACCATTTTAGCAATCTTTCATTCCCCCTACCTAAGGAGGCTCCATATGAAATTTGAGCAAAATTGGCCCAGAGGCTCCAGAGGAGAAGTCGTCTGAAATTCTGAACATTTTTCCCATACAAATGCATAAGGAAGCAAAATTGACCTTACCGTAAAAAGGTCAAATGTCAATGTACGACCATTATTTTAGCAACTTTGGTAGACCTCCTGTTTCAGATGATATATGTAAAGGTTCAGCCATAAGGCATCCTTGGTTTTGGAGAACAAGATTTTTAAAGGTTTTTCCCATACAAATGCATAGGGAAGCAAACTTGACCTTGCCGTAAAAAGGTCAAATGTCAATATACGACCTTTATTTTAGCAACTTTGGTAGACCTCCCGTCCCCGATGACTTATGCAAAGATTCAGCCCCAAGGCATCCTCTGTTCTGGAGAAGAAGATTTTTACCATATATGGGCATGGCGGCGATCTTGGTCAATGGACCGTGACCATTTTAGCAATTTTTTGTTCCCCCAACCTAAGGAGGCTCCATATGAAATTTGAGCAAAACTGGCTCAGGGGCTTCAGAGGAGAAGTCGTTTGAAAATGTTAACGGACGGATGCATGGACGGACGGACGACAGACGAAAAGTGATCACAATAGCTCATCCTGAGCATAGCTCAGGTGAGCTAAAAAATGAGCCATGTCATGGGAAAAGAGCCATTATAGCATATGTTCCGGCAACCCTGCACATCAGTGCACACTCGACAGAATCGTATGTTGTTGTCTCATGTAAGCAGTAGGCCAACATGTAACTTCAGTCAAAGCACTAGATGAGGCCTTGCTAAGGGGCCAGTTCTGCGCACTGAAAGACAGGGCCTAGTTGTTCAAAACTAACGATGTTGTTAGTTAATGTATTGTTAAAACTTTGATCATTAAATATGGCACATATGCTTAAATTTTTGCTGAAAAAATGTGAGTAGCTTTTGCATTTGCAAAAGCTACTCACATTTTTTCAGCAAAAATACCTGTGAATCAGATATTGTACTTACTAGAACAGTTAACATTCTGACCACTAATGAGCTTGTTAAGCTAACGATGCTTCAAACAACTGGGCCCTGATTCATAGGAAAGTATGAAGAGCCTTTTTCTCATGGTGTGACTCAACTGTTCTTCCCTGGCTACTTACCCATCCTTTCTTTTTCTTCTTCTTTGCAAGGTCACCGTCTGTGGCAGCAGATTGTTGACTGGTAAAACTACATGCACTTGACATACTGTTAATACTGGACATTGAGTCGGACGATATCTGACGCTGAATTCTTCCTTCTGCAAAAAAGATTTTTTCTAAATATATATATATATATAGGATAACTAATGTACAGAATAACAATGCTGTAAATATCAAATTTGTCAATCTACCTGTACAAATCATTACAGCAAACTCCTACTTTACCAACAGTTAACACATTAGTTTTCTAAATATGGAATATGACTTTTAATGTGGAATATAAGAATTACTTAGAGATAATCAAATTCCTAAAATCCGGAATCTGGCTGCAACAGCAAACAGAACTGATTACTGCAGATGTTTAGTGGAAGAAAAATGAACACTTACATATTAAGTTTCATAAAGTTATTTTTAGAATTTGGGGAATTGCAGAAGTTGTGCATTGCACAGGTTCTCTGCCTAAATTCCATAGAACCTGTGTGACACATGCCCTCTGAAAATTCAAGATTTCTAAAGTAACTTTTTTATACTTGATATCTTTTATACCCAATACTTTATTGATCTTTTTTCCACTAAACAGTTCCATTCATTATTGGAGCCAGAATCTTAACTTCAGGAATCTAATCATATCCAAGTAATTCCCAAATTCCATATTGAAAGTCAGATTCCATATTTAGAAAATCCAGTGTCAGTCTTGTCCTGCTGAATAAATTAAGAAGCCACACCCATTTCTAACTTTCAGCCTATCAGATTTCTTGATCAAGGTTGTTGATATAGATTCACATACTGAATGGCAAACAGTGCAGGTCCAGATCAGTTGGCTTCTTCAGAAGCCAACTGATCTGGATCTACACTGTTTGCTAAGACAGGGTATGTCGTGTTGAGCAAGAGAAGGGTTAAATCTGCCTGTGCATCCATACAGTCTAATCAGACTTGAGAGAAACTTTGCATCCTTGGTTATCCAAAATAAGACCCATGAGATTCTAATCCACAGGTTGATCTGAATATCCATTGGGGTCACATGTCCAAAGATATGTTTACTGATGCTGCGGCTTGAACAATGATTTCAATGAAATTACTGTTCTTATTAAAGCTCTACTGGCATTATTACCCCAATATTTGCCTTCTGTCAATCAATTTTATGGGTTTTCCAGTATTTATTGCAACAAAATTAACAAGGCCATTAAAATGCAATAAATGCTAATAATAATAGTTTGCTACTAACCACTTAATCCACACTGGGGATACTAATGCTGAGGAAAAACCAACATTATTGAATGAGTCATGATATGAAAAAAAGATGCTTTCAAGAACTTTGTTCATTTTGGAGTTTGTGTAAAATATGTAAATACCGAGGGCCTCATGAAAGACAAACTATTACATGTGTTAAAATGTAGTACCGCATGTACTATAAGTATTCCGACAGGACGGCCTGAGCAAAAACAGTGTAGACCCAGATAAGACGCCGCAGAATGCTGCAACACAACATCGGGAAGTAAATCATACTTGTTCAAATTTTAGAACAAGTATGAATGAGTTGAGGTGTCCGAATATTTAGGGTAACCCTCTATAAATAAAGTCTTTACTTACTTACTTAGTAGAAACTGAGAAATGCATATTAACCCTTAAAAGCGATTGTCACAACTGCATTTTGATTTGATTTTTTTTTTTAATTTTGTATTTCTCAGATAAAATAAGGCATGACATTTTATGTAAATTGTCTGCCTAGCAGAACTATCAGGCCCTATTCTTTCCATAACCTAATGTTGGTTTTCTCTCATTATAGCCCAGCTATCGATGTCATGAGCCTAAATCCACAATGGAGATATCAAAATTATACTACAAATTAACCTTTACTTGCTTAATTTACATTTTAGCAGACAATTTAAAACACTTCTTCCTCCATCCCCTTACCTTACCCACCCCAGGAATTATATCTTTAGGATGTCATAGGTCTAGATAAGGGAGGGTATCCGGTAAATATTTTTCTTATATCTTGGCGAGGCGCTTCTAATGAGTACCACATGTGTTTTCGTGGAGAAATAAGAAAAATATCAATACTTTTGGATTGAAAAAAGCACCTTAACTAGTGCTATGGGATGACATTTCATGCAAATCATTAGATGGGCCAGAGTCTGATCAGGATCTTCACTGTCCACTAACAGCATCATTAGATACTACAAAATGTATGAATGGAAAGCATACGCAGGATATGAATGTGTATATTTTGGCCATCCATTATGAAAACACGCCTATTCAAATGTATACAAAAACTATAAAATTTCGGGTACTCATTAGAACCGCCTCGGCGAGGCAGTTCTAACAAGTACCCACAATATAATATGTTTTGAGCAGAAATAATAAAAATAATGTATACCCCCGTTAACCCCAGTTTTACTATATAAAAGTGGGGTTTAAGGGGGTCAGAATTATATAGGTATGTTTCTGTGATGTTTGAAGGCACTTTTTCACTTGACACAGCCCAGACCATGAAGGGCATGAATTGGCAGATTCTGCTTTCTGAGAAAATCACTTGACATATTTCCCTAAATATTAAGACAGAGAGGCCTAACTAAACAGTGTAGACCCAGATTTAACCAATCGCTGGCACTTTTGGCTATAAGCCATAAAAAAACTAAGAAACAAAGTATTACCCCTGAAAGTGCTAATCACAACTACACCAGATGATGCTCTGATTTTTTTTTTTTTTTTTTTCAGAAAAAATAAGGCTTCACATATCATGTGACTCATTTGCCTATCAGACTATATACATAAAATTTTAAATCTTATTTTCTCTGAAAAACAGCAATATCAATTTTAGAATGGGGTCCGCTAGAAATTGGCCTAGCCCTTTTTCCCATGATGTTGGTAATAATTCTATAAATTAATATGAAATCATAAGTTTTCAATAATTGTTCAGGGCCCAGTTGTTCAAAGCATCGTTAGCTTAACAAGCTCGTTAAGGGTCATTTCGTTAACTGTTTTAGCGGATTCAATATACAATATTCTGATATTTTTTGCTGAAAAAATGTGAGTAGCTTTTGCACTGCATAAGCTACTCACATTTTTTCAGCAAAAAATTTCAGCATATTTGCGTATCACTCGATGTAAATTTTAACGAATCGTTAACTAACGACGTCCTTAGCTTTGAACACTTGGGCCCTGAACAATGGCAATAAATAGTAGTTATTTTATAAAGAGTGTAAAAGATTATAAAGCCAGATTTGTTGAAGTCTAGACATTTAATTACTGAACTCAGCAGGTTGTTAAGCAGTACCATAAGGTTAATATGACATATTGACCCTATTATTGAGTTTACAGGTTAAGATATTTTTTGGCAGGGTTGCAGTTCCTAATTATGTGATATATATGTTTTCTTATAACTCTTGGATACAGAAACAGACAATATACAGCTGTTCAAGACACCTGGATTTGCAAAATTCAGATGCTGCAGAAGATGGCATCTGATAGAGTTCTACACTGTTTTCCACTCATCAAGTATTTATCAGACACATTAACAGGTAGTAAAATGGAAGTTCAAATACTAATACTCTATGTTATTAATAACTACTTAATACGAATATAGTATTCATACATGGAAATCAGACCCTGCAATATCGGTGACCTTTCTTACTTCATACAATATACACATCTGACCTCTGCTTAATACAGCTTTACCTCTGGCCAATATGATTCACCTCATGTCAATACTGTGTCATCTTGGCCCGGTTATTGGTCTCAGTCTGCTGTATTGATACTCAGCTAATTGTTAATTAATAAAGAATGTCATTAAGCAAGTGATTTCGTATTGCCCAGTTACTGGTCTAAAGTGAGGGCCTTGGGCCAATACAGCTGACCTCAGACCTATAACTGGGCCAATATTAAATCACTTGATTAATAACATAATAGTATAGTAAGGAGTTCAAATGTCCCAATATTTAGGGTAAATACATGTATGTTATATCCTAAGTAGAATTTTATTCTATACCTACAGCATTTACCCCAAGTATTCAGAGACAGGTCTGAGCAAACAGTGTAGACCCAGATCAGTTGCCATAGAATGTGTCAACAGGTGATAGAATGCTAGAACAAGTGTGATAAGGAACCCAATATTTAGGATAAATACAGCATGAAATAGGTCCTATCTCAACAATTGTCGTCTGCTTTGTCATCTGCTTGTGATTTTAAAAGTCATTTTATTTTAATAGTCATTTTTGCAAACAGTGTGGACCCAGATCAGACTGCTCCTCTAGAAGCAGTCTGATCAGGGTCCACACTGTTTGCCTGTAAACATAGGTTTGAAAAATTTGCAAGAATATTCAGCAGACGACATAAACAGAAGACATTTTCAGATGCAGGTTTTCTTGGCATTTTAAGAGTTAATTGTAGCTGCTTTCTACAGGTAAATTTGCCACAACTAACAAAACCAGGTGATGCTGAAATAGATGGTGTTCTTAAATACTCAGGTGGTTAATGGTAAGTTACTTTAGTGACTTCTGGGCGGAAACACATACAGATCTCAGTTGATAAAAATACCCTACTTTTTCAGCCCCATGATATTTATATATTCGTTATATGCAAAATCTGGATATATATTCTTACATATGTAGTTAACATCAAAGAAACATAAAGAAAAAAAATAATAAGAAAAACAATAACAACAAATGGTAATTTAAGCAGCTAGCCTTAGTATTCTTCACAAATAAAAATCAAAAATGCCTTTTTGCTTACTTCATCTCAAATAATGATGATGAGGTATGTGTGTGTATGTGTGACCTTGCATTTCCAAGTATTCAAGCTTAAGTCATAGCATGAAACTGGTGCCTGGATGTGACAGGAAATCAATGTACTCTTTTTCTACCCTGCCTCACTTACATTAATTAACCCTTGTCCTGCCGAATAAATTAAGATGCCACACCCACTTCCAATTTTCAGCCAATCAGATTACTTGATCCAGGTTGTTGCTATAAATTCACATACTGAGTGACAAACAGTGCAGATCCAGATCAGTTGGCTTCTTCAGAAGCCAACTGATCTGAATCTACATTGTTTGCAAAGGCAGGGTGTATCCTCGTTCAGCAGGACTATGGTTAATATATTCCCCAAAATTTTATTTTGACAACAGGCCAACCAGTGCTACCTCAACTATCTTAAAGCTTGCATGCTGAGTAAATGACATTCTGAACAATTTTGCTTATTTTTCCCAGTAAACAGTGTTTGATATTTCATGCAATTTCAGATCCTATTTTCTATATTGAATATGGTACTGTTACAACCCTGAATATTGGGACAGACAGGTCTAAGCAAACAGTGTAGACCTAGATCAAACACCACAAAATGCAGCATCTGATGAGGGTCTACACTGTTTGCAACTCATCCAGCACTATTTTAGACACATCAACATGTAGTGAAATAGATTTTTTTTCTTCAAATTTTAGGAGAAGTATGGTGAGGAGTTATTGTGTCCCAATACTTAGATTAACCCATTGTATACGGAATAGGCTCTACCACACTATGTATTGGAAGAGTCCAATTTCAATTTTAGGTAGGTAAGGCTATGAGATTAAGATATTCCTTGAGAAAAATGGCTGAAGTATGTGCAAACAGTGATGTCCCGGATCAGATGTCTGATCTGGGTCTGCACTGCTTGCCAAATACCCTTTTAGGGGTCTCCCGACTACAATGAGTTAAATATGGTAAACAAGCAATCTGAAAAGTGATAGAAAAGAAAGGACAGAAGGAAATAAAGCAAGTAGCAGAAATTACCAGTAGGCATAGGGAGTGTATGAAACACTCTACCGTGTGAATGGTTCAAATCTTTTCCCAGCATTCCCGGTGTGGTGTGCCGTCTGCCCGCACTGCCGCCATTGCTCAGTGGCTCCTGTATGCTAAGTCCACTCTGTCTTTTTAAGGCTTCTATCGTTGCTCGAAGCTCGTTTAACTCGGAATCCTGAAAAGGGACAAATGTAAAATTTTTAGCATTCTGTATATAAATGCTTAGCAGGCTGGGTAAAATATTTCAGCAGATGACATTTTGAAATATTTTTGTCTTATTTTTCCAAGAAAACAGGATTTGACATTTTATGCATACTGTCTCAGGAGACAGTTTGCATTCAAATGTCAAAACCTGTTTACCAGGGCCCAGTTGTTCAAAGCATCGTTAGCTTAACGAGCTCATTAAGGGTCATTTCGTTAACTGTTTTAGCGGATTCAATATACAATATTCTGATATTTTTTGCTGAAAAAATGTGAGTAGCTTTTGAATCGCAAAAGCTACTCACATTTTTTCAGCAAAAAATTTCAGCATATTTGCGTATCACTTGATGTAAATTTTAACGAATCGTTAACTAACGACGTTTAGCTTTGAACAACTGGGCCCAGAAAACTGAGAAAAAATATCAATTTGTTATCTGTTGATTTTGCCCAGAGGTTACTAAAAGTTAAATTATTATGTACGTCTATGGTATTCTATCTTTGTCCTTGTCCTCTCTCCATGGTTCTGCTCAGTCTGTCTTCACAATTATAAATATTTCCAAAAGCTAGCAATATTAAATAGGGACTACAATATTGTCAGTAGCTTTTTGGATTTTATAAAAATAAGTAAGCTTACAAGTCACGTTTTCATATATGGTCTCACATTTTCAAACCATATCATAAACATGACTGATGCCTGAAAAAATGTGAGCACACTCAAAGGTGACTCAGATCAGCCTGTGCATCCAGGCAGTCTGATAGGGCTTCACCTTGTGAATATACATGTTTAGTCCCTTACTGGCACTAGAATAATTAGCAGTTTCAACTTTGTTTTTTCTGGGTACCAACCTGCCAGAATGCCATCCCACCATAAAACATGCTGAATATTCTGTCAAACAGCCTTTGATTAATGTCAAGAAATTTTATCTTTCATTAACATCACTCCAAATTTTCTGAAAGGACTGTGACACAATCCATAACACTTAACCACAACCTCTCTGGGCAAATTCAGAAGATGACAAACTGAAAGTATATTTTTATTATTTTTTTTAAAAAAAAGGATCTGACATTTCATGCAAATTGTCTCCTTTCCAGAAAATAAGATTTGACATTTCATACAAATTTTCTCCAAAGGAAACAGGATTTGACATTTCATGCTAACTGTCTCCAAAGAAATGTCAAATCCTATTTTCTGAAGAAAAAAAATAAGATATCTGTTTCAAAATGTCTCCTGCTGAATTTTTTCCCAGGATACCGAGCATTAACACAAGTAACAAAAACTCTTCAGAAAAAAATGGTCCACTCTAAGCTAAGGTACCGGTAATAAAAAATAGAAGCAATAATCAGCAAGATTTGCTGAAAAGGGGAGGTAATTTATTCTAAGTTCTTGGACTATTATCTTTATTGGTATGACCAGTTTCACCTCAGCATTCATTTAGAATGTCATAATGTTTCTGGGCTCTGCATAAGCAAATCAGTCCATAGCTCCAGATAAGGCACTATTTCCAACCGAAAAATGTTGATATTTTTCTTTTTCCTCCATGAAAACATGTTGTGGAACTCTTTAGAAGCGCCTTAGAGGCACTTCTAATGAGTACCCACAACATATTTACATGGAGAAATAGGAAAAATTTTATGTGGATACCCACTCTTATCTGGAACTTTGCTAGTCATGAATCATTTCCTCATGTTCATAAGAAAAGTAAGATGGTGAGATCTTACCAGAGTCATTGTAGCTTCTGGTCAATTCTAACAAGACACAACATATATTTAACCCTTGCCATGCTGAATAAATTAAAATGCCACGCCCACTTCTAATTTCCAGCCAAACAGATTACTTAATCCGGGTTTTTGATAGAAATTCACATATTTAATCACAAACAGTGCAGATCCAGATCAGTTGGCTTCTTCAGAAGCCAACTGATCTGGATCTACACTGTTTGCTAAAACAGGGCATGTCATGCTCAGCAAGAGAAGGATTAATATGTGGAGATATAAATAAAAAATATGAACATTTTCCTTCCAAAATAATGATCTATCTAGAGACTCAGAGAATGGCTATTATACAAATTGGTGTTCATTTCACTAATTGACATAAAACAAATATCAATTATTCACATTTGTCCATTCAATTTGTTCTGGTTTATATGAACTACTATCATCCTGTATGTGTTAAGGCTTAACTGACATCCAAACAGGTTCAATTCATTTGCAAACTTGACTGATCCTTGGGAAACAAATTTTTTCCTTTTAGGGTAGATCCCTTTTTCAGGAAGGGCTTGGTGCAGGAAAGCAAACAGAAAGTCAAAAAAGTTGTTTCCCTTGGAAGAAGTGGTGCAAAATTTATCATGCCCCCTTTAACTTGGTATTATCACAGTCACAGCATTAAAATCATAGCAGATATTTATGGTTACTTAAACATTATCACACCAATAAACATTAAACTATTTCAAGGAGAAAGAATTTATCATAAAATGTTATCTCAAGCTAATGATCAGATATAGAGATGCAACCCCCTTCTGACTGCTGACGTAGATTATGTCACGCTTTAGCCCTATTCTTGAATATCTTGAGCTCTGATCAAACATTGCAACAATTCTTAGCCAAAGAGTACTGATAGCTTTCTTATTTCTCCATGAAACATATGTTATAGGCACACATTAGAATGCCTGGCCAAGGCACTTTACCTCCCTCGGAGAAATAAGAGATCTATTTATTTGTGTACCTCTCTTATCTAGAGCTATGTATGATATGCCAGTGAAGACAGTCTATAACAAATTATAATCAAAATGATGAAAGTTTATGGAGAATTTATTTTATTAATTTATCTTCATATTTATTGGAAAATGAAGATATACTGTTTTGATATGCTGAGAACATGTTATCATTTGTTTGATGTTTCCCATCAAAATTCTAAGAGGAAAATGAAGCAATGAATTGGTTTATTAGCTAAAATACAGTAGAACAGGTTTTAACCTAGTCCTGCTGAATGCCGATATGTCCTGCCTTTGCAAACAGTGTAGATCCAGATCAGTTGGCTCTGAAGAAGCCAACTTATCTGGATCTGCACTGTTTACCATTCAGTATGTGAATTTGTGTCAACAAGTGGATCACGGAATCTGATTGGCTGACAATTAGAAATGGACGTGGCATCTTAATTTATTCAGCATGACAAGGGTTAACCTTAAGCACTCTCTTGGTAAAATCAAACAGGTGATAGTTGTCTAATTTCCCTCAGAAAATGTAGGCTAACATTTCTAGGCATGATCCTCTCCTTAGGCTACTAGGAAATAATCTGCCTGCAACTTTAAACCATTTTCTGGAGAAAAAAAATTTGAAGTGTTGTCTTGTAAATTTGATCCTCATCCAAAACTATCCCCACTCCCTGCCCCAGCTCCAACTATTCAAGGGCAACAATATTTGTGAATATGTGTTCTATTCTTCATGACAGTCAATTTAATATATATCTTATATAAGACCATGTTTTGAAATAAAATGCATTTTATAACATTCACCCTCTCTGGCCCTCCCCCAACCTCTGGCTCATTCCAGATCAATTTATTTTAGTTAATACTTGTTCCACTCTCCATGCCAATTGATTTAACCCATGTCCTGCTGAACCCAGATATACCCTGCCTTTGCAAACAGTGTAGATCCAGATCAGTTGGCTTCTGAAGAAGCCCACTGATCTGGATCTGCACTGTTTGTCATTCAGTATGTGAATTTATATCAACAACTTGGATTAAGTAATCTGGGGTTGGCTGACAATTAGAAATGGGTGTGGCATGTTTATTCAGCATGACAACATGACCACATTTGGAAAAGAGTAATTTTTACCCTCCTACCTCCTCTGGTTCTGACCAAACTTTCTTTGTCTCTCTCCAGAACACATCATGTATCCAATAGTCAAGTTTGTAACCCTATTCAAAGGGTCTAGAAACAGAGTCTTTCTCAGCTTCAATTACACCTATCCATGAATGCAGTAAAAAAAGGTGTGGGGATAATTTGACCTACATGTATTGACCAAGCTGCTTCATGTTATCATAACATTACCTGTTACTTATCTGTTCAAAATAACCAGACCCCCATTTATTAATCTTTAGCACTCTGGGCAAAATAAGCAGACATCAAACTGATATTTTTCTTGTTTTCCCTAGAAAATGGTGTTTGTTTTCTTCAGTGCATATTGCCACTTCATATCATTAAACTCATATCCAGTGCCTTAGAAGAGCTGTGTTCTGTGAATCTGGCCTTTTTCTGCATATTTTAATATTTATTTTGACATTTCATGTGAAATGTCTCTTAATTAGCATGATCTGGGAAAAATAAGAAAAAAGATTTTTTGACATTTTGTTTGCTTCTATTTAAGTATACAGGTAACCGTTAAAAAAGTTGCTTCCTTTTACAAAGACCTTATCTTTTTTCTTTATATTCAAGGTAATCAGACTGCTATCTGTTGAAAAGTTGACTGGATGCAGCTGGTAATTTTTTTGCCTAATCTGAACAAGGGCGACAACTTTCATTTGCTTTTATGTTCACCAAATCCCTGCTGTAAAGGGTCTATTCTAAAAAGAAAGGATTTTCTCCCAAGGGGAGCAAATTCTTTCTTTTTAGAGTTGACTCCTTTCCAGAACAGACGCAAAACCCTTCTGACTGAGTTGTTTCCCTTGAAAGTGTATCCATTCCCCTTAATATAAGGGTAAAACCCCTCCAATGGACCTTTAACACATGAAATTTTCAGCAATGCTTTCTGGGAAAAACAGGAAAACTATCATCAATTTGTCATCTGCAGGATTTGTCCAGACAGTGGTAAAGATTAGCCCAATGATTCAAAATAATGAGACCTCCATCTACATCAAAAGCTTCGTTACCAAGCCCTAAAAGATCTACATGTATAACTATCAGTTCAGTACGATCTGACCTTGGCCTATCTAAAAGCTGCTCAAATTTACCTTCAGCAAGTTCAAAACCAATAAATAAGCAATATAAAATATAAATTTAGGTGAATGGTTACATTTTCACGGGAAACAACTAGTAACATGTTTTTGCCTCTGTTCTGAAAAGGGGTCTGTTGTAAAAAGGAAAGAATTTGCTCCCCCTGGGAGCAAATTCTTACCTTTTACAACAGACCCCTTTTCAGAAGGGGCTTGGTCACAGAAAGGCAAACAGGAAGCCACCAAAGTTGTTTCCCTTGTAATGGCTGCAAACCTACCAAGTGTATCCAGTCCAATTAATCTCAAAACTACTTTCTTTCATAATCTCAATGACATCATTATATACAAATATTTTACTATTACTCTCTGTACTCACGTGTACTGATTCAATTTATTCCACTTTCAATGAATTAGAATATCCTAGATCCTAATCTGGCAACTCATCAAACAAAATATTGACAGCTAGAGAAACAACATCCAAATCACAGTTTTCAGATTCAAGTTCTAATTTTCTAATTTCACTAACAGACAGCTCAGTATTTACAAAATTATTAGTGCTTAATTCTACTTGTTTACAAAGAAGAAATCCGACAGTGTTATGATGTCTGGCATGAGTTGGACATTTGCACCAACAAACATCTTGATAAGCTAAGGCAATTTCTGCATTCTTGACTAGGTGAGCAAGATAAATATATGCAGGGGTCAAGACAAGATGCAATTCTGCAGATAAAAATACCAATACATGTTCTTTTTCTATAAGAAAACATACCCCCTAAGATTTCCTTAGAATAACCTCAATGAGATTATACGACTAACGCTACAAAATATATGTTTTCATGGAGAAATCTCAACACTCTTAACTGGAGTGTTGAATGAAGGTAAATATATTAATTCAGATGGCAAAAACATATGATGAAATCCTTATAGACAGAAAGTTGTTACAGAAGTGGAAACAATTATCAGACTTCTTCATATAATTATCTATGTTCTTCACTGAAATGTTAGAAACCACTTGATGTTTTGGCTGCTGTAACAGAATTATTTTAAATGAAGCATAAGTTATACATTTTGCTTAATATTACAACAACTCTAGATAAAAGGGGGTCAATAAGTCACATACCGTATTCGACCTAATTAATGGTGTGCGCTTAGGCTTTTCAAACTTACTGAGAAAACTTGTGGTAAAATATGTATCTACCTACTATCTACCATATTTTGACTCCCTTAAACCCCACTTTTATATAGTAAAACAGAGGTATACATTATTTTTCTTATTTCTGCTCAAAAACATAGATTGTGAGTATATGTTAGAACTGCCTCAGTGAGGTGAAGATTCTGATCTGACTACGCAAAAGCTCAGGCTAATCTGAATCTTCACTGGGTGCATGTGTCCGAAGGTATGTTTTCTGATGCACACAGTGGCTCAAATGTTTTTTCATACTCAGTGGAAGCACCAGTACTGAGGTAATTCTAATAAATACCAAGAACATTGATATGTTTTGTGGAGAAAAAAATATTGAGATGCCCAGGAAGAGCCAGACTAATGAAATACACCACAACCTCTTTATAACACGGTTCATTATAACACCGTTTTGTATATAGCACGGTTCAAAGATGGATCCCAAAAATATATAGATTTTATTGAAAAATGACCATAAATGGTCATTTTTCAATATAATCTTTACATTTTTGTTCGGATACAACATGGTTGTTTAACTAACACAGTTTATGGTTTGGACCCCAACAATAGTAATATAAAGAGGTTGTGGTGTACAGCTTCCCCAATGCACCAGATAAGGATTCAACCCATTGTAGACTCAATACTCCCCCACACTATATATTGGAAGAGTCCAATTTCCATTTTAGGTATGTCTGACTATGAGATTTAGACATTCCTATAGAAAAATGGCTAAACCATTTGCAAACAATGGAGACCCTGATCAGACGCCATGTTCTACAATGTCTGATCTGGGGGTGCACTGTTTGCCAGTTACCCTTTTAGGGGTCTCCAGACTACAATGGGTTAACCACAAAGAATGACAACACAAGACAGCACTTTGTCGAAAACAGAATGAACAAACCAAAATCAAACAGATAGCTAAGAGGAACAGCAACAGAAGTATGTACCACAATTGAATGGTGAAACAGTACCAACTGGTGGGGAATGGGGGAGCTCGCTTACACCTGCATTTATTGATCTTCAACCTTGAGAAGTAAACAGGAGTTGATATTTCATGCAAATTGTCTCCATCAGTGACAATTTGCATGAAATGACAAAACCTGTGTTCTGGGAAAAAATAAGAACCCTTGTCATGCTGAATAAATTAAGATGCTATGCCAACTTCAAATTTTCAGCCAATCAGATTACTTGATTCAAGTTATTCATATAAATTCATATATATAATGACAAACAGTGCAGATCCGGATCAGTTGGCTAAAAATCTTCAAAAGCAACTGATCTGGATCTACACTGTTTGCAAAGGCAGGGTATATCTGGGTTCAGCAGGACCAGGGATAAGCATTAACAGTTCAATCCTGCAGACCAAGAAAAGTTTTTTGCAGAGTAGATCCAGATGAGACGGATCATACTGTGGTAAATTGTGTAATTGTGGACCTATTGTGTGTTAAATTGATGTCTGTTTTGTGCATCAATGACAAAAACTGATGTTATGCCGAAATAACGAGCTGCAAATGAGTCCCTCCATGGAAAAGTGTACCTTGATGTCTGCTATTAGTGAAGACTCACACAGAGGATGTTATAATTCTGGGATAATTTTCTCCAGTTTTCCATAAAAACATATCTTGTGGGTACTCATTTGAGGCGCCTCATCGAGGTGCCTCTAATGAGTACCCACAAGATATGTTTTTATGGATAAATAAGAAAAATTATCCCAGAATTATCATTAGAATATGCTTTTGAGGAGAAACAAGGAGAATCATGTGAGAATTATCGCCTTCAGACATGTGGGATTAGTGAAGGCTCAGAGACAGAAGAGTTTTATGGAGGAGTATTTGATGATAATTCTGGGAAAGTTTTCTTTAGTACAGGGATCAGACATGGTTTTTCATGCATTAACATTTGCCAGGTCATGTGGGAGGTGTTGAAAACCGAGGCCAAAGGCCTCGGTTTTCAACACCTTCCTAGGGACCTGGCGAATGTTAATGCATTGAAAAACCATGTTCGATCGCTATTATTGCATAAAAACTCAAAACATTTGCTACATATTGCGTTATTTCTTTTGCACTATTTTGTTTCGCCTTTTCACCGATGTCGCGTGAATGCTATTTCTACGGACTATGCTCGTTCTAGGACAGGGCAGTACACATCTCGTGATGGCAGCAATTTTGTGGCCCCGGTACAAGAATACTGAAAGTTGCATAGCCGTGCATTAACAGCGCATGAATTGCCTCTGCTCAGAAAAACCTGCATATCCACAAGATCTGATCAGTTTTTGCTACTATCTGAAGAAACTTTGGCTATCCACAGAGTGCACATCTTAGACTGATTGATCTGCTCAGACACTCAGGCTGATCTAATCCTTCACTGGGTGCAAATGTCCAAAGGTATATTTTTTCATGCTGCAGCTCACATATTTTGTTGAAAACAGAGTTCCTACCATCATGTTTTGTGAATGTTTTGAAATGAATACTTGTGGCAGATTGCAAAGATGCCAGTTCTAATGCATCCCAATTTTCATGGACAGCAATTATTGGCAGAGATTCCACATAGTATTAATGTTTACCTAATTCAGTAGACGACTAATTGGTGATTTTTTTTTCTTACTGTCCCAGAAAACAGGTTTTGATATTTCATGCAAATTGTCTCCATTGGAGACAATTTGCATGAAATGTCAAATCCTGTTTTCTGGCAAAAATACAAAAAATGTTTCAATGTGTCATTTGATGTAAATTTTACCATAACATGCTTAGTGTTTAAGAAACATTTTTGCATACATCTATGTAGACCCCCCACCCCCTCAAAACAGACTAACATTTCATGCAAACTGTCTACTTAAAAAACAACATTTTGAAATCGTTTCTTTATTTCCCCATAAAACAGGGATTTGACATTTCATGCAAATTGAAAAAGAAAAACATCATCAATTTGCTGTCTCGTGAATTTGCCCATACACTGGCAAAAGAATAAAAACAATCCATGTAGTATAACAAAGTTATCACATGGAAAAACCATTATGGCTGAATTTAGGTGTCACTGCTGGATTTATGTGTCTGTAAGCCAAATGATCAGACCTTCATACACTTAGAAACTGCTGCATTTTCCAAAAATAAGCTTATGGCTGTTACCAATAAATTCACTTGAATTAAAAAGAAAAAAAAAAAAAAAAAAAAGAAAACAGAATATATGTCTCCGAGAAGCTGAGGGACACTTAACAAGTCTCAGTACTTCAAGGTAAGTCAAACTTAAAAAACTGCATCTTTTTATAGAATTTTCTCACCAATCACCTACGTTAAATGGACACTTCTACCACAACTCTTTAGACCGGTCTATTTCTAATAGCAGGGTGTCTGGTTTATACTATTACTATGGTTTACAGAAATTCCAGTATATAATGCAAACAAAATGTAGACCCTGCTTAGATGCCACCTTCTCTGGCATCTGATCTGGGTCTGCATTGTTTGCCAATTACCCTTTTGGGGGTCTCCAGACTAAAATGGATTAACCTAAGCATCACGAAGACATGCCTATATAATTTTGACCCCCTTAAACCCCACTTTTATATAATAAAACTGGGGTTTACAGGGGTATACATTATTTTCTTATTTCTGCTCTAAAACATAGATTGTGGGTACTCGTTAGAACCGCCTCATCGAGGCGGTTCTAACGAGTACCCACAATCTATGTTTTGAGCAGAAATATGAAAAATATCAGAATTTTTTATCTGAAAATTTTATTTTTTGGTGGTAAAATTTTCTATATATTTGAATAGGCATGTTTTCGTAATGGTATTGGGCCAGACTGGCCTGTGCAGACAAAGTATGTAGACACATCAACATTACTGGTAGTAAAATTTTAGGGTATGTATGGTAAGCAGTTATGGTGTCCCACTATTTAGGGTAAATATTATACATGACAGACAGGCCTAGGCAAACACTGTAGAGTGTAGACCCAGCTATAAGACACCACAAAAATGTGAATTCTGTATAGAGCCTACACTCATCCAGCAGTATTAATTAACCCTTGTCCTGTTGAATAAATTAAGATACCACACCCATTTCTATTTTTCAGCCAATCAAATTACTTGATCCAGATTGTTGATATAAATTCACATACTTAATGGCAACCAGTGCAGGTCCAGATCAGTTGGCTTCTTCAGAAGCCAACTGATCTGGATCTACACTGTTTGTAAAGACAGTGTATATCGGGGTTCAACAGGACACAGGTTAAGACATGTCAACCAGACATAAAATGGATAAGTATGGTAAAGTTAAGATTAAATATTGTAGTCTCAAGAATAAACAGAGGCAGATTGCACATCAATCCTACAAATGTAAACCCCAAAAAATATTTCTGTAACAAATAATGATCACTGCACGAAAAGAGCCCTTATGCAATTTGTGGACAAAGTTGGTCTAGATCAACATGTGTATCTATGCAGTCTGACTTGATCATTCTCTGTTTGTCGAAATATACTACAGTATCCATTGATTCTGTAAGTGGACAACAGGCCCAGATCAGGGCCTGCATTGTCCGCAACTTGCATAAGGGTCTTTTCATGCATTGCACATCAGATATGTCATAAGTCAGGTATGGTCCTGCAAAGCAGAGTCTGATGACTTTTTATTTCTATACAGAAACATATTGTGTTATGGGATCTCATTTGAGTTGCCTTGGTAGTATGATTCTCGAGCTCCAGATAAGGCACTGTATTGATATTTTTCTTATTTCTTCAAAGAAACATATTTTGTGGATACTCATTGAGAAAAGACTTGTGAGTACCCACAACATATGTTTTCATGGAGAAAAAAAAAATTTCTAGGATACCCCCTTTTATCTCAGAACATATGAGCCACATCATGAGAAATGTACCTTTGGACATGTGTTCCTAGTGAAGACTCAGATCAGTCCATGCATCAATGTCTTCACCCAGCACTCAGCCAATGGCCATGGTCCAAAGCATCTTATGGTGGACAGTGAAGACTGATCAAACTGTGCAGATACACAGACTCAGCATGATCTGACTTTGCTGTGTAGATGTCCGCAGGCCCATTATCTCAAGTTGTGACTCATACAGTATTTACCTTAACCCTTGTCCTGCTGAATAAATTAAGATGCCACTCCCACTTCTAATTTTCAGCCAATCAGATTACTTGATCCGGATTGTTGCTTTAAATTCACATACTTAATGGCAAACAGTGCAGATCCAGATCAGTTTGGCTTCTTCAGAAGCCAACTGATCTGGATCTACACTGTTTGCAAAAGCAGGATGTATCCGGGTTCAGCAGGACAAGGGTTAAGTATTGGAACATCTTATCTATCAAACGTCCTAAAATTTGAAATAGACCATTCTACTTCCCGTTGATGTCTCTAAAATATTGTTGTATGTATGGCAAACAATGTAGACCCTGATCAGAATCAACCTTCTGCAACATCTGATCTGGGTCTACATGGTTTGCAAAGGCCTATCTGTCCCAATACTTTGGGTTATTATGGTATATGCACAAAAGGAAAAAAAGATTTTTTTTATTTCCAAAATATTTACAGATTATCTGGTGCCCAAAGAACTTGTAATGTTTGAGAGAAATGATTGACTGGCTGTCAATATAGGTCAATGTTAATAACAGAGACAAGACACAGGACACACACAGAGAACACACTTTTCATAGCGAGAACTTGCTATGTGGATTGATGCATTACTACAAGAAAGAAAGCAAGGACACACACAAAAAGAACCATCAAGGTGAGAAGTTCCTATGTGGGTTGATGATACTTTACTATGAGAACACACACAGAGAACACATTTGCCATAGACAGAAGTTGCTATACAGATTGATACATGACTAAAACACCTTAAACCAGGACACTCTAAGAATAAACTTGTCATAGTGAAAGTTGCTATTTGGGTTGATTTGAGGGCACTTCAAAAGTTCTCAGCCTGGCTGGGAGTGCCGCAAGGAGTCTAGTCATCAATCATGCGTTACATGTATTTTTCAACATAGACTCCATGAATTTCAATGCACTTAGACCATTGATGACTGCCTGACAGAAGCTTTACTCTTTTTTTTTGTTTTGATTGCTTCTTTCAGCTGTCCAATTCCGACGTATAAAAGGCCCTGTTAAAGCTTTGATCCTTTTGCAAGTCAATCATGAGCACTCCCTCACAGTCCAAGAATACAGAGGCCATCACCTTGCCAACAGATGCAACTTGCTTGAACTTTTTGGGAGATGGAGACCCAGAATATTTCCACTCCTTACTTTGAGACTTGGATTCAGGATCAAAATGGGTGAACCCGTGTCTCATCCTGGAACATCAATCTCCAAAAGAAGTTGGCTAGGTCTTCCTGAAAACGATCTTAAGGTGTTCTTGAAATGTCCAGTCTTTTCAGCTTTTGGTCTGTGGTCAACATTCGGGGAACCCTTCTTGCGGACAGTTTGCTCATCCCCAAAATGTAGGTTGAAGCAGCATGAACAGAGTCAAAACTGATACCCATGGTGTCTGCAATGTGTTGGACTGTAATACGTCTATCATTCATCACCATGCGGTGAATTACCTCAATCTAATGGTCTGTGGTCTGAATTTTGGCAACCCGACCATGGAGCATCACAAGTGCTCTCAATGCCTTGCTTGAAATCAACAATCCCTTCTTTACACTGGAACAGGAAGGAGATTCCTCACTAAGTATTTGCACAATGTCATCATGGATTTCTTTGGTGTTCATTTCTTTTATATGAAGGTATTTGATAACAGCTCTGATTTCCTTTTTGTCCATTTTTTCAGATTATTGCTCCCTATACATATCAAAGTTGTGTCATCTGCATATATAAACACAGCAGATAAATCAGATTTGGTGGACAAAATTATAAGTCCTTGTATTTTAGAGTTGTACACCAAAACAACTTAGCAATATCAGTTTTTTCTAGGTGAGGCCAAGCACTTTTTGAAGTGCCCTCATACCTTACTACAAGGACACACAGAGTTAACAAATTTGCCATTTACAGGAATTATAAAAAACCAGGACATATACACAGAACACACTTGTTACAGTGAGAAGCTGCTGTGCAGATTGATACATTTCTATGACATACACACACAGATAATACAGTTGTCATAGTGGTAAGTTGGTTATGAGGAATGATATATTACAAACAAGAGTGACAGAGATCAGACTTGTCATATTAGAGATATGAAGATTGATACATTATAATGGGGACTAAAACCAGAACACAATTGTCATAGTGAGAAGTTGCTACCGAGACTGATACATTATGCAGCTCTCATTGTTTTTCTCTGGAGATGGGGTTGGGGGTACCGTAGGGATTAGTCATCCAAATCATACCCAACCCCTGGGATTTAGACAGAAAATTTTGTCACATGGGCATGGTATTAGACACCAAACAGGGAAATTCTAGAAGAAACTATGTGCAAATTTTAATGCCCACCAGGCAGATTTTCAGCACAAATTTGTGATTCATGGGTAGGGAATTAGACAACCAATTTTCAAAAATATCTAATTCCCCAGGGTAATCCCGATACCCCATCTCTGCGGGGAAACAAGGATAGGTGCACTACTCTGAAGACTGAAAACTTAAACCAGGACACGCACATAGATAACACCTACATTGTACATTGGTACATTAATATGGGGACTAAAAGCAGGACACACACATGTACAGGAAACACACCTATCATAGTGAGAAGCTTCTATGGAGTGATACATTACTATCAAGACTACAGGTAAAACCAGATCAACATGATGCTTCAGGTCATCATTGAAAGTGGAGTGCAGTAGTTGAGAGATTTAGACTGAGAAGTACCAATTTTGAGCCTCACAGCATGCCATAAATTAATTAATTAATCAACATTGTTCTATGAAGGGTGAAGGAGCTGAGAACTTCTTATACAACAAATTATAAGGATGATATAAATGTGCTATGTAAGACCTGGGCCCAGTTGTTCAATGCATCATTAGCTTAACAAGCTCGTAAGTGGTCAAAACGTTAACTACTCTAGTAAGTACAATATCTAATTCACAGGTATTTTTGCTGAAAAAATGTGAGTAGCTTTTGCAAATGCAAAAGCTACTCACATTTTTTTCAGCAAAAATATAAGTGTATATATGCCATATTCAATGATCAAAGTTTTACCAATATACATTAACTAACGACATCGTTAGTTTTGAACAACTGGGCCCAGAATGTTGGATTATGATGTATGGTATGTTTTTTCTAGACCATGGTTCTGATGAAGAAAACAGTTTGAAATCTGACAAACAAGAAGCTAATGCTCTCTTTGCTGCATTATTACTCAAAATTTTCTGAATTCCTCCTCCATAGTGGCAAGTTATTCTGCTAGATACAACATAGGAGCCGCAATGAAAGAAAAGGTACCGTCTGACATGTGCACGCAATAAAGTCTCAAATCAGTCTGCATATCTGTGCAGTATGATCTGACTCTTCATTCATCCCAGGAAGAAACTTTGCATCCTTGGCTATCCAAAATGCATCATGTGCAGATTCTGATCAGACTGTACAAATGTGCAGACTGATCTGAATCTTTGCTGGGCATACCTTTCTGAAGGTAAAAAATGTCAGGCCTGATCTGGGTCCAAACTGTTTGCAAAGGTTATCAGCAGACGACAAATGTCGCCACTAGCAGGGAAAGAGTTAAAGATACAGATTAAGGCAATACTGTTGGATGACTGTAAAATGTGCAGACTTAAATCATCTGCCCATAAGTCTGATCAAAGTTACAGACTTAAATCAGTCTGCTTATCAGCAGTCTGGTCAGAGTGTTCTAATTTCAGATAGAGACTGATTCTCTGGATCTTGTAAAATCTTAGGCAGACATGCTTTCAGTTTGTTGTGGCCCAGATACGTTTCAATTCAATATTTTCCAAATGTGACCTACTGAAACTGTCCTGAATAGACAAAATACCTTATTAGCCCTAAGAATTGGGATACATTATCTCCTTACCATAGTTGTTCTAAAGATTAAACAAGTCTATATGGCAATCTGATAATGTTATCTTAAATATTTCTGGATGATTGGCAAATCGTGTAGACATGCATGCCGTCACTGTCCAATTATAGAATCACTGGCTACTGGAGATTATCATTGTACAGCAAAGACCCTGCTCAAACTGCATGTTGCTGGCTGATGTGAACTGTTTGCATCTACCCCAAAGGCACCTTTTTACTTGTAATTACCTATATGGATAAACTGGAGGACAAAATATAGAAAAACCCTAATATGACAAAAAGGATGGCATTTTTCTACCTATCCACAAAAATATATGTTGTGGGTACTTACCAGAAATGCCTCTATTTCTGATAAGTACCCACAACATATATTTTTGTGGAAAAATATGAAAAATGATTATCTGGAAAATCTTCTTATCTAGAGCTATGACAAATCTTGGATGTCTAAAAATCACAACATGATGGCCTTCAATATCTTTGTCTTCTTCTGATTCCTTTATAACCTATCATAAGATATAATTCTCTTCGATGTCTGAAGTACCCTACCAAGTTATAGTTATCACTGAGCAAATTATAGTTTTTCCACGTGTCTAGCAGACAAATTCCACCGAGTAAACTTAGATATTGATCAACACGAAACTGACAAATTTTGGCTCCCGATCAATGTATGACTGTACCTCAAAAGATTACGACTGCTAAGGAAGAATAAAGATTAGCATCTTACAAAATTCAAATGCCAAGTTTTCAACTGCACGTCAAATTATGTGTTATGAATATTCAGTTTTTATTGGAAATTTCCAACTTTTATAAATGGCTACAATGTGTAAGCCTGTCTAGCTCTATGACAAAATTCTGACACTTCTGAACCATAGCATTTATCTTGGAATACAAAATGAAGTATAGTGACCTGCCTAATGCTAAGCATGCTGGGTAAAATTTTCAGCAGACATTTTAAAATATTTTCCTTTATTTTTTCCAGAAAATAGGCTTTGATATTTCATGAAAATTGTCTCCTCAGGAGACAATTTCATGACATGTCAAAGCTTATTTTCTGGGAAAATAAGAAAAAATATTTTAAAATGTTGTCTACTGAATTTGCATTGAAAGTGGTAAAGGTTAATATAAATAAGCAGTGATAGATGTTCCATAAAAAGATTTATCATTTATAGTTTTAGATAATTTGTTTTTGGTAAAAGGATGCTGTTAGGCTAAGTTCCTCTTAAAAGCTTTACTTAAAGCGAGATACAGTTTAGGCAAAAAAAAAAAAAAAAAAAACAAGAATGAAAACAAAATCTTATATAAAAAATGAATGAATGTTAACTGACAATTACATAACACTGGGAATTCTGGAATTTCAATGCAAATCGTGAGAATCCCAAGCTACCCATTCATCTGTTTATAGATGCACTTTTTAGCTGGACCAAGGGACAATCATAATCTATGAAACCTGATCAAATGACACAAATATGCTTGACAAAGTTTCTGAATTTCCAAATTAGTAAAGGGGTCTTAAAATAGGATCTGTTAAAGCACAGGACAGCCTTTACAGTATGATCAGAGCCTTTGTTGTCCACCCCTATATAGAATGTGACAAGTAAAATATTGTCATTGAGCCCGATTCTGTAATAAATCAACTGCACTGATCAGATTGCATTGACATAGTAGTTGCTATGAACCTTCGCTATTTTCATATACTCTGAAGAAACATTTCCACATGGCATGGCTCATATTTTTGTGGTATCAAGTAATTCTGTAAGGCAGACAATGGCAGGTCAATCTGAAAAGAGTCTTAACCTTTAAAGCATGGGGAATGACATCTGTCATTTTGGAGGGGTACTGCCAACTCTAAAGCTAGCTGTCATATTTACTATACATCAGATGCAACCATTCAGAGCAAGTGCTCCCATACAGGAGGGAACCTACTTTCATACAAATATATCACTCTTCATAAGAAAGTCAGGTGCAGGATTTTACCCACACTAATAAAGACAGAGAATACCAAATTTCAAGCTGTCAGAAATTTCAGCACCCTCTTAGTCAATTTTATCACAATTTTCTGGAAAAAAAAAAAACAGAAAAAAAACACCCACAACACCTTAATCATTTCCAGTGAGAAAGAATTAGGAACAATAGTAGAACCTACGTATGCACTGTTTTTTTGTTTTGTTTTTATTTAAGTGTCTTAAACAGTTCCCAGTTGCCACGTGACTGTCACTTGACTAGAAGCCACGTGATCAATTCTTCTAGTGTGAAATAGCCACATACAATCGGCAAAATATGAGTGAAAATGTCATCGAAATCGAGGCAAAATCAAGGGAATAATGACTTCTCAAGAAGGGGTACCCTCTAACAGGCCTGATTTACGACATGGCCCGCTCCAAGGGTGAACCATCGCCATAATTTCTGAATGCATCTCCTCATGAAATGGTGATTTACTGTAATTACCCTAAATATTTGTAATCCCCTTACAATACATCTCATAAAACCTGAATAAGTCCATTTGGCCACCAGGTGATGTGTCCAAATTATTATGACAGAACGGCAAACAGTGTAGACCCTGATCAAACTGCTCCTTTAGGAGCAGTTTGATCAGGGTCTACACTGTTTGCTCAGGCCTGTATATCTGAATATTTATGGTAAACACGGGGTAATAAGATACATGGTGCTACTATGTATTTCTATGCTTAGCAGGCTGGGTAAATTTCAGCAGATGACAGTTTTGAAATACTTTTCTTATTTTTCCCAGCAAACAGGATTCAACAGTGGAATCCTATTTTCTCAGAAAAGTAAGAAAAACATCATTAATTTGTTGTCTGCTGAATTTGCCCATAGTGTGCTACGTGCTAATAATGAAACTTACCTTCTGTTCAGCAGTATTGGTGAGATGTTGTAGCCTTGATGTCATGTTAGACAGGCTCTGTTCGAAGGCGGCCACCACATGTGCCTGGAACGAGACAATGAACGAGACACTTAGAAAATTTCTTGAAAACGTATCTATGTTCTCTCCTAAATCATATCAACAAATTAAGGTTTCTGTGTCATGCAAAAAGGGGCACTACAGCCCTTAAAGCACTGAACAAAACTGTTGTAGACGGCATGCTACAGTAATAACCCTAAATAATGGGACAGAGAGACCTGAGCAAACAGTGTATACCCAGATCAGATGCCGCAGAATGTGGCATCTGATCAGGGTCTACACTATTTGCCAATCATCCAGCAATATTTTAGACTTATCAATAGGTAGTAAAGTAGACTTTTTCAAATTTTACGACAAGTATGGTAAGGTGCTAAGGTGTCCCAATACTTAAGGTTAATACTTATCTTTTTAAGAGAAACTATACAAGACTTGACAGACAATTCACATGAAATGTCATGCCTTATTTTTTTCTCAAATACGAAAAAAGAACATTGTCTGCTGCAATGGTGATTAGTACTTCAAGGGCTAGCACAGGAACATGCTCAATCATTATCTATATACCAGTGAAAAGCAAAAGCCCTGATCAGAAGAGTGGCGGTAGAGGCCGAGACATTTTGTCTCCATATGCATTATGAAAGACCCCAGCTCATTTGAGCTAGTTCAAGTGAAATAGTGTCTTCTGGCGGCAAATTCAGCAGACAACAAATTGATGATATGTTTTTCCAGAAAATAGGCTAACATCTAATGCAAACTGTCTCGTCAGGCAACAAGTTGCATAAAATGTCAAAGCCTAGTTCTGAGAAAAGATAAGAAAAATATTTCAAAGTGTCATCTGCTGAAATTTTTCCCAGCATGCTAAGAATGAAATAAAGATCATCCTGTGCTGCCAATTGAAACATGCTGTATTGTTTTACAGACCATGTATACAACTTCATCCATTTTAGACTGAACACCAGAGAAATAGTGTAATGTGGTCTACTTATGACACTTTCAAATCTGCTTTCAGAGGCATCGTTAATATTTTCTGCAACAATTTCCACAAGCTTTTAACAGAACCAATTAGTTGACAAGAAATAACAGATTTTTTTTTCTTATTTGTCTCTGAATATAATGCTTGGCATTTCATATAACTCATAAGATATTCAAATAACAAGCCAGACACTCATTTCAGACAAAAGAAGAAAAATGTATCTGATGTGCAACATGGGAGGAGGGTCCTTACACCATTATGTGGGTAATAAAGGCCCTGGTCAGCCTGCACATTTGTGCAAGCTAATCAGGGCCTTCATTACCCACTTACTGCATTAATAGATACTTATTGCATCAATAGATGCTTATTGCATCAGCAGATGCTTACTGCATCAATAGATACTTATTGTATCATAGCTGTTTATTGCATCAAAAGATACTGCATCAACAGATACCTATTGCATCAATAGATACTTATTGCATTAATAGATACCTATTTCATCAATAGGTACTTATTGCATCAATAGATACCTATTGCATCAATAGATACTTATTGCATCAACAGATGCTTACTGCACCAATAAATAGTTATTGCATCAAAAGATACTTACTGCATCAACAGATACTTTTTGCATCAACAGATGCTTACTGCACCAACAGATAATCTAGAATATACTAACAGAGAAAAACCTGATCAGACTGCATGGATGCACAAGCTGAGCTGGGCTGAGCTGTTTGCACATGACTCCAGGGCTCTTTTTTAACATGCTATGCATCATATAATGTCATTTACTATTTTGGATATAAGAGCAGCTGATATTACTTAACAGTTAGATCCTACAACATTTAAAATTCAATTTTAAGGAGAAACAATAAAAATACTAACAAGATCATATGAGCTAGTTGCAGATTTATGGTATTTACCCACAAGTATTGGAGCAGACAGGCCTGGCAAACAGTATAGACCTAGATCAGAGGCTGCATTCAGGTTCTACACTGTCATTCATCCAGCAGTTTTTAGATACATCAACAGATTTTAAGGCCAGTAGAGTATGTTAATGAGTTAAGGTGTCCCAATATACAGGGTAAATATGGCTTTGACAGCTGCCTGCATCACAGATTCCATGGCTCCAAATAAGAGAATATCAGGAAATTACTTTTCTTATTTCTGCATGAAAATATATGTTGTGGGTACTCATATGAAGCACCTCAGCATAACATTTGTTATGGATACTCATTAGAAGTGCCTTGTTGAGGCACTTCTAATGAGAATCCATAACATATATTTTCGTAGAGAAATAAGAAAAAATATCAATACTTTTTGGATGAAAAAAGTGCCTATCTTGAGCCAGGACTGATTCCAAACAAGCCTCTTTATCCTATACAATCTGACAACTAAATACATAATTAGAAAACATATATGTTATAATCCATAAAATATGAGTTGATTACAATAAAACTGAGTGCTATATTAATTAAGGCTTTATATCTGAAAGAATAACGCCCCCTAACTCTTTCAATAAAATAACATAATTCCATATTTCTATCATTAACGTAGATTAGAAGAAGTTTAAAACGTATTTTACCTCAGAAATAACTGGAAGCTGCAGATTAATTTCCATGTGTTTAAAGTATTAGTCAAAGTGAAAAAAAAAAGGGTTATAGAATGTAAAAGCAGGTAAAATTATTCCAACTTTATCAGAGTGTTATCACAAAACTGAAAGCAAGACATCTGAATGATTATACCATGAATGAGAAACTGCACGAAATATAAGATATGCCTGTATAGCTCCAGCTATGACATTTTCATAGCTCCAGATATGAAGGGGGTATCAGGTAAATATTTTTTTTCTTATTTCTTCATGAAAACATCAGATTCTGTTGTGGGTACTCATAAGAAAAGCCCAACAACAAATGTTATTGTACGGAAAAGAAGCGCTTCTGAAATGCCTTATCCAGAGCTATGCCTTATGCCATATGTGTGTAGCAAAGGCTCAGATCATAATGATAATGATGATTTGATGTTTTACATCCCTTTCAACATTATTTAAGTCATATGGGGTTGATAGATGGGTGATAATGAAAGGCTCTGTGCAATAAAATACCATGAGCTGAATTCTGCCTCCGAGAACTTGTGATCTAAAGTCCGGAGCACTAACCACTCAGCCATCTGGACGCTTCAAAGACATAAAGCTGATCTGAGGCTTTGTTGCACACATATGGCATAAAATTGATCAACTTTATGCCATGTGTGTGCAACAAAGGCTCAGATCAGCTTTATGCCATGTGTGTGCAACAAAGCCTCAGATCAGCTTTATGCCATGTGTGCAACAAAGATTCAGATCAGCTTTATGCCATATGTGTGCGGCAAAGGCTCAGATCAGCTTTATGCCATATGTGTGCGGCATAGGCTCAGATCAGCTTTATGTCCTGTGTGCAGTGACAGCATAGATGTGCAGACTGGTTCAAGTTTAAAAAGGACTGGATACTCCTGGTGCAATTTCTGCAACAATTTTCATGGAAGACAACATTTTTGACTTTTTCAATCTTGTCAGCATTCTAGCACATTTGATCCTTTCTGAAAAACTGTCTACACTAAAAAAAATGAAAGAATTTGCTCCCCTGGGGAACAAATTCGTTCCTTTTAAGGTAGACACTTTTTTCAGAAGGCAGACAAAAACAATTATGACAAGAGTTACTTCCCCTGCAAAGGTATCTACAGCATGCAGAGTAAATCAAGTTCTTCCTACACTATTTATCATAACAGCCACATCAAAGGATAAAAGCATTTTCAAGGATATGTGAAATTCCCAGTCCGAAGATCATCTTGTGCCATCTCGTGCAATCTGAATTTGGTCCTTTGCTTTTAACTGATGCATTCTGCAGAATCCAGAATTATCTGTTTGTGGGCAGTGAAGGCCATGATCAGACTGCGCATATGCGCAGTCTGATCATGGCCTTCACTGCCCACATGTGCCTATGACACCTTTTCACATGGCTCAGCCCATAAAATGATGAAGAGGAAAACACAAAAAACATATAAATATCACTCAAGAGAGAGATATTCTACTCTATTTTGAGGTAATGTTGTGTTTGGCTGTCAAGTTTGATCACCCAAAGGTACCACCTGGAACAGAGAACCTGTCTAAGTAGTTTGAAACAAGCCCTCCAAAATCTAAGTATAATATCATAGAGATAAATGAAGCCAGTTATGATGAAATTACATATGCAGACAAAAAAACATAAGAGGTGATACAAATGGCTTGCAATTGCAAAACAGGACCTTGTGCCATATGCTGGCAACAAAAGGTTCACATAAACCTGCACAGTTGTGCAGTCTTATCAGACCCTTTGCGGCCCACTTAAGGAATCAACTGGTGTTGTAGAAAACACACATAAAGAAAGATTATCGTGATCAAGTCCCCTTAAATCTTTACACAACAGATTCAGATACCGCATAGCTCTTGATAAGATGCTTTTTTCAACCAAAAGTATCTATATTTTTCTTATTTCTCGAAAACATATGTTGTGGGTACTCATTAGAAATGCCTCACCGAGGCACTTCTAATGAGTACCCACAACATATGTTTTCATCGAGAAATAAGAGAAATATTTACCTGATACCCACTCTTATACCCATGTACTGCCATTACCATCCCCTCCCTATCTGGCTGCCTGACCCAACTTTTGCCTCAAACTCCAGTACATGAAACATTCTATCACAGTACCATATCACCAGATATGGTGATAACTATGTGCTGATAGGATGATTTTTATCATGTTTGCACTAAAACTTATTTTGTTGGTATATAAAATATGTTTGGTGGAAAATATCTTGAATACTCCCTTTGTCTGCAAAGCCATGCTCATTATCACAGTGGTCGATGTTTGAAGAAACATGGAAACACAAAAAGAAAAAAAAATGAAAATAAGCCATGAAAATGTAATTGCTAAGCCACAGTAATGTCAGGAAAAAAGTCTACCATTGATTGCCAATGCAGACAGACAAAAATTTGATCCTCAGGTCAATGGATTTTGTTAACTGACAAAATGGGTTGAGCTTGGGTCAGACTGCCTCTTAAACCTTTAGTCTGCAGCAGGCAAAAAAATGCAAAAAAAAAAAAAAAAAAAGTATCATGTCATATGCAAATAGTGAAGGCCAGACCACTTTGCACGTTCAAAGATATTCTGATAAAGCTCTTTCATGTTTACAATACCTTCTGCAGTAATCAATGATTTTGTAAACTTTAGTACGAGTTCCATATCTCTGTTGATAAGATGCCTTTTTCTTTCAATCCAAAAGTATTGATATTTTCCTTATTTCTCCACAAAGACATATGTTCAGGGTACTAATCAGAAGCCCCTCAGCAAGGGGCGCTTCTAATGAGTACCCACAACTTATGTTTTCGTGAAGAAATAAGAAAAATATTTACCCAATACCCACTCTTATCTAGACCTATGAAAAAACTATTCTTATTTAACCACATGTCAACTCTTATGAGTCATTTCGTAACATCTCCCAGAGAAAGAGAGAAAGAGGACAGTAGAGCTGTTGGAGGAGACAAAACAAAGAAATCAACAAGGATGAGGAACACAGTGAGCCAATGATAATGCAGAAACAGAAGAAATACTAACATGTCCATTCCCTCACCTACTGCAAGTACAATACCCTCTCCTGCAGTGTCCAATGACTATGTAAGCAGAAACAGAAGACTCTGATCAGTATGGTCCGCCTCTGCACTTAGGACAGTTTTTATTTACATGAAAATGCTTATTTGCCAACATTTATGCTTGCTGTGTGGAGGGGTGCGGGGATGGTTAATTGCATTATCTTCAAAGGTACAGAAAGTACCAAAATATTAAAAAAAAAATAGAAATGTGTCAATATGACACAGATGCCCCTGCCATCCTCACCCGCACGCAGGCATTTTGCAAAAAATGAAGTTTAAAAAATTTCTAAGTCCATGACCTTGACCTTTAGGTCATGGGCATGGGAGGGGGTATTGCTGAATGAAACTTTGGACCTATATCTATCATCAAACCAAATATGAACCAAATGTATCAGATGGTTTGGAAAATATGAGCTCTTAAAAGTTCAGGTACAAATACCTTAACCTAAGTCTAACAGGCATACAGTCTGAGTCTTAACCTGAGTCTAACAGGCATACACAGTCTGAGTCTTAACCTGAGTCTAACAGGCGTACAGTCTAATGTACATACACACATTCGTACAGAAGGACATACATTTGTACGCACGTATGCACGTACCCACATACAGAAAACCAAAAAACCATATGCCCCCGGCATCATCCAATGCAGGGGCATAAAAACTATGCACTAACCATATATTTATCCAAAATTTTGAATCAGGTCATCTTACAACCTGCACCTGGTGTGTCTAAATATTACACTGGGCACATGCAACCTACAGAAAAGCTAGAGAATTCCTATCTGACACATTCTACTACCAGAATAATGTACAGGACAAAGTTAAAACCTTTCTTACATCAAATGGACATTCGGCATCTGACTGTGTCTCCGTATCTGTGTCTGTATCTGTGTCATATGTTTTCCCAGACAATAACCAGTCTGCCAGTAACTTTGGCATTTCATTCTGTCCACTCATAGTTCTAATTTTTCCTTTATTCCATTTCTGGTGCTTCTCTCAATTATGTTTATTTATTTACACCAATATCTGCCAACAAATGTTGTTTCCATTGTTTGTTTGTGATCAGACATATTTCAAAATGTGCAATCATACAATAAAAAAAATTCTGTTTGATACCATTCCAACCTTAGCTGCAGTTGTAGTGTTCAGTCTTTTAATCTGGAACATATTCTAATCTTTTAAGGGAAACAGAATAATATAACCCCAAGGCAAATAACTGACATGGAGATATTTGCCTCCCTTCTCACTGCAGGGGCTATCCTTAAAGGAAAGATTTTTTTTTCCTTTAACCCTTGTCCTGCTGAATAAATTAAGAGGCCACACCCAAATCTATTTTTCAGCCAATCAGATAACTTGATCAAGAATGTTGATATAGTTTCACATACTTAATGGCAAACCGTGCAGATCCAGATCAGTTGGCTTCTTCAGAAGCCAACTGATCTGGATCTACACTGTTTGCAAAGACAAGGTATATCCGGGTTCAGCAGGACAAGGGTTAAAATAGCCTCTCTCTCTGAAAGCCTTCATATTCAAATTTCCAATCTGTAAAAGTTGTCACCCTTTGCAAAAAGCCACAAAGTCTTTCAGCTGTATCCATTCACTTATGGACATTCATTTTGGTCCCACACTTTACAGCACTGTTAACTCTTACCACTCTGGATAAAATTTTCAACACATGATATACCCAGTCAGCATTCTACGTAAATCTATAACGGGCTGTCATCGGCCCGTCAGGGTAGCTGACGGGCCGATGACGGCCCGATGTAGATTTACGTAGAATGCTAGCTGGGTATTGAAAGATTTTTCTTATTTTTCCAAGAAAACAGGTTTTGACATTTCATGCAAATAATAATAATGTCTCCAATGGAGACAATTTGCATGAAATGTCAAATCCTGTTTTTGAGGAAAAATAAGAAAAAATATCAGCAATTTGTTGTCTGCTGATTCAGACCAGAGAGTGGTAAAAGTTAATACCTGAGTGTTAATTCTGAAGGATTCTTCGGCACCAGAAGAGATGAAATGAACATTATAAAAAATATACATCAATGTTCCCTTTTTTACAGCATCTAGCTTATTTCTCCTCTAAATTAACTGTTTTACACTCTTTGTCTATATTTTATTAGTCACATTGTACTACATCACTATCATATAGTATTAACTGCCAAAAAAAGACTAAGTTTACTTTCTAAAGTACAGGTGTTTCAGTCACAAAAAATGTTTTCAACATAATATTGGCCCTAGTCCTGCTTAACCCCGATATTTCCAGCATTTGCAAACAGTGTTGATCCAGATCAGTTGGCTTCTGAAGAAGCCAACTGATCTGGATCAGCACTGTTTGCCATTAAGTATGTGAATTTATAGCAACAATCTGGATTGAGTTATCTGAATCTTAATTTATTCAGCATGGCAAAGGTTAGTATTTACCCTAAATACTGAGATACTTCTAACCTCTTACAATACTTGCCCCGTAATTTGAACAATTTCATTGTACTGCCTGAGTGGAAACCATGTGGAATCTAATGTCTGATCTGAATCTACATTTTTTACTCAGGCCTGTATTAATACTAAAGGGATGAATGTTAATTTAACCTCAGAATTTATCCTTTACTTTTATAAATCTAAATAAATAACAGCTGAAATATTTTTTTTCTTATAAGTACTGTATTTTACTGGTATCCTGCATTTAGACAGACAGGCATGAGCAAACAGTGTAGACCCAGATCAGATGCCACAGTTGCAGCTTATCAGGGTCTTCACTGTAAACTATTTATCCAGCAGTTTTTAAACACATCCACACACAGTTCAAAAGACTGCCATAATAACCCTAAGTATTGAGACAGATACGCCTTTGCAAACAGTGCAGACCCAGGTCAGATGCAAAATGCAGCATCAGATCAGGGTCTACAATGTTTGCCACTCATCAAGCACTAGTTTAGACATATCCAATGGTAGTAAAATACTTTTTCAAATTTAACCCTCATCCTACTGAACCTGAATATACCCTGCCTTTGCAAACAGTGTAGACCTAGATCAGTTGGCTTCTGAAGAAGCCAACTGATCTAGGTCTGCACTGTTTGCCATTAAGTATGTGAATTTATAGCAACAATTAGGATCCAGTAATGTGATTGGCTGAAAATTAGAAGTGGGAGAGGCATCTTAATTTATTCAGCAGGACAAGGGTTAAGTACAAGTACTGTAAGGAGCTGTATTGTCCAAACATTTGTTTAAGGTAATGGCAAGCAGAAAGTCATGTTCAACTTTGTCTTTTTCTTATTTCCATTGAGTCATTTGAATTATTTTACATAAGATGATCTGCATGAAAGATAAGCTCCTACAATATGGAGAAAAAAAATCATATATCACAGCAAAAATAAGTTGCAAAATGTAAAGTAATATTTAAATAAATTCAGCCAATTAAATATCAGATAAATAGAATAAGCAGAAAACTGTCTTTATATTTCCCCACAAAAACATGTTGTTGGTACTCATTAGAAGTGCCTTAGTAGGCACTTCTAATGAGTACCCACAACATATGGTTTTTGTGAAGAAATAAGAAAATTATGCATACATTTTCATTGAAAAAAAGTGCCTTATCTCAGGTGCTTTGTATGAAAAGATATTAATTGCAACAGTATTACATAACTTCCATAAAATCCACCGAGTGTTCTTTCAATGCCACCTGTTAAAATGAAAATAAAAGTGCAAATTTACTTTTAAAAGTATATATAGCTTTAAACTGAATTATTATTAATAACTCTGATTTTATCATTCTGTCATGAAAACCTCATTAATCATAAATCCATCGTCATTTTCAGAGAATTTATCCATGAAAATAGAAAATTTTATTTAAAGAACTTAAGTTTAATTGCACAGTATTTTCCTTGGAACATTTGATAAACGTACATATTAACAAGAAGATCCTTTCTGATTATATTTCCATCATAACCTAAACCCACTGAGCATAAAAGATGCATATTGATGAAGTTTTACTTATTGATCTAAATGCAGTCTCCCCCTCTACAGTTGTCTGCCATAAGTATAAAACCTTTCAGCCCGGCAGACCAAAACAGATACATGTGCAAACAGAGTAGATCCAGATGAGATGGCTTGTGTAATAATGAGCCATTTCATCAGGATCTACACTGCTGGATGTTCATTTTTTTTTTATTTTAGACTGAAACCCCTATTTGCATCAGTGGACATGTCCAAATTCAGAGATGGAAGAGTCCATTTCATAAACTTAGGGTTGAAAGAGTTAAATTCAATATTTCAGACAGTCCTGCCAGAGAGAACAGTGTAGACAAAAATCAAAGCTCTTTGCATCATTCATCCAGCACTGTGACCAATCAGCTAATTGAACTTGTTCCAATTTTAGGATATTATTACAGCATTAAAAACAGAAAATGGTCAACACTGTGTTTCTAAAAAAGCCTTGAAAAAGTTTGTTTATATATGTTCATATATACATTTGCAAGTTGTGTAGTTCCTAATCAGACTGTGCTACGATGTGTGTGATCAGGATCTATACATTCATCATATGTATTGCTAGATCCTTTGACAATTCCTTTTTAGCTTTACTGAATTATTAACTTGAACATTTGCACAGACATGCTTGAACAAATGAGTACCCATAACATGTTTTCATGGAGAAATAAGAAAAATATCAATCTTTTTTGGTTGAAAACAATTGCCGTGATGACAGTCTTGCATTTTAAGTATTAGCTGAAGTAGGACTGA
Organism: Anodontia alba; assembly: GCA_964016985.1. Classification (NCBI taxonomy): domain Eukaryota; kingdom Metazoa; phylum Mollusca; class Bivalvia; order Lucinida; family Lucinidae; genus Anodontia; species Anodontia alba. The sequence continues at coordinate 94,566,668 of OZ024824.1, read as the reverse complement.
GGTTGACTTCAATGTTCCTCATTGTAATATGGAAAACATTTTTCAAGTTTCCAAGTCAGAGATTCAGTTCCTGAAGAAAATCAATAATTTTCTGAGTTATGAATGTGTTTTGTAAAATCAAAAGTCCAGATGGTGTGCTTTGCTTCTGTCTGGCGATACTCTCAACATTCTGTTTCTCTCACTAGATGATCAGTGTGCTTGGCAATTCTCTCAATATTCAGTTTCTCCCATCTAGGCCCAGTTGTTCAAAGCGTTGTTTGCTTAACGAGCTCGTTAAGGGTCATTTCATTAACTGTTTTAGCAGATTCAATATACAATATTCTGATATTTTTTGCTGAAAAAATGTGCTACTCATTTTTTCAGCAAAAAATTTCAGCATATTTTCATATCACGCGATGTAAATTTTAACGATTCGTTAACTAATGACGTCATTAGCTTTGAACAACTGGGCCCTGAATGTCAAAGGCGATTCTCTCAATATTCAGTTCTACCACCAGAAGGTCGGTGGCCATCTCTCAACATTCTAGTTTCTACCATCAGATGACTGGAGGCAATCTTCTCAATATTCAATTTCTCCCACATGCTGGTTATTGGCAATTCTCACATCGAGTTTTCCCATTAAATGGTCAGTGGCCATTCTCTCAATATACAGTTTCTCCTACCTGATGGTCAGTTACAACTTTCTTATTCAGTTTCTCGCCACAGATGGGCATTGGCAAATTTCTCAATATTCAGTTTCTCCCACCAGATAGTCAGTAGTGATTTCCACATGTTCAGTTTCTCCCTCCAGGTGGTCAGTGGCAATTTCCATGATATTCAGTTTCTCCCTCCAAGTGGTCTGTGGCAATTTCCACACTACTGAGTTTCTCCCTCCAGGTGGTCAGTGGCAATTTCCACAGTATTCAGTTTCTCCCTCCAGATGTTCAGTGGCAATTTCCATAATATTCAGCTTATCCCTCCAGATGGTCAGTGGCAATTTCCACAATATTCAGTTTCTTCCTCCACATGATCAGTGGCAGTTTCTTAAATATTCAGTTTCTCCCTCAAGATGGTCATCAGTAATTCTCTCTACATTCAGTTTCTTCCACCTAAATGCATGATTTGACAATCTTGTGACAACTTCTGTGACTCACTGCCTGCATTACTGCATGTGAAGCCCCTTCTAAAAAGTGGCTACACTATAAGAAAAGAATTTGCCCACATAGGGAGCAAATTCTTTCCTTATAGAGTAGATGCCTTTTCAGAAGAGGACAAAAATAATTTTGACACAGATACCTCCCCTGGGAGTACATCCATTCACTTTAAAATTTTTGTGATATTTTTCCAGAAATATGCATGGTCCATTTGTAACAACTATTAATCCAAAATACAAAATGACACAGTTTCTTTCCCAGTTTGTAACCAAATAAATGTAATTTTCATTTGATAGTTTTAGATATAAAATCACCAGCATTTTAGTAATATTTTGTAGAAGTGTTTTTGTCAGTGACTTTAAAGAAATCTTGAAAGGTAAATAATGTTCTGTGGTTGAGAGAACCATGATTTTCAAGATAGAGTAATTACATAATCCTGGTATCAGCCTCCACTTCATTAAAATAACCCAAAATAAATTCCAACTGTTCTGCACTTCAAGGATCAGTGAAATTTTAATTATGATGAAAATATCCAGAATTAAAGATTCACAAAGGAAGAAACTTTCAGACAAGAAAATTATCTTGTGGTTTTGTTATCTAAACTGATGGTTACTGGCTGTGAATTTTTCTTCAATTTACCAACATTTCCAAGACGCCAACCATGACAAACAGGAAGTGAACTGATGATGATAATGATGCTTTCTCCTTGAAAAATAATGTTGTGGTACTCACTGAAATCAACTTGCCAAGACCAAGGATAAATCAGATTTGGTTTTATCTCAATATCCTCTAATCAAGAGATATGTAGCTTTTTGCAGCAAGAACAAAAACAATGACAAAAAAGATAAAAAAAAAAAAAGGAAGTGAATATTTAAGGCTCCATTTCTCTCTTAAAAATTTCCTAAATCAAATTCACACAATGTAATCCAAAATCATCCTGCTACAAATTCCCACTGTTCAGAAAGATTGGTTTCTAGGCACCATAATGAATTATTCCTATTACCACAATTATCCTAAATATTCATACAGTGTGCATCATGGATCCAGTTAAATATTTTTCTAATTTCTCCATGAAAATATATGTTGTAGGTACTCATTAGAAGCGCCACTGCAAGGCACTTCTAATGAGTACTCGCAACATACATTTTCATGGAGAAATAAGAAAAATATTAACATTTTTCTCTAGAAAGAGTGCCTTATATTGTGCCATGCCCTGTAACTCCTTACACACTTATCCTAATATTTGAACAAGTCCATTTGACCATCTGTTGATGTATATTAAAACTTGGCTGAACAGCAAATTGCGAGACACAGGAGGGGAACAGTTTGATTCCTGTCTATATATTTTCCTCAGAAATCATCTGCAGAAATACTTAGGTTTAATATGGTATAATTCTGAAATCATATTGATCCAAGTTCATATTTTTACTGCAGGTTTTATGAATATTACAATAATTATTGTCAAAAACACTTTTCGAGGGTTGAGCGCAAGACTATTGTAACTCAAACATATTTTTGAAACCCCTGTTTAGGGGCAACTTGGACCCCTTTGTAAACAATGCAAATTTAGGTGCCATTGCTCATACGAGCAATGGCACCTAAATTTTCATTGTTTACAGAAAGAAATGTTGTAATCTTCATAATGCCTTCATGGTGAGGAGATTAGGTTTGGGGAAAAACAACCATCTGAGTTACGCTAGTCTTGCGCTCAACCCTCGTTTTCTTGTGTTATATCAGAGGACTTGTTAAGGAGAAGTATTTTATGGTAATTCTGGGATAATTTTCTCCAGTCTTCCATAAAAACATATTTTGTGGGTATTCATTAGAAGCACCTCAACAAGGCCCTTCTAATGAGTACCCACAACATATGTTTTCATGGAGAAATATGAAAAATTATTCTAAAATCATTACCAAATACTCCTCCTTAACAATTCCTCTGGTTATAATGCTTGTTCTGTTCAAACTGACTTTTGGACGATTTATGAGTAACAAGAATTGATTCAGACTGGGAAGTTTTTTCACTTCTAAGATGTCAAATCTCTCCAATTGCTGCATTAATTAGGTTCTCATAAATTGAAGAAATATGACAATTCGACTACACAACAAAGCTTGGCATAGGAAATTGTTATGGGGCAATTTAGCAACAAGGACAGGCTTCAGCAACAATCTTCATGCTATCAACAATGTGCAAGCAATAATAGCTCTAGTTAAGACTTCCTGTTATACCCAAAAGTATTTATATTCTTCTTATTTCTCCATGAAAACATATGTTGTGGGTACTCATTAGAAGTGCCTCACTGAGGTACTTCTAATGAGTACCCACAACATATGTTTTTGTGGAGAAATAAGAAAAATATTTATATGGATGACTTGGTTATCTATAGCTATGACACCCTTTGTAGTTCTATTTTAATTACATGGCTACCACATTTGGACCATGCCTTGAGAAAGAGGGTGTTTGGGGTAGACTTGAGAACAGCAATTTAGGTTCAGATCTGCCGGCCTATTTAGACAGTCTGATCAGTGTCTTCAATGGTATTCATTGCAATGATTCTGTAAGCAGACCATAATCAGACTCAAAACTCCAGAAAAGGGGCTTCTTTCAACCAAAAAGTATTGATATTTTTCTTATTTCTCCATGAAAACATGTGGGTATTCACTCGAAGGGCTTTGCCAAGCACATATTGTGGGTATTCATTAGAAGTGCCTCACTAAGGGGCTTCTAATGGCTAACACAACACATGCTTTCGTGGAGAAATAAGAAATATATTTTCCTGGTTTGTTTGTGTTGAGGTTTTACAGCCCAGTCAACCCAATGAGGTCATGTTGAGCACAGTCAGTTTACCTAACCACACCTTACTGGACAGGCTTAGTCCTCTTAGCCGTTAACCAGTAGTATGCACATTCTTCCACCAGAAACTGACAACTGACCTTCAGCAGAAGGGAAAAAATGCTAACTCTTGACCTATGGCACACCACTGTAAATCATTTCATATTCAAGAGTTGTGCCCCAAGGCACTGAAAATGCCAACAAACATCTAATAAGTGCTCTAAACACATGTCAAAGTTTCAAGTTAACCAAGGAGATCACATCAATTACAAATGCACTGGTGGGAAATGACACAATCCTGGACTTTTTTCAAAATGTGTGAGATTATTAAGGGTACTGATACACTTTCAAGGAAGGCAACTCTATCAAAATTCAATTAGCCCCCTTCTGGAAAGGGGTCTACTCTAAATTTAAAAGGAAAGAAATTTGCTTCCCTTCAGAGTTGACCCTTTTTGAGAAGGGGGACTTGGTGAGCAGGACAGCAACCAGGAAGTCACAATAGTTGTCTTCCTAGTAAAACATGGTGGAAAATCTACCTGGTCTATCCAGTCCCCTTAACCTTTAAAGTGTCAAGCAAATTTTTTTGCAGACAACATTAAAATATAAAAAAAATCCAAATGTCGTCTGCTGCAGTTGTGACTAGAGCATTAAGTGAGTCTGTATTATCCTCTGTAATAACAGACCTTATTTTCTGAACCAACTGTATATATATATCTTCATGTTTCTGTTTCAAAACCAAATCTTTATATTGACAACTTTATCAGCCATATTACAATGGAACCACAATTTTTATTCTCCAGCAGCTAAACTATCGCTGATGAATGGACATCCTATAGGCCACCAGGGGCTTCGATAACCTATATCAGAAAAAAGCCATATTTCTTTCATCCCTTATGAATTATTCCAAATGTCAAGTCCATTCTATCTCAAATGATTGTGTTTCAGCTGCTGCATGCAAATATCTAAATACTGAAACACCTTTACTTCTCACCACACTCTAGCTAAAATTTTAACAATTCCACTTCATCACCTCTTGATGTGTTTAAAAGAATTACTGCATGTACTGCAAACAGTGTAGACCCTGATTAGATGCCACATTGTGCAGTATCTGATCTGTGTCTGCACTGGTCAGGTCTATTTGTCCCAACACAGAGTAAATATAATAAATCTGCTATTCAAACAAAGTTGTGACTAACCCTTCTCTTGCTGAGCACGACATGCCCTGTCTTAGCAAACAGTGTAGATCCAGATAAGTTGGCTTCTGAAGAAGCCAACTTATCTGGATCTGCACTGTTTGTCATTAACTATGTGAATTTCTATCAAAAACCGGATCAAGTAATCTGATTGGCTGGAAATTAGAAGTGGGCATGGCATCTTAAGTTATTCAACATGACAAGGGTCAATATACTGGAACCCCTTTATAAGATGGTTCATTATACGAGGGATTTGTATATAAGATTGTTTAAAGGTAGAATCTTAAAGCATTGTATTCAAACAAAAATGTATAGATTATATTGAAAAATGACCAAAATCTATACAAAAATGTGTACATTATATAAGAAAATGATCTAATGGTCATTTTTCTATATAATCTATACATTTTTGTTTGGATACAACATGACAAAAATGTATAGAATGTATAGAAAAATTGCCATTTATGGTTACTTTTCTATGTAATTTATACATTTTTGTTTAGATACAACACAACAAAAATGTATAGGTTATATAGAAAAATCACCATTCATGGTGATTTTTCTATACAATCTATACATTTTTGTTTTAATACAACAAGGCTGTTAGCTATTAATATATATATATATATATATTTTTTTTTTTTTTTTTTTTGGCTTTGGATCCATAAAGAGGTTGTAGTGTGTAAGTATATTCCTTATGAATGAAAAATTGCAATCAACAGCTATTCAAATTAACAATTACCTCAACAGCATTATGGGTGAGATGCACATTACAGCTAGCAGTCAGAACTGGCACCAAGCCGCAGCACAGTATGTCTGTCTGTATAATCAGTGTAAATATGTTTACTATCTAACCATTACCAATTCAGCAGAGGACAAATTCATATTTTTTTTTTTCTTATTTTTTTTGTTTTTTTGCAAAAACTAAAATTTGGCCTTTCATGGAGACATTTTGCATAAAATGTCAAAGTCTATTTTCAGGAAAAATATGAAAAATATTTCAAAATGACATCTGCTGAATGTTTTACCAAGAATGCTAAGCATTAATTTAAGGAGTTTTTTTCATTCAGTTTAGTTTCTGACATCCTTTCAATGGCTGAATATTCACTGAGAAAGAATCTCTATTCTAGTTTCCTGTTAAATCAGAAGGGCACAGGTTATTAACCCTAGTCCTGCTGAACCCGGATATGCTCTGTCTTTGCAAACAGTGTAGATCTAGATCGGTTGCCAACTGATCTAGATCTGCACTGTTTGTCATTAAGTCTGTGAATTTGTATCAATAACCTAGATCAAGTAATCTGATTGGCTGATAATTAGAACTGCGAGTGGCATCCTAATTTATTCAGCATGACAAAGGTTAAGAGGTCCATTTGATCTCCTTGTAAAGTGTCCAAGCTATAAATGAAGTTACCCAGGAGAGCCACAAGCAAAAAACATAGCCTTCTGAGGCGCTAAAGGAAGAAGAGATGAGGAACAAACAATAACAATAACTGACACACAAACAAAGAATTGCACTGGAGGAACTGCTCTGAAATTGCTAGAAGAAAAAATATGGGGCCTCTGACCCCTGGCCGCAGAACTGCAAGCAGTGCAAACCCTGATCAGGAGCAGTTTGATAAGGGTCTACACTTTACTTAGACCTGTTGGTCTAAATATTCAGAACACTCATCTCCAAGAGTACATTACGAAAACACGCCTATTCGAATATATTGAAAATTTTACAACCAAAAAAGGAAACTTTTCAGATAAAAAATTTTGATATATTTCACATTTCTGCTCGAAACATAGATTGTGGGTAGTCGTTAGAACCGCCTTGGCGAGGTGGTTCTAACGAGTACCCACAATCTATGTTTTTTAGCAGAAATAAGAAAAATAATGTATACCCCAGTAAACCCCAGTTTTACTATATAAAAGTGGGGTTTAAGGGGGTCAAAATTATATAGGCGTGTTTTTAAGATGATAACTGGTAAATGTCCAATTTTGAACACTTTATTCCATACTTTTTTTGGCTTAAATTTTGCTTTTTATACAACTGTTTCATAAAAGGTTTAGTGTAATGGCAAACAGGGTAGACTCTAGTCAGACTGCTCCTGTGTCTGCATTGTTTGCATATGCTATTTTGTCAAAAACTTTGGTGAACTAAATTTTAGGATATTTACCACAGTCTGTATGTATTTCAGGAATGGACTGCTGGTCACTTGTGACCTGATAGAGTACAGACAGGACTACAAACTATCATCAAGATCAATTACTAAAAACAATGCTGCTTATGCAAATACATGCTGGGAAGTAATTACTGGACAACAAATATAGGATGCATGATGGGAAATAGAGCCTTATACGCCGTGATTATATGCAGAGAAAGCACATTTTACAGGTTTAGACAAGAGGAAATATTGAGAAGATAACTTTTACTAAAACGGTACTCATTGGTTTGGCCTGTGTGTTGATGATGACCTTTTGATGTTTTATCCTTCTTTCAATATTTTTTTTAGTTATATCAGATAAGATGAAGGGATGATAATGAAATGTTGAAGACTGCACAATGATATCTGAAAAGAAGTTATGATGTCCAAATTAAGGTAAAGTCATGGTGTGGAAAATAAACATTGCTATGTTCTTGGCAAATAAAAAATAAAAAAAATACTGCAACAGTACAGCCTTATCTATATACTGTATATGATCTCTTTTCTCTTGATATGTCCTCTGTATATGTGAAAACAATCCTCATCAGAAATAGCCCTATCAAAGCCCTTGATTACAAATATCTTCTTGTTTCTCCATGAAAACATATATTGTGGGTACTCATCCAAACTCCTTCACCAAGGCAATGATTGGACCTTATGAGAACACATAAATTACATTTTGATTGAGAAATAAGACAAATGTCAATCTTTTTCACTGATAAAGTACCTTGCCTATAGTCATGGCTGAACAGAACAATCAGTAGAAAGATAATCATAAACAATCACTCAATTAGTTGGGATGCTAATCTGAGACATATTGGTAATTCATATTCTGTGGTTGTTGAATCATAGAAACTCACTCAATAATGCAAATGAGAGCTTAAAGCACTCAGCATGCTGGGCAAAAAATTACAGCAGACGACATTCTGAAACATTTTTTTTTTTTCAGAAAATAGGCTTTGATCTTTCATGCAAATTGTCTCCTAGGAGACAATTTGCATGCAAGGTCAAAGCCTGTTTTCTGGAAATAAAAAATAAACACTATTTCAAAATGGTGTCTGCTGAAATTTTTACCGAGCATGCTAAGAATAAAAGTACATGTATATGTGATTAGTCCTGAGACTCACAGCTCAGGATATAAGAGTACATTTGACTGCAGCAACCCTACGGTTTGTTAATATGGGTTTATGCCATTTGCTCACACGTATCTTTCCAGACATTTAGGGTAAATACACAAGACCCATTTGAAATTAGTTTTTTTGGAAGTTTTCACAATTTACAAAATTACAACCCACAAGATTATGCCATTATGCCAGCACTCAAAATGAGCTCCCAATTTGGGAATAAAAACTAGGCTCGTAATTTTGGAAATTAAGAAATATTCTCTATATTTCTCCAGAAATGATACTTTATGTGGTCTTAACAGAACTGTATCACATTTTGATGATTCTAACCTGTTGCCATAAATAAATTTCTTCGAGAAATAAGACAATTATTCCCAAGAAGGCTCTTATCTGGAACCATGTTAATTATCATTTAGCACACTATTGGCAAATTCAGCAGATGACAAATTTATATTTTCTTATTTTTTCTCAGAAAATAGGCTCTGACATTTTATGCAAACTGACAATTTGCATGAAATGTCAAAGCCTATTTGCTGAGAAAAGTAATTTACTATTTTGAAATGTTGCCTGCTGAAATTTTTACCCAACATGCTAAGTGTTATAATTATGATGGGCAATTACTGATCAATAAGAAGAATGAGAGAAATGTTAGTTTTATCTGATATTAACAATGCCAGGCTGGAAAATGTCATATCTTCTGAAGTTTTAGACAGAAAAAATCTGATTACATGCCATTTATGGAAGTGGAGCAAAACTATCCATAAGAAAATGTTGGCTTCAGAAATTTGTTTCAAAATACATGTATTGGTAGTACCATAATATTGGTATTCCAATGAAAACAAGAGCAAATCAAACTGAACACAACTGATGTATTTTGATTTAGTAAGTTTGAAAAAAAAAAAAAAAAAAAAGTCATAACTGCGAAGATTCTGTTCATATTTTAAAACATTACATTACATATTCTCTCTTATGTACATTTAATCTTTAGTATTCTGTAGGCTAAATCATTTGAAGAAAACTGGTGAAGTTTTTTCTTATTTTCCACAGAAAATAAGACAACATTTCAAAGGGGACAATTTAAACAGCATGTCAAATATCATTTTCTGTGAAAAATACAAAATATATGTATATATATATATATATATATATATATATATATATATATATATATATATATATATATATATATATATATATATTATAAATGCTGTCTGTTTGTTTTTGTTTTTTTTATAGTCAGCAGGTTTAAGTTAAAGCTTTGAACTTCTGAACCTCTCTAATGTGCTTGCACAAAGTTAGGCTCCTCCCATTTTCAATATGTGGGTTAATAAACAAATTAAATCCATAAATCGTTTCTCAAATTTTTTAAGCAACCATAAAAAGAAGTACATGTACTTCATTTGTTCTGCATTCCAGCAAGCTCCCTAATATACTGCTATATAAAGTAGAAAAGGGAAAACAGGTGACCAGAAATTATGCTGTTGTTCATGTGATGATACTTTGCTAATCTTACCTAAATTCACATGATCAATTTGAAATTCTTGAATTATTATAAATCAGCTTTAGGTAAGAAGGGTGTCTAGAAAACCATTTCTCTTATTTCCACACACAAACTTATGTTGTGGGTACAAACTGGAATTGCCTTAGTGAGGTAATACCAACGAGGTAGTTCCAACCAGTACCACAACCTATATTCTTGTGAAGAGACTAGAAAGGTACCAGTGAGGTAGTTCCAACCAGTACCACAGCCTATATCCTTGTGAAGAAACTAGGAAGGTACCAGAGGTAGTTCCAACCAGTACCACAACCTATATTCTTGTGAGGAGACTAGGAAGGTACCAGTGAGGTAGTTCCAGTGAGTACCACAATCTATGTTCTTGTAAGAAGACAATGAAAACATTTATTTTTGGTTGGGAATAGCTAGACTGGGAATGTGAATCTTAACCCTTAAAGCACCAATCACAACTGCAGCACACGACAATTTTTTTTTTATTTTTCAGAGAAAACAAGTCTTGACATTTCATGTGAATCATCTGCTTGGCAGATGATTCACATGAAATGTCAAGACTTGTTTTCTCTGAAAAATAAGAAAAAAAGAATTTGAAAGTTGTTTGCTACTGGTTTGCTACTCGTACAAAGTTTGCTTGGTGCTTTAAGGGTTAAATTTCAGACAAATTTAACTGCAGCTGAAGTTTGTTTTTATAAATGGCTAAAATATCAAAATATTATGGTGGAAGCCAAGATGTATTAATAAATTTCAGCTGGTATTTAGAGATGCAAAAATGTTCTTGTCTGAGACATCTTACAAAGTTCTGAAATTTTATCTTTTATCACATATTTTCTTTGCAAAACTGTAATTATTTTGACAGACTACCTAATCAGGGATTTCAACAAATGCAGCTGTTTAATGCTTAGCATTCTGGGTAAAAATTTCAGCAGACGACATTTTAAAATACTTTCCTTTTTTTTTTCCCCAGAAAATAGGTTTGACATTTCATGCAAATTGTCTCCTTAGGAGACAATTTGTATGAACTGTCAAAGCCTATTTTCCAGACAAAATAAGAAAAACATTATCAGTTTGTCGTTGGCTGAATTAGCCAAGAGAGCGTCGGCTGAATTAGACAAGAGAGCGGTAAAGCTTAAATGTTTAAATGCTTCAAAGAAAGAACATATGGTGCAGATATTATTAAAGACTTGCATCAAATTATATCTTTTCTATCAACATCATTCTTTCTGTCAAAAAATCTTTGCCGGGATCTAAAGCATGCACTGCCTTCAAAATAAATTATCGTAATAACCCTAAATATTGGGACCGGCAGGCCTGAGTAACAGTGTAGATCCAGATCAGATGCTGCAGAATGTGGCATTTGATCAAGGTCTACACTGTTTGTTACTCATCCAGCACTATTTTAGACACATCAATAGGTAGTGGAACAGACTTTTACAAATTACAGGACAAGTATGGTAAGGAGTTGTGGTGTCCTAATATTTAGACTAACTACGGTAAGTAGAATATTTTACTTGAGGTATTGCAGAAAGCCAGGGCCTCATGCAGAAGCCATGGCCTCATAAAGTCTTCTCCTAAAACTATATGCCTTAGGAAAATCTTACAGCTAAACCACATAATTTAAGTTAGATATGTCTGTATTGTAATGACTACTATGTGTCACATTATAGATCTATTTAAGAACAGAGCCAATGAAGATTTAAGTATGTCTTAAAAATCATTTTAGAACCAGTTAAGAACACAGCCTTAAACTATTCTTGAAGTGACTTAAAGAACTATTTAAGAACATCATCACGAAAACATACCTATATAATTTTGACCCCTATAAACCCCACTTTTATACAGTAAAACTGGGGTTTACAGGGGTATACATTATTGTTCTTATTTCTGCTCAGAAACATAGATTGTGGGTACTTGTTAGAACCCCCTCAATGAGGCAGTTCTAATGAGTACCTACAAGCAAAAATATGAAAAAATATCAGAATTTTTAACTGAAAACTTTCAGTTTTTGGTGTTGAAATTTTCAATTTATTTAAATAGGCGTGTTTTCATAATGATTTTTTGGAATGCCATCTGCTGCTATTATCTGGCACTTTAAGGGTCAGATCCTACCAACCATTACAAAAGTTTCAAAGAGAAGCTGTCTGTAGCTGAACATTTTTATCTTAAAGTTTAGAAGAAACCCAATGTTCCTCAAACTTTTGCATTATGCTTGACAAAGATGGACAGTTTATAAGTGGAACAAGGAAAGACAGACAGACAAATGAGAAGCAACAAATATGTTTGTTAATTTGAGTTGAGGTTTTACTGCCCAGTCAATCAAGTAGGGTTCATTTCAAGCATGGTCAGTTAACCTACTAACACTGTTCTCGTCAGCAGGCTTAGGCCTGTCAGCAGTTGACCAGTACTTACGCATACACTTTCATCAGTAACTGACAACTGCTCTTCTTGAATCAGCGGAAGGTGAGAGTGACCATAGAAACTTTTTCAAGATCTATCTCCACGCATGTGGCCAAGCTGGGATTCGAATTCATGACTCTGGATCTGCAGTCAAACACGCTACTGATAGAGTGGACTGGCTCCAGTCGTTTCTGCAACTGTTTTTTCATTGTTGTTTTTTTTTTGTCATTCTTTATCACTTCCTGTAGCTGTATTTGTCACTTTAATCCCATTTCACTGTTTTATTACAGAAAGTCGGGATATCAGATAAATGTATTCTTGTTTCTCAACATTATGAAAACACGCCTATTCAAATATATAGAAAATTTCACCCTCCAAAAACGGAAAATGTTCAGATAAAAACACTGATATTTTTCATATTTTTGCTCAAAACATAGATTTTAGGTACTCGTTAGAACTGCCTCAGCAAGGCTGTTCTAACAAGTATCCACAATCTATGTTTTTGAGCAGAAATAAGAAAAATAATGTATACCCCTGTAAACCCCAACTTTACTATATAAAAGTGGTTTAAGGGAGTCAAAATTATATAGGCAAGTTTTCATGATGACAAAAACATATGTTGTGGGTACTCATTAGAAGTGCCCCAAAGAGGGGTGCTTCTAATGGGTACCCACCACATTATGTTTTCATCAAGTAATTTGAAAAATATCGGTACTTTTTAGCTGAAAAAATGTGCCTTATCTGGAGGTTTGCAATATACATGCATAGCTCTTGATAAGGAGCTTTTTTCCACCAAAAACTATCTACATTTTTCTTATTTCTCGACAAAAACATATGTTGTGGGTACTCATTAGAAGTGCCTCACTGAGGCACTTCTAATGAGTACCCACAACATATGTTTTTCTCGACAAAAACATATGTTGTGGGTACTCATTAGAAGTGCCTCACTTCTAATGAGTACCCACAACATATGTTTTTGTTGAGTAATAAGAAAACTATTTACCTGATACTCACCCTTATCTAGACCTATGTACGTGTATAATGGAAATATCTTGCCCAAACTTACCATATGATTATCTTCTAAAGTATAATCACACAAAAATTCAAAGTCAGCTTTTTCTTCTGTAAAGAAATCCATCCTTTTTTCAGACTATTACACCAATATCCTTTCATCTGTCAAACATTTCCTTATATTCTGATTTGGATTAACCACAAATGAGAGCTTTTCTTAGCACTTGCAAAGTCTTAAGAAAAGCAAACAATATTGTCTTTCAGTCCACAATCTTTAACTACCTATCTATAAAAATTATAAAATAATTTATTCATTAACCATCAGCAGACACAATTTTCTGCATTTTTCTTGAAACCTTGACTTGACGTTTCATTCCAGTTGCCTCTCTTGGAGACAATTTGAATTAAATTTCAAGCCCTATTTTAAGAAAAAAATAAGTGAAAAGATCACCTGCCATTGTTACCAACAGCATGATAGAGGTGAAAACCCTCGCATGGACTGTTTGCCAGTTGCTGTCTGCTGCACAGTAAAGGTTAATCCTAATCCAAAAATTGCCTCATAAAAAAATAGTACCTACTTCCTCAGCAGCCAGAGTAATAATCTTGGGATAATTTGTTTGTAAATATTACATGGAAGTACAATATACCTGCAAAAAAGTGTGTACCAATAAATCTATATTACCATCTGGGAGAGTGCAGAAATAAAAGGTACCTTCATGATGGGTAAAAACTTTGACAATTTGAAATATTTTTCTTATTTTCCCAGAAAATTGGCTTTGACAGTTTGTGTGAATTGCCTCTTATAGAGACAGTTTGTATTAAATGTCAAAACCTATTTTCTGGGAAAATATCATTAACCCTAGTCCTGCAGAACCTGGATATGTCCTGCCTTTGCAAACAGTGTAGATCCAGATCATTTGGCTTCTGAAGAAGCCAACTGATCTGGATCTGCTCTGTTTGCCATTCAGTATTTGAATTTGTATCAACAACCTGGATCTAGTGATCTGATTGGCTGAAAATTAGAAGTGAGTGTGGCATCATAATTTATTCAGCAGGACAAGGGTTAATTTGTTCTTTCTGGACAAATTCAGCAGATGATAAATTGATGATATTATTCTTATTTTTCATGGAAAATATGCTTTAACATTTCATGAAAATTGTTTGAAGCCTTTTTTTCTGGAAAAATAAGAACTATATTTCAAAATGTTGTCTGCAGAAATTTTTACCTTGCATGTTTATCATTAAACTGGGATGATAAGACAAGTCACTAAACATGTGTAATCTGGTCCGGATCTGCAATCTGTTGTATAAATTCTTCAAACTCCAAATTTTGTACCAGCCATGCAATGGCAATGACCTTGACCAAACTGCAAAGATGAAGCAGCTGATCTGGTACCATGTCTGCAACTCTCTGGGTACTTAGCTGGTACCCATTTCTGACCTTCAGTATGCTGAAGGCCAAATTGGCTATTGACAATGAGTGAAGTTTTTTTCTTTTTTTCTCTCAGAAAATAGACCTTGACATTTCATTTAAATTGTCTCCAATTGTCTCCAAAGGAGACAATTTGAATGAAATGTCAAGGCCTACTTTCTGAAAAAAATAAGAAAACCAAAATAAAAAATGTTCACTGATAATCAAATTCATCTGGTTAAAGGTAACGTTAGTGAGAAAGCACTCATTCTCAGATATTACTTTCTGGAATAAAAAGTCTGGCAGAGAAAAAAAATATGTTGATGATAAGAGTAATAACTAATAGTGATTACCCCTCCTGGAACTATAATTGTAAAGATGGGTGTATAATCATTTCGGTAACCACTTTCTTAAAATCCATTTTCAAGATCCATTTTCAAGACATGAATTTCTGACATTAACCTTGTAATTACCATAAAAAAATCATTAATGAAGTTCAAAATGTAGAAGATATCCATATGCCAAAAAAAAAAAGCACACACAAAAAAAACAAAAAAAAACAAATGTATATCCATTTTTCAGTATGCCAGGTCAGAAGATATTTCTGTTTGAATTGTGGGAAATTCTGAAAATGCATCAAAATGCACAAATATTATTCTTAAAAATATATTCTTCACACTGAATGCTTTATTTTCACCAAGCTATTCATCTAAGAATTGCATTATTAGAAAGTATGATATTTTTTTTATTGTTAATCTATTTCACTATATCCACACCATTATATTTTCATGAAGAAATATGAAAACACTTTTATCTGGACAATTGTTTTCTAGAACAACTTTGAATTCATCAGAATTATTGTAAAACATCAGACTTGTATTCCTGAATTTTACAGAATGTTTCTGAAAACACTGTTTCAGGTTGTGATGGTTATTAACTGCTGACCACTCTCTGATGATAAATTGGTGATATTTTGCTTCTTCTTTTTTTTTTTTCTTTTTTTTTTTTTCTTTCTTCAGAAAATAGGGCTTGATATGTCATGCAAATTAATTTGCATAAAAAATCAAACCCAATTTTCTCAGAAAAATATTTCAAAATGTTATCTGCTGTTAATTTTTACCCAGCATGCTTAAGCATTAAAGATTAAGATAGCTATTAATCTCCCCTTTGGAGCTCTTACTTCTCTGAAGTTATGAATGGTATTCATCAAACAAATCTCTCACTGATTCAGTTAGTGGATTCCAAAGTGACATCAAGAACAACCTTGATCCAATCCTCTTGTGACAAGTAACTCAATTAAGCTGTTTTATGTACAAATGACCTCAAGTTAACAGGACTTTGCAATACATG
Organism: Anodontia alba; assembly: GCA_964016985.1. Classification (NCBI taxonomy): domain Eukaryota; kingdom Metazoa; phylum Mollusca; class Bivalvia; order Lucinida; family Lucinidae; genus Anodontia; species Anodontia alba. Next base: position 94,550,523 of record OZ024824.1, on the reverse strand, counting down.
TGAACAGCAGATCAAACCCTGATCAGACTGCACATTCATGCAGTCTGATCAGGGTCTATGCTATTCACTAACAATTAATACAGCTGTATGTGGAAATTGAAAATTCAAAGTGAGCACAGCCTAGATCACACAAAGTAGTTGCACAGGAGAATCTGGCCCCTGCTAGACCCATGTGTCAAAACTTGTAAGGTCCTTTTGTATATGAAAGGGTTCACTAATGAGAGTCTTGAGAATAATATAAATAATCATACACATAGATGGTTTCCTTGTAGATTCTAAGTACAACATGACCACTAAATAACCTTGTTCTGTTCACAGAGAAAGCAGTCTGAGGACCTGAAATATGTCACTGTGACCAGGACTCCAAAACTAAAACTGCTTGGTGCATTCATAAGAACTTACATAAAACAATAATATTATGTCAAAACAGAGAAAAAAAACTTTTCAGTATAAAACCAGCAGAAATACATGTTTTTATTGAGAAGTATATCTCCCGTGTGCTGAAAATAACTTCAGCTCCAAAGCTAAAGCAACATTTTTAACCCTAGTCCTGCTGAACAGACATGCCCTGCCTTTGTAAACAGAGCAGATCCAAATCAGTTGGCTTCTGAAGAAGCCAACTGATCTGGATCTGCACTGTTTGTCATTAAGTATTTGAATTCGTATAAAAAATTTGGATCAAGTAATCTGATTGGCTGAAAATTAGAAAGGGGTGTGGCATCTTAATTTATTCAGATTGATAAGGGTTAAGTCAATGTATAAACTTGATCTTTGGTCAGCAGCAGCAATAAGTCATCAACTGATATGTATCTATTTGTAATAACACTAACAAGATTATCAGCTTGAAGTCAAAAATTTAAAAAACGTTAAACGATGATACCCCGCCATTACTGTGTCGCGGGCAGATAACTCTGTCAAACACTGACGAAATTTACCCATTTGCAATCCCAAATCAGATCGCCTTAATATCAATGCATATACCAAGTTTGATTAAAATCCCTTGACATTTACACAAGTTATCATCCGGAAACGAAAATATGGGTGTGTCTTGGGCAGATAACTCCATCAAAATTTGACGAAATTTGCTCATTAGCAATCCAAAACCAGATCTCCACAAAATCAATGCACATACCGTTTGGTGAAAATCCATTAATGTTTACTCAAGTTATCATTCGGAAATGAAACAGGGACGGACGGATGGACAACTGACAGATGGACGGATGGACAGACAGACAGACACATGGACATCCAACGTGACACCATAATACCCCGCTACTATCATGTGGCGGGGTATAATAAGGAAAGCAAAATTAATGAGATAATGCAAAACTTTGATTTTTGGAGTCTGTGCTCTTGACCTTCTGTTTCAATAGGACAATTTGTATGAATTGTCATAGGCCATTTTCTGGGAAAAGTAAGAAAAATATCACCAATTTTGCCATCTGTTGAATCAGCTCAGACAGTGATACAATAGCAACCATTTAAAGATAAAAAAAAATATCAGTTTGTCGGCTGCTGAATTTGCCCATAGCTAGCATGGAAGGAGACAATTTGCATGAAGTGTAGGCTCCTATTTTCTGGGGGAAAAAATATCAAAATGTTGTCTGCCGGAATTTTTATCCAGCATGGAGAATGTTGAGAAGTAAAACCAGCACCATACTATCCCATAAATTAAACATATTTACAAGACTGCTTGTTTTTTCCATTACTATTATCATAAACACAGAGTCAGGAATGCTTCCATTTTCCTCTTCCCATAGCATACAATGTAGGAAAAAATACCAACATAATAAATCAGAAATCTATTATATCAGACTAACAATGTTAGGGGAAGAATGTAGTAATCTACAGGTGATGTACTGACAGGAATTTGTAACCCATAGGGTGATGCACTGACACCTTCTGGAGAAGAATGTTGAAGTATGCCACTGACCCTTAAAGTTCCAAGCCTTAAATTTTGTAGCAGACAACATTTTATTTTTATCTTTTTAATTTTTCAAGGAAAAAAAGTCTTGATATTTCATGTGAATCATCTGCTTGGCAGGCGATTCACAAGAAATATCAAGACTTGTTTCTTTGAAATATTAAAAAAAAAATATTTCAAAATATCGTCTGCTGCAGTTGTGATTTGCACTTAAACCTTTGTCCTGCTGAACCCGGATATGCCCTGCCTTTGCAAACAGTGTAGATCTAGATCAGCTGACTTCTTCAGAAGCCAACTGATCTGGATCTGCACTGTTTGTCATTAAGTATGTGAATTTGTATCAACAACCTGGATCAAGTAATTTGATTGGCTGAAAATTAAGTGGGCATGGTATCTTAATTCAAAGACGTATAAAATTACAAGATTCGCAACTAAACGAAATCCCGCAATATCTCGTGCGTCCCTGTGTTAAGAGTCCTACGGTCGCAAGAGCCGCGCGAGACTTTCGTTACCAAGACAACTCAGGTACACTTTCGCCGGTAGCGAACAACCATGAACGTAATTCTTGATTGTTTTTCTTTTTTCACAAGGCGTCATTCATACTATTTAATTGATAAAAAGGAGAAATGAATTTGTAAAAGTCGGCGATTTTCAAGAGGCGAAAGACATCGAAGATTCACAGCTGCCGGTAAAAATCTGTCAGGTGTTTCCATTTCTATTATTTTCTGTCCCGATCTGCATCAGAATCTCAATGATACTTGATTTTTTTTTTACTTTATTCATTCGGGGTTTTACGTTTCTTTCAAGATTATTTCACTTATATCGAGGTGACCGTTAATCAGATGCGGGCCTGACGATGTTGAAACTCGGGCTATTTGAAATCTAAATAGAAAATAGGGTGAACGAAATAAACATTTTCACCTGTTCTATGATGATTTAAGACCTGAAATGCTGGCCAACACAGGATAAGATATAATTTTAACTAATAATAATAATATCTGACATAAAAATCAGAAAACTGAAAAGTTTTATGTGTTACAAAATGGGCAATGCCCCGTCAACTATTCCATAACAAACAATGGGAGGGCGTTTGGAATAAACATATAAACTCATAAATATTACATATTTTAGGATGATACAGGGCTTGAAATGCGGGCCAACACAGGTTCAGGTATAACTGTAACTAACAGTAATAATATCTGACAGAAAATTTAGAAAACTGAAATGTTTTTTGCATTACAAAATGGGTAATGCCTTGGCAACAACCAGTGGTCCAGTGCGTATAACGGGTGGGGGTATATGAAATACAACACACGTTTAATGCATGGTTTGGCCGATTTAGCACTTTAAAATGCTGGCCAACACAGGATCAGATATAATTTTGACTAAAAATTATAGTATCAGACAGAAAACGCAGAAAACTGAAATGTTTTTCGTGTTACAAAAGGGCAATGATTTGGAAAACTCGCATCAGTCTTTCATCACTCAATGTGTACAGCACTGTTCAACGTCTTCTTTCTCAGTTGGTTCGGCAGATGTGCAAAAATAACTGGGTAGTTAGTAAACTTGAGACATTCAAGGACCTATTTCGTTCCCTTAAGTTCACTACATAAAGTAAGAAGTTATATAAAACTTACTTGAAATCTGCTAAAAATTCATGCTCCAGTCTTCATGATGAAACCCGTTTTTGTTGGTAAAACGATGTTGTTTTGACTAATTCATGACATAAACGGACACAGTTGATTAAATAAAATCTATTGAAGGCAACAGTTTTTAACAGTAACAATCATACGATAGTATTTCATCAACAAATATTTCTTGGTGAAGAAAAAAACAAGATGGCGGCACGTGACGCTATCGGTTCTCGAACGTCTCGCGGTTTCTCGGGGTATCACGAGATGTGTTGGTTCTTTCTATTACGCGGAGAACAAGTTGCAAATCCTTGTATTATTTACATCCTTGCTTAATTTATTCATATTGGTGATCTCCTTATTTCTTTTAGCAAGGTTGGAAAAAAAAAAAAAAAAAAAAAAAAATCATCAAACACTTTTGAATTATATTTTTATTTTTCCAAGAAAAAAAGGCTTTGGCATTTAATGCATAAGAGACAATCTACATGAAATGTCAAAGCCTATTTACTAGAAAAATTATGGCTGAATTTTCTTAGACAGAGTGGTTAAAGTTAATGCACTGGTATCAACTGACAATGATTTCCACATGTTCAGAGCAACAATTCTAATTTACAACAAGAGGACCATGATGGTCCTATATCGCTCACCTGAGCAAACAGCTTTGCAAACTTACTGTTGAAGTTTCAGCCAAGTTCACTGCTCTAAGATTTTTGTATAAATTTTATAGCCCTACTCCCGAGCGGCTATGTTTTTTTCATGCATCATGACTGCTGGAACTGAATCTTGAAAGAAGGTCACCAAAGGAACAATTCTGCCAAGTTATATTGAAATTGGTCCAGTGGTTTCTGACAAAAAGATTTTTGAAGTGTTTAATATAGCTACATAGGGAAAATAAGCCCCACCCCCTAACGGCCATATTTTTTGAAGAATCATGACAGCTTGAATAAACTTCGTAGAGTGCCACCAAAGGAACATTCCTGCAAATTATACTGAAATCGGTTCAGTGGTTTCTGACAAGAAGATTTCTAAAGTTTTCTATTTAGATATATAGGGAAAATAAGCCCCACCCCTAGCAGCCATGTTTTTTGCCGAATCATGATTGCTTGAACAATCTTGGCACAGGGTCACCAAAGCATTCCTGCCAAGTAATATTGAAATCCGTCAGGTGGTTTCTGAAAAGAAGAATTTTAAAATTTTCTATACAGATATATACGGAAAATAAGCCCCGCCCCCTGGCGGCCATGTTTTTTTGACGTATCATTAAGGCTTGAACAATCTTGGTACAGGGTCACCAAAGCAACATTCCTGCCAAGTTACAATGAACTCGACCCAACGGTTTCTTATGAGAAGATTTTTAAAGTTTTCTATATAGATATATAGGGAAAATATGCCCCGCTCCCTAGCGGCCATGTTTTTTGACAAATCATGCCGGCTTGAACAATCTTGGTAGAGGGTCACCAAAGAAACATTCCTGTTAAGTTATATTGAAATTGGTCCATTGGTTTCTGACAAGAAAATTTTTAAACTTTTCTATATAGATATATAGGGAAAAATAAGCCCCACCCCTTGGCGGCCATGTTTTTTAATGAATCATGATAACTTAAACAATCTTGGTAGAGGGTCAACAAGGAAACATTTCTGTCAAGTTATAATGAAATCGGTCCAGTGGTTTCTGACAAGAAGATTTTTAAAGTTTTCTATTTAGATACATAGGGAAAATAAGCCCTGCCCCCTGGCGGCCATGTTTTTTGACGAATCCAAATGGCTTGAACAATCTTGGTAGAGGATCACCAAAGAAACATTTCTGCAAAATTATATTGAAATCGGTCCATTGGTTTCTGACAAGAAGATTTTTAAAGTTTTCTATATAGATATATAGGAGAAATAAGCCCCACCCCCTGGCAGCCATGTTTTTTGACGGATCCAAATGGCTTGAACAATCTTGGTAGAGGATCACAAAAGGAACATTTATGCAAAATTATATTGAAATCGGACAAGTGGTTTTTGACAAGAAGATTTTTAAAGTTTTCTATATAGATATATAGGGAAAATAAGCCCCGCCCCCTGGCGGCCATGTTATTTGACGAATCCAAAAGCTTGAACAATCTTGGTAGAGGATTACCAAAGGAACATTTATGCAAAATTATATTGAAATCGGTCCAGTGGTTTCTGACAAGAAGATTTTTAAAGTTTTCTATATAGATACATAGGGAAAATAAGCCCCGCCCCCTGGCGGCCATTTTATTTGACGAATCCAAATGGCTTGAACAATCTTGGTTGAAGATCACAAAAGGAACATTTATGCAAAATTATATTGAAATCGGTCGAGTGGTTTCTGACAAGAAGATTTTTAAAGTTTTCTATATAGATATATAGGGAAAATAAGCCCCGCCCCCTGGCGGCCATGTTTTTTGACAAATCCAAATGGCTTGAACAATCTTGGTAGAAGATCATCAAAGAAAATTCCTGCAAAATTATACTGAAATCGGTCCAGTGGCTTCTGACAAGAAGATTTTTAAAGTTTTCTATATAGATATATAGGGAAAATAAGCCCCGCCCCGTGGCGGCCATGTTTTTTGACGAATCCAAATGGCTTGAACAATCTTGGTAGAGGATCACCAAAGGAACATTTATGCAAAATTATATTGAAATCGGTCCATTGGATTCTGACAAGAAGATTTTTAAAGTTTTCTATATTGATATATAGGGAAATTAAGCCCCGCCCCCTGGCGGCCATGTTTTTTGACGAATCCACATGGCTTGAACAATCTTGGTAGAGGATCACCAAAGGAACATTTCTGCAAAATTATATTGAAATCGGTCCAGTGGTTTCTGACAAGAAGATTTTTTAAGTTTTTAGTTAAAAAATCTATTTTTAGCTCCTGTGACCTAGATATGCAATGGACCGGAACCATTTGAACAACTTTGAAAGAGGACCAACCAAGGATCATTCCTGTGAAGTTTGGTCAAAATCCAATCACTGGTTCAGGAGGAGATGTTGTTTAAAGATTGTGAACGGACGGACGGACAGACGGACGACGACGACGATGACGGACGGTGAGTGATCACAATATCTCACCTTGAGCCTTCGGCTCAGGTGAGCTAAAAATTATAAATGGTATTAATTAGTACACCTATGACAAAGAGTAATATGGTTACTTTGTACTGAAGCACTTTATAAGTGATGTCAACCAGGGATCTATACTTGGACCATTTCTATTTCTCATATATGTTATTACTGATGTATTGGTTTCTGCCAAAAGTACTCCTCTTGGACTTGTAAAACCTGTACAGCAAATGATACAGATGCTGACTAGATCTGGTTCTAGTGCCACTGGTTTCACTGATATTAAAGGAACCAATTTTATTTACCATCACTTGTATATACTTGGTTTTCTACATCAGATTTTATGAGTAGTAACCAGAAAAGTGCCAAGAAAAATTGTAGCAGACAATATTTTTTTATTATTTTTCTGATGAAATAAGGCTTGACATTTCATGTGAATAATATGCATGGCAGATGATTCACATGAAATGTCAAGCCTTATTTCACTAAAAACAACAACAGCAAATAAACAAAAAAAAAATTCTGCTGCAGTTATGATTGGCATTTTCTGGCACTTTGAAGGTTAAAAAAAAACAACCACCTCAGCAAACATCAGGATTCAAGCTCTGATTTATTTCTGATAATGTGCTGAAAACTATGTGTGATATGATTAATAAGCATAAATTCCCAGCTTTAATGGGCTGCTGTGCTTTGGAAGGTAGATCAATCTAGCTGGAATGAAAATTAATGTAATTTTAACTGTGTAGACATCAAATCTTGAAAGGTTTACAGAATATATAGCATACTGTACTTAAATACTGGAGCTTGATGGGCAAAAATTTCAGCAGACAACATTTTGAAATTTTTTTTCTTATTTTCCCAGAAAACAGGATTTGACATTTCAAACAAATTTTCTCCAATGGACATTATGAAAACACGCCTATTCAAATGTATTGAGAATTTTACCACCAAAAAACGAAAACTTTCAGATGAAACATTCTGGTAGTTTTCATATTTCTGCTCAAAACATAGATTGTGGACGCTGGTTAGAACTGCCTCAATCTATGCTTTTGAGCAGAAATAAGAAAATTTATTTATACCCCTGTAAACCCCAGTTTTACTGTATAAAAGTGGGGTTTAAGGGGTTCAAAACTATATAGGCGAGTTTTCATGATGGACAATTTGCATGAAATGTCAAATCCTGTTTTCTGGGAAAAATAAGAAAAATATCATCAGTATGTCGTCTCCTGAATTTGCCTACGGGTAGTAAAGGTTCATTCTGAATGATATTTGTGCTCGTCTTTTCAATAGCTCAAGAAAAGACACTTTTTTTTTTCAGCTAATACATATCAATATTTTTTTTCTTATTTTCTCCCTGAAAACATATGTTGTGGGTACTCATTATCCAAGGCACTTCTAGTGAATACCTAAATGGGTACTCATTAACCAGGGCACTTCTAATGAATATCCACAACTTCTGTTTTCGTGGAGAAATGAGAAAAACTATTTACCTGGATAACACAGTTATCCAATGCTTATGACATTACCTAAACTGATAATAAATGAATATGCAGTTTTTTGGGTGTATAGTTTATTTTAATTAATATATATGATTTATTGCTTGCATTTGTAAATCATGTTTTAAGGTCATTTTTCAAACTGCATAGTAAACAAGTGCAGTCAAGGTTTACTTAAGTGGTTCAAGCTACTGTGGTGATGAAATGGTTGATTTTTAACTAAAGAACAGCAAGCCCTTAACCCATTGTAGTTGGGATACTTGTAAAAGGGTAACTGGCAAACAGTGGAGACCCAGATCAGATGCTGCAGAATGCGGCATCTGATCAGGGTCTCCACTGTTTGCATACTGTTTAGCCATTTTTCTCTAGGAATATGTAGATCTCATAGACCGATGTACCTAAAATTTAAATTGGACTCTTCCAATATATTGTGTGGGAGAGTCTATTCAGTATACAATGGGTTAAAGGGTCAAGCAAAATTTGTAGCCAATCCTGATTGTGGGGTGGCTATTGTAAATTGTAACAGTTGTTTTTTCTTAAACTCCTGCTGATAGCAATAAATCACATTCATGTGAATCATCTGCCTATTCACATGAAAGGTCAAGTCTTCTTTTCTCTGAAACATAATAAGTCTTGACATTTCATGTGAATCATCTGCTTGACAGATGCAGATGTCTAAAAAACAACAGTAGCCACCCACTGTCAGGATTGGCTTCAGGACTTTAGCAAAAGGGGTTGGATTTTAGGAAATATAAGCCTAATGTCTTGCAAATGGACGTTTGCAAGATTACATTCTATTGAACATGTTGTCTGGTCAGGACTGGCTACCAATATATTGTTATAATATATCATCACCAAAAAATGAATATTTTCAGATAAAACAATTGATATTTCTTCATACATAGAATGTGGGTAATCGTTAGAACTGCCTCAGCGAGGTGGTTCTAACAAGTACCCACAATCTATGCTTTTGAGCAGAAATAAGAAAAATAATGTATACCCCTGTAAACCCCAGTTTTACTATATAATAGTGGGGTTTAAGGGGATCAAAATTATAAAGGCATGTTTTCGTGATGAGGTGCAAAAAGTAAACCACATGTTAACATTAACAAAACAGAAAAAGATTTATCTCTTCCTTATCGAAGTGAAATTTAGGGGAACTAATTTCTTAACAAGATAATCTAATAAAGGTTCTAGATTATATGGTGTCTGTTTTAAATGAATCTACAGTTATTCAATGTATATACATTGTAGGCATTTTTTTCTATCTTAACTCTTAAAGTGCTAATCACAACCGCAGTAGATAACATTTTTAGGTTGTTTTGTTTTTTGTATTTTCAGAGAAAATAAGGCCTGGCATATCATGTGAATCATCTGTTTAATGGATGATTCACATGAAATGCTATGAAGAATGTTGTCTGCTCTAATTTTGTTTAGCATTTTAAGGGTTAAAGAGTGGTTAAAACCTGTAATCAAAACAAGCAAAAAAATGCCAAAATGCATTTTTTAGTGTTTTAAACACCTGTTACTATGTTACTTCTCTCTTCTGAAAAAGCCTATTCTAAAAGGAAAGAATTTCTCCTCATAATTTCTTTTCAGAAGGGCTCACAGACTTGCATGCAGAAAAGCAAACAGGAAGTCACAAAAGTTGTCTCCCTTGTCAAAAATGGTAGCAATTCTACAAAGTGTTTCAAGGCCTCTTAATGGCAATAATATGTGAAGGGCTGCAAACTTGTCCTTTATTTCCCATTCCAATAAGAAACTGGTAAAAATGATGTCGTACACCAAAGTTTCTGACAAAATGATACATTATGCAAACAGTGCAGATCCAGATCAGGCTGCCCATTCAGGGTCTACACTGCTTGAGATTTCACTAAATATTTTAAGAAACAACTGCATAAAAATAAAATTTATGCCAAAAAAGTATGGAATTATAGGACTATATCAAGTAATCATAGGTCTTGATAGGAGTGGTATCAGGTAAATATTTTTCTTATTTCTCCATGAAAACATATGTTGTGGGTACTCATTAGAAGCTCCTTGCCCAATATTTTTCTTATTTCTCCATAGGCGGGGTGCTTCTAATGAGTACCCACAACATATGTGTCTGTTGAGAAATAAGAAAAATATCAATACTTTTGGACTGAAAAAGAAAAAGCATCTTATAAACAGCTTAATATGACTATCCCTCCCAAACTTACTTGAAGTGGTATGTGACCTGGAAGCAGTTATAGATAAGAAGTTAGATAACACATGAGATACAGAAACAGAAACCCATCTCTCAGTTACCAGTTATCTGGACCTTATCAGGAAATAAGCTTCTCTAGCTTGTTCCCCTAAATAAACACTATATTACAGTTCACTATAAGAACCTGGGCAGATTAAGTAGGTGACTAATTGATGATATTTTCTTATTTTTCCCAGAAAATAGACACTGACATTTCCAAATTGTATCCTAGGGAGATAATTTGCATGAAATGTTTGTCTATTTCCTGGGTAAAATAAGAAAAATATTTCAAAATGCTGCCTGCTGAAATTTTTACCAAGCATGTCAAGTGTTTATTGAAGGTTTTTTAGTGACAGTTCTAGACTGGTTACAGTCCATTCAGTAAGTCTGTTTCTCTACACAGATGATATTTTAGTCTATATAAGTTCAAGAACACTGCATCATATAAAGTGCATTTAAGTAAGAATTATCATTTCGCAAGAACTGTCCCCCACCCTCTCCTTTTCTTCAGAATTATGTTACAATAAACATCCAGAAAAGTATCACATAGCCTTGCACCACACTATGAGTTTTACATTTCTAATCTAACAAAGGTAAAATACTCCTGCTTGACTATTTTTCTACACATATCATCTCGCTTACCAGTCAGAAACTTGGGCAAATCAGAGAGAGATAGGATTTTTGTAAAATATATATAGTTTTTATGCTGATTCACATATCAGTTAGACGGGAGCCAGTCTAAGGATCACACTGCAAGAATCAACCACCTCATTGACTGGAAGAGGGCTAAATTGTAGGTCGGGAAGACAACCAGAGACCTAGACAAGTCAAAGAAGCCATCAGGGTCAGCCAGTTTCCACAAGTGATGAACCAACATCTGGATATACATAGTTTAGATTATCTGTGTGAATACTTAGGGTAAATATTGTACTACATAACAATAATGTAGGTACAACAAACATAAATCAATTCACCATAGCAAGCTCAGATTTGACTTGCACATGCAAAATCGTTCAGAACAAATGGACCAGTAAATGTTACGGCATACTTTACAAACAAATAATGCATTTCTTTTTGTAGTCTCAATAAAATATATCTTTAGATAAGAGAGGTATCTTGACAGTTAATTTTCTTATTTCTGTATGAAAGCATATGTTGTGTGTACTCATTAGAAGTGCCTCATCAAGGTGCTTTTAATGAGTACCCACAACATTTGTTTTCATGCAGAATTAAGAAAATTGCAACACTTTTCAGCTGGAAAAGCACCTTAACTGAAGCTATGTAAAAATTAACCCAACTTCTATTGGTCATAGCCATACAACTGTTCTGAATAAACAACATAACACACTCATAAAACTGTAATTATCTGTAAACATTACGAAAACACCCCTATTCAAACATATTGAAAATCTTACAACCAAAAAAGGAAAATTTTCAGATAAAAAATTCTGATATTTTTTATATTCCTGCTCAAAACACAGATTGTGGGTACTAGTTAGAACTGCCTCTGCGAGGCAATTCTAACAAGTACCCACAATTTATGTTTCTTTTAGCAAAATAAGAAAAATAATGTATACCCCTGTAAACCCCAGTTTTACTATATAAAAATGGGGTTTTAAGGGGTCAAAATTATATAGGCACTTTTTCATGATGAGTTCAAATACTTTGTGTGCATGCGAGTGTGTGTCCTGACATATAGCTTTTTGGATACTGCCAAAAGTTGGCATACAGTAGCTTTTCTTAACCCTTGTCCTGCTGAACCTTTGCAAACAGTGTAAATCCAGATCAGTTGGCTTCTGAACTGATCTGGATCTGCACCATCAAGTATGTAAATTTATAGCAACAATCTGGATCAAGTAACCTGATTGGCTGAAAAATAGAAGTGGGCATGGCATCTTAATTTATTCAGCAGGACAAGGGTTAAGATGTGGTACATTTTTTTTGGATTATTTAATGCCAGTAAAGCTCAGCTGAACATTTTTTGGAGTACTTTGCCCTGATTCCAATATCTGGTAATCTCACTACATGAATATTGATATGATCATACAGTCTATATTCAAAAGAAACAAACAAAAGAACTGATCTTAGTAAAAATTCTAGATCATTTACAGCCAATGCTCGTAATGGTGATAATGATGACAGAAACTCTGGATCATATACAGCACATGCTCATGGTGATGATGATGATTAAAATTCTAGATCATTTACAGCTAATGTTCATGATGATGATGATGATGACCAAATAAGGAAAATGACATGATCATGCTAAGTGGCAATCATCACGAAAACACATCTATATAATTTTGACCCCCTTAAACCCCACTTTTATGAAAAACTATCAGGGTTTTTATCTGAAAATTTTCAGTTTTTGGAGGTGAAATTTTCTATATATTTGAATAGGCGGGTTTTCATAATGTAAAGAATTAAGCCTGGTCCTGCTGAACCCAGATATGCCCTGTCTTTGCAAACAGTGTAGTTTCAGATCAGTTGGCTTCTGAAGAAGCCAACTGATCAGGATCTGCACTGTTTGTCATTAAGTATGTGAATTTGTATCTACAACTTCAATCAAGTAATCTGATTGGCTGAAAATTAGAAGTGGATGTGGCATCTTAATTTATTCAGCATGATAAGGGTTAAATGTGCTTGCAGAATGGCAAACAGGGCAAACCTGATCAAACTGCTCCTTCAGGGTCTACATTGTTTGCCCTTAAATTGTAACTTTAGGAGTAGTTTTGATCTAATTCTACACTGTTTGTTCTGGGATTTCATGTCAAATATTTAGGGATTGTACAGTATAACAGCCAGCCTGATGTACATCACTTGCGTTTCTTTGTGATGTCTGCAGACAACTGACAGAATTCATCAGTTAATGTCTCAGTTTGGTATTAATGTCCCAGTATTACTGAAATCTATAATACCACATTTAACAAAAATATTCCGACAAAAACTTCTTACCATTGTAGACCCAGAATCATTGCCAGACAGTGTATACACACTTTTATTACCCAGGGCCCAGTTGTTCAAAGCTAACGACATCGTTAGTTAACGATTCGTTAAAATTTACATTGAGTGATAAGCAAATATGCTGAAATTTTTTGCTGAAAAAATGTGAGTAGCTTTTGCAGTGCAAAGCTACTCACATTTTTTCAGCAAAAAATATCAGAATATTGTATATTGAATCCGCTAAAACAGTTAACAAAACGACCCTTAACGAGCTCGTTAAGCTAACGACGCTTTGAACAACTGGGCCCTGATTAATTTGCTTCTTAAGGTCAGCCACTTGAATATGGTCTGTGCGGGGCTCTATTCAGCCAGAACTTTTAAGATGCATCACCAGGTATTCAGACGGACTTGTTCAAATGTTAAGAAGAGTATGTTCGGATTTCAGAGTCTGAATATTTAGGATATTTATAGTGTCTGAAACCCAAAATACAGACTGATGTGAATCACTCAGGAAAACCACCTACGTACACAACTCTAGCTAGGGTAATAATTTAGGATACTGTATTTATTCTAAGTATTGGGACACCTTAACTCCTCACCATATTTGTCCTAAAATTTGAAATAGTTGATTCTACTATCTGTTAATGTGTCTAGAGTAGTGCTGGCTGACTGGCAAACAGTTTAGACCCTGATCAGATGCCCCCTTCTGCGGTGTCTGATCTGGGTCTAAACTGTTTGCAAAGGCCTAATATCGGTCCCAATACTTAGGGTTATTATGGTACTTTTTAATATTTTGTATTATGGATATATAAGGGAGACAATTTCAATGAGTAGCCACAAAAAAGTAACAAAAATTAACTGTGCTTTAGCTATTTGAGTGAGTGCCTGCAACAAATGTTTTGGCGCAAAAATTTCAAAACATCTTTACTGAGACAATTCCTGTGAGTACCCACAAAATATGCTTTAAAATCTTCAAAATCTAAATATTTTGTCAATACACAGTTTATACCCTGATTAGGCTGCAAGAACTAGCAGGCTGATCTGAATCTACACTGGTCACATGAGATATGGTCATTAACCCATTTAAGGCTGGCGTCCCATAAACGGGACACAGGCGAACAGTGTAGACCCAGATCAGATGCCGCAGAATGCATCTGATCAGGGTCTACACTATCTGCATTAACTTCAGAAATTTCTTCAAAACACGATAATAATAAAACTAACCAGACACTCCTTATACAGGAAATGGACCTGTTCAAAGAATTAAGGTAGAAGAGTCCAGTCAGCATAAATGGGTTATTTTTTCTTCAGCAGTATAGGTGAACTTAAAGAAAAAGTGTAGACCCAGATCAGATGCTGCAGAATACATCATCTGATCTGGGCCTATACTGTTTGCCAAACAACTAGCAGCTTTTAGATATATCAACAGGTAGAAAAAGGGGCTTGTTCAAATTTTAGGACAAGTAGGTTAAGAATAGGATAAAGAGTTTCCAGAGAACACAGATTCCGTCTAATCAAAGGGAGACAACTCAAACTAGATTCTCACTCTGAAGTTCCATGGAACGGCAATGCCATTGAACAAACTATAAGGCTTAATAATATGGCAGACTGTGACACTGTCCATGAACAATTTAGTCATTCAGTGGAATCACCTCAGGGAGGTAATTCAGATGAGTAGCAATAACATATTATTGTGAAAAAATAAAATAAGAATTAATTCTTTTTTGGTTTAATGCTTAAAACTCTGGGTACAATTTTCAGCAGATGATATTTTGAAATATTTTTCTTATTTTTCCCAGAAAACAGGATTTGATATTTCATGCAAATTGCAGACAGTTTGCATGAAATGTCAAATCTTGTTTTCTGGGAAAAATAAGAAAAATATCACAAATGTGTTATTATTTGCTGAATTAGCCCAGAGAGTGGTAAAGGTTGAAAAGCATCTTCTCAAGATCACTGATCAATGTAAAAACAGCGAATTTTTGTTAAGCACTGTACATTAACGATTACGTCAAGTAATCAGATATGAGTTACAACTGTAAAAACACTTCTGAAGTCACTACACCCTTTAACTCCTTGAAAGCTGAAGTTAAATTGAAGAAGCAGTCGAGAAACAAAAGAAGTTTTCCCCATAAAAACGGATTTGCTGTAAACGGTACAATGATACATACAAGGAAATCACCTCCATTGGAGAAATCTTGCACAAAATTAGAAGCTGCATTGTCTGCAAAAAATAACAAAAATATTTTAAAACATCTGTTGGTAATAAAATTCAGCCTGCAAAGAGTTACTGCTAATCTAAAAAAAATCTTTAATCCAGCAAAAAAAGAAAAACAGCTGGTTAAATCATTGAATTTGGCATTTACATCTTTAAGTTACATATGATAACCCAATATGATAAAGAGATAGAAAAAAGAAAGCAGCAGAATTCATACCATAAGTATTTAACATTCTTGTTATTCAGAATTTGTGTAAAACTGTTTTCTGGGCACTTTTTCATCTGTTTGATATTTTACTAAATCTTAAAGCACTGTTCTCTTTCACAAGAAATGTCAAGACATTTTCTATGAAAAATGGAAAAAATAAATAAATATAATGTTGTCTGCTACAAATTTTGCTTAGCATTTTAACACATTTATGCCTACCATCTCACAGAAGGGACAATGTGGCAAATAGTGTAGACCCAGATCAGATGCAGCAGAATGCAGCATCTGATCACTTCTGATCAGGGTACACACTGTTTGCATTAAATACAGAAACTTCTGTTAAAAGTGACAATAAAAATAACAAAACAGAAATCCTCTGAAATGGAAATGGAACTGTACAAATAATGAGGTAGGAGAATTGGAGTTCTAGATATCAGGCTGGTCTAAGGGACACAACCCTGAAAAGCCAAACAAAACTTCTACCAAGGGAAGCAATCTGGAAGTTACCCAGGGAAAAGGACAAACTTAATTGAGTCTCTGTTAAGACCAGAGAATGTGTTTGCAAAATGTGCAGACTGTTCAGACTGTACAAATATGCAGACCGCTGATCTGTGTTTGTGCGTATATCATACATACCCTAAACATCTGACACACAACAAGTCCATCTGATGACATGGCTAAAAGTGCTGGCAAACAGTGCAGACCCAGATCAAACTG
The DNA here is from genome assembly GCA_964016985.1 of Anodontia alba. NCBI lineage: Eukaryota > Metazoa > Mollusca > Bivalvia > Lucinida > Lucinidae > Anodontia > Anodontia alba. Next base: position 94,534,092 of record OZ024824.1, on the reverse strand, counting down.
CTTCTTTAGAAGCAGTTTGATCTGGGTCTACACTATTTGCTCAGGCATATTTGTCTGAATATTTATGGCATGTAAAAGAACGCCTTGTTTTCCACTGTGATTACCATATTTAACCTTTGTTAATTTGTTTTGGACAGACAGGTCTAAGCAAACAGTGTAGACCCTGATCAAGAAGCAGTTTGATCAGTCTGTCTATACTGTTTGTCTTTCCATCATCAGATTTTAGACATATAATTAAGCAGTTAACCTTACCCACTCTCTGGGCAAATTCAGCAAATGACAAATTGATATTTTTTTTATTTTTCCCCAGGACACAGGCTGTGACATTTCTTACAATATGAAAGTCATAACAAATGAATAAAGCATAGATAAAAAAATTTCCCGCCAATCGTGGGATTCAAACCCAGTCTGCATGGATAAAAATCCAATGCTCTAACCACTGAGCCAAAGGACTCCCTGACGTAGTTGTCAGAGAGTGTATATACCTAAAAGCTATGCGAACTCTGCCAAGGCAATTAATCAACGTAAGGAGTGCTAGGCTGTAAAACTCCCCCTTTTCAAGGAAGTCATCATTTATGATGACGCGAAGCCATTTTCGATGAAATAAAGTCCTATCTCTGACGAGCCCCCTATCTTACGACATGAAAGTGGTAGCAAATGAATAAAGCTTAGCTGAAAAAATTTCCCCACTATCGTATGCTAATTGCCTCCTGAGGAGACAATTTGCAGGAAATATCATAGCCTATTTCAGGGAAAAATAAGAAAAATATCTAAAATAGTCATCTGCTGCAATTTTAACCAAGCACGCTAAGCATTAAATGGACGGTCAAATTTTAGGATAAGCTGGAAAGGCAAACACAATAAATGGGATGTTTGTGTAGTCAAAACACTTGTGCCAGTAGACTGTTACATATGGGCCATGCCAAGCACAATGTGTCTTTGAGCATATGCAAATGCACAGATTCAGATTCATCCCGCTCATGAGTAAAGTTTCATCCGGGCATTTGCTCACCATTGATACATTCTATAGTATCTAATGATTCTGTTAGTGGAGCGAAGAGCCTGATCAGACTGCGCAAATGCACAGGCTGATCTGGGCCTTCGTTGTGGGCATATTCCCGAAGACAGGTTTTCCCATGGCCCAGCCCATAATGAAGTTTAGCCAACAATTCAATACAGGCATCCATAATTTTTTTTTTTTTTTTATTTTAGATAAGCATGATAAAGAATCCCCCTTCCATAAAATTTGCTTTTACAAAATGATTTAAGAAAATACTGGAAAATAACTTGGCACAAAACAGACTTTGTACATTAAACATAAATATTATACCCGGTAAATCATAAAAATGATTGTGAGCAATAATTAAAGTAGAACTGAGTAATAATTAAAGTAGAACTGGTTTTAAGGGGACTGAATAAACTTGATAGACTTTCCACCATGTTTTACAAGGGAGACAACTTTCCTCCACAACAAATCTCTTCTGAAGAGGGGTCTACTCTAAAAGGAAAAAAAATGTTCCCAAAAAGAGCAAATTCTTTCCTTTTAGAGTAGACCCCTTTTCAGAAGACAGGCAAAGACAATTATGACAAAGATCTCCCCTGAAAGTATTATGCATTCCCCTTAAGATCACAGACAAATAAATCTTGCAGGGTACCAGATCAGGTTCCTCAGACTGGAGTAGTATAGGCTGTCGCTATGGGGACTAACATTGGACCGACAGCCTATACTACTGACTGGTAATTCTCACAAAGCACGAATATAGTTCGATAATAAATAGTCCAGAAGTTTATTCTTCTCTGGGGCTTTTCTCCTCATTTTCTGGCTGAATTTGATCAGAATAACCATTTCAAGCAAATCTACACTAGATACAAGGAAAACACAAGATGCAGCCTCCTCACAACTCCAATTCACGAGACAGTGAAACTCGGCTGATGTAGGAAGGTGCCTTTTCTCAAGAGTTAATGAATTGTTACCATAAAACAAGTCTTTTGTGAGTGGGTGAAGGGTATGGTATGGGGGTAATAGGCTGGGGATGGGATCAGGGGCAGTGTGTGAGGTGCAGTCCTCAGTAATTCCATTTTCAATACTTTTTATTTTTTTTTTTTTGCTTTCACATTTTTCTATTAATTAATAAAGTCCTCTTGAGATTTTACTTACAAAACTATTAGTGTTTGTATTTGCATGATTACTCTCCTACCTTTGAAAGTGAAAACAAACAATGACTATCACTACTATTGAACATTTCATTAACTAAACATTGACCATTTAATAGTCCAGTTAAAGGCATTTGAGTTCATTTGATTTTAGCAAACAAGAACTCAAAATTCTTAATTTAACCCATTGTAGACTGAATGAATTCACCCACACTATATATTGGAAGTCCAATTTTAATTTTAGGTTGTGCAGGCTATGAGATTTAGATATTCCTACAGAAAAATGGTTAAACTATTTATTTGCAAACAGTACAGATCCTGATCAGATGCCGTGTTCTGCGGCGTCTGATCTGGGTCTGCACTGTTTGCCAATTACCCTTTTAGGGGTCTCCCCACTAAATGGGTTAATCATCAATCTGTCATGAGAGAAATGAACAATAGTTTCTGTCTGGCAGAGGTCCAGATAAAGGGTACAATTTTTTATTTTTGTACTAAAACATATTTTTTAAGTACTCTTTAGAATCACCTCACCAAGTTCTGAGGTAGCCACTATAGTTCGGAACTGAAAACTGAATTTCATGTTAACCTTTACCCCTGTCTGAGCTTATTCAGCAGATGACAAACTGGTGATATTTTTCATATTTTCCCCAGAAAACAGGAATTGATATTTCATGCCAATTTGTCAATTTGTATAAAAGTCAAATCCTGGTTAAATCTGGGAAAATTAAGAAAAATTAGTAAGAGTGTTTTCAGAGAAAAAAGATATCCTCCAAACCTTGAGTGTTTCTACTGCTGTGACCTTGAAAATTAGGTCAAGGTCACCAAAATCTAATGTTCTTTGTTATGTCCCAATTATATAACCATGAAAATTTGGTAAGAATCCAACTACTGGTTCACAAGAGAAAGTGACATGCCGATGCAAATTCCAATGCCAAAGCCAACCGCCAACTGAGGATGGGGGACATGATATATCAATATGTCATCTGCTGAAAATTTTACGCAGAGTGCTATTTGAGTTTCACAGTGACCGTGACTCCTTAAGAATAATCTTCATCTGGCAATGTTATCAAAGTTTCATCAATCTGCAGTTTGTTGGTAGCAGCACCATCTGGTTATATTTTCCCAGAATTCTGCTTCTATTAACCAATCAGCACCTTTGAAGAAAGCCATTTGGTTACTAAGATTACTTTATCATCAATTTTGAAAAGTAACCTAATCTTAACCAGAAACATATTGACAGCAAACTTGATTTTCTCTCCAGCCTTTAACTTGCAGATATAAATCAAATTTAAGTAAAATGTGTCCTCAGCTAATTACACAGGTTCCTCCAAACTACTTGAACAAATTGGGCACCATCACACGAAGCAGTGTCTTCGAACATGCGCAAAATTCTCTGATTCCGATCATCCTGTGCATGAGCAAAGTATCATCCAGGACTTTGCTCTCCATTCATTCTGTAGTATCCAATGATTCTGTTAGCAAACAGTGAAGGCCCTGATCAGACTGCGTGGTTATGCAAGCTGATCTTGGCCTTCACTGTCCGCACATGCCCGAAGACACGTTTTCACATGGCATGGCCCAATTAGATAATCAGCAATATCTGTATAGTAATGAGTTTGGAGTTCTGGTTTCTTACAATAGATACCAATAAATGCCTGTGATTTACATCTATTTAGTGTGGTATGGGAAAAAGGAGTAACAGAAACAGCAGCCACCATAAGGCCGCATATGACATATCTGCAGAAAGAACCCTTACAAGATCAAAGGGCTGAACAGCCCTGAAATGACAGATTCTATGAGAAACTAATAAATTCCAAGTATCATTCTGTTCTCCTTTTACGTTTGTGAGATGCTTCTTCACCGAAAACAAACAAGCTATAGCGAACAACAAAGGCGCTGATCAGCCTGCGCAGATGCGTGACTCAACATAGTTCAAGCACAAGTTGCACTACTTTTGTATGGATAGCTCTTCAATGGCGTACTAATATACACAGTAAAACATTAGGTCTACTTTTGTGTGCGGATAAATACGAAATTTAATAGTAGTCAAAGTCACTTTCTCTAAAACCTAGAATCTGTCATTAATAAGAGTGAAAATAAGCTTTGTTACAGTAAAATTATTGTGCAACCCTTGTCATGCTGAGTAAATTAAGATGCCTCACCCACTTTTAGTTGTCAGCCAATCAGATTCCTTGATCCAGATTGTTGATATAGATTCACATACTGAATGGAAAAAAGTGCAGGTCCAGATCAGTTGGCAATTGTTTGCAAATGCAGGGTATATCTGGGTTCAGCAGGACAAGGGTTAAAATTTAAAACAAAAATATGCTTGGCTATCTTTTTTTCCCTTTAAATTAGGCCCGTTTGTTAAAAGGCAATACAAATAAGATGTGTGCTTGGAAAAAAAAAAGATGTCCCCCACCATATACATCTGACATTATTTGTCCTCCGCTGATCTTGAAAATGAGATCAAGGTCACCAAAACCTGCTCAACTTTACTGGATCAGGAGGTATTGTGCAGACTAGAAAGTGTCATGTCAATGTGGACACTAAGGCTACCAGGATTTTCAAGAGGAGAAAACTCTTTCTTTTAAAAGAACACCCCTTTTCAGAAGGTATTGTGCAGACTAGAAAGTGTCATGTCAATGCGGACACTAAGGCTACCAGGATTTTCAAGAGGAGAAAACTCTTTCTTTTAAAAGAACACCCCTTTTCAGAAGGGAAGCAACAACAATTTGATAAAAGCTGGCTCCCCTGAAAGTGTATCCATCCTTAAGGAAAGTATGCACTTACGTTATTTTCATGGTATTGTATGCAAATGTGACTTACAAATGGCTCCAAATAACCGCTTTACACACACAATTAACATGTAGATAGAGACAAAGCAGACAAAACACCAGACAACATCTCCCACAGGTACAGCATAACCTATCCTTTACTTTGGCAAAAACCAGCAAAGTATGCAGACCACCAATTAACCTTAATGTATTTAGCGCATGTATTCGGACAGACAGGTCTGAGCAAACAGTGTAGACCCAGATGAGATGCCAAATGTGGCATCTCATCAGGGTCTACACTGTTTGCCACTCATCAAGCAATTTTTAGACACAACATCGGGTAGTAAATTGTACTTGTTCAAATTTTAGAACAAGTATGGACAACATGTTAACCCTTAAAACGCCAAAAAAACCTGCATCTGAAAATGTCGTCTGTTTATGTCATCTGCTGAATATTCTTGCAAACTTTTCAAACCTATTGTTGCATACAGGCAAACAGACTGTTTGCAGAAGTGACTTTTAAAGTAACCAGCAGAAGACAAAGCAGATGACAATAGTTGTGACTGGCGCTTTAAGGGTTAAGGTGTCCGAATTCTTACGTTAAATAGTATACATGTATAGGACAGACTTGTCTGATCAAACTACTCCTAGGACTGCTCTTAGGTGAATGGATAGAGACCTGCGGTAGATTTTCCACTATTTATTTTCAAAAACAAAACTTCTGTGACTTTTTGTTTGTTTTCCTGCACCCAGTCCCCTTCTGAAAAAGAGTCTACTCTATAAAAAAAGAGTAAATGTCCTAAAGTTTCGAACACTTTATGCCATACTTTTTGGTCCTAAAGTTTGCTTTTTATGCAGTTGTTTTTTTTAAATATTTAGTAGAATGGCAAACTGTGTAGATCCAGATCAGATTGCTTCTGAAGGAGCAGTCTGATCTTGGTCTGCACAGTTTGTATATGCCATTTTGTCCACAACTTTGCTGTACGAAATTTTAGAACATTTACTGTAAAAAATATATCTATAGTAGCATTTTTTTCCTTATAGAGCATATCCCATTTCAGAAGGCAGCAAAAACAATTCTGATAGTTACCTCCCCCTCCCCCTGAAAGTTTATTTATTCCATCTTCTGACACATAACAAAGCTGTGAAATTGCCTTGCTCAAATTTTAGACTACATTAACACTTAGCACTCTCACAGCTGCTTATCTCCACATGCCTAACACCTTGTTGTGAAATGAAAATCATAAGGAGATCTCCCAGAGGTGGTTGCAGTGAGTCAGTTTAGGTGGAGTTGAAGGTAGGTGAGTTGAAGTAAGGTTGCCATTTAGGCACGATCGCCAACATCCAAAATTGGGTGATGTAATGAGAGATAGCAGCAATATTTCTATTATCTCCCTTGACAGATAAAGTCCAAGGTAGATGAAATACAAACCAGGTCCTTCTAATTGGAATCCTCTGCTTTTATCATAGGACATCAGAGGAATTTAACAAATTCTTAACTTTACATTTCTCCATATCCACATGGAAGATTAATTAATATAATATATTTCATTGCACTGAAAATGTTTCTTTTAAATATTTTGGAAGCTGTATTGGCATATTACCTTGTTAAAATTGGATTTATTAAAGAAAAGGAAGTGATACTTAATGGAAACACTAATGATAAAAGCAGAGGAATCCAATTAATTGAACCTGGTTATTTACAGAAAGTAATCAAGGGAGTTAACTGACTGCTTTCTCCTATTCAACCTTTTATTTAGTCTCCCACTATAATCAGACCGGAATTGTAGTCCTTTAAGAAAATAAGGAACAAAAATCATTGTTCTCCCAATGCAAGGGTGGTCAGATTTTGCCCTTTTGGCAACAGACAGGCATATAAAACTTCAGTTCTTGGAAGGATTACAATTCTCCAGTTAAATACATCACCATTTCAGTGAAGGTTTTATTACTGTGTAGTCAAAAGAAAATATATCTAATTCTTTTGCCATTGCGAAGAAACTAGGCATTTTATTGACAAGTGGTGCGTAAGGAGAGCGGTGGCGAGTAAAGGGATAGGTGGTGGTGATCATCGTCAAGGGTTTGTTACATGTGCTATAAGAAATGACAACCTGACCAGTAGAGCAGAGGAAAGATGAAACAGGAGGGTGAGGGAAAAATTTAGTGAATGACAGTCCAGAAACAGATGATACATATCTATATCCCATTTCCCTATATAGCTGCTGCAAGTACAAGAAACCATTATTACCACCAAAGGATGTCATATAATGTCACATTTTTTCATAGGAAATGGACAAATACAATTTTTTTTAGAACTGATTTATTCATAACCTTTGCAGTTAGTTAAACTGAGCAATACAGGTGTTTTAGGGTTCCACACAGCAGCTCAGATCAAAGCACCAAGATAAGACAATTATTTACTGGCTGTAAGCAGGGATTACCTATTTCTTACTATCTTCATTAGAAATCTGTTCCTTATCAAGTTTAAGAATCTTTTTGTAGTTAGTGTCTGCATTTAGCCAGCAACCAATGAAATCTTGATAAGGTAATCACTGCAGTGGTTGAAGACTCCATCCATGGATAGACTGGCCCCAATCTCCAGTGACTAAATATTTTTTTCCTATAATCCTGTTTAATAATCCACTAAAATAAAACCAAAATAATATCTAGACTATAAAAGCTGGTCACTAGTGACCAGCCTTTATAGTAATGATATTTTTTTGGTTTTACTTTAGCATACATGCCATTAGCTGTTGACAGAAATCTGTGAGATTTTGCAAATTTTTAGGGGAGATCTGATAAAATTTTGTGAGATTTTTATGAATATCACTTTCAAGCTTACATAAGTAAGTTAAAAGCCACTATTTTAATGAATTAAGCTTGGGATAGCCATGCTAATGTGTGATTTATTTCTAGTTCTTCAAAAAATAGCTTATCAAAAAGAATGAACATTCTGTGAGATTTGAAAATCTTATGGGAAACGAGGTCCAGAAGGGCCAAAATTCTGTGAGATTTTGTCTCACAGTGTGAGGTATGGCATGTATGCTTTAGTAGGTTTATCAAACAGGATTATGCGAAAAAATGTTTAGTCATTGGAGACTGGAGCCAGTCTATATCCATGGGTTGAGGTACCACATCTTTCTATTAACTCTTAGCATGCTGGGTAAAAATTTCAGCAGACAACATTCCACAATATTTTTTTTTATTTTTTCCTCAGAAAATAGGCTTTGTCCTTTCATGCAAATGGTCTCTTTAGGTGATAATTTGCATGAAATATCAAAGTCTATTTTTAAGAAAAATATCATCCATTTTTTGTCTGCTGAATTTGCCTAGAGAGTGATCGAGGTTAAGTGCTGTCTGAAACCCTCAGCTGGATGAGTGTGGGTGTTTTGAAACCATATGTATTCATATACCTAGAAATTGTTTTTGTTTGTTGTTAATTGTGCAGATTTTTAATGCTACCAGGCACCCGAGGCACATAGAGGCAGCGGTGAATGTTTATATGTACATGTATTTGTACAGCCTTGTTTTCATGGATCACCCATGCACACTTGGTGCCACTGTCTGCCACCATGCTCTGCTCTGTCTACTTTATACTCAACCCAGGGCACGTCGAGTATAAGCTAGACATACTAATGGTCTGAAAATTGTCTCGACCCGAGCAGGGGTTGAACCTACGATATCCCACTTCAAAGTCGAGTGCACTAACCACTAGGTCACCCAGCCCACACTTAGAAATTGAGGAACACAAACTGATTATCTCTATGCAAAGAGAGACAATTTTTGCTTAGCACTTTTTGGGATAAGACTCAACACAGCAAGTCATTGAACAAAATTGTTCCTTGCAGTCAATGAAACACCAAGGGTGGTAAGCACATTTGTAATCTTAAAGTGGTTTTCAGATCAAAAATATAAGTAAGTATGTTTATATAAAAATAATGAATGGTTTGATGACCAACTAAGTAGGTGTTCTGGTTGCTGCTTTGCTTGATACATTAAACCTTTAACTCTTTCGGTGCCAAATTGCAGACGACAAATGTTGTCTGCTTTTCTTTTTTAACAAACTATCACTTGAAAAGAAGTTTATATGTAAAGTTGAAATACTGAATGTCAAACAGCATAGATCCAGATGAGATGGCTCATTATGAGCCATCTCATCTGGATCTATACTGTTTGCAAAAGCCTATTTTATCGCCTATGGCAGTGAAAGAGTTAAGGTGCTAATCACAACTGTAGCAGAAGACTGTTTAATTTATTTTTTTTTTTTTTTGTAATTTTCAGGGAAAATAAGACTTGACATTTTATGTCACATGAAATGCCAAGTCCTATTTACTCTGAAAAATTAAAAAAAAAAAAACCCAGAAATTTAGAATGTTGTCTGCTGTAATTTAGCTTAGCGCTTTAAGAGTTAATTTAGCTTAGCCCTTTAAGAGTTAATTCAGTTGGCATATCTATCTCAGTTTTAAGCATTTTCAATCAACATGAAAGATGTAGATGCTGACATATATTTCCAAATGTGCATAAAGCTCAAATCTTCTTTTAACCCTTGTCATGCTGAATAAATTAAGATGCCATGCCCACTTCTAATTGTCAGCCAATCAGATTACTTGATCCAGATTGTTGATATAAATTCACATACTTAATGGCAAACAGTGCAGATCCAGATCAGTTGGCTTCTGAATGATCGCAATCGATCTGGATATACACTGTTTGCTAAGATAGGGCACGTCGTGTTCAGCAAGAGAAAGGTTTAGTTTAATTATATAGCACACTGGGTAAAAAATTCAAGGGAAACAATTTACTTCCTGAGAGAGCAAATTCTTTTAAGAAAATCCCCAAATGGTAAAAATTTCCATGTCAGAGATTTTCCTTGGAAGTGCATCCATTCACATTAACCATTACCACTCTATGGGAAAATTCAGCAGACCATAAATTGATATTTTCCTTATTTTTCCCAGAAAACAAGATTTGACATTTCATGCAAATTGTCTCCAGTGGAGACAATTTGCATAAAATGTCAAATCTTGTTTCCTGGGAAAAATAAGAAAAATATTTCAAAATGTTGTCCCAATGTGCTAAGCCTTAAAATCTGAAAATAAAAAAGACACATTCCATGCAGGATATCTTGATTCAATCTGCCACTCTTGGAACACAGCAGAAAATGACATTTCTAGTACAATGCCACAAATCAATGCTTTTGTCATTACAAATCATATTCAACCCAAACTTGTATCAAGAAACTCATTAACAGAATTACAGTATTATTTTCTCAAAATTCCATCTTCAGAGCATGCTAAGTTGTAGTTGAAGAAAGCTCGTGGAATGAAAGAAGAAGTGCTGTTAATTAAAAACATTGAAATCAATACCAGGGTATGACATTAAATAATGTATCTTCAAGGGTTTGACAAATCTTATATCAATCAATCCATTCCAAACTAAACAGTTACCAATTAATATGGGTTGGCAAATCTAGGTCCATAGCAACCAGATTTGCAAAACAGCAAATTCAGCTGCAGAATATTAAACAATTCCTACACTTCATTGCCACAGTCTTTTTTTTTTTTTTAACAAAAAAAATCAGTAACTATTAGCTAGTTTTGTGATGACCTAGTAACATACCATATTCATCCAAATTACCACAGAGTGTGCTGAGGTTTTAACTCTTGTCCCGCTGAATCTGGATATACTCTGCATTTGCAAATAGTGTAGATCCAGATCAGTTGGCTTCTTCAGAAGCCAACTGATCTGGATCTGCACTGTTTGTCATTCACTTGTGAATTTAAATCAACAATCTGGATTAAGAAATCTAATTAGAAATGGGCATGGCATCTTACTTTATTCAGCATGACAAGGTTAAAAACTACTGGAAAAACTTTTAGTAAATTTTCCCCACCTAAAAAGGGTATGCTTTAAAAGAAAAATCAACTAGAAGAGGATTTCATTAGTGGAGCTTAATGTCGTGTGCTTCGGAGACAATCTGCATAAAATAACAATAAAATGATTATGAAAAATAAGAAAAAATATTTCAAAATGTCATAAGCTACGATTTTTACCCAGCATGCAAAGTGTTAATGACCATAATTTATATAAGTAGAAGGCCACCAGAAGTAGGAGGTAAAGATGACCCTATATTGCACTTTTAGGTAACCACAGTTGACCATGGTCATCCTCACTCTTTGACAGTAGTCTCCCTTGAGAACTCTTCACCTTTCACACATTGCAGCTTTGGAAAACTTTCTTTGTGTTCATTTTCAGTATTTTTTTTTTATAATTTTCCCAGGAATTATGTGTAACAGCTGAATGTTTATGAATGTTTATAACCAAAAATTAATTCATAATCAATAAACGTTTATAATCGACACTTTAAAAATGACATATTAACTTTTTTATTGGGTTGATTGTTTACAATTGATCCAGCCATAGTATACAATGCCATACTTTCCTTAAGGTAGTTATCCACTTGTCTTTCCTTAAGGTAGTTATCCACTTGATCATCATTGACCAATATAATCAAACCCTGAATTAGATGAAATCCAGGTAACAGTTATTTACAGCCATGCTATTCTTGTCCCTGTGATGTCAAGAGAGATGATTATAGAGGGTTCTCTGTAAAACCTAGACTGGGACATTTGGGACAAAAACCCAGATCAGACACCACAGAATGCAGCATCTGATCAGGGTCCGCATTATTTGCTTAAATTACAGGAAAGTAAGGGTTACATGAAACAGTTTTAAGTTCCCGATCAGGACCATTTTCCCAGCCTACATTCAGAGATTACATGAAACAGTTTTAAGTTCCCGATCAGGACCATTTTCCCAGCCTACATTCAGAGACAATCAACCCACCAGTGCCATCAGTGCTTTGATTCATAAAGAGCAGAGAATATGGCTGCCATATTTTCAGTTACACTTTCAGCTCTTTTGTTTGTTTTATAAGGGTTTTAACACTGCTTTCAACAATCTTTCAGTAATATTGTGACATTGTTTAGACTTGGCAGGGAGCTCAATACCCACTTCCAGAGTGCTGCTCATCTGAAATATCATACTCCAGACACACAACATGATATTCCTCGCTGACAATGGGCTGACCAGTTCTGTTTCTTAGTTCTTTCTTAATGTAGCAAGTACCAACTTTTTAAAGTATTTGACAATGGAATTGGCTGGGGATCAAACCCACAGCTTCTTGACAAAAAGCAAACACTCTACCAATTGAGCCACTGTCCCTATCTTTTTACAAGAACAAACAAACATTCTCAATATTTGTATATATGCACTACATATTTATGAATACCCAACAAGGCTGTAATTTAAATATGCTTCCATATGCAGTTTAGCAGCAACAACTTCAAACTGCCTGTGTATTATAGTTAATATAGTTTGACCTTTAACAAATACGGTTCCAATCATGGTCTGCAACCACGTGTCTTATCTGTTGATCATGGCTGACAATGATAACAAACCTGTCAAACCATGGTTAACCAAGGCCTCCTAGCAGGTAGAGCACTCAAATCATGATGTTTGTTTGTTTGTGTTGAGGTTTTACGGCCCAGTCAACCCAACGGGGTCATGTCGAGCGCGGTCAGTTTACCTAACCACACGTTTACTGGGCAGGCTTAGTCCTCTAAGCGGTTAACCAGTATTGTGCATATTCTTCCGCCAGAAACTGACAATTGTCCTTCTTGAATCAGCGGAAGGAAGAGAATGACCGTAGAAAATATTTCATGATCAATCTCCACGAAAGAATATTGCCGACCTCGGCGGGGGTTGAACCCGCGAACTCCTGGTCTCCAGACGGACGGCACATCCAACTGAGCCACCAAGGCCGGCCCAAATCATGATGACACAGCCCAGCTAGCTTTCTACATAAATCTATCGCCGGCCTTTATCGGCCCATCAGCTACCCTGATGGGCTGATAACGGCCTGCTATAGATTTAAGTAGAATGCTTACTGGGAGAACTACTGTATTTACCATATGTATTCAGACAAACAGGCCTGAGCATAGTAAGGATCTAGACGAGATGCCGCAGAATGCTGAGACTCATCAGGGTCTACATGGTTTGCCATTCATCCAGCAATTTTTAGACACAACACTGGGCAGTAAATTGTACTTTTTCAAATTTTAGAACAAGTATGGTAAGGAGTTGAAGTATCTGAACACTTAGGGTACATATCCTACCTACTTCTACCCTCTGGAAAAAAAGTTATTATCTACATTACTGACTGTATAAACAGGAAGAAAGATAGAGGAAAATACAAACAAAAAACAAACAAACAATGTTACCTGCCACTGATCGGACACATCCCATTCCAGGTCTACCTTCCTTTCTCTGTCATCAAAATGCATGATTTAGTAATACTGTTCTTTTACCAAAAAAAACCAAAAAACTGTTGAACTTCCTTGGTATTTTTCAAAATCACTTCAATATTAAGTTATCAACACCATATCAAAATTTGTTTTTCCATTTTCTATGATAATGACTTTTTCCTCTTGTTTTTCCAGAATGATAATTTTCGAGAATACAGGTGAACTTCTTTCTTCTAAAATTGAACAGTTAACCTAATTTAGATAGATTCACAGCTCCAGATAAGCATTTCTTTTCAACCAAAAAGTATTGATATTTTTTTTTATTTCTCCATGAAAACATATTTTACGGGTACTCATTAGAAGTGCCTTGGCAAGTACCCACAATATATGTTTTAATGGAGAAATAAGAAAAATATTCATCTGATACCCCTTTTATCTAGAGCCATGCCGATTTATCTTTTCTAAAATCAATTACCAAAGTGTAAGAGCTTTGCAAAAAGCCATGCATCACAGTCCATCTTTTTTTCCAGTTTTAACTGATTTGCTGACTTCAACAATAAATCACTGTCTAGACCAGCCAAATTGAGCTGATACAATTCTTTTTCTTTAATCCATGGGATACAATATCCTCTTAAAGACAAAGCCGGCCTAAAATACTCAATTTTTTCCCACTCATCTGTTTTTATGTAACAGTGTTAGTATAGATGAGTTTCTGTCTAAAGTCCACCACATTAACAAGATCCATATTTCTAACTTGTATATGTTTCACACCATCTCCCCAAGTTTATGTTTACTTGCAACAGCAACCGACTGATCAATGACACAGTTAGTTTATGAAGGAACGATTCCTGGATAATATTTTTCTTTTTATCATCTGCTTCACAAGTCTACTGGTAAAATATGATACACTGAAGCATAAAGGTGATATTAATCTCGGGCTAAATCAGATATCTAAGAAAAGCCTGATGAGGCAAGTAAAATTGTTCCAAACTCTGCATGCTGCTTGAAAAAAAAACATTACAACTTTTTGTGTCATAATCTGACGCTCTCCTCAACTGATAAATAAGAAAAGGTTGAATATTTTGACTACTCAATAGAAAATGGAACTTAGTGCTCAGTCAATGGAACTTCCAGAGGAATAAAATGGAAGCTTTACAATAAATACTTGAAAAACCACCATAAAACAAAACAAAACAACAAAATATTGCAACTTTTGTGTCATAATCTGACACTCTTCTCGATAAACAGGAAAAAGTTGTAGATTTTGACTTCTCAATAGAAAATGGAGCATTATACTGAGCCGATGATATTTTCATCAAAGACATCTAGAATGGAAGCTTTTTACCAACACTTAAAATTCAAAATTCTTTCCCCTAAGCACCATTAACAGACATCTTCACCTTTACCACACTCTGGGCAAATTCAGCAGACTACAAACTGATAATATATATATATATTTTTTTTCTCCCATAAAATAGGCTTTGACATTGCATGCAAATTGTCTCTAAAGGAGATAATTTGCATGCAATGTCAAAGCCTATTTTCTTGGAAAAATATGGGGGAAAAATCAAAATACTGTCTGCTGAAAATTTTACCCAGCATGCTAAGCATTAAGTGGCCATCTCTGTAAACTAGCTTTTCCAGTCCCTCAAGGTTTCAGACAGACAGTATCCAAGAATGCATACTGCGGACAAAATACCCTATTTAGCCTAAATATTTGGACAAAAATGCCTATAATACTAGTGTAGACACAGATCAAACTGCTGAGCCATTTGCTTAAGACTGTTTCCCATTCAGGCAGCACTTTTTTTTTTGACAAACTGCCAGGTAGTCAAATGCATTATAGGATTGGTACAGTAAAAAGTCATATGTCCAGAATATTTATGGTATGAACACTCATACAGCTTCTGATATTACCACTTCCAATACTGGGTAAATATTTCTGCAGAAAACTTTTGAAAAATTAAAAAAATTAATGTCATCTGATACAATTTTGCATGGCCCTTTAACCTTTACCACTCTCTGGGTTAATTCAGCAGATGATACACGGATGATGTTTTTCTTATTTTCCCCAGAAAACAGGATTCGACATTTCATGCAAATTGTCTCAATGGAGACAATTTGCATGGAATGTCAAAACCTGTTTTCTGAGAAAAATAAGAAAAAATAGCCATCTGCTGAAAATTTTACATCCAGTTCTCTGCGTTTAAAGGGTTAAAAAAAAGTTAACAATGTTCATTTTGTGATCGGCAACTTTAAGAAAACACTACGCATTCTTGTTGCACTGCTATTCCAAATTTCAGTTCCATGACAAAATATTATTTAGCCATTCAAGAATTTACACATAAAAGAGCAAAGGCATTGGTTAGCTCACTGTGTCTTAGTGGTGGTCAGTCTTTGCTAATTTGCCACACAGAAAAATGCTAGTTTTTCCTTAGCAGGTCCCAGAAAAAAATGATTTCTCTGTTTAGATGATTATCAATACTTTCAAATACATTTGTAACTACAGATTTTGAAATCTGTCATAGTTCCAGACAAGGTGCATACTGTGGAAACAATTTAGGATAATTTTGTTGTTTTTATACTAAAACACATCATGTGGGTAATCATTGGAATCGCCTCATCGAGGCGATTCCAATGATTACCCACATGATATGTTTTGGTGCAAAAATGTCAAAAAAATTCTTTGGAATACTTTCCATACCTGGAACTGTGATTGGTTTCAGTCTAAAAGGATCAATAACTTGAATGAATACTCCTACAAGTCAAAATGAATACCATTCAGAAAGAGTGCTATGGAAGCTGGAATCATCAATTCAGGGAACTCTAAAGTTTGTTGCCACCGGTATTTTGCACCATTTACCTACATTATACAGGTAGATGAGAATAGAGCCTGGTGAATCAATATTATTACAAGTCATGTCAGAAACTGATAGGGATCTTTCACCTTCAGCTCATCTTGTTTAACCTAAGAATTTTCTCTAATCATACCTTCATAATCAGGGACCATATTTACCAAAATATTCCCCTGAGCAAACAGTATAGACCCAGATAAAACTGTTCTTAAGGAGCAGTTTGATCTGGATGTATACTGTTCTCCATTCAGCCAGTATTGTTTAGAGATACTATCAGTTTAAGTCAGACTGTCTTGTTCAAGTTCAAATTTATCAGTAAGTATGGGAATGGGAGATAAAGGGCTGGTGATAAGAGATAAGTGGCCAAAATATTTAAGGCAGTTATGGTAACCAGGTAAGTGGATAGCAACCTCATGGGTTAAACAGTCCAGGGTTCCACATTAGCTGCTATTATACAGGGAAACCTTTTTTTTTTTTTCATTTAAGCAGAATACATCTTTCAAGAGAGACAACTCTGTCGATTTTTTTTGTTCCCTTCTGAAAAGGGGTCTACTGGAAAAGGAAAGAATTTGCTCCCTTGGAGCAAATTCTTTCTTTTTAGAATAGACCCCTCTCTAAAGGGGTTTTGAATGCAGGAAAGCAAACAGGAAGGCACAGATATGTTGCCCTTGTAAAAATGGCAGCTAATCTACCAAGGGTATCCAGTCTCCTTAAAAGCAAACATATTTTGAGTTCTCATTAGAATGGTCTCAATGAGATAGCTTTAAAAGATCCCAGAAACTGTATTTTTATGCCAAAAAGAATCAGCTGGATGAGCCAAGGTCACTAGAAAGTAGTAATCCAAGTAGAAGCTGACAAAGATTCCATTAGAGCTGTCCCAATGAGATGATTTTAATGAGCTCCCATAAACTATAATGCTTTCAAGCAGAAAAGTAACTAAGAACTCTGATTAACTGGAGCCAAGGTCACCAGAAGGCAGTAATCCAAGCAGAAGTTGATAAAGATCTTAAAGCAGCAATAGAGTGTGCTCTACTAGATACTGATGCCAATCTTACACCACTCCCTGATAACCTTTTTACCAATCTAAATAGCCTGTGGATGGTTATAAGAAGATGCAGTATAGAATGATTAATCAGCAGAATTTAGCAGCAACCATGTGTGGAATATCATTCATGGATGCTGATCTTACAACACAAATGATGATGTCAATGACCTCATTACCAGTGTCCAACAAAGTAATAAACCATACTGATCACAATCTAGAATTCTGAGAAGATTTCAGAGCCACTATTGCAAAAGGTAAACCTCAAGTCATCTAATATATACAATGTCACAAAGCTCTAATTTAACCCTTCTCTTGCTGAACACGACATGCCCTGTCTTAGCAAACAGTGTAGATCCAAATCAGTTGGCTTCTGAAGATCTGGATCTGCACTGTTTGTCATTAAATATGTGAATTTCTATCAAAAACCTGGATCAAGTAATCTGATTGGCTGGAAATTAGAAGTGGGCTTGGCATCTTTATTCAGCATGACAAGGCTTAGAGGATGGATTCACTTTGTAGATTTTCCTCCTGTTTTCACAAGGAAGGCAAATTTGTGACTTCTTGCTTGTTTTCCTTTCTAAAAAGGTCTGCTCTAAAAGGAAAGAATTTGCTCCCAAACTCTTTATTTTCTGAACAGAACCCAATTCAGAAGGAAAAAACAATAATTTTGACAGAGCTGAGTCCACTAAATGTGCATTCATTTCCTTTAAAATAGGATAGCAAGCATATTTTACTACTTTTCCGTCTAAAATAACTCTGCATGTTTCTAATAAAAACTATAACACACATTTCATTCCAATGCTTTATTTTCACACAGTTCAATTTCCATTGCCTTAAATCCAGCTCCTAAGGTATATACTCAAGCTGTTCAGTTGCATAGAATACTATACATTCCAACATCCACCAAATAAGGACAACACATTGCAAGAGCATCTTATACAATAGTCTCACTTTACAAGCAAAATAGTCTCTATTGGTCAAATAAAACAAATGAAATGCATAGATAAGAATCATCCTACTAGCTGGCTGTACTTAAATCACATCAAAATCTGTAATTCCAAAGTGCCATTTTCTTTAATAGAAGTGTCTAATATCTCATTTCGCCCATCTTCGGAATGACAGTAGTAAGTAGAATATGTCACCAGAGAATAATTTGAGTGGTATCTCCAAGACTTCTGGAAGCTTTATTACATATGTAAGAACAATGACATGGTTTTCAGGACAGAAATCCAGTCAGAGGCCACTGCTCTAGATGCAATAATAACTGTGATAATTACCAATATATTTTTTTTATTTTCCAACAACAAACAGAATGGTGTTGGTACTCATTAGAATTGCCTCAGAGAGGCAATTCTAATAAGTACCAATACCATTTTGTTTTCATGCCAAACTAACAAAAATCATCTTCAGAATAGCCTCTTTATCTGGACCTAAGAGGAAGCTGTTCACTGAAGAATTATAATGCTAAGTCTGTATGTATAATAGGATAAGACAAGGAAAAAGGAGAATCTCAGTGACCTACAAGGTATGCTGCCTGATTAAACTTGACAAGGTCTGCTTGGCAAGGGTATATTAGCAATTAAGGCCAAAAACAGCCTGCATATCTGCTTAGTCTGGCTAGGACCTTCATTTGTTTCATATACATGTAGTCCAAAATTGCATGCTATAATCCAAAATTGCCTACTTCAGTCCAAATTTGTTATAGTCCAAAACTTTGTGCTGTAGTCCAAAATTATTTTTATAACATGGTCCTAAATTGCTTCCCAAAATCCAAAACTACCTGCTAAAGTCCAAAATCAATTGCTGCCAAACCCAAATATTGTTTGTTCTAGTCTAAACTGGTTGTTACAGTCCAAAACTGTCTGCAATAACCAAAATCCATTCTCGCGCTTGCTATAGCCCAAAAAAAAAGTTTGTTACCATCCAAAATGACTTGCTACAGTCCAAAATTACTTATTATGGTCCAATATTGCTACTTCCCTGTATTAGAGAATCATTTGCTACAGTCTAATACTGCTAGCTGTGAAGCAAAGTATCATTTAATATAGTCCAAACTGCTTGTTTGGTCTAAATCTGATTGCTTTAGACCAAAAATGCTTGCCATTTGCCAAATATTGCTTGTTACAGTCCAACACTGCTTGCTATAGTGCAAAATATCTTGTTATATGCCAAAATTGTTTGGAATAGTCCAAAACTTTAGAATAAGTACTTTTTCTTTATTACCAAAGCACATCTTGCAAGTGGTGTCTTCAGAAAGCCTAAGCTCTCCTAACAAAGTGGTCCTTAATCCTTGTCCTGCTGAACCTGGATATACTCTGCCTTTGCAAACAGTGTAGATCCAGATCAGTTGGCTTCTGAAGAAGCCAACTAATCTGGATCTGCACCATTTGTCATTAAGTATGCGAATTTATAGCAATAATCCGGATCAAGTAATCTGATAGGCGGAAAATTAGAAGTGGGCATGGCATCTTAATTTATTCAGCAGGACAAGAGTTAAGACAGGTTTGAATGTACTACGCTTACAAAGCATTTGTTTTTTATATAGAACTGTCACTTGTTTGGAAATAATGAAAATATTAAAAGGAGTCTGAAGGGCTTTATTTCCACATTTATCACAAAGGACTTCAGCCAGACCATATAAGTAAGGACTTAACTTTTAACCTGCTGAATTTAAATTCTATCAGCAGCTAAATTTTAAATACCAGCAGACCTTATTTGAAAAAAAAAATCCCAGAAAATGGAGTTTAACATGTCATACAAATAGTCTCTTTAGGAGACAGTTTGCATGAAATGTCAAACTCTGCTGTCTGGGTAAAAATAATAAAATATCACCATCCTGTCATCTGCTGTATTTGCCAAGAAAGTGGTAAAAGTTAACCTTTCAAGTGCTAAGCAAAATTGTAGCAGAAGACATTCTATTTTTTTTTTTTTTTTTTTTTTTTTTAAATCAGGAAAAAATAAGACTTGGCATTTCATGTGAATTGTCTGCTAGGCAGACAATTCACATGAAATGTCATCTTCTTTTTCTATGAAAAATACAAAAAAAAAAAAAAAAAAAAAAAAAAAAATCAAAAAGTCGTCTACTGCAGACATGATTAGCACTTTAAGGGTTAATATAATACTAGTCATATTCCCAGACATATTTTGAAACAAGTTTGGCATAAATCAAGACAATAACTTCCTGTAGAATGACATAGGCAAGAAACAAGGCAGCACCGTATTTAGGCTAAAGTAACCAACACCTTTACTCACTACCATATTTGTCTTTGAATTTGAAAAAAGTTTATTTCACTACCTGTTGATGTGTCTAAAAACTGCTGGACATGACAAATGCTGTAGTCCTTGATCTGATGTTGCATTCTGCAGTCTCATCTGGATCTCACTGTTAGCTCAGGTCTGCCTGTCCCAACATTTAGGATAAACACGACGTTTCCATTTTCTCAGAAATCATTCTGGTGTAAGGCTCTAGATAAGGTGATAATTTAACCCTTGTCCTGCTGACTAAATTAAGATACTATGCCCGCTTGTAATTTTCAGCCAATCAGATTACTTGATTCAGGATGTTGATACAAATTTGAATACTTAATGACAAACAGTGCAAGTCCAGATCAGTTGGCTTCTTAGAAGCCAACTGATCTCGATCTACACTGTTTGCAAAGGCAGGGCATATCTGGGTTCAGCAAGACAAGGGTTAAAGACAGTTTGCTATTTTCACATCAGAATGTGTTGGTATAATTAAAAGCTTGTTGGAAAGGAGAAACAAAATACCCCACCCACCCAGAATTGCCTGACAGCAAATCTGGGTAGGTGAGGTATTTTGTTTCTCATTTCCAACAAGCTTTTGATTTATTACTTTGTTTGTGTTGAGGTTTTACGGCCCAGTCAACCCAATGGGGTCATGTCGAGCGCGGTCAGTTTACCTAACCACACGTTTACTGGGCAGGCTTAGTCCTCTAAGCGGTTAACCAGTATTGTGCACATTCTTTTGCCAGAAACTGACAACTGCCCTTCTTGAATCAGCGGAAGGGAGAGAATGACCGTAGAAAATATTTCATGATCAATCTCCACGAAAGAATGTTGCCGTTGATTTATTACTACACTAGTTATCTGGAATGGACAAGGAGCACAATCCAAATAAGCCCTTCCACAAAAAAAGAAACAGCAATGAATCATACATGCAATTATCATAGACCTGGATCAGTCCATCAGTGCATTAGCCCAGTTTAATCAAGGTACAGCCACTGGGAGTATCGTTGTGGCTTACCCAGTCAAATTCTTCAGATTTGCAGTTAAATCTTGTTAGTGAGTGTTTTTTTGTTGTTTTTTTTTGTTTTCTTTTTTTACAAAAAAGATGTACTTTCAAATGCAAAACATTTTGCACAGGTGAAAAAAAAAAACTCATTACTAATAAGATTATTTGAGTTGGAATTTTACACCTAGTTAATCTGTTAAGGTCATGTTGAGTCAGTCAGTTAACCTACTTGCACTTTTCCTGGGCAGTCTTAGGCCTTTGGGCTGTTAATCAGTACTTGTGCAAATACTTTCACCAGTAGCTGACAATTGGCCTTTTTGAATCATCGGAAAGGAAAGAATGACCATAAATATGATTTCATGATAACTCTCCATGAAAATCATGCAGCCGAGCTGAGATTCAAACTTGACCCCTGGATATGCTGTCAGACACGCTACTGATAGCACTACAGGGCCCAGCACTAACAAGTTTGAACTGAAACTTTGGATGAATTGATTGGCTGAACCAGAACACTTAATTTTTTTTTCGATTTGCACAGTCCTCCCAGTGGATGTGTTCCTCACTTGGAATAAGTGGACAAATGGAAGTTGGGTTATTGACAATTCAGTTCTGCCTTATATTGCTTGATGAATGCAAATAAAATGACCAAAGGACAGACATGGTTTCTCAACCAATATATTAAACAAACATTTATGTGCTGACTCATAAGCTGATTCCGCTGAGTCGCGTATTTTTCTATTATGTGACAACCCTATGTTAGACCTGCAAAGTCCTGGAAAAGCAGGTATTCTGATGTATATTCTTCTGATTTCCTCATGAAAACATGTTGTGGGTACTCATCAGAATTGCCTCAGGAGGTAATTCTGATGAGGGCCCACAACATATGTTTTTAAGGAGAAATAAGAAGAAGAAAAAACGACATTGTTTTGCGGACGAAAAGTAATCTTTTCTAGAGCTAAAAGAGAGGCTATTGATGGAGCACAGCATATCAATATCGTTAAAAAAGCAAAGTCAGAAAACATCAGATAAAGCTCCTAAGAATCAAAGATCTATTATTGTATTCAAGACGCTTGACCTGCAAAATACAACTATTTCTTCGATCTTAAGAAAGCGCCAAGATCATTGTTGGAAAGTAGCTCCTGCAGTGACAGCTGTAGTTTATCATAATATAATCTGATGACGATTTGATGTTTTATGTCCCTTTTGACATTATGCACTGAGACAATGGAAGTGTGATAAGGAATGAAGTACCGTGCAGTCAAGAGCAGAATTCCACCTCCAGTCGGAATCGAACCTGGGACCTCACGATATGAAGTTGGAAGTGCTAACCACTCGCCACCCAGACACTTCAATATAATCTAAACGCTGGTGTCCAAAGAAACCATTCGCCATAACACCATACCATAATTACCCTTAAATACATTAGTACATGTATCTGCATTTGGAGAGGGTAAAATCTTACCAACTTGCCGTTTTTTCCCTATGTGTTCTGATGGACAGTCCTGAGCAAACAATGTAGATCCAGAAAAGATGCCTAATTCTGTGGCATCTGAACAGGATCTACCCTGTTTGCCACTCCTCCAGCAATTTTCAGACATATCACCAAGTAGTAAAATGGACGTTCAAATTTTTGGACAATTATGGTAACAAGTTATGGCATCCAAATACTTTGTGTATATGACTACACTCTGACTACCCAGTCCCAAACAACTTAAACAGATCACAATTTTCCAAGTTTATCAGCAAGAAAGTAAGACTACCATGCATTTAGGGTCTGGATCCTAATTAAGGTTATAACTCTTGCTGAATAAATTAAGATGTCATGCCCACTTCTAACTGTCAGCAAGTCAGTTTACATGATCCAGATTGTTGATACAAATTTACATACTAAATGACATAGAGTGCAAGGGCATAGCTACATTTTTTGGATTAGTCCGGCCAAAGGTGAGGGGTCTGGGGGCCACCAAGGCCCCCAGCGAGTCCAGGGCAGAGCCCTGGTGGGGGCCCAGGGGGCAAAGCCCCCATAAGCTCCTACATTCTAGCAAATTTCTATAGTCATGAACGCTTCTTAAATCAAGCGAATTTGACTTTTTATTAATGTCTAAAATACATTTCGGCTTGGGCGGTTATAGTAAAATGTATATGAACAAGTCATGTCTTCTCTCTATTAATAAACATTTTCATGCTAAAGGATCGCTCACTAGTTGCATTTGTAGTAGTTGCAGAAACTCTTAGAATGTCTGACAGCCAGTTACGAACATACAATGTACTTCAATTCAAAGTATTTTACTATGTCTGACGTACAAGGCATTATCTTTAAGTTTTTTGTCACTTTCAAAATTTACTGAACATGCCTGTAGGTAACTGTTCAGATTCTTAGGAGACAATTTTCATGAAGTGTCATTTCCTATTTTTCTGGAAAATAAGAAAGGTGTGTCCTGAGGGCCCTCTCACCTAAGTGTCTCCAACCATCATCAGTTACTTCAACAATTTAATGCAACATAGCATATTCTAAAATACTATCATCTTCTCTATATTGGACTGTCTATGTTCAAAATTTGTTGAAAATGAATATTTTAGAGTCACACAGATTGGAGGCTTAAGAACTGTGCTGTACAGACCTTAGGAGGGAAGCGGTGGTGCTTGGCATAGACAATGGCATGTTGGCTTGTAAAGTATCATAGGCCTGGGGGAATGTGGCGGGAAAGTGAGGGGTTGAGGGGGGTGGGGGCAGTATTTGACAGCAACATGATCGCATGGTGGCTTGTTGCTGAATAGGCATATGAAAAGGGGGTTGCCGATGCTTGACAACAGAATGGTGGAAGGGGGAGCGATTTTAGTAGAGAGTCACCCAAGGAGCATGCGTGTGAAATTATTTCAAAATCCATCCATCCATTTAGGAGAAGTTAATCAAAGTTGTTTTTCTTGTTTTAGCTCTGGCGCCATCTTTTTCAGCTGAGCAATTTCGGGAGAGGGTCAACCAAGAAACACTCCTGTGAAATTATTTCAAAATCCATCTGTCTCTTCAGGAGTTGTCTAAAGTGTTTTTTTTTGTTTTTTTTCTATTTTTAGCTCTGATGGCCATCTTTTTCAGCACAGCAGGACAGTTTGAGCAATTTTGGTAGAGGGTCACCCGAAAATAGGCCCCACCCCCTTGCGGCCATGATTTTTAATCAGTCTGCATAACTTGGAACGAGTTTAATAGACTTTTATCCAAGAAACATTTCTGCCAAATTATTTCAAAATCTTGCTAATAGTTTTAGAGGAAAATCTTATTTGCCACTGTTTGACCCCAGGGCCATAATTTGAACAATCTTGATAGAGGCACACTAGATGAACCTACATACCAAATTTGGTAGCCCTAGGCCTCATAGTTTCAGACAAGAAGATATTTAAAGATTTTGCCACTTGGTTGCTATGGCAACCAGAGTTCTGCTGGCACACTAGATGAACCTACATACCAAATTTGGTAGCCCTAGGCCTATTAGTTTCAGACAAGAAGGTATTTAAAGATTTTGCCACTTGGTTGGTATGCCAACCAGAGTTCTGCTTAGATGCCAATTCTTTGAACGATAGGCTGTGTTAAAATACTGACCCTCAAGGTGGGGTCATAAGTGACCCCAGGGATCTTATTTGAGTAATCTTGGTAAGGTCTACCAGATAAAGCTACGAAGCAAATTCGGTAGCCTTAGCCCTAATGGTTTCCGACATGAAGATTTTTCAAGATTTTCACTATATAAGTCTATATAAAACAAATGACTCCCGGATGGGGGCGGGGGGTGGGGGGGTGGGGGGGGGGTGGGGGGGGTGGGGGGAGGAGCATTTCTGACCCCAGGGCTATAATTTGAACACTCTTGGTAGAAGGCTGCTAGATAAAGCTACATACCAAATTTGGAAGCTCTAGGCTTAACAGTTTCCTACAAGAAGATTTTCCCAGATCTTCACTATGTAAGTCTACATTAAACTAGTGATCCCTCGGTAGAGGCCATTTTTGACCCCAGGGCTATAATTTGATCAATCTTGGTAGACATCTATTAGATATAGCTACATACCAAATTTGGTAGCCTAATGCCTTATGGTTTCTGACAAGAAGACTTTTCAAAAGTTTCATATAAACCTAGTGACCTCCGGGTAGGGGCCATGTTTGACCCCAGGGCCATAATTTGAACAATCTTCATAGAGGCACACTAGATGAACCTACATACCAAATTTGGTAGCCCTAGGCCTCATAGGTTCAGACAAGAAGATATTTAAAGATTTTGCCACTTGGTTGCTATGGCAACCGGAGTTCTGCTTAGATGCCAATCCTTTGAACAACTTCCAGTTAGCACCTTACAGGGATCATTCCTGTGAAGTTTGGTCCAAACTGGCACAGTGTTTTATGAGGAGACGTTAACTGTTGACACACGACGGGCGGACGACGGATTGGCCTACTGGAATAGTTCACTGAGCACTAGGTGTTCAGGTGAGCTAAAAATATCACCAGTTTTTCATCTGCTGAATCTGTCCATAGCCTGATAAGTGTTAATAGGAGTAACCTCTGCTGTGCATCAGAGAAAGGCTGCTGTTAATTCTTTACACATTAGAATCATATTACTGATGTATATTCTAATAGTACAAATCCCGGAAATACAGCAGAGAAAATATGCTGGAATTTTTCAGCACCTCGGATAACAAGTTTAATTTGCTTTTGTCCAGTTCTAATTTGTTAATTGGCAAATTATTGGTATGGCCAAAGCCGTACCGGCCGCACCGGTAACTACGCCCCTGGAGTGGAGATACAGATCAGGAACTGATCTGGACCTATACTATTAGCAAAGGTACGCATTTCCAGGTTCAGCAGGACCAGAGTTAAATTGTATGCGTGGGACCATTTGGACTGATGCAGCAGCTATTTTTTTGTATCTGGCCTAACCTGGATCATTTCTGTGGCTGTTAATGGACATAATGCAAATTGTTAGAAGACACATAAAGGCTGAATCACACCATTTCAATTACCATCACCACAATTATTTGCCAAAAAATCAAATGGAAGCTATAAACATATTTTATTTAAGCTTTAGCTCAATAAGGTGGGAACCAAGAAAAACTACATCATTCAATATGCAAATAGTGATGGCCTAGATCAGACTGCACATCTTTGTTGTTTGTTAATCAACTTCTTTGTAGTACAGATACTGTGTGTTGCAAACAGTAATAGGCCCTGACCAGACTAAGTATTTGCACAATCTGGTCTGGGCCTTTGCTGTTTGCATATGGCATATTCTGAATGTTTTCCTGCGTTTCAGCTCAAATGACTTTTCCGTAACAGCTGTTATCAGCCTTCCGCTGATTGCATCGGCTATAATCCAAGCCAAATCCTTATTTAAGGCAAAACTCCGAAAATATATATCTTTGTTATATCAGGGATAAAAGTATTACCTCAGTGATCTATACAGTTATTAGCAAAAATTACATGTCAGCATCTCAAGCACTTGGAAAGAAAGTTTTGCCAAGATTTACTGTAATGGGCTTATTTTTATGGTTACTGCGTTTCCTAAAAATATTAGGACAGACATGCCTGAGCATACAGTGCAGACCCTGAACAAACTGTGGGCACTGTTTGCTATTGACAGCTTGAACATTTCAGCTGCATGTGACTAGTACTCATTATTCTGAACAATAACTGTTTCATACAAAAGAAATTCTTTTTTGCTATGAAATGATATGGACCTTTCTTGGCAAATTCAGCATATTACAATTTGAAGATATTTTCCTATTTTTCTAGTGAATAGGGTATGACATTTCCTGCAAATTATCTTCTAAGGGAAAATTTGCATGAAATAAATATCAAACTTTTTTCTAGTAAAAAATCAGAAAACTGTTTCAAAAATGATTATTTTCTATGGAAATTTTTTCCATTATGCTAATGGTTAAACTACAAAGATCACTGATGTTGTCAAGAAATTATCAGTGATTAACACAGCTATACTGGAAAGAGATCAAAAACATTCTGTGGAACTTTGCTGTTTAATTTGGAAAGTGATTAAATATACTTTTGGGGTGCTGATAATCCCAGTTCCAGAAATCTTTAACTCTCCAAATGCAACGGGTCTCACTCCAGGAGATTTCTTTTTTATCTCCAAACAACTTCCAAGTGGCATAAATATACATAATATGTGAACTTGCAAAACTATGTCCATGTGTCCAGCTTATGTTGTTTTTCATATCCAGCTGTCAGACAATTTCAAGCAGAATTTAACCCTTAACGCACCAATCACAACCGCAGCAGGCAAAATTTTTATTTTATTTTATTTTTTTTTTTCATAGAAAATAAGTATTTATATTTCACAATTCACATGAAATGTCAAGATTATTTTCTATGAAAAATAAAACAAGAGGCCCATGGGCCACGGTTCGCTCACCTGAGTGACATAGCCACTGCAGACATGCAGATGTTATGCAACATTTTTCCAATCCTATCATCACAACTAATGAAAATATCATCATCTGAGCAGTTCTTAGTTTTGAAGAAGAATATATGGGCCTGACAGTCAATGGAGCATGATCATTTGAATAAACTAACAATCACATTTCAACAGAAGGATCAATGTGAAATTTGGTGGAAATTGTCTAAGTGGTTTCTGAAGAATCATGATTTTATACATGTAAACAGCACAGCGGCATAGAAATATTATAAATATAAACCAGATGATGGCCATCTTAGATTTCCAATCAGAACAACTTTAACTAATGTTGATCTACAAGTCACTCCCATACTTTCAATATAAATGTATATGGCCCATACAAATGGGGAAGCAAATCTGACCTTGGAGGTAAAAAGGTCAAATGTCAACATAGAACCATCATTTTAGCAATTTTGGTAGAACTCCTGTCCCCCATAATTTGTGCAAAGATTAGGACCCAGGGCTTATTTGGTTATGGAGAAGAAGATTTTTAAAGGTTTTTAACATATATGGGCATGGCAGCCATTTTGATCAATGGACCATACCCATTTTAGCAATCTTTCATTCTCCTGCCCACGGAGGCTCCGCATGAAATTTGAGCAATACTGGCCTGGAGGCTTCAGAGGAAAAGCCATTTGAAATTATCAACATTTTTTCCATACAAATGTATGGGGCTCATACATATGCATACAGAAGCAAACTTGACCTCGCCGTAAAAAGGTTAAATGTCAATGTATGACAATTATTTTAGCAACTTTGGTAGACAGCCCGTTCCAGATGATATCGTATGCAAAGATTCAGCCACAAGCCATCCTCGGTTTTGGAGAATAAGATTTTTAAATGTTTTTTTCCCATACAAATGCATAAGGAAGCAAACTTGACCTTGCCGTAAAAAGGTCAAATGTCAATGTATGACCATTATTTTAGCAACTTTGGTAGACCCCCTGTCCCCGATGATTTATGCAAACATTCAGCCCCAAAGCATCCTCGGTTCTAGAGAAGAAGATTTTTAAAGGTTTTTACCATATATGGGCATGGCGGCCATCTTGGTCAATGAACCGTGACCATTTTAGCAATCTTTTGTTCCCCCTACCTAAGGAGGCTCCATATGAAATTTGAGCAAAATTGGCCCAGAGGCTCCAGAGGAGAAGTTGTTTGAAATTCTGAACATTTTTCCCATACAAATGCAAAAGGAAGCAAAACTGACCTTACCGTAAAAAGGTCAAATGTCAATGTACGACCATTATTTTAATAATTTTGGTAGCCCTCCTGTTCCCGAAGATATATGCAAAGATTCAGCCATAAGGCATGCTCGGTTTTGGAGAAGAAGATTTTTAAAGGTTTTTCCCATACAAATGCATAGGGAAGCAAACTTGACCTTGCCGTAAAAAGGTCAAATGTCAACGACAATTCTTTTAGCAATTTTGATAGACCTCCCGTCCCAGATGATTCCTGCAAAGGTTCAGCCCCAAGGCATTCTCTGTTCTGGAGGAGAAGATTTTTAAAGGTTTTTACCATATATGGGCGTGGCAGCCATCTTGGTCAACAGACCGTGACCATTTTAGCAATTTTTCATTCCCCAACCCTAAGGAGACTCCATATGAAATTTGAGCAAAATTGGCTCAGCGGCTTCAGAGGACAAGTCGTTTGAAAATGTTAACGGACGGACGCACAGACAGACGGATGCACGGACGGACGGACGACGGACAAAAAGTGATCACAATAGCTCATCCTGAGCAGAGCTCAGGTGAGCTAATAAGCTTTTCGGTTCAGGAGAAGTGAAAAATAGATTTTCAAGATGGCGGCCATCTTGGATTTTCAATCGGAACAATTTTAGCCATTTTTAATCTATAAGTCACCCCGATGCTTCCTACCAATTTTCAAATAAATTGTCTTTTGAGTTTAGGAGAAGAAGGGAAAAAAGATTTTCAAGATGGCCACCATAGATTGGATTTCCAATCAGCATGATTTTAGCTATTTTTGATCTTCAAGTCACCCTGATGCTTCCTACCAAGTTTGGAGCCAATTGGCCTTTCGGCTCAGGAGAAGAAGCGAAAAACAGACTTTCAAGATGGCAGCCATGGCTGCAAATCTTGGAATTCTGATTGGAATCATTTTAGCTATTTTTGATCTACAAGTCAATTCGATGCTTCCTTCCAAGTTTCCAGTCAATTGGCATTTGGGGTTAGGAGAAGAAGCAAAAAATAGATTTTCACGATGGCCGCCATGGTGCGGCCATCTTGGATTTACTATCGGCATGATTTTAGCTAGTTTTCATCTACAAGTCACCCCGATGCTTCCTAGCAAGTTTGGAGTCAAGTGGCCTTTCGGTTCAGGAGAAGAAGCAAAAAATAGATTTTCAAGATGGCTGTCATGGCGGCCATCTTGGATTTCCGATTGGAATGATTTTAGCTATTTTTGATCTTTAAGTCACCCCAATGCTTCCTATCATGTTTGGAGTCAATTGGCTTTTGGGTTTAGGAGAAGAAGCAAAAAATAGATTTTCAAGATGGCCGCCATGGCGGCCATCTTGGATTTCCAATCGGCACGTTTTTAGCTATTTTTGATCTTCAAGTCACCCTGATGCTTCCTAGCAAGTTTGAAGTCAATTGGCCTTTTGGTTCAGGAGAAGAAGCGAAAAATAGATTTTCAAGATGGCAGCTATGGCGGCCATCTTGGATTTCCGATCGGCATGATTTTAGCTATTTTTGATCTACAAGTCACCCCAATGCTTCCTAGCAAGTTTGAAGTCAATTGGCCTTTTGGTTCAGGAGAAGAAGCGAAAAATAGATTTTCAAGATGGCAGCTATGGCGGCCATCTTGAATTTCCGATCCGCACGCTTTTAGCTATTTTTGATCTACAAGTCACCCCAATGCTTCCTAGCAAGTTTGAAGTCAATTGGCCTTTCGGTTCAGGAGAAGAAGCGAAAAATAGATTTTCAAGATGGCAGCCATGGCGGCCATCTTGGATTTCCGATCGGCACGATTTTAGCTATTTTTGATCTACAAGTCACCCCAATGCTTCCTAGCAAGTTTGAAGTCAATTGGCCTTTCGGTTCAGGAGAAGAAGCGAAAAATAGATTTTCAAGATGGTGGCCATATTTCTGATCGGCACGTTTTTAGCTGTTTTTAATCTACAAGTCACCCCGATGCTTCCTACCAAGTATCGAGTCAATTGGCCTAGGGGTGTAGGAGGAGTAGGCTTGTAAAGCAATTGTTGACGACGGACTACGGACCACAATAGCTCACCATGAGCACTTTGTGCTCAGGTGAGCTAAAGAGAAGAAAATTAGAATGTCATCTGCTATAAATTTTGTTTGGTGCTTTAAGAGTTAAATACATGTTTATAGTAAACTTTGGGAAATCAGAAAATAGGTTATCATAAGGACATCATTTTGTGAGCACAAAACTTGGAGTTCAAAACTCCATTTCTCAGACAAATGGTCAGCTTTCTGCGCACATTCATCGGTTTGATCATACAGTCTATTCCTTTTTGCCATACTAACAGACAGAATGTTTACTATTTCAATTTTTTGTACTTTACTATACCTACATATACAGAAGGTCTTTTCCATTCACATGCACATTCAGCACACCACACTTATGTAGATATTCTAAAAGGTTACCATTGCAGCATTTTATCAAAGCTTATGGGATATACATTAGCTTTGACAATGACTCATAGCACTAGTTAAGGCGCTTTTTTCAATCCAAAAGTATTGATATTTTTCTTATTTCTCCACGAAAACATATGTTGTGGGTACTCATTAGAAGGGTCTCGGCACAACATATGTTTTCGTGGAGAAATAAGAAAAATATTTACCGGATACCCTCCCTTATCTAGACCTATGAATGTCACTTTTAAAGTGGGTGTTAGCATTCCTGGGACAGGAAAAAAAAAAAAAAAATCAGATTCTCAGACTTTTTCAAAAAATAGATGTGTGCGAGCGGCTTTTTATTTTTTCTTTCCCGTTGGGTACATTCTTGGACATTTGGGTTTTTTGGCTAAAACAAAATGGCGACCGGAAATATCTAAAATCTATCTATCTGCAAGTTTAATATGTTTAAAGCCTCAAACAACATAAACAGATCGTAATTTACTGATTTTCTTGCAAGTAAGAGTAAGAATGCCATACATTTGTGGTCTAGATTGCAATTTGGTTAAAAATGATTCTCAGATAAGCGAGTAAAATCAGTGTCATGTATATTCGTGGGTCGGAAAAAAACATACCACTGAAAAAAATCATGTGGCGGTGTCTAAGAATCTAATACTATTTTTTTCTTTGGCCTGAACTACTTTTTTTTGGTAGCAAAGTGAAATGAGCTGTATTTGTTTTGTTTTTTTTAATGTGAGTGTCATTCTTGTAGATATAAACTGTAAATATTTTTTTTTATGTGAGTGTCATTCTTGTAGAGACAAACAGGACAAAACCCCATTTAGACCTCTCAAATTCAACTTTTGCATGATGGAATTTAGCCAGTTTAGCCAAGATTTGCATGTAAAGAACCCAAGACTATTCCGTATTCAAATAAGCGTTAACATTTAAGTGTAGACAAAGCTTTTTGTGAAAGCTAATACTTGGCATTACTGACAGAATGTATTAACCCTTTTATGCAAGAAAGTATCATTTCTTTTTTGAAAGATTTTTGGGCCAAGAACTTCAGTATTAATAAAACTGTTGTTAAATTTGGAGATAGGAAATGAATTTATCATAAAGAAAAACACAAGATGCTACCAACTTTTATTTCTTTTGATTCTTATCAAAGCTGGAGCCATTATTTTTGTGGTGCTATCATCTCCCTATATCTTGTTGATAGTGCGGATTCTGTGGTAATTATGAAAAAGATGCTATAATTTTCTAAAGAAAAAACATCTTTTATTTCATTCCAGACTGACATCTTACTTGTTTTTTAAAATCAGAACTGAGAATTTCTGCGTCAGAACACATCAACATGGGGCAAAGAGCCAATATTACAATCTTATTGATATTGTCAATATGATGTCAATGTGAGAAAAGGGTGTTTATGGAATATCCCAACAGCCACAGCCCAGCTCTGTCTGCAAATCTGAAAAATCTGATCAGGGCCATAATTGTCTTACAGGGTCACTGGATTCTGTAGAATACACTGGGACACCGAGAAAGCTATATCAGACTGCATGGATCTGGGTTTTTGCAGTTTGAATATGGCATAAGGACCTTTCTCTTATACTGCTTATCATATTTTTATGGATGCTTAAATTCATATTGTGAGGAGTAAGTTTCAAACTTATCAGGTGAAGAGATAATAGAAACCTTTAAAATGCATTTTGTGTCAGTATGTTACATAACTGTAAACAGCTTTCATTCTTGACTCATTCTTCCCATACCCTATTTAATCCAAGTATCTGAACATCTTAACTCTTGTCATGCTGAACCCGGATATACTCTGAACCTAAGTATTAGAACATCTTAACCCTTGTCATGCTGAACCAGGATTATACTCTGAACCTAAGTAGTTGAACATCTTAACCCTTGTCATGCTGAACCAGGATATACTCTGAACCTACATATTTGAACATCTTAACGAACATCTTAACCCTTGTCATGCTGAACCAGGATATAGTCTGAACCTAAGTATTTGACCATCTTAACCCTTGTCATGCTGAACCAGGATATACTCTGAACCTAAGTATTTGAACATCTTAACCCTTGTCATGCTGAACCCGGATAAACTATGAACCTAAGTATTTGAACATCTTATAACCCTTGTCATGCTGAACCCGGATATACTCTGCATTTGCAAACAGTGAAGATCCAGATCAGTTGGCTTCTGAAGCCAACTGATCTGGATCTGCACTAGTGTTTGCCATTTAGTATATGAATTTATGTCAACAATCTGTATCAAGGAATCTGATTGGCTGAAAATTAGAAATGGGTGTGGCATCTTGTTACGGCCTATCACTCTTTGAACTTCGATTATCTGCCTTGGCAGATTAAGCATAGCTTGTGGGTATATATTCAATCTCTGACAACTGTGTCAGAGAGTCGACTCTGGGTCAGAGGTTAGAGCATTGGATTTTTATCCGGACAGATTACGTTTGAATCCCACGCCAGGCGGGAATTTTTTTTCAGCTATGCTTCATTCCTTTGTTATGACTTTCATATGGTAAGAATCTTTATTTATTCAGCAGGACAAGGATTAATTCTTTAACCAACTTGTTCTACAATTTGAACAAGTCCAGTTTTTACTACCTTCTATTGTTTCTAACACTGCTGGATGAGTGGCAAACAATGTATGCCCTATCAGATGCTGTATTTTCGTAGCATCTGATCTGGACCTACACTGTTTGCTGAAGCCTGTCTGTCTGAATATCTCAGCATGTCATGTTAACCCTTATCAAGCTGAATAAATTAAGATGCCATGCCCATTTCTAATTTTCAGCAAATCAGATTACTTGATCCAGATTGTTGATTTAAATTCACATACTTAATGGCAAACAGTGCAGATCCAGATCAGTTGGCTTCTTCAGAAGCCAATGGATCTGGATCTGCACTGTTTGCAAAGGCAGGACATATCTGGGTTCAGCAGGACCAGGGTTAAGTTTAAATCTTTTCAGAAGCTAAAAGGAAATCAGTATATGTCCTGAATAGAGTGTGCATTTGCATTTATGGTGTTATGTAGACTTTACTGGTAATCAGGTCAGTTATCTGTAAACTCCCTCAAAATCAAAGAAACTCTCCAATCTTTCTGTCACTTGCACTGAAATTCTCTAAATTTTAAATTAACAGAGGACATTTGAAGATAATTCTGAGAAAATTTTTCTTACTTCTCCTTAAAAACATATGTTGTGTGTACTCATTAGAAGTGTCTCAACAAGGCACTTCTAATGAGTACCCACAACATATATTTTTATGGAGAACTGGCAAAAATTATCCCAAAATTATCACCAAATACTCCTCCTAAACAAGTCCTCTGAATAAATTAAATGCCACGCCCACTTCTACTTTCCAGCCAATCAGATTACTTGATCTAGATTGTTGATACACACTCACATACTTAATGACAAACAGTGCAGATCCAGATCAGTTGGCTTCACCTGGATCTACAATGTTTGCAATGGCAGGGCATATCAGGGTTAAGCA
Source organism: Anodontia alba (assembly GCA_964016985.1). Lineage (NCBI taxonomy): Eukaryota > Metazoa > Mollusca > Bivalvia > Lucinida > Lucinidae > Anodontia > Anodontia alba. The sequence goes on along the minus strand of OZ024824.1, from coordinate 94,499,136 downwards.
ATCATGTTCTCTTCCACTACTACTCCTAAAGGATGAATTTCACACAAAACATAGAACAGAAATTTCATAAAGGCTTGCCAATTTTCTTCCAAACACAAAATTTATAGTTATTTTCTCATTAAGATGAAAGATGCAGGTGGTTAGATATAATTAGAGATTATGATTATTTTATGTAAATATTGATCTCTACACTGCTTTACATCTCCCATTACTCCCGATAACAAGAGTATGTAGATGATATTTTTTGCAACAAAACATGTCTGGTGGTACTCACTGGAATCACCTCAATTGTCGCATTATAAAAACATGCCTATTCAAATATACTGAAATTTTACCACCAGAAAATGAAAATTTCAGATAAAAATTCTGATATTTTTCATATTTCTACCCAAAACATTGATTGTGGGTACTCGTTACAACTGCCTCGATGAGGCAGTTCTAACGAGTACCCACAATCTATGTTTTTGAGCAGAAATGAGAAAAATAATGTGTACCCTTGTAAACCCCAGTTTTACTATATAAAAATGGGGTTTAAGGGGTCAAAATTATATAGGCATGTTTTTGTGACGGTGGGGCATCCAATGAGCACTTACATGATATGTTTTGGTGCGAAGAAATTACAAATAAATATCCTTATTTATTTAACTCAAAATTATTGCCTTATCTGGAGCTATGATATTAACCCCTTAAAGTGCAGCAGACGACATTTTGCTTTTTTTTTTTTTTTTTTTTTTTTTTTCATTTTTTTGAGAGAAAAGACTTGAATTGTCTGCCTAGAAATAAATAAAAAAATAAAAGAAAAATAAGAATTTTGTCTGCCACAATTTTGCTCCGCACTTTAAAAGTTAACTGCACCCAGCAAAAGAAAAGGTTCCCCATCTACCATAATACCATGTGTGGAAATATGGGTGAATAATCCTAAATTAATCCTGGTTTATCCCCCCTGATCTTTTTTCTTACATTTTCGTTGCTCTTTTTTTATTCCAGTAATGACCATATTTCAACACAAGTTTGTATCATTACTATTAACAAAAGTCCATCAAGGTTAACAAATGTCCTTTTGTTATCAACCCTTAAAGCACTAACCACAACTGTAGCAGGCAACATTTTATTTATATATATATATATATATATTTTTTGGTATTTTGTATTTTCAGAAAAAGTAAGGCTTGACATTTTGTCCCAGTAATTAGGGTAATTACAGAAATCAGCTGTGAGACTGAAAATGACCTTCAGGCAAGGCAACAGAGCATGCTGGATAAAAACTTCAGCTTACAATAAAATGAAATATTTTTGTTTTCTCAGAAAACAGGAACTGGCATTTCATGTAAACTGGATGATGATAACTCTCCTTAGGAGAATTTGCATCAAATGTCAACCCTATTTTCTAGGAAAAATAAGAAAAAATATGAATTTGTTTGCTGAATTTGTCCAGGGGGTGCTGAAGGTTACCTGAATGGCTCAAATATGCCCTTCACTTTTTCAGGAATTTATGATAGATATGATACTTCAAGAAAACAAATTTTAACCTTTACCACTCTCTGGGCAAATCCAGCAGATAACAAACTGATTACAAGTTTTCTTAATTTTCATAGAAAATAGGCTTTGATATTTCATGCAAATTGTCTCCTATGGAGTCAATTTGCATGAAGTGTCAATGCCTATTTTCTGGAAAAATGCGACAAAATATTTCAAAATATGCCGTTGGTTAAAACTTCAGACATTATTTTAACTCTTGAGCCTGTCACAGACACCAGCAGATAACAAAACAGCTTTTTTACTGTTATTATTTGTTTGTTTTTCCAGAAAACTTGGCTTGGCATCTGACACTATTGTAAATAATAATAATAAGACAGTTTAATAAAAACTCATAACTGCTGTTTGAAAAAAAAAAAATGCATAATGCTCTATAATATCAGCTAATTTCTGCCAACATTAAACCAACTTGATTAGCACTTGTAAGTCAGATTTGGGGCCTGCTTGATTGTCAGCATGATGCTATCAAGCCTGCACCTGTTTATTCGGTTATATCTACCAACAAACAACAGAACATCCTCTTAGTATAAGTTCCACCAAAATCATATCAGCTTTTAAGATGTTTTGATAGAAAAGATGGATAAAAATAAGAAGAACTGGATTACATCCAACTGATACAAGTTAATCAGAGAAAAAATGTCAGAAAATCTCTTAATTACCTGCCCATGAATTGTTACAATACCTGCCAAATTTAAACATGCAAACTCTACTAACAAGAACTTAGGGCCAAATTGAAGCCAATGTATCCAAAAAGCAGATGAAAAGTCACAAAATTAGCAATGCAGTGTTTCTGCAACACTCTGGAAAGTAATCTGCCAGAAAGTGAATTGAATGGATTTCAACCCTTCAGACAAGAACAGATGTCTATGTAATCAGTGTGGATCCAGAAGAGACGGCTCGTAACACTGTTTGCCATAAGGTTTGTGTCTTTTGATTGATATCCCTATTTGCAACAGTGCACATGTCCAAATACAAAGACGGAAGCATCTACATCAGAACCTCAGGAGTTAAAAGGTCAACACTGAATCTGCTGCAGACAAAACAAGTCAGACAAAAAAGAATTCAACAGAATAGCAAATAAGTGTTTTTCTTATCTTTTAATATTAATTATTTTGTCAAAGGAAATTTGCAGAGTCAAGAAACTGACAATGGCTATGCAATGGAAAGCAGAGGTCCTGTTTTTCTGCATAGGTGTCATTGACATTTTCATTGAGCAATTATTTATTAGGCACCAGACTGTTATATTTTTATCTTTTCTCCTTGTAGAGATATCTTGTTGTATCTCATTTGGACCTCTGTTCCATTGAGATGAAACATAAAAACACTTGTCTGTCTATCCCTCCTATACTACATTTAACCTAAATTTGAACACATTTACTCCAATGCTTAACTCCTTGCCTAGTCTGTCTTCAGACTCTTTTCTTTAAAGGTGTACAATCTGTTGTAGCTTAAAATATTCTAATCAATTATGTCCCTTAGTTCAAAAAGATAGTTTCTGCAGTAAAGCAGTGAAATGGGATTGAAGGGACAAATAAAACTGCAGGAAGTGATAGAATGAAAAAGGACAAGTGCAGAAATGAATGGAGCCAGTCTGTTCCTAATGCAATACATACCTGAAACTTTTAACAAGCCTAACAGCCAGTATTTTTCATATTTTTTCATGAAAACATGTTGTCAGTAATCTACCTCTATTTCATAAAAAGTTACATGTACAAAGTTCAGCCTGCAAGCTCACACAATCTACACAGGGTGTATCAATCTTGAATACATACAGAGCCTTTCTCGCCTCTCGGGAGACAGAAAAGCAGTTGTTGTAGTTTGGCAGATATATTTTACTATGCAGTGCATGATGGTGGCCGTCAAGTGGAGAGTCGAAAAATCTCACAGACAAATAGCATATTGTATTCACTTTAACCCTTAAAGCGCCAAGAAAAACTGCATCTGAAAATGTCGTCTGTTTATGTCGTCTGCTGAATATTCTTGCAGACTTTTCAAACCTATTTTTGCATACTGGCAAACAATGTGGACCCTGATCAGACTGCTCCTAAAGGAGCAGTCTGATCTGGGTCCACATTGTTTGCAAAAATGACTTTTAAAATCACAAGCAGATGACAAAGCAGACGACAATAGTTGGGACTGGCGCTTTAAGGGTTAAGTATTCAGACACCTTAACTCCTGAATTACCATACTAGTCTTAATCCTTCTCTTGCTGAACACGACATGCCCTGTCTTAGCAAACAGTGTAGATTCAGATCAGTTGGCTTCTTCAGATGCAAACTGATCTGGATCTGCACTGTTTGTCATTAAATATCTGAATTCTATTAAAAACCCTGATTAGGTAATCTGATTGGCTGGGAATTAGAAGTGGGCATGGCATCTTAACCCTTGTCCTGCTGAACCCGGATATACCCTGCCTTTGCAAACAGTGTAGATGCAGATCAGCTGGCTTCTGAAGAAGCCAACTGATCTGGATCTGCACTGTTTGCCATTAAGTATGTGAATTTATAGCAATAATCTGGATCAAATAATCTGATTGGCTGACAACTAGACATGGGCGTGGCATCTCAACTTATTCAGCAGGACAAGGGTTAATTTATTCAGCATGACAAGGGTTAAAATTAGAACAAAACCATTTTACTACCCATTGATTTGTATAAAAATTTGACGGCTGAAAGGCAAACAATATAGACACTGATGTGACGTGGTGTTCTGTGACATCTTATCTGGGTCTATACTATTCACTCTGGCCTGTCTGTTTGAACATTTAGAGTGAGTATGCTAAGTTGAAATCAGACTATGTATATGCGTTTCCTCTTTTTTTTCCCCCATTGGTACCCAGCCTTATGACGATCTAAAAATCTATATAAATGCTTCATTTGGTATCTCTGGAGTCCTAACATACTTTACATTCATACTACTTCAGGAAACATGCATTTATAGTTCAATGACTTTCTGCAAGATTTCATTCAGCACACTGATCACAAGGGTTATGCCAAATGAAAAGGATCTTCGAGACATGTGTGAACCATTAGTCCCTGTTTAGTTTTCCCATTCACACAGTCTGATCAAGGTCTTTACTGTTTATGTACAGATTTATTGGATATTATAGAAAATATGGACAAAGAGGCTTCATAAAATTTCAACTATGCAGGATGATCTGAATAGGTGCAATTTGAATACTTTCAAAAGAAAAAATCTTTGATTAATGTGGCCTATATTTTGACAAACCAAGTGAAAAGCACTCTTAGAACATAATATGCTAACAGCAATAGAGTCAGATAAGCATGAACAGTCACATCAGGAATTACACTTTTCACTACTGCATTTTGATCTTTACCACTGTTACAGCTGAAATCAGCAGATCACAAATCAGTGATACTTTTTGTTTAGTTCCCCCCACCAACCAACCCACAAAAAAAAACAAGGTTTGACATTTCTGTCAAACTCTATTTTCAGATTTTCTTTCTTTTTTTTTTTTTTTTAAATACTTTTTGTTTAGTCCCCCCACCCCCCACCCCACCCCAACCAACCCACAAAAAAAACAAGGTTTGACATTTCTGTCAAACTCTATTTTCAGATTTTCTTCTTTTTTTTTTTTTTTTTTTAAATACTTTTTGTTTAGTTCCCCCCCCCCTTCCCCCCACCCCCCACCCCAACCAACCCCCACACAAAAAAAAAAAAAAAAAACCAACAAAGTTTGACATTTTGCATGAACTGTCAAACTCTATTTTCAGATTTTCTTTTTTCAAATTATCTACTTAGCATTAAGCACAGGACTATATGAATATACAAGGCATTCACTATTCTCTGTATGCATGAATCTTTTTCGCTTGGCACAACACATATCTTTGATTTTGAACTATTTCCAGTTTATTTATTAAATTATTAATGTTCCCATGGGTGCATGCATATATTGCTTGCCTCCTGCACGCAAATATCAATTTTTATCCCAACAATTTTATTTTCTGGCAGCAAACTTAATTCCAGCTCTTTAAAAATGGTATTAGTCAACTGTAAAGAGAAAAGGGACTTTTTCATTCACCATCTATCAGCTAGTGCCCTTAAAACAACCTGTGCATCAGCATGGTCTGATCAGGGTCTTTGCTATCTGTCAGTACATTTTATATATTGTATAATTTCAAAGATCCTATGAATGGACAGAAATTCTTGAGCAGACAGTAAGTTCCAGGGTAGATCTAGATCTTAACTGTTAAAGCACCAAGCAAAATTTGCAGCAGACAAGATTTTAAATTTTTAAAATTATTTTTCAGAGAAAATAAGACTAGGCAGACAATTCATAATTCACAGGAAATGTCAAGCCTTATTTTTTCTGAAGAAGATAAAACAAGAGGGCCATGATGGCCCTATAATGCTCACCTGAGTATCATAGTACTCTGAGAACCTGATCTTGAAATGATAAAGGCAAACATTCTGACCAAGATTCATGATGATTATATTAACAAGTAAGACAATGTAGCATGCCTAATGGACCATGAAATATAGCTAGGTCAAGATCAAATTGGGATGACTATTTTCAAGAGCCATGCTGAGATGAATGCAAGTGCTAAGTATCACTGCTGTAGGACCAATAGTTACTGAGGAACTGACCTAAAGGGAAAAACTTAAGAAAGTCACTGGACCATGAAATACAGGTCATAAGAGACTTAGTTCCAAACCTGACCTAGAAATCATCAAAACAAACATTTTGAGCAATATTCACGATGATCACAAGATTTTCCTTTGGTTTGATCTGGTGATCTAGTTTTAGACCCAAAGTGACCCAGTTTTGAGCCTGACCTAGATTTCATAGGGGCAAATATTCTGAGCAAGTTTTATTAAGACTTGGGTAAAAACTGTGACCTCTAGAGTGTTCACAAACTAATTGTTGACAACGGACGACTGACAATGCACAACACAGGGCGGGCGATGGATAGACTGGGTGATCACAATAGTTTACCCTGGGCACTCAGGTGAGCTAAAAATCAAAATATTGTCTGCTGCAGTTGTGAATTGCACTTAAAGGGTTAACATTCTTCTTTAATCGCTTTTATCACAATTCATATATTGAGCCTGACAAATATAAAATAAATGAATCAAAATGAGAGAAAATGCACCTTTGGGAACGTGCTTCCAGCAAAGAGTAGATAAACCCAGGGGACTTGATAAGGAGGAGTATTTGATGATAATTCTAGGATAATTTTCTCCAGTTCTCCATAAAAACATATGTTGTGGGTACTCATTAGAAGCGCCTCAGCAAGGCACTTCTAATGAGTACCAAAACATATGTTTTTATGGAGAAATAAGAAAAATTATCCCAGAATTATCACCTGATACTCCTCCTTAACAAAAACCTCTGCATTTATGCCATCTCATCAGAATCTCTGCTGTCTTCCTGTAGAAATTGGAACCTTATCTACCGTATTTACCATATGTATTTGGACAGACAGGCCTGAGCAAACAGTATAGACCCAGATGAGACGCCGCAGAATGCGGCGTCTCATCTGGGTCTACACTGTTTGCCACTCATCCAGCAATTTTTAGACACACCATCGGGTAGTGAATTGTACTGGTTCAAATGTTAGAACATATATGGTAAGGAGTTAAGGTGTCCGAATACTTATGGCAAATATGGTATCCATAGAAGCGATCTGATCAGACTGCATGTATATGAGCAGGCTGATCTGAGTCTTTGTTTTGCCCACACAAGGTAAGCTTTTCTTTTTTTCATGTTGCAGCTCAACTATTTCTTCTATCGGTGTAAAGAGATTAATGCTTGGCATGCTCGATGAAACTTCAGCAGACTACATTTTGAATATTTTCTTATTTTTCTCAGAAATAAGACTGACATTTCATGCAAACTGTCTCCAAGTTTGCATGGAATGTCAAAGTCTATTTTCTGCAGAAAAGACAGCAAAATACCATCAATTTTGTCTTTTCCAGAAAATCATGATAAAACTGAAGTAAGTGCTGAAATTGCTGACAGCTTGAAATTCGGTATACTCTGTTTTTAGAGTGGGTAAAATCCAGCACCTGACTTTCTAATGAAGAGCGGCATGTTTGTAAGAAAGCAGGTTCATCCTGTATGGTAGCACTTCCTCTGAATGGTTGCATCTGGTGTATAGAGAGTATGACAAGCTTTAGAGAAGGCATATCCCTCCAAAAGAACAATGGTCATCAACAGCATTTTAACCCTTATCTTGCCTTTCGCGACAATAGTCGCGCTGGGCGGGTCTGCCAACTCAAAAGCCTGTCATACTTACAATATACCACATGCAACCATTCAGAGCAAGTGTTCTCATACAGGAGTGAACCTACTTTCATACAAACACGCCACTTTTCATTAGATAGTCAGGTGCTGGATTTTACCCACACTAAAAAAGACCGAGAATACCAAATTTCAAGCTGCCATTAATTTCAGCACTCACTTCAACAGATTGATCAGGCTTTTCTGGAAAACTAGAGCTGGTGTTTGTAAAACACTATGCCCCCAACTGCCTGACTCTAACACTGTTTGACTCCAACACTGCTTAGCCATGATGGTAACAACAGCACAAATATATGATTTCAATGTTATTTTATCAAAGGGAAATAACTCTAAAATAGGAGATGATTGGGATAAGAAAAAAATACGGATCACCTATTTTTTCATGAGGAATCAAAACATGAAATTTCAAAACATTAGCATACATGGTTCTAAACTTATGCTATACACAATAAAGCAACGACATTAAATGGCCCGAAATTGCGAAGGGCCATAACTCCAACATTTCATTTAATTGGTTCAAAATTTATTCAGGTGATCTCCTCCTCAATCCCAATCAGTATACCAAATATCATGGCTCTAGCTTAAATACTTTTTGAGATATCTTGCTGAAAAAGTCAAAATGCCTAGAACTACAAAGGGCCATAACTACATCAATTTTTCATGGAATTTCCTAAAAAACAAACCAGGTAATCTCCACATCATCCCCAATCAGCATATAATATTTCAAGACCCTAGCTTAAGTGCTTTTCGAGAAATCTTGCTGACAAGGTCAAAATAAGCAGACCTGCAAAGGGCCGTAACTTTATCAATATTTTCATGGAATTCTTTCAAAATATAATCGGGTAATGTACACATCATTCCCACTCACTGTATCGAATTTCAAGAACCCAGCTTAAATACTTTTCAAGATATCTTGCTCACAAGATTTAATTCTGATTTTTTTCAAAGGGGCATAACTTTAAATAAACATGCTAGACAAGAAACAAAATATGGGTCAGCTATTTTTTCATTGGGAACCCAAATATAAAATTTCAAAACCCTAGCGTGCAGGGTTCTTAAGATATGGCATGCACAAAAAAAGCTTGATGAACGGACAAACAGTCGGATGGACAAATGAAGGCAAAATAATATGCCCCATCAATTTCATTCAAAACTGGGGGCATAATCAGGTCATCTACTCATCGCTACCAATCTATTCATCAAGTTTCAAGGCTCCAGCTTCAATAGTTTTTGAGATATTTTGTTCACAAGGGAAACATGCCCAAATTTACAAAGGGCCATTACTTATGAAATATTTTTCAGAATTTACAAAAAAATTAATCAGGTCATCTACTCATCATTACCAATCAATTCACCAAGTTTCAAGTCTCTAGCTCTAATATTTTTTTAGATATTTTGCTGACAAGATAAAAATGCCCAAAATAACAAAGGGGCATAACTCAAGAAGTATATTTCAAAATTTCTTCAAAAGTTAATCAGGTTGTCTACTCATCACTACCAGTCTATTCATCAAGTGTTAAGGCTCTAGTTCCAACAGTTTTTGAGATATTTTGCTGACAAGGTAAAACTGCCCAAAATTACAAAGGGCCATAACTCATGAAGTATTTTTCAGAATTTCTTCAAAAATTAATCAGGTCATCTACTCATCACTACAAATCCATTTACTAAGTTTTAAGGCTCTAGCTCTAACAGTTTTTGAGATATTTTGCAGACAAGATAAAAATGCCTAAAATTACAAAGGGGCATAACTCAAGAAGTATATTTCAAAATTTCTTCAAACGTTTATCAGGTTGTCCACTCATCACTACCAGTCTATTCATCAAGTTTCAAGGCTCTAGCTTCAATAGTTTTTGAGATATTTTGCTGACAAGTTAAAAATGCCCTAAATTACAAAGGGCCATAACTCATGAAGTGTTTTTCAGAATTTCTTCAAAAGTTAATCAGGTCATCTACACATCACTACAAATCCATTTACTAAGTTTCAAGGCTCAAGCTCTAACAGTTTTTGAGATATTTTGCTGACAAGGTAAAAATGCCCAAAATTACAAAGGGCCATAACTCTAAAGGCATTTTTCAAAATTTCTTCAAAAGTTAATCAGGTTGTCTACTCATTACTACCAGTCTATTCATTAAGTTTCAAGGCTCTAGCTCCAACGGTTTTTGAGATATTTTGCTGACAAGATAAAAATGCCCAAAATTACAAAGGGCCATAACTCATGAAGTATTTTCCAGAATTTCTTCAAAAGTTAATCAGGTCATCTACTCATCACTACAAATCCATTTACTAAGTTTCAAGGCTCTAGCTCTAACAGTTTTTGAGATATTTTGCTGACAAGGTAAAATTGCCCAAAATTACAAAGGGCCATAACTCAAGAAGTATTTTTCAAAATTTCTTCAAAAGTTAATCAGGTTGTCTACTTATCACTACCAGTCTATTCATCAAGTTTCAAGGCTCTAGCTTTAATAGTTTTTGAGATATTTTGCTGACAAGATTGCATCCATATTTTTTCAAAGCGCCATAACTCAGGAAAGGGGCATAATCCTGTCAAGAAAAAAAATACGTGTCAGCTATTTTTTCATAAGGAATCCATATATGAAATTTCAAAACAGTAGCATTCACGGTTTTAAAGTTATGCTATGCATCAAAAAGCGTGACGAACGGACGGACGGACGGACGGACGAACAACCCAGAAGCAATATGCCCCTCCAACTTCTTTGAAGTTGGGGGCATAAAAAGCCCATAACACCTGAATCATTTCCAGTGAGGAATAAGTAGGAATAACAGTAGAACCTATGTATGTCACTCGTTTCATTCACAATAGTACACAGTAGGCGCTGGGCTCTTGTAATTATTTTTTTTTTTTTTTAAGTATCTTAAACGGTTCCCGGTTTACACATGACTGTCACGTGACTTTCTAGTCACGTGACCATCCTTCCTCCGGTAAAATGGCCACCTAGGATCGGCAAATTATACGTGAAAATTTCATGAAAATCGAGGTAAAATTCAGGGGATAATGACTTCTCAAGTAGAGGTACCCCCTCTTACAGGCCTGATTCATTTTATTTCCGGCAAGAGAAGGGTTAAGGGAAGACTTCTTAAAAAAAAAAAAAAAAATGCCTCTATTTTAGAATACCTCATGCTTCTGCTATGATGGGTGTTTTGAGGATTAAGCCATATTTAGATGAAACAGTAATTTTGAAGAGGAATTGATTGCAATTTCAATATTTTCTCAAAATCTGGCGAGAATAAGAAAAATATTTTACAGTTATCTGCTAATATTTAACTTTTAGCACTCAGTAAATTCAATAAACTACAAAATGATTTTCCTTATTTTTACCAGAACACAGGTTTTGACATTTACAATTTTTAGGCAAAGGCATATGCCAGTTTTTTCTTGAAAGAATAAGAAAAACAAATATTTCAAGATGTCAGCTGTTCCATTTTTTATACATCATGCTTAAACAAATATTCCAAATTTCGCATTAAGACAACATTATATAACCAATGATGCAAGGGAGATAACCTGAAATGATCTATTAGAATGCTGATGGCAAAATCAATGGGCAATCAAAACTCTTTTTCTAACCTTTTCTAGGAAATGGAAATTCACATCTTTCTTGAATATGCAGAGCTGATCTGACCCTAAGTAAGACAATTCACATGAAAAATCAAACCCAGTCTATTGGGGAAATGACAATCTGGGCCCAGTTGTTCAAAGCATCGTTAGCTTAACGAGCTCGTTAAGGGTCATTTCGTTAACTCTTTTAGCAGATTCAATATGCAATATTCTTATATTTTTTGCTGAAAAAATGTGAGTAGCTTTTGCACTGCAAAAGCTACTCACATTTTTTCAGCAAAAAATTTCAGCATATTTGCGTATCACTTGATTTAAATTTTAACGACTCATTAACTAACGACATCGTTAGCTTTGAACAACTGGGCCCAGAGAAATGCATGGATAAAACATGAAGATTCAGTCTAGTCTGGTAAAGAGAGTTAGTACCACCATTTTTTATGTAACTGATTATTCCAATCAAAAACTACTTACAGACTTGGCTTTGTTCTTTTTATAGGAATGGTACGGGAAGTAAGCAGGACAGTCCCACTCATCATACAGAGATTTACAACGATCTGTCCCTGGGGTAGGGGATGTTTTCCCCGTTGTTTCATGGTAGCTATGGTGACCTCTCTCCTCCATTACACTTTCCAGTTTCTTAGAGCTAACCTTGTTTTTGAACTTCAGCATTTGTCACTAAATAATCTTAGAATTCAGCATCTGTCACTGAATAACCTTAGAATTCAGCATCTGTCACTGAATAACTCTAGAATTCAGCATTTTTCACTTAATAACCTTAGAATTCAGCATTTGTCACTAAATAATCTTAAAATTCAGCATGTGTCACTATACTATTTGCAAACAGTGGAGACCCTGATCAGACACCGCATTCTGTGGCATCTGATCTGGTCTGCACTGTTTGACAATTACCATTTTACTGGCATCACGACTATAATGGGCTAAAGTAGAGCACTCTTAAAGGGGAAGATTTTCTTCTCCACTGGAGCAAATTCTTTCTTTTAAGACTGGATTCTACTTTGAGAAGGGATTCATACACGGAAAAGCAGGGTCTTTTCTTCTTCCCTTTGAAAAAAGGCAAATATGTTCTGACCAGAGTGATCTCCCTTGGAGGTGTATCCAGTCACCCTATGATGAAATATGTCTCGAGTCATGATGCAAAATCAGACAACTCCACTTTCAGATGCTTCAGAATAACAAATTTATAACAATCCCTTGATTACCATTTTCTTATTTCTACTTAGCCATCATGAAATTTCCACACAAACACAAGTGTGTCGATATGCTGATTCTGAATAATTAAGGGGACTTGATACACTTGGCAGATATTCAACCATTTTATACAAGGGAGACAACTTTTGTGACTTCCAGTTTGTTTTCCTGCACACCAAAGATCTTCTGAAAAGGGTCTACTCTAAAAGGGAAGAATATGCTCCCAATGGGAGCATATTCTTCCCTTTTAGAGTAAAGTCTTTTTCAAAAGAGAAGCCAAAACTTTTGACAGAGGAATTTTCCCTGACTGTGTATTAATTCCCCTGGTTTTTGCTTTTGTTTAGTTCCAGAAATATCCAAGTTCTAGAAATTTGAGAAATGTAAAGTCACATGGCACAGACACAGGAAACAATCCTATCCAGTTGTTTTTGTTGATTTTGCTACATTCTGGTTTATAATTGTTAGACAAAGCATTGCTTACAATTCCATTCTGTTGTTCACCTGAATCTCTGATATTTCATTCTACACCTCTAATTAAAACCTTCTGGTTAAAAAAACGACTCCCATTCTTAACCACCTCCAGTCACAAAAACTCACAATATATGATGACATTTCCATATCTTTCCACAACTAATAAGACTTAATGCGTTTTCAATATTCATTTTCCAAACTTAAGCTGGAAAACTGGACACCCTTGAAAAAAAGAAAACCTGGCCAGCACTACAGGTATAAGTAGTAATAATAGGCAATTTTGGCATCAGATGTATGTTCTCTGTTGCTACCCCAATAAAACCTGTACCGAATTCCACACAACATATACAAGTTCGGGATCATTAAAATAAAACAAATCTTGAATGATAAATCTGTTGGATATGTAATGATTGGTAGTGGGAAAATAGCAAAACAGGTATCCTTGTCAGAATCAAGGCAGTAGATAAGATAAAACTGTTTCCTTTTTTTTTTTTTTTTTTGTTTCCTTAACTTTTTTCCATGAGAATATACTGCATGGATCTCATCAAAATTCCCATTTTCTAACTGTTTCTTCATGAAAATATATTACACGAATCTTGTCAATATCGTCTCACTGACACGATAATTTGAAAATGTTGAGGAGAAAACTTATTTTTCATCCAGAGAGTTTTGATATTCTTATTTCTATGTAAAATGTTACGGATAAGTACTGCCTTAACAAGGCAATTCTAGTGAGAACCTATAACATGTAAACCTTAAAAAGTCTATCAAGATATAGCAGACAATAAATTTCTGGGCCCAGTTGTTCAAAGCATCGTTAGCTTAGCGAGCTCATTAAGGGTCATTTCGTTAACTGTTTTAGCGGATTCAATACACAATATTCTGATATTTTTTGCTGAAAAAATGTGAGTAGCTTTTGCACTGCAAAAGCTACTCACATTTTTTCAGCAAAAAATTTCAGCATATTTGCGTATCACTCGATTAAAATTTTAACGTATCGTTAACTTACGACATCGTTAGTTTTGAACAACTGGGCCCTGTTATTTTTCTTCTTTTGCAGAGAAAATAGATTTGACAATTCATATGAACTGGCCATGGAGCCAAATTCACATGATAAATCAAATCCTACTTTCTGAAAAAAATATTTTAAAATATCTGCTAATAAATTTACTCTTTAATGATTAGTTAATTTAAAGTACATGTAGTAAAACAAAATATTGCCTGGATTATCCCATCTCATCTAGTGCTAAACAAGTTGGGATTTCTTCTGTTAGCTTTCAGACTTCACCAAAGCAAATGATAAGTCTACTTCCTCCACTAATCTTGTAATTCTACGTACTTTTGATCACTGATTATCGCTTAATTTCAAATAAATGGAACTTTAAGAAAATCCTGATATCATAGATGAAACTTTGTGCCAGATCTCGTAAAGTTAAAAGAAAAACAAAACACACACACACCAAAAAAAAAACCAACAGACAAATATAAAAACAGAAGAACAAAAATAATTTCAAAGTTTTCCAAGTAAATAAACCTCAAGATTTTGCGCAGTTTGTTTGCTAACAAGATAATTTTCACAAAAATGACAAAACCTATTTTCTGGGAAAAATACCATACACAATAACCTCTTTATAACAGTTCATTATAACACGGTTTTGGATACAACATGGTTCAAAGATGAATCCAAAAATGTATAGATTATATAGAAAAATGACCATTATAATCTATACATTATTGTTTGGATATAACACGATTGTATAACTAACACGATTTATGCTTTGGACCCCAACAATAGTGTTATAAAGAGATTGTGGTTGGCCACTATAACTCCATATTTCTAAAATTTAAACAAGTCAACATTGGTACTTCACTCAGCTTATGTCTAAAAACTGCTGCATGATAGGCAAACAGTGCAGACCCTGATCAAATGCCACATTCTGCACAGCTGATCTGATCTGGGTCTACACTGTTTGCTCAGGCCTTGACTTTGGGTAAATACAATATGGTGAGTGAGAAAGGGACATTTCGTATCCTTTTTTGTTTGAGATGGAAATGTTTCCAGCAACTGGACATGTCACTGACAAATCAAAACAGTCCTTTGATCAGAAAAATTAGAATTCCCACTTTGCAAATAATTGCCTCAAATTTTAATGAGTGGCTCACTAATTATCCAGTTAAAACAGGTACCAACAGAGAACCATACTGATGCAGAAAACAGCGAGTGTTATTCTGATGTTTTGAAGAAAATTTCAACCATTAAAGTGCCAAGCAAAATTGTAGCAGCCAACATTCTAAATTAAAAAAAAAAAAAAAAATCTGAGAAAATAAGGCTTGACAATTCATGTGAATCATCTGCCCAGATTTTCATGAAATGTCAAGCCTTATTTTCTCTGAAAAATAAAAAAAAACAATACTACAAGATGTCATCTGCTGCAGTTGTAAAATGAACCATAATGATAATAATCATTTTATTAAATGTTTCCACGTTTTCCACTTTCTAAAGCAAATTTCAAACAAATGCTGATTTCATCCTCAACAATGTCAAGGTCAAGTGATCCATATTTCAATTTATATACTTTGTGAATCATTCCCCATAAATTTGTAAATTATTCACATAAAAAAAAATTTTTTATGAAAGTTACCAAGAAATGAGTTTAGAAATCTATTTTTTTTAATATATACATATATATCATGTCGGATAACCTGAGAAATGAACCAATCAAATTATATCTTTTTTTTTTTATATATTTTTATACATTACATATAAAACAGTATTGTTTTATTATTTATCAAACCACTGCAAATTTAAAATGCAAAAAAGAACATTATCTATTATATGAGCAGTATAGATCTAGATCATCATGTGCACCTGCACGACCTATGCAGAGTCTACATTACATAGGTTCTACCAAAGCAAGATACTGTGTTAGCAAACTGCACAGATCAATCAACACAGATACACAGTCTGATCAGGAATGGTAGAATTTACATGTAAGAGATATTTAGGCATCTTCTTGCTCAGCATGGCTACTATCGGACGGGTGCAGAGAAAATCTACCTTGTACAAGAAAAAGCAAAAAAACCCAACTCACCCACCACCACCCCAAAATTTCCAATGGGATTCCAATGAGTACTGGCAAGATATAACAAAACTTATTCTCAATAGACTTCGTAGGTCTAGATACAAGTACCATATTCGACCTAATTACCGCACTGTGTGCTTAAATTTTTCAAAAGCACTGGGGAAACTTGTGGTAAAATATCCACCTAATAAGGGCACACTTGAAAGAAAGAGCAACAGAGGACTTCATGAGGAGCGTATTTAATGATGCTTATGCAATGTTATTTTCTGTTTTCTTCATAGAATCATATGTTGTGGATACTCGTTTGAATTGCCTCGACTTGTCGAGGCAATTCAAATGAGTACCCACAACATATGTCTTTTTCATAAAGAAGTAGATAAAAGTACACTGGGTGTAATCTTTTAGATTACTAAATTGTTTGACTGTGCGCTTATAGGAGCATGTGCGGTAATTGGGTCGAATACGGTAGATATCACAATAATATTTTTCTTATTTCTCCATGAAAGCCCAAGTTTGGGTGCTCATTAGCAGTGCCTTGGAAAGGCGCTTCTAATGAGCACCACAACACATATTTTCATAGAGAAATAAAAAATATATCAATACTTTAGGATTAAAAAAAAAAGTGCTTTAACTAAAGCTATCCCAGCAAACACCCAACATCCCAACAAGGTCGTTACAACGTCGCTGCAATGTCATGATGTTGCAGTGACGTACGTTGTGAAGACGTTGTGTGTTTGTTGGGAGGATAGTACAGACTGGTCAGGCCCTAAACAATGCCACAACCAATGGTAACCCAGAAATGTCAGACAAAAATCAGGCTTAGCCTATTTACTCTAAGTATACAGACAAACAGGGTACATGCAGATCACATGTTGCAATAATGCAACATCTGATCAGGGTCCACACCGTTAATGCCATCCATTAAGCAATAGTCCAATGGCCTGATCAGACAAGGCTGATGTTGTTTGCATAAGATGATTACATAAGCATCATGGCTGAGCTGTGTTGTTGGGGTTTTGCATTTGACATCGGGTACATTTTCTTCTGATGAGGTTCAAATTTTGCACCATATATACCATTAGTATTGGGACACCTAACTCCTTTCCATTTTTTTCCTACCATTTTTAAAATTCAGTTTTCATTACCCGTTATTATTTTTGAAAACGGTAGAATGATTGGCAAACAGTGTAGACCCTGATCAGATGCCACATTCTGTGGCATCTGATCTTGGTCTACATTGTTTGATCAGGCCTATCTGTCCATATATTTAGGATAAATAAGGTATTTCCAATCGTTATCTAAAAAGATCCAGTAGCATTTTTTCCAGTCTATCTACAAATTCTTCCACCCATCCTTATCTGATAAACTTCCCTCAAATCTTAGTTTATTTTTTTTTCTTCTTCTTGTTTTCTTTCCAAAACTTCAACCCAAGAAATATCTGTTTTCTGCACATCCCCTGGCTATCTGACCTTTTCAATTTATTCCAGATCTGGTTCCGTCATGCCAAGAAAAGGGGATTTCCGAAGCCTTAAATCTTACATAAACAGCACAGCCCCCTATTTGCATCCAGTTTATCATATATCAATAGCTTCCAGTCAAAGATTTAAAAATATAAAAAGAATAAAGAAAACCTAGACGTAAACCTTCAATGCAAATGTTAACCCTTGTCCTACTGAACCCAGATATACCCTGTCTTTACAACAGTGTAGATCCAGATCAGTTGGCTTCCGAATGCATCTACACTGTTTGCCATTAACCCTTAGGCTGCTAATCATGACTATTGTCGCGCTGGAGGGGTCTGCCAACTCTAAAGCCTGTCAAACTTACTATATACCACATGCAACCATTCAGAGCAAGTGTTCTCATACAGTAGTGAACCTACTTTCATACAAACATGCCACTTTTCATTAGATAGTCAGGTGCTGGATTTTACCCCAACTAAAAAAGACCGAGAATACCAAATATCAAGCTGCCATTAATTTCAGCACTCACTTCAACAGATTGATCACGATTTTCTGGAAAAAAAGCCCATAACACCTGAATCATTTCCAGTGAGGAAGAAGTAGGAATAACAGTAGAACCTTTGTATGTCACTTGTTTCATTCGCAATAGTACACAGTAGGCGCTGGTCCCTTGTAACATTTTTTTTTTTTTTTAAGTGTCTTAAACGGTTCCTGACTACCCTGACTGGCCGATAACAGCCCGCTGTAGATTTATAAAGAATGCTTACTGGGTAAAGAGCCATAAAAAATTATAGTACAAAAAATTCTCAAATAGTTCAGTTTTAGTAGCAGATGAGTCACACAAAATGTCAAGTTTTCGGAGAAAATAAAGCTTGACAAGCAGATGATTCATATGAAATGTCAAGCCTTATTTTACTCCCTAAAACAAAAAATTTCCAATAAGCTTATTTGATCCCCCCCCCCCCCCCCCCCCCCCATAACCCCCAACACCACCATCACAAGGACCAAAACGCAATGGACAGACGGGACTTGAAAACACTATACCCATCCCCCAACATAAACACAGTTTGCAATGGATATAACAATCAGCATGTCCTTTAGGGTTATTGCAGACATGAACATATGAACAAGAAGACAAATGGATAGACAGACTGTTGAAAAACAACTATAAACTGTTTGTTTGTTTGTTTGTGTTGAGGTTTTACGGCCCAGTCAACCCAATGGGGTCATGTCGAGCGCAGTCAGTTTACCTAACCACACGTTTACTGGGCAGGCTTAGTCCTCTAAGTGGTTAACCAGTATTGTGCACATTCTTTCGCCAGAAAAACTATAAACTGTGGATACTTGGGATATACATGTATAGTGGAAGATGTCTGTTATCTACAGGAAAATAATCCAGAACAAAAATATCTTAATCCAACGTTTAGCATGCTGGGAAAAATTTTCAGCAGACAACATTTTGAAATATTTTTCTTATTTTTCCAAAAATAGGATTTGACATTTCATGCAAATAGTCTCCATTGTAGACAATATGCATGAAATGTCAAACCTGCTTTCTGGGAAAAATAAGAAAAAATATTTCAAAATGTCATCTGAAAATCTTACGCAGAGTGCTAGGTGTTAATCCTTAAAGCGCCAATCACAACTAAAGCAGACGACAATTTTGACTTTGTTTTTTTTAATTTTCAGAAGAAAACAAGTCTTGATATTTCATGTGAATCGTCTGCTTTTCTCTGAAAAAAAAAAAAAAAATAAATAAATAAAAATTTTAGAATGTCGTCTGCTACAAATTTTGCTTGGCGCTTTAAGGGTTAACCAACTTTTGCTACAAACATATACACTGTATAATCAAAACATTAAAATTGTCTTTTTGTTTGTGTGTGTGTGTTTGCTTTTTTTATATATAAAGAAAAAAAAAGACAAAACAGCAGCAGTGTGGGGCGCAAATGAACCTGTTAAAACATCAACCAATTTTAGATAGTTTATCAGTTTCATGACATAATATCGATATGAGAAGAGGTTTCATTCTTTTAAAATTAAAAAAAAAAACAACATTTTACAGAATAGATTGCCCTATCTTTTTATTTTAATTCATATTTAATATACAAAACTATTGGAATCTACAGCTAGTTTAAAGGCATTTATTTTCTTATCAATTTAGTGAGAGAGGGGTTGGGACTGGAAGCAGCATATTATGTAATAACCCTGACTTAAGTATTGGGACAGACATGGCCGTCACAGGGTCTTCTACACTGTTTGCAATTCATCCAGTAATATTTCATAAGGTAATAAGACTTAACCCTTAAGCGTCAATCACAACTGCAGCAGACAACATTTTATTTATTTTTTTTTTATTTTTCAGTGAAAACAAGTCTTGACATTTCATGTGAATTGTCTGCTTGGCAGACAATTCAAATGAAATGTCAAGACTTGTTTTCTCTGAAAAATAAAAAAAATAAAAAAAAATTAAGAATGTCGTCTGCTGCAAATTTTGCTTGGTGCTTTAGGGTTAATAAAACTGAGTCTCCATTGACTGTTCTTTTGTGTGTTTCCAAAGGCAACCTTTTGGATTTTCTTTGTTCAGATTTTAGGACAAGTACGGTAAGGAGATAAAGTGTTCCATTATTTAGCATAAAGTTGGTATTCCAATTTTATCACCATTCATGGTCAATAGACAAGTGATCTAATTATCATTTTCTGGCACCAAGTATACAAAGCTGTCTGCATCCCTCTCACTTGTTCTTTTTTTGATACCTACACAATATTGCTTTTTGGTTTGTTAAGTGGGTTTGATTGGCACCGACACACCTATTAATACCTTTTTCATCAAGCAGGAAGATATTATATCAGGCATTACTGTAACTCCCGATAAAGTCTTTTTTTCAACCAAAAAGTATTGATATTTTTGTTATTTCTCCATGTAAATGTTTGTTGCTGGTACTCATTAGAAGTTTCTCAGTGAGGCACTTCTAATGAGTACCAGCAACATATGTTTTGGTGGAGAAATAAGAAATATTTACCCGACACCTTCTCTTATCTACAGCCATGCATGATTACAATCACAATATTCTAATTTCAGAAGCTGAATCACAGGTAAATGTCAGACAGCCTTTATTTAAAATAAGCAAGGCGAAATTGAGTATTAAAAAACAAAAACAAAGAAAGAAGGAAAAAAATTTGAAGAAAAACAAGTTAAATGGTTATCTCATTTTAGCAACAAAATCTTGAAATAGTGTTTACCGCTGTCAATTTTAGAAAGCAAGCCAAAAATGTTATTTGACTCCTACTCATATATTTAACCATTAACCCAGTCAGCATTCTAAGTAAATCTATATCGGGCCGTCATCGGCCCGTCAGCCATCGGCCCGTCAGCGTAGCTGACGGGCCGATGACGGCCCGTCAGCGTAGCTGACGGGCCGATGACGGCCCGATGTAGATTTACGTAGAATGCTAGCTGGGAAAGTGCTAATCAAAATTGTAGCAGATGACACCTAAATTTCTTAAACTATTTTTCAGAGAAAATAAAACTTGGCATTTCATGTGAATCATCTGCTAAGTTTTAATTTCTCTTTGAAAAATGATAATAAAAGAATTTAAAATGTCTACTATGATGTGTTAACTCTTTAGTCTCCAATGGAGACACTTTGCATGAAATGTCAAAGCCTATTTTCTGAGAAAAAAAAATCAAAATGTCTGCTAAATGTTTCACCCAGCATGCTAAGCGTTAACTCTTAATGCCTCATTTAAAATTATACCAGATAACATACTAAAAATTTTTTTTGTTTATTTTTTATTTATTTATTAATTTTTTTAGAAAATAAGGCTTGACATTTCATGTGAAATGTTTTAAAATGTAATCAGCTATAACTGTGAATGGTGATTTAAGGTGAAGATGAAAAACAAAATACATGTAATTGTTATCCGCTGGTTTTGCCATTAGATTGCTCTTCAACCTTTGATATAAACTCTTGGAAACCTGGATACAACTTCCTGATATTTCTCTTATCTTTCATATTTATTTTCTTCTTCAGCAAAAACAGCTATAATTACCCTAAATATTCAGAGTGTAACAGATTTTCAAACTTATCCTAAGTTTGTACTAAAATTATTACCTGTAGACTGGCTCCAGTCTCCACTGACTAAATTTTTTTCTTATAATCCTGTTTGATAATCCACTAAAATAAAACCAAAATAACCACGACTATAAAGGCTGGTCACTAGTGACCAGCCTTTATAGTCATGATATTATTTTGGTTTTATTTGATTGGATTATCAAACAGGATTATAAGAAAAAAAATAGTTAGTCACTGGAGACTGGAGCCAGTCTATATTACCTGTTGATGTGTCTAAAAGACTACTGGATGATTACTGAATTTACCCTAAGTATTGGGACACCTTATCTACTTACCATACTTCTCCTAAAATTTTAAATAGTCCATTCTACTACCTCTTGATGTGTCTAAAATATTGCTGTATGTATGGCAAACAGTGTAGACCCAGATCAGAAGCCACAGAATATGTCTGATCAGGGTCTACACAGCACTCATCCAGCACTACTTTAGACATATCAATAGGTAGTAAAATAGATCTTTTCAAATTTTAGGACAAGACTTTAGTATGGTCAGGAGAAATGGGGTCCAAATACTTAAGGTATATAGGGTAGTGTTATGGGGTCAATGACTCACAATATTTGGCATCTCATAAGGGTCTACACTGTTTGCCACTCATCAAGCAGTTTTTTAGACACAACATCCTGTGGTAAATTGTACTTGTTCAAATTTTAGAACAAGTATGGTGAGGAGTTGAGGTGTCTGAATACTTAGGGTAAATACGGCACATCCCAAGTATTTAGACAAGCCAGGCCTGAGCAACCAGTTCAGACCTGGGTTTACATTGTTGGCCACTCATACCTTTTTTTATGGATCAGCTATGGCAACTCACACTGCTAACCATTTTCTACTTGTTGAATTGGCTGTTAAATCCAGGAATCAGTGTAACAGGTTCAGGTATAAACAGGTGTTGTACAGGTGTTTGAACAGGTGTTTTGTACAATCCATAAAAAAGGACCAGGACATAAATTGACCCCTATCTTCTGTAATATAACTATCACTGATACCATTTTTACCTTAACCCTTGTCCTGCCAAACCCGGATATACCTGCCTTTGCAAACTGTAGATCCAGATCAGTTGGCTTCTGAAGAAGCCAACTGATCTGGATCTGCACTGTTTGCCAATAAGTATGTGAATTTATAGCAACAATCCGGATCAAGTTATCTGATTGGCTGAAAATTAGAAGTAGGCGTGGCATCTTAATTTATTCAGCAGGACAACGGTTAAATATTCTAATACCTTAACTCCTTACCATATTTATCCTGAAATTTGAGTGTCCATTTTACTACCTGCTGATGTGTCTAAACTTACTGGATAAATGGCCAACAGTGTAGACCTTGGTGAGATGCTGTAACCTGTAACATCTGATCTGGGTCTACACCGTTTGCTCAGGCCTGTTAATCCAAAGAATTAGGGTAAACATGG
The DNA here is from genome assembly GCA_964016985.1 of Anodontia alba. NCBI lineage: Eukaryota > Metazoa > Mollusca > Bivalvia > Lucinida > Lucinidae > Anodontia > Anodontia alba. The sequence goes on along the minus strand of OZ024824.1, from coordinate 94,475,996 downwards.
TACTTTATGCATGCATATGAGGGCAGGTGCAGATATGGCAAAAATCAAACTCCCCAGATATAAAGGGAGAGAACCCATGTATCTGGATACAAATGAGAATCACAGACAGACAAATTGTATGCTGCAATCAACATGACCTGCATATGGATTCCTGTCTTTACTATAAGCAGGTTTTTATAAAAGGTTATGTTTTCTATTATTCATAGTCTAGATAAGAGGGGGTATCAGGTAAATATTTTTTCTTATTTCTCTATGAAAACATATGTTGTGGGTACTCACTAGAAGTGCCTTGCTGAGGAGCTTCTAATGAGTACCCACAACATATGCTTTAATGGAGAAATAAGAAAAATATCAATACTTTTGGATTAAAAAAACAAAACATCTTATCAAGAGCTATGAATAATTCTTATTATTGCTGAAAGCTGTTATACTTTTATTTTTACCTTTTTGTTGCCTTATTAACCCTAAATATTGGGATATCTTAACTCCTTACCATACATGTCCTAATACATGTATTTGAATAAGTCTATTTTACTACCCATTGATGTGTCTAAAATCTGCTGGACTGAGTGGCAAACAGTGTAGCCCCTGATCAGATGATGCAGAATGCAGCATCTGATCTGGGTCTACACTGTTTGCTCAAGCTTGTCTGTCTCAATACTTAAGTTAAATAGGGTTTCTTCTGATCTGACTAGCCTATATCTGTGTAGTAATATACAGAAGGTCATTGTTGGGTTTTCCATTGTATTTTTTAGTTTTGCTCTTTCTTGTATCTACAGAACTTTATTTTTTATACTTTGCTATTTTTAACCAAAATGTTAATAGCTTTTTGTGCAGGCTAGGTAATACTTATTCACTTCAGCTATCATCATCATATCAACGATCAGAATGCCTTTTGCATGAATTTGTTGAGTCTTCCTGTAGTTTTTCACCAGAATCTGATAACAGTAGCGATTTCGCCACTGGAACTACTTTTTATCTCACAGAACTATTTTTATTACCCGCTACTTGAAATCTCCTTTTAACAGAAACAAGATAAAAATAATAATAGCAGGTACAGATACTAAACAGAGAGAAAATTTGATGAGTAATTTTACTTACATTCAGGTAAGGTGATAACTGAGGGGATAATTTGGGATAATTTATGTAATTTTTGCATTTCAGGAGACTAAATACACTTGGTGGAGTTTCCACCATTTTTGACAGGGGAAGCAACTTTTGTGACTTCCTGTTTGCTTTCCTGTATACCAAGTCCCTTCTGAAAAGGTACATACTCTAAACAGAAGCAAATTCTTTCCTTTTAGAGCAGACCTCTTTTCAGATGGAAGCATAATAATTCTGACAGTCGTCTCCCCTGAAAGTGTATCAATTCCACTTAAAGATATCCTGTGGCTTGTAACTCATTGGAATCATCTCAGCAGTATGTTTTGGTGCGAATATATCAGAATTATCTTTTGAATACTCTTTTATTTGAATTAAAACCAATACCTCAAATGCCAGCAACAGATCAATGGTACAGTCTGCACAGCCTATGTACAGCCTATGTACAGCCTACAAGAGGCATCATCAGACTGTGAAACTCTGTAGATGCATTATTTAAAGACACAATAGAAGGGAGCAAACTCCAATTAAATAATTCTTATTGGTTAAATGGAGTTATCCTGCAGAGTTATCATCTGAAGCAGCAAACTACTAATATCTTTGATATCAATCTTTTTTACTTCCACTGAAAACTGCTTTAATTTCAAATTATAATCATACAACACAAAGCACTGTATTAAAGATTGTTTACATTCATGTACACAGGAACTTCTTTATAACATTGTTCATTACTGCATGGTTTCCAATATAACATGGTTTAACCCTTGCCATGCTGAATAAATTAAGAGGCCAAATCCACTTCTAGTTTTCAGCCAATCAGATAACTTGATCCAGGTTGATGTAATAAATTCACATACTTAATGACAAACTGTGCAGATCCAGATCAGTTGGCTTCAGAAGCCAACTGACCTGGATCTATCATCACGAAAACATACCTATATAATTTTGACCCCCTTAAACCCCACTTTTATATAGTAAAACTAGGTTTTACAGGGGTATACATTATTTTTGTTATTTCTGCTCAAAAACATAGATTGTGGGTACTCGTTAGAACTGCCTCGAAAATATCAGAATTTTTTATCTGAAAAATTGCCATTTTTTGGTGGTAAAATTTTCAATATATTTGGATAGGCGGTTTTTCGTAATGTACTGTTTGCAAAAGAAGGGTATATCTGGGTTCAGCAAGACCAGGGTTAAAGATGGACACTAAAAATGGTTTATCTAAACAAAAGTGTACAGCTTATACAGAAAAATGACCAAAAAGAGCAAAACTGCAAAAACTTTAGGTGAACAACTACAACTTGTGGAATAAACTACAAAAGTCTCATGTTTCATTTACCGAAACTTACGCCTCATTCTTCAAATCATTGTGAGCTTTGTCAAATTTACCTGTTAAATACTGATATACAGGAAGTTTTTATATAAAAGTTGACAGACTGTAAGGTCAACTTCAGAAGAGTGCCCTACAATCGACTTGTCTGTCCGTCCCTGGACAGTTTGTAAACTGTCCAAAGACTGCTTGTGAACTTGTCTGTGAACAGTTAGAGAAAATGGCAAAAAGCTAGATATAACAACTACAAAACAAAACATTTCAACACTTACATTTTTCTAGCACATAACCAAATAACATAACCTTCGAAAATGTCTCCAGTTTCAAGCACTGAACTAATGTCTGTTCAAAATCAAAATTTGCATAAAACTTTCTTCAAAAACCACTTGATTCAAAATGGCTGGGGATTTAGACTGGTTCATTAATTTTCATAAATATCTGAAATATTTGCCTATGGAGCTTTGGAGACAGTCCAATTATTCCACAATTTCAAAGACGTTTCCATGATAATAATCGCTGCAAAAACCGCTACAGATAATAGGGGTATCCATATAATATTTTTTATATTTCTCCATGAAAACGTATGTTGAGTACTCATTAGAAGCACCTCAATGAGGTGCTTCTAATGAGTTCTACAACATATGTTTTTGTGGAGAAATAAGAAAAAATATTAGAAATATTTGGTTGAAAAGAGCACCTTGTCTGGAGCTATGTGCAAATATTTGGCAATAAAGAACTTGTTAAACATGCATCCATCCATCAACTTTAAGAGCTATAATTTGATATAAGATACACCATGATTCTTTTAACAGGGTTTATAACAGGGTTTATAAAAATAAACATTTTTTTTTTTATTATTATTTTCAGACTATCATGGCAATGGATGTAAGCCATGTTAGCACTATAATGGATAAAAAATGATGTTTACATGGTTTGATATGGGCCAAGGAAAAAAGGTCCTTAAATTCCAGAAAAGCTTTAGAGGGCTTTTTCTTCCCAATGAAACTGGAATGGTATTACTATAGTTACCCTAAATATTCAGACATCTTCACAGCTCCAGATAAGCTGTGGTATCAGGAAAATATTTTTCTTATTTCTCCATGAAAACTTATGTTTTGGGTACTCAATAGAAGTGCCTAACCGAGGCACTTCTATTGAGTAACCACAACATAAGTATGTTTTTGTAGAGAAATAAGAAAAATATCAACAATTTTTGGTTGAAAAACAACAACCAAAAAACAACACATTATCTGGAGCTATGCACCATAACTTCTTACTATACGAACAGTGTTGACGTCTAAAATTGCTGGTTGAGCGGCAAACATTACAGGCCCTGATCTGACATTGGGATCTGCAGAGTCTGATCAGATCTGGGTCTACACTGTTTGTTTAGGTATAAGTGTCTGAAAACTTATAATGAATACAGTATTCTCTGTTTCTCCATAATAATACATTATACTTGGTGAAAAAAAAAAAAAAAAAGCAAACAATGCATGTCCATTTTTGGTTAGGAGTGGATGTCTTTAGCCCTTGTCCTGCTGAGCCCGGATATACCCTACCTTTGCAAACAGTGTAGATCCAGATCAGTTGGCTTCTGAAGAAGCCAACTGATCTGGATCTACACTGTTTGCCATCAAGTATGTGAATTTATAGCAACAATTCAGATCAAGTAATCTGATTGGCTGAAAATTAGAAGTAGGTGTGGCATCTTAATTTATTCAGCAGGACAAGGGTTAAAATTGTGTCATCTTAAAAATAAAACTGAATTAGAGTAAGAAGTGCCTTTGAGACATGAAATAATTGGAAATTCCAAAAATTGCATAATAAATGATAGTTATGAATATGTACATGTCTTGAGGGTCACAAGTCAAAATCTGCAATTTTCCCTCAATATATAGGCAACCAATATAGATTTTTGTAGTTTTTTGATAAGTGACCCCTCTGATGTGATGTAACATTAAATGCTTACTCGGTTGGGATGCATATGTGCTAAATAAATCTGTGAAATAAAACACTAAAAACCTAAAAACTTCCAGACAGAGATGATTTTTTACTGAGTAATATACATGTCATAATTTTGTCATATGGAGAAATATAAAATTTTTGAAGACCTTTACATCCAAACTTTTATAGAGCTTTACAAACTTCTCATTTGAGCAGACCTAGTAGGATATTTAACCTTTAGCCTACTGAGTTCAAACAGTAGCCAATTACAATTCATTGTTTATTATTTTCACAAAAAATAAAGCTTGAAATTTCATCCAGAATGTCTCCCTTGACAACAATTTGAATGAAATGTCCAGCCTTATTTTCTGTGAAAATTAGAAAATGTCACTCATTTTTTTATCGCATCTACAGACAAGCTAAAGATTAAATGCAATTAAGAACTAACCCATGTTCTCCCTCCAATAAATACATATCTGCTAACTCTTGTGAAACTAGCCTTTTCAGACATATATGTCAGTAAAAAGTCAGATCAGACTGCACATATCAGCAGTCAGGGCCCAGTTGTTCAAAGCATCGTTAGCTTAATGAGCTCGTTAAGGGTCATTTCGTTAACTGTTTAAGTGGATTCTATATACAATATTCTGATATTTTTTGCTGAAAAAATGTGAGTAGCTTTTGCACTGCAAAAGATACACACATTTTTTCAGCAAAAAATTTCAGCATATTTGCATATCACTCAATGTAAATTTGAACGAATCGTTAACTAACGACGTTGTAAGCTTTGAACAACTGGGCCCTGGTGTCTTTGCTATAGTGACAAAAACAGCACAGGTCCAGATCTGTTGTTTTGGCATGTGCAGGCTGACCTAAGTCTTTACTGTCCATATAAAAACACTGAAGATCCCTTTTTTATCAAATCACTGGATATCTAAACAACATCAACATGCAAACAGATTTGGGCCATTTCATGAGAAATCATACCTTATAATAATACATACTGTAATAACCCTAAGTATTGGGACAAAAAGGCCTTTACAGTGTAGATCTAGATCAGATGCTGCAGAATGCAGCGTCTGATCAGGGTTGACACTCTCTGTCATACATACAGCAATACAGCTGACTCTCGCTATCTGGACTTCGCTTATCTCGAATAACCGCTTATCTCGAAGTGAAAATCTGGTCCCTGCCTAAACATGAAATCTAACAACAGGTAAAAATATTGTGGAAAAGAGGAGAAATTGCTCCTAAGGAGCAATTTCTCCTCTTTTACACAATATTTTTCAATATATCTCTTACTTCAAGAGTCCAATTAGATTTGTTAAATGTGGTTAATCGAATTATTTTTTCAATTCTGCAAATATGATATGTCGAGGTACGGATATCTCGAAGTAGTTCAGAGAGTCCCTTGGAATTCGAGATAATGAGAGTCGACTGTATTTTAGACAAATCAGGAGGAAATGGAATGGACTATTTCAAATTTTAGGACAAGTACAGTAGATAAGGCATCCCAATACTAAGGGTAAATACGGTATTATGAAGCTCCAGATTAGAGTGTTATCAACATATATATTTTTCTTATTTTTTTCAAAGAAAACATATTATGGTGTGGGTACTCATTAGAAGCGCCTTGTGTAATGAGTACACGCTCCATAGGTTATAATGTAGACTGGCTCCAGTCTCTAGTGACAAAATATTTTTTCTTATAATCTGTTTATTAATCCACTAAAATAAAACCAAAGTAATATCATGTCTATAAAGGCTGGTCACTCTAGTGACCAGCCTTTATAGTCATGATAGTGTTTTTGGTTTTATTTTAGTGGATTATCAAACAGGGTTATGAGGAAAATATTTAGTCACTGGAGACTGGAGCCAGTCTAGTTATAATGGAGAAACAAGGAAAATATTAAAAGTTTTTGGTCAAAAAAGTGCTTATCTGTAACTTGGATAGGACATAATAAAAGCTCAGATATACTTGTGTAGCCATGCAGTCTGACCAAGGCCTTTGCTATTTGTCTTTGCTTATTGTGAATGGGTACATCTCCAAGGGAGAGCACTCTAACAAGCATTTGACTCATCTAAGGGGCTACTCTTAAGGGGGAGCAAACTATCTTTTAAGAGCAGTCCCATTTGAGAAGGAATTTATATACCAGCAAACAAATAATTTTTCCCAGAGTGATCTCCCTTATGAAGGGAAGGACAAATGTTCAGTTAAGACTGATCCGTCTTTTGACTGGTCCCTAAAGAAAAGAACTTCTTTTGTTTTAAATAGCATTCTGTCTATGGGAGGCAAGAAGCAAAAGATCAGAAACCTACTACATACAGCAGTTTTCTCCCTTGCTTAGATAACCGGCTATATTTGTGGAGAGCTCAGAACCTGAACACATAGGCGCTGCCTCTATGTGACTCAGTTGCCTGGCAGCGTTAAAAATCTGAAAACTGAAAACCTGAGCACACTGTAGACCAAATACCCAGACATAGATGTAGTTAAGATGCCTTTTTCAATCCAAAAGTAATGACATTTTTCTTATTTCTCCACAAAAACCTATGTTGTGGGTACTCATTAGAAGTGCCTTGCCGAGGCACTTCTAATAAGTACCCACAACATAGGTTTTCATGCAGAAATAAGAAAAATATTAACCCGAAACCCACTCTTATCTAGGCCTATGCCAAAGACCCTTTTCCTTCATGGTAGGACTCATTTCTTCATGGAAGAATAAGAAAATTACCAGATTTACCCTAAATATTCAGACAGAATGTTTAGCAAACTGAACTCTTTGCCATTTGTTTAGATCGACCAGGTGGTCAAATGTCCTTGTTCAAATTTTAGAATTATTATATGTCTGTATGTTTAGGGTAGCAACGGTAATATCTAAATCCCTGCAGAGTACACAATGGACTCGGAGGACTTGTTAAGGAGCAGTTTTTGGTGATAATTCTAGAGATAATTTTTCTTATTTCTTCATATAAACATATGTTGTGGGTACTCATTAGAAGTGCCTCAATGAGGCACTTCTAATGAGTACCCACAACATATGTTTTTATGGAGAACTGGAGAAAATTATCCCAGAATTATCCCAAAATACTTCTTCTCAAAAAGTCCTCTAATGAGCTAATTTAACATTTACCTTGTACTTTCCACCATCCATGAGACAGTTATAATATGGATGCTTGAAACAGAAAAATATGGTATTAGCATCCCTGATTCAGCAACAAACTAATCAAATAGCAGGAATATGAAGCAATGGTGGAGAACAAACACAGCATGCTGTGAAAACAGTCAAAACAAGCAGATAACAAAGAATTGATGCTTCCTTTTTTTTTTTATTTATTCTTTATAACTATCCAATAGTGGGAGACAACAAAGGAGATCTTTAGATATATGTTGTTCACAGTGGTTATCTCCCTTGCTTCTATCCACCATGCAGCACCATTTTCCAACAATTTGGAATATTTCTTTTATTATTTTTTTTCAGAGAAAATAAGGCTCGACATTTCATGTGATTCACAAGAAACATCAAGCCATATTTTTTTCCCCAAAAATAATAATAATTTAGACTGTCATCTGCTACAATTTTGCATCCAAGACGACTTCATGTATCATTGGATATGCTTTACCTACTCAGTGCAGTAGTGGAATATTTTATGCCTTAACCCATTGTATACTGAATAGACTCCCCCACACCATATATTGGAAGAGTCCAATTTCAATTTTAGGTAAGTCCGGCTATGAGATTTACATATTCCTAGAGAAAAATGGCAAAACTATTTGCAAAAAGTGGAGACCCAGATCAGACGCCGCATTCTGCAGCGTCTGATCTGGGTCTGCACTGTTTGCTAATTACCCTTTTACATGTCTCCCGACTACAATGGGTTAAAGTCAAGATAAGACCCTGTAAAGTACTAGCTAGTTGCTTTCTTAGGCTCATAGTTATTCCTGATGATGAATGACCTCAAAGGAAGTGAGCAAAAATATAACAAACAAACAGTGCGATAACTCTGGACCAATGGAAGCATAAAGTACACCCCTTTGTATGAATTTAAATATCAGTAAATGCTTAGCCAATGTCCTAGAACATTTTTCCCTAATTTTTCCTAAGCAAAATATGGGTTTTTTATTTGATACTTTTTTACTTTTCTGTCTTCTTATTAAGCATATCATTTCATTCATTGCTAAGCCTTTCCTTCAGGGAAAAACTAACAGAGCTTGTCATTTCATTTAAAACTGATACAGTTTGAATTAAATGCCAAACCTTTTCTTCTGGGAAAGTAAAACAATACGACTCATTCATAGTGTATCATGATAAATAGTTTCTTATTTCTCCATGAAAACATACAAGAAGCACCTCACTGAGGCACCACAATACATATTTTCATGGAGACATCACAAAAACATACCTATATAATTTTGACCCCCTTAAACCCCACTTTTATATAGTAACACTGGGGTTTGCAGAGGTATACATTCTTTTTGTTATTTCTGCTAAAAAAACATAGATTGTGGGTACGTGTTAGAACCTCCTCAGCAAGGCAGTTCTAACGAGTACCCAAAATCTAAGTTTTGAGCAGAAATATGAAAAATATCAGAATTTTTATCTGAAAACTTTCAGTTTTTGGTGGTGAAATTTTCAATATATTTGAATAGGCATGTTTTCGTAATGGATAAGAAAATATCAACACTTTTTCACTGCGAAAAGCCCCTTCCTTAGATCCATAGTAATTTTTTGTCTGCTTCTTTTGCCTTTTTAGCATGTTAACCCTTGTCCTGCTGAACGGGATATACCCTGCCTTTGCAAACAGTTTAGATTCTGAAGAAACCAACTGATCTGACTCTGCATTGTTTGCAATTCAATATGCGAATTTATATCAAAAATCTGGATCAAGGAATCTTATTGGCTGAAAATTGGAAATGGGCATGGCATCTTAATGTATTCAGCATGACAAGGGTAAACCTTAAAGCACCATTCAAAACTGGTGCAAACATCATTCTTTCTTTTTTCCTTTTTTCGGAGAAAATAATTTGAATTTTTCATTTGAACCATCTCCTTGGCGGTTGTCAAGCCTTCTTTTCTCAGAAAAGTAATAATAATAATAATGATAATAATAACAATATCTTAACCCTTCTCTTGCTGAGCACGATATGCCCTGTCTTAGCAAACAGTGTAGATCCAGATCAGTTGGCTTCTGAAGAAGCCAACTGATCAGGATCTGCACTGTTTGTCATTAAATATGTAAATTTCTATCAAAAACCCGGATCAAATAATTTGATTGGCTGGAAATTAGAAGTGGGCATGGCATCTTAATTTATTCAGCATGATAAGGGTTAAATGTTGTCTGCTGCTGTTTTGACTGGTGCTTTAAGGGTTAATGATAATAATAAAGCTTATGTTTTCAGTTTACCAAGCAAAACTTATTCACTAAAATTCACACCATCAATATTCTTTTTTTTTAAAAAAGTGACAGTCAAAAAAGATGGAAGGCAACAGCGACAAAGCTCATCTGATGAGCTTTAAAGCTACAGTATGCAAGCAACAAGCTGTGATATTATTAGTATCAAAGTTAAAGGGAATTCTGGGATATATATATATATCATGACTTACATTGGTACTCAGCTGTGAAGTGAGGGTGGAAACCTTCTGTTGGGCTGTCTCGAGTTCTCGCTTCAACTTGCGAATCTGAAAAAAAAAAGAGACAAAACTTGTACATTAGCAAGGTTAGAGTGCCTTAAAAAAGTATCACTGGCTAACCAGTTTCATGTAAGCACACTTTTCAAAAACTCTTTTAAATAACTAATGTCTTAATTTTTTTGCATTGATAATGAAGACTGAGGGGGCTTGCACCTGTGGGAGCTGAGATATGAGACCAACCCCAAAAACCTAACCAGTGGTCGGCAGATTTTTGCAAAAGTAGGTCACAGTGACCCAGTTTAGTCGGTCACCTGGGGTGGTGGGATGTATATGCACTGATGGGGCTAGTATATGCACTGATGGGGCTACCATGTGAGGAAGCTAATATAAAAAGTATTATTTCCAAAGAGTCCACAGACTCATGCAAAGACACAAGGATTGACGGACAAACAGATCACTGGCAATTATGTCTTGCTCAATGTAAATAGGCCCAATACAAGATGGTAATCACTGATTTCTTCCAACATGAGTACCCATGTACCCAGCCATATCTGGACTTGTAATGACAGATCCAGATAAGAAGGGGTATCCGCATAATATATTTTCTTATTTCTTTATGAAAACATATGTAATGGGTGCTCATTTGAAGTGCCTCGATGAGGCACTTCAAACGAGTACCCAAAACATATGTTTTCATAAAGAAATAAGAAAAATATCAGTCCTTTTTGGTTGTAAAATGAGCCTTATCTGGAGCTTTGACATAATGACCACTTTCTCATGTTGCAACCAGTTTAAATATAAATATATCAAAAATCTTCCCATTTTATGCAAACAGTTGTCTTGTTAAAAATATCAGATGTGATTGATGGGTATAAAATCTGCTTTCTAGCTCAAAATATTTATTTGCACCAAGTTTAAAAATATTGATTTGCCATTTTTCCATTGGCTTCATTCCCAAATCAGATAAATTACTGCAAATTACATTATACCAGTATCTCTTCTGATGCTCAAATATTGGGAAAATGATATTGTACAGAATTACTAAAAATTGATTTGATACAATTAAGCTCTCCAGATATTAAAAAGGAGCATCCTGATTTTTTTTCTCTCCATTTTTCCATGAAAAACATCAAGGTTTGGCATCTCAAAAGAAAATAATTGTCTCACAGAAATGACTGTACAACACACCTAATAGGCAAAGCATTCATTATGAGTGTGCGTAAGAAAAAATAGAGACCACCAAACAATAGACAAACAATAGAGACCACCAAAGAAAATTATTATGGGGGCTTCTCTTAAAGGAAAGAATTTGCTCCCTCTGGGAGCAAATTCTTTCCTTTAAGAGTAGTCCCCATTTTGGCAATGATGCTAGGGAGATTTTTTCTATATATACCTGGTTGTGCCTAACTTTGTTTTCAATCAGGCTATGCACGGCATCTCTATATATAGACCAGAAAATGGTGGAATGAAACATTTTTTTGGTTGAAAAAAAAAAAAAAGCCTGTGCTAACAAGTGGAGTGCTGATGCTGTATAACAAAAGTGTTTTCAGAAAATATTTTTTGTTAATTTTACACCAAAACATGTCATTTATATTTACAGCCATTTCTATCAAGTTTGATGAAAATCTAACAAAAGTATAAGTAGAAGTAGCTCACATCACAAACTTGGTAGATAAGCCTGAGTGCCTACGTCATATGACCCAGCAATGAAAATAGTTTTATGTTATGCCATGCACAGTGATGCACTGCAGATCATTTCTGTGAAATTTATGAAAATGCAATAAAAACTTTAGAAGTAATTCATGTCACAAATGGTTAGACAGATCAAATAACCATGGGCAGACAAAGCTGAAATGGCAAAATTCTTGATACATAATGGTATTCATCAGGCTGATCATTTCTCTGAAGTTTCATGATAATGTAACAAAACTTGAAGAATCGAAGTTCACATCACAAACTTGGACAGATCGACCAACCAACAGATTAACAAATCAACCAACTGACACAATGACTCCTAGATACTCCCTCTCAAGCTTCATTTGTGGGGGTATAAACATTATTATAAGAGGTGAAAAATCTCTTCATACCTTTTAGTAAATGGATCTTTGTTAATTTGTTTTTCCTATTACTGTCTAGTTGACCTATGACACACAGCTGTATGGTTAATATTGGAAATCTATCAAAGTATGATAGAGGATTCATCATCTCTGAACAAGGACCATAGTGTCAGATAAGGCACATTTTTCAGCCTAAAAGTACTGATATTTTTCTTATTTCTCTCCGAAAATATATGTTATGGGTACTCATTAGAAGCGCCTCACCAAGACGCTTCTAATGAGTACACAGAACATATGTTTTTGTGGAGAAATAAGAAAAATATAATGTGGATACCCCGTCTTATTTGGAGCTATGAAGTACAGGGTAAAATACTGAGTCACACCAATGATGTGTCATTGTATTTATTAAGAACTGAAAACCCAACATTGTCATCAAAAGAAAATTAAATCCAAATCAGAGCTGGTGCAAAGCCAGGCAATTCAATCACCTAGTTTAAAGTCATAATACATAAAATGTTAACTGAATGCATTTACAGAAAGAGAAACTAAGGTAAAAAAAAGTTTTTAGATTCTTATTCACTTTTTCAAAAAACTAGAAATGTATTTGTAAAACACTATGCCCCCCAACTATATTTTTGTCCCTACAATATGTCAGTCAACAAGATTTTCCTATGCTAAAATATCTGTCTGAAAAGGGGGCATAATTTGATAAAATATTTATATCAACTCACCAATATTTAATCAGGTCATGTACACATTAGTTCAAAACTGCTAGCAAAATTTCATAGGCCTAGCAAGTGGTTCCTTAGATGTTTTGCTAACAAGATTTTCGTTTCTAAAATGCCCAAGTCTGAAAAGGGGCCTAACTCCACCATAAAGAAAAAAAAAATATGGGTCAGCTAATTTTTCATAAGCAATGCAAATACCCAGCATACATGGTTCCAAAGATATGAGAGGTCTAAGGCATGACGTACAGATGGACCGATGGCCAGACAAGCTCAAAGCAATATGCCCTCCCAACTTCTTCTAAGTTGGGGGCATAAAAATAGCTGTTTATTTTTATTTTCAGATTAGGTACAGTCTGAGAAATTTTGGTTCATTTGGCAAAGCAACATGGCAGCACCTATTTAGAAAGCAAAAAGAGATTGTAATTTAAAAATTTCTTTGCAGGTAATAAAAATATCATACATTTGCAGTCTGAATCTCAATCTGGTTGAAAATAATTCTCAGATAAATGAGAAAACTCAATTGTCATGTACATTGTATATTCATGGCTTGAAAAAAATTTTCCATTGAAAAAAAAAATGAATATGCCCACATTTTTTCAGCAAAAATATTAGCGTATAATGCCATATTTCATGATCAAAGTTCTAACGATACATTAACTAACGACATCGTTAGTTTTGAACAACTGGGCCCAGTACTTAGGTTGGAAAAAAGTGCTATGATATGAGGGACAAATGAGGCAGTGCCTGACAAGCTAACTTTTTTTTTTCCTAACCACATCGACATTCTTTCGCCAGAAAGTCTACACTTCTGCTCTCTTTAGAAGACACATAAATGTACCAGTAGTTCATGACTATCTTGCGTGTTGGTTATAAATTCAAACAAGATCTTACCTCGTGATTCTGTTTTTCTTCAGCCTGCAATAAAAAAAAGATATGCAATTAGGGGAAAATGGCCCTTATATAATGCCATATACAAACAGCAAAAGCCTAATCCAGCCTGCATACCCATGCTGTCTGATCAAGTTTTCTCTGATTGTTGACATATTCTTCAGTATCCATTTATTAACACTTACAGTGCTATAGAAATTCAGCAGACAACAAATTGATTACATTTTTCTTATTTTAACCCATAAAATAAGATCTGACATTTCATGCAAACTGTCTCCTCAGGAGACAGTTTGCATAAAATGTCAAATCCATTTTATGGGAAAATTTAGATAACAAAATATCGTCTGCTGAAATTTTTACCCAGCATGCTAAGCGATAAATGAAAGGGATCGGTCATAAAATTAAGCAAATTATGGCAGGCAACATTCTAGCATTTTTCATTATTTTTTCAGTGGACATAAGAATTGAATATCACCTGGAATTGTAATTGGCATTTTAAGAATTAAATTTCTGACAAAATCAGCAGAAAACATATATCTGATACTTTTCTTAATTTCTCCAGAAAACAGAGTTTGACATTTCACAAATCACCTCCACTGATGATCTGATCATTTGAATGTAATTTCATGCCTGTTTTTGAAGGGAAAATACAATCAAACCTGCCTAAATAAGTACATGTACCTGTACTAAGCAATCACCACACTTTAAATGCCACTTTTTCAGAGCACCTAAAAGGAAAGTAAGAGTAAATTTACCTATATAAAGCAAGCACCTGTCTTTAGCAACCACTTTTTGACTTTCCCTAAGGTGCTTGTTTTATACAGGCTTGACTGTAAGATGAAAAAATAAAAAATTGCTGGCAAATGCTTTACCCTTTCCCCTCTGTTTGTGAATTGGACTCTTCCATCTTTAAATTTAGAAAAAGGTGTGTCATTACAAAAATGAGAACAAAATGGCAAAAAGTGTAGATCCAGATGGATCATTATGAGGTAGAGGTATATGGTTTGATCGGTTAAATTCAGCAGTCATAAGGTTAAAGCAGGGCCTGACAAATCCATTGCCCAGTTGCCCGGGACGTCCAAATCTTGGCTGGGTAAGTGATTTTTTATTTCACTTGCGCAGAAAAATGTATAGAATATATAAGGAATATTGTAATTCCATGCTATTTTCAAGATGCTGTGGACTGCCGGGCAATTGGTTGAAACTTGAATTTGTCAGGCCCTGTTAAAGCCAATTCTATAAAACTCCATACCTAAGATCAAAGTACTTGGGGAATACATTCGCTCCAAGATATCAGCAGCTTTTGTCAATGATATGTACATATTTATTTAATAGCAATATAATAAGCAATAAAAATATTTGTCAAAAAAGATATCAAAGACGGCATGCATCTGTCATGGAACAATAAAGAATAATAAAGAATGAAAATTAGCTCCAGATAAGGTACCTCTTTCAACCGTAAACTGATTTTTTCCTTATTTTTCCACAAAAACATAATACATGTATTATGTTGTGGTTTCTCCTTCGAAGCGCTTCTCGAGGTGCTTCTAATGAGTACCCACAACATGTTTTTGCGGAGAAATAAAAAACTATTTGCCTGATTCCCTTACCCTCTTATCTGGAGCGACAGAGATATAACCTAATTTTTCCATTTCAACTTTTGTTTTATAACATCCTGGAGTGATACATCTAGGAAAATATGCTCTAATGGCTTACTAATGAGGTGCTTTCATATTTTTCCTTATTTCCCCATGGAGAAATGCCAACATCTTTTTGTGGTATATTCAACATACATATCTTTGCAAATTATAAGTGCTATGGTAATTCTAGATTATCATAGCTGCTATCTAGATAAATATTTTATTTTTATTTTTACAGGAAAACAATTATCTTCTGTATACTCATTGGATTTGCATCACCGAGGCAATTCCAAGGAGTACCCACAACATGTTTTCTCGGAGTAATAAAAATCAAAATCAATACTTTTTGGTAGATGATAATGATGTGGTTTTATGTCTCTTTCAATATTATTTAAGTCATATTGAGATGATGAGGGTGAATATGTAAGGCTCTGTCCCATGAAGCAGTGTACAGTCCAGAGCTTAATTCCACCTCTAACGGAATTTGTGACCCTAAGTTAGGAGTGCTAACCCCTTGGCCACCCCAATGTTTCACTTTTTGCACCTTCTGACACATATAGCTATAATTATTCAACCCTTGTCCTGCTGAATAAATTAAGATGCCACTCCCATTTCCAATTTTCAGCCAATCAGATTACTTGATCCAGATTTTTGACATACAGTGAACCCTCGTTACAACAACAGCATTTGTTCCCAGACAGTTGCCATTAAAATGAATTTGCTGTTGTACAGAATACTTAATGAGTAGATTCATATGTAAGAAAGGTCTTGTTTTGTTCTTATTTCCTTATACAGCATATGTTTTGGATATTTGATAGAATTGCCTCAGTGAGGTGATTCTAACAAATGTCAAAAACATGTGTAGCTTGAAGTTTTAATGCAGTATTCTTGCATAATTTGTGACTAATCATTTCCTCATGGTGAAGGTTTTGTGACATTCAAATTGTCATTATAACATATTTTGTCGTATCGAGTGTTGGTATAAAGAGGGTTGTCTGTAAATTCACATACTGAACAGCAAACAGTGCAGATCCAGATCAGTTGGCATCAGAAGCCAAATGATCTGGATCTACACTGTTTGCCAAGGCAGGACACATCCGGGTTCAGCAGGACAAGGGTTAAAACAAGAGCAAAGATTATTTGAATATTAAATGAAGAGAGCTGATATGAAGCAGACCACTGGTAAGTACTTACAGTAGAGTAGACAGATGATGAGCTGGAGACCAGTGACAGCGATGATCCATGTACTGAAAATAAAAGAAAACATGATACATGTATAAAAAAAAACAACAAGAAAATTGCTATTTCGAGAAATGTTGATTAGACTTATAAGAAATCTTCAACATGTTCTAAGCTTCAGAATACTGATATCATCTTGGCTAAAATTAATGTTTATTAAAAAATGTATGTTGTGGATATAAATAAAGTGATACTAAACTAAAGGATATTTTTTCCAATCAAGAAATCTGGCCTCAGTGAGGTAGTTTCAATAAGTGCCCATAAGATATATTTTCATTGCAATATATCTTCTGAATACTCCCTAAGTCATCACGAAAACATGCCTATACAATTTTGACCCCTTAAACCCCACTTTTATACAGTAAAACTGGGGTTTACGGGTATACATTAATTTTCTTATTTCTGCTCAAAAACATAGATTGTGGGTACTCATGAGTACCCACAATCTATGTTTTGAGCAGAAATAAGAAAACGACCAGAATTTTTCATCTGAAAGTTTTCATTTTTTGGTGGTAAAATTTTCAATATATTTGAATAAGCATGTTTTTGTAATGAGAATATCATGGTGTTTGCATTAATTTTGGCATTTGGTGCCATCTTTAAATTGATAGAGAAACCCAGCTAAGAAATTTCCTGGGCTGCAAAAACTTGCGACCTCAGTGTCATCTGCAGTATGCTCTGACTTCCGGCTTTATCTGGAGCTGCTCAGTTTTTACTTACTTTTTTCTGTATGTCCTGTCATGCTGTTCAATCAAGCTATATACAGTCTATAAGTCCAGAAACTGACTAAAATGTGTCAACACAGAATACTATAGTCAAATGGACTTGTTCAAATTTAAGAATAAGTATGGTTAAGGAGTTTATGGCAACCAAATATTTTGGGTTATTACAGTAAAATGTTCCTTTAGTTAAACCATTAGAGCTCATCTTGGCTGAAATTAATGTTTATTAAAAAATGTATTTGTTTGTTTGTGTTGAGGTTTTACGGCCCAGTCAACCCAATGGGGTCATGTCGAGCGCAGTCAGTTTACCTAACCACATGTTTACTGGGCAGGATTAAAAAATGTATGTTGTGGATATAAATAAAGTGATACTAAGCTAAAGAATACTTGTCTGTGGGACAAGTATGAAGATGACAAACAGAATTTTCTCACCTAAGGTTACCGGTGAGCCCTATTTTTTTGAAAAAAAAAAAAATTAATGGAAAAATATTTTAAAACTTTCAAATACACATTTTTCCTTCAGTTTGTTGTCTGCAAACATTCAAGTTCATCAGTTAAGTATTATCTGAATTTCACTTCAACATCATCAGTCCAGATTATGAGATAAATTGGGTTTTCAAAAGACAATTTCTGTAACTTTTGAACCAAACATGATTATCTTGTGGGTGCACAATAGAATTTACTTTGGAGAGCAATTCCAATCACTACCCATAGCTCCAGATGTCTTTTTTTTTTTTTTTTTTCAACTGAAAAATATTGATATTTTTCTTATTTCTTCATGTTGTTGGTATTCATTAGAAGTGCCTTGGTGAGGCACTTCATACATCTGTGAGGTGCTTCTAATGAGTAACCACAAAATGAGTTTTTGTGGAGAAATAAGAAAATTATTATATGGATGTCCCCTCCCAGCGGGCACATGACGTAAATATAACGTTGCCTCAACGTCAATGCAACGTCATGACGTTGCATCGACGTTGAGGCGACGTTATATTTACGTCATGTGCCTGCCGGGCTCTTATCTGAGCTATGTTACCCAGGTGGTATGTTTTGGTGACAAAATAAGAAAATGTATCCAAAATTATCACCTTATCTGGACCAATGAAAATTTACTCACAGCTATCCTCATCATCTCCATTAGCTTTTGTTAGTGCTAGTGGACTGTTGTACGGTAGACTGGAGCTGGTGTTGGACCGCACTATCTGCTGCTGGATCACTGGGTTAATTGACGGGCTTGACCCGTAACTCATCATCGGGTATGTGAACCTTGATGAAGCATGTGAACTATTGCTGGGCGTAGGCGATGTTGGTGGTGGCGGGCTTGGCAACTGCGAGTAATTCTGTGACATATCTTCCCCGGCACTATGCTGAACCTGCTGTGGATTGGCATAGTCAGAGTGTGTGGATTTCATACTGTTTGACCGCGAGAGGCCGTAACCTTGAGACTGAGCGAGAATACGAGCACTTGCACCACTCAGAGCTCTTGCTTGCTGTATCTGTGCTTGTATGCTTGTAGCAGACGACAATGCATCCATACTCTCACTGTCTGACACATGATGATAAATTTGTCTGCCGTCTGCTGTGCACACACCACCATTGTTTCTAATCCAATTTCCTGGGCTGCCAGAATTTCTGGGACTACCCATGGCATATTCAAGGGGCACATAATTTCCAGTATGGCTGCCATTTATAAGTGCTATGTGCCCTGGAATATGTACAGAACTATAGGGACTATTTTGTCGTGAGCCATCTGGCTTGCTGTATGTAGCATGTGGGTTAGAGATTATAGTACTACCACAAAAGTTGCTGTTATCACCTTGTAAAGGCATCCGTGATCTTATCCCGCCTTTACGGCGATCCAAGGAATTAGATTTGTACATTTCCATTTCAGTCTGAGCTGCACTAGATGATTTACCTGAAGTACCGTGACTGCGTCTTTCTAATGAAGCACTACTGTACTGAGGAATAGAATTTGTCTCTTTTTGATTGGCTGCATTTTGTCTTTGAGCAGCCATGCTTTGTTCCTGTCTTTGTTTTGAGGTAGCAGTATGATATTGTTGAGCTATTTGATCTAAACCATGTTTTGCTAATCTTGAACCTACAGCATTTGAACCAGCCTTAGCTCCAGGGGTACCAGGGGCAGATCCAGCAGTCCCCGGAGCGCTCTTTGAACTTCCCACTGAGCCGGTACTCGTGTTACTGAGGGGTCGGCGGTATCCATAACCAACCCCTGCAGCTTGTGCTTGTCGAGCATTCTGCATGTTTTGCATTTTACGCATTCTTTCTTCATAAATATGTGACTGATCAGTGTTTGTTTCTGAATCACATTTTGTTGCAGGATATCCCTTTTCACTTCCCGCATAATCACCAGTAGTACTTTGAGATCGGTAATGTACATGTATATCAGGCTGACTAGCATTAGACAGTTTTCTCAGTGGCCCCAAACTTTCCTGTGGAATGCTTCCATTTCCACCACGCCACTGCTCATAACCACTGTACAAGTATGCATAATCTGCTGGATCACTGCTTAGCAGTCTATTATTTTGTAAACTGAATTTTCTCCAGCCATGAATCTGTGTCCCACCCCCACCCACATCACTAGCATAATCTGAACCAAGAAAAGCACTAGTCCCCAAATTTGGCACCCGCTTTCCGGGTGATGCACGTAGCTGGGCATTCGTCAGATTCCTTAAAAGGTCATTTGGTCCCCGTTTGAGGCTGTTATATGGGTTTGAATCATTCTGTCCGGAGCCAGCTGTAAGGTTCCCTTCATCCGTGCTGATTTCATTGATGGCATCACTGATGTCTCCACTACTGATAGAGCTGCTGTCATCAAAACTGCAATAAAAAGAAATAAAAATCACTGACAATAAACCACAACCTCTTTACAACACTTGCTGGGATCTGAAGCAAAAACCATTTTAACTAAACATTTGTGTCTAAACAAAAATGTGTAGATTGTATAGAAAAATGACCATTTATGACTATTTCCTTCATATTTCAAAATCTTATCAATAACTTACTGAACAACCCTCATTTGTATGTCTGTGTTTCTTATGTTCTTGATAATGATTAACCTTTACATAATACTGTTTGATCTCATCTTAAAGGCAATAAATGTTACCAAGAATTTACAAGATCCTTAAAAACAGGCCACAGACACAAAAGCTTCTCACAATAATAATAATTTGAGCCCCCCCAACCACACACACACACAAAACCTACAATGAGATCTGTGTGACCAGCAAAGACTCAGATCAACCTGTACCTCCACCCAGTATGGCAAGGGTTCTAGTTCATCTCTCTTTGGAAGCTGTAGGAGGCACATGCAATCAGAAAGATTCAGATGCACAGGCTGATCTGAGTTTTGCTGGTCACACAAGTCTTATTGTAGGTTTTGTCCTGTGCTCACTCATTTGGTATTCCAGGGGTATCCAGAAAAATATTGTCTTATTTCTCCATGAAAACATATTCACACTGAATAAAGATCATTTAGTGCTTTCAGGCAGAAATATAACCAAAAATAACATTATTTTCTTTACCACTTACCATGCTATGGGCAGATTTAGCAGATGACATTTTGAAGTATTTTCCTTATTTTTCCTAGAAAATAGGATCTGACACTTCACGCAAGACAAGGAGACAATTTGCATGCGGTGTCAAATCGTTTTTTCTAGGAAAAATAAGAAAAAGTATTTTAAAATGTCATCTGCTGAAATTTTTACCCAGCATGCAGTGTAAGTGTCCTCAAACAGTTACTGCACTAGAATGGCTCCAGTCATTTGTTTTTTTATTCTTAATCTGAACATTATTTTCTCTCTCTTTAATCCCTGTTGTCTCCTTATATCATATGTTCATATATTTTCCACTAAGGGACATAACTGATAAACTCATTATAAGCTATACTAGATTGTATACCTTTGAAAAGAAAAGAAATAAGAGAGTCTGACCACAGTACTGCACAGAAGGTACACTAACTTTTAACCAAACTGCAATATTTGAGCACCAAACCCAGATCGTGACACAATGTTTAACCCTTGTCATGCTGAATAAATTAAGATGCCATGCCCACTTCTAATTTCCAGCCAATCTGATTACTTGATCCGGGTTTTTGATAGAAACTCACATATTTAATAACAAACAGTGCAGATCAGTTGGCTTCTTCAGAAGCCAACTGATCAGGATCTACACTGTTTGCTAAAACAGGGCATGTTGTGCTCAGCAAGAGAAGGGTTAACTGTTTTAAGGATGGCAGCAGATCAATTTGTCTTCATAATATCAAAGCAGCAGAAACTTCAACTTGATAACTTGTCAAACAATCCTTCAAACTAACTGGCTGTAACTCAAATAACCCCATCAAAGTTTGACAACCACTTTGCTCATTTATTATTCTATTGATCAGCAAATCAGCAACAATGGAATACAGAAATATCTTCTTTTTTTTTTTTTTTTTTTTTGGTGAATCATAAATAACAATTTTTAATCAACAAAAAAATACCTGTTTACATTGACTGGCATTAACACAATGAACAATGTTATGTAACTATTTATAATTTATTGAAAAGAGTGTTGGTGTGCTCTG
Source organism: Anodontia alba (assembly GCA_964016985.1). Taxonomy (NCBI): domain Eukaryota; kingdom Metazoa; phylum Mollusca; class Bivalvia; order Lucinida; family Lucinidae; genus Anodontia; species Anodontia alba. The sequence goes on along the minus strand of OZ024824.1, from coordinate 94,454,141 downwards.
ACTTCATGATGGCAGCTTCACAGTTCTATTGTCAGTCAAGCCAACAAACCTGATACCTAGAAGTGTTTACTTTTAAATTGTATTTTCTGGGTAGCACAGGTGCCAGAATACATCTGCTACAAAAAAGTGTAAATCTAAACACTTGTATAAAGCTTATGACATTCTTTCAAAACAGTTTTGACAGATTTCTGGCCTTGGCTTTTTCATTCAACTGGGAGTTGTATAAACAACTCAGACAGTAGTGTTAAAGTTGAAATGGACTGTCTGTGAGCAGAATTTGATGAATGACAGTTACATACCTTATATCCAGACATATTTTTAGAAACTCTCCTAGATTAACATTTTTTGACTATATGAAATTAGAACAAAGTCAAGATGCCAAGAAAATCAAAGCACTGACAGTACTGATGGACTGTCTCTAAATGTAGGCTAGGAAAATGGTCCAGAACAGGGTCTTCAGTCTCTTTCATTTAACCCTTAACTTCCTGTAATTTAAGCAAACAGTGCAGACCCTGATCAGATGCCACATTCTGCGGCATCTGATCTGGGTCTGCACTGTTTGCCAATATCCTAGTCCAGGTTTTCCAGATAATCCCCTTTACACTGCACAGATGTCACAGTGATAAGAACAGCGCAGCTATAAATAACCGTTACCTGGATTTCATCTAATGTGCAGTTTTGATTACATTGGTCAATGATACACCTTAGGGAAATTTTGGTGTTTATAGACTATGGCTCCATTGTAAATTAACCCAGAAATGTCAATCCTCAAGTATATAATAATAATAAAATAATAATAATAGACTTTATTTCAAGAGGGTGACACATTTAGCAACAACTAATCTTCCATGAGGCCCTCATTAACTACAGATCTATACATATACAGAAATTCACAAGAGCTTGCATTTAAACCTAAAACTACATGAATCAGAAAAAAAAAAAATATATATATATGAAAAGCAAAGGCACAGATTGAGCTGTCTATCATGTAACCATATTTTCACCCTAGATATTGGGACATTTACACCTTAACCAATCAGTTTATTTCAGCCAGGTTGTTGATACAAAGCCAAATATTGAATGGCAAACATTGCAGATCCAGATCAGTTGGTTTCTGAAGAAGCCAACTGATCTGGATCTATACTGTTTGCAAAGGGAGGGTATATCCGAGCTCAGCAGGACTAGGGTTAACTCCTTACCATACTTCTCTTAAAAACTGAAGAAGTTCATTTCACTACCTGTTGAAGTACCTAAAAACTGCTTGATGAGTGACAAACATTGCACACCCTGATCAAATGTTGTGTTCTGCCAATTCTGACTTGCATCTATACTGTTTGCTCCGGTACGTCTGTTCCAATAATTAGTGTTAATACAGAATTCAGACTGTAACTGTTAACCCCTAGTCCTGCTAGCAGGAACCCGGATATACCCTCCCTTTGCAAACAGTGTAGATCCAGATCAATTGGCTTCTGAAGAAGCCAACTGATCTGGATCTGCACTGTTTGCCATTCAGTATTTGAATTTGTATCAACAGCCTGATTCAAGTAAACTGATTGGCTGAAAATGAGAAGTAGGCTTGGCATCTTTATTTATTCAGCATGACAAGGGCTGTTCAACCATTTGGTGATTTAAACAATGCTGGTTGAATAGCAAACAGTGCAGACCTTTAGGAGCAGTTTGATCAGGGTCTACACTGTTTGCTTAGGCCCACCTCTGAATATCTAGGGTAAACAAGGTAATCAGAGCTCTGTTTTTGTCAGCACATTCTATTGCAGATTTAGAAATTCTTTGAAATTACCTTTTTGGCTGATAATTGGCCCAGTTATAGTTTTACTGACAGACCATTCTTCTTAAAAACAATGAATAACATTGAAAACAGATGCTATAGCATTGACACTGACTAAAGATCACCTGGACCATACCAAGTGAATAAGTGTCTTTGAGCATTATACAGTATTTTTCTGAAGTATTTGTACAGACAGGTTTCAGCAATCAGTGTAGACACACATCAGACTCCACATAATTTGTTGTCTGATCAGGGTCTTCTCTGTCTGCCACTCATCCAGCAATATTTAGACACATCAGCAGATAGTAAAATTGCCTTAACCGTTAAAACGCCAAGAAAACCTGCATCTGAAATGTCTTCTGCTTATGTCGTCTGCTGAATATTCTTGCAAACTTTTCAAACCTATTTTTGCATACAGGCAAACAGTGTGGACCCTGATCAGACTGCTCCTAGAGGAGCAGTCTGATCAGGGTCCACACTGTTTGCAAAAAATGACTTTCAAAATCACAAGCAGATGACAAAGCAGATGACAATTGTTGTGACTGTTAATGTTAGGTAGATATGCTAGAATTGATCGATCTAATCGTACATGTCCAAAATGCTCACTGGGTGTTTTAGGAGATGAAACTCATTTCTTGCTAGAATGCCCCACTTATCAGGCATCCAGAGTACACCTTATTAAAGTTGTGGTCAATAACTGTAGAAACTTTAATATGATGAGCAATTCTGATAAATTTTTCTGGCTTTTAAATTGTGAAAATGACAAAATAATACAAGAACTAGCTAATTTTGTTCATATGAATTTAGACTACTAAAGTCTTGTTAAACAGCCTAACGTTTTAATGACGGAGACATGGCAGAATATTCTGCATCACGTGTGCATGCTCATGTACGTATGTTTTCAATTTTTTTGTGTATGTGCTATACTGCATTGCATAAACATTGTTTTAAAATTAAGAGAATCAGGATACACTTACGGAAACCTATTCAAATTTCATAGTAATAGTACAGCAAGGTTCACGTTTTGTAATATTTATGTCATATACATGCTGATGATAATTCATGTCATTCCATAAGTTGATGTTATCATGCTGCCTGTCCCCCGGCTGTGTCCATACTGACAAATAATGATATTTAGCGATGGGGTATGCAAGCGCACCCCGCAGTAAGTTTCAGGTGAGCTGTCTTGGGTACACGGCTACGTTCTTGTGCACTGGATTCGCTGGTCGAGGTGGTTGTGGAGGGTACAAGCAGTAGGACGGTATGCTCTGGATCACTTTATTCCAGTGATTTTGGTGGGCACCCTTGCTGAGAGGCATGCGCCAGCGGACTCATTTGGGGGAATAGGGTATATAGATAAACAATAGATAGCATTTACTATATAATATAGATCATAATATAGTTGCTTTTTTTTTTCGTTTGTTACATTGTTTCTGTCCTTCTTTCACAGTAATTATTTTCTGTCATTTGGAACTCTTTCCTTGATTATTCATTTGTTAGTACATTTTGATGCATCTGTATATGCTCCTATGTGAGCCGAAAATTCGTAATAAATATCTTGTATCTTGTATCTTGTTAATTTGAGGGGTTAAATGTTTGAATTTTAGGATAACAAGTGCATCAACCTGCATCATGGGCATGTTGATTATAGCTGCAACTGTATCATTTGTTCTGATTTATTCCAAACTCATGAAGAGTGAAAAATGCAGGGAAAAATCACTTTGTGCACCCAACATTTTAGTACTTGTTTTTCACCAGAAATGGAAACTCATATAAACATTCTAGTTATAATAGATATTTGGACCATATATGCCCAATATAATGAGTGTCACGGAATATCAACACAGACTGACAAAGTATCTGAATATCTAATCAATTACTTGTTTGTTTTGAAAGACAGACAGCCCACATGAGAGTAAATTTGGTGCACAAAGCAAATATTATGAATCTCATAAAAAAAAAAAAAAAAAGATAATTCAGTCAGATTCTGAAAAACCAGTTACTGACAAAACCTTAAATTATGCCTTCTTCACCATTATGAAAAAAATTATAGGGGGGTAGGATACTATGGTAAGGAATTAAGGTGTCCTATGGAGACAATTTGCATAAAATGTCAAAGACTATTTTCCAGAAAAATGATAAAATTATCAACGACTTACTGATTGCTCAATTTGCCCAGAGAATGGTAAAGTTAAAGGTTAATGCCAAAGATCAATTGCTGATCATCAGATTTCGTTTGAACCACCTGTTTGATGAATCAGTTTCACTAGTATTTTTTTTTTCTTCTGTTTTCATTATACTACATCTCATCATCATCTCTGAGGCAAAAATAACATCTCAGCCTTAATTACCTGCACACTCCAAAGAGCATATCAGCCAGCACACCCACAGAGACCAATCAGGGTATATTTTATCTGTGTGTTATTGCATGGGTATGACTGCTACATTTGATGTATTTTATATGCAAGATTTTGAGCTGACAGCAATTATCATCTGTACTGGGCTTGGGTCAAAGAAACACCATTTACCATAACAACCCTATTGGGACACCTTAGGCCTAAAATAAAAAAGTGTGTGTTTCAGGTTACCTGGCTGTGCCTAATTTTTCACCACCGACCCTAAAGTTTTTTAAGGATTCTGCGGTGGTTTTCCCGTTCGGCCGTATTGTTTTCCTATTAACCCTATATAAAAACTTTTAACAAAATAAAAGTTTTTTCCGACCTACCTTCCCTATTTTAAAATTCCATGAAACCTGAAACACACATATATTTTTTTTGCCTTATCTACTTACCGTACCTGTCCTAACATTTGAAATAGTCCATTCTACTACCTCCTGATGTGTCTAAAATATTGTTGTATGTATGGCAAACAGTGTAGACCCTGATCAGATGCTGCATTATGTGGCATCTGATCTGGGTCTACACTGTTTGCAAAGGCCTATCTGTCCCAATACTTAGGATTATTATGGTAGTAAGTTCATCATAAGCCTCTTCATACTATGAGAAAACTGCCTTATGTATAATCAGGAACAATAAAGGCCAATGGTTTCAACCAAAAGTGTTGATATTATTCTTATTTCTACATTAAAAAGATATCGGTAATGCTTTGCTTTTATGGAGAAATAAAAAAAAAAAAAAAAAAAATTTCTTCTAGTGCTATGAAAATAGTAGCTCATATTGCACATCCTCACAGTCCAGGTTGGGCTTCTGCTGCTTACTGGTCAAAATCTTCAAACTTCAAATGTGTAGTGTATAAAAAGTGACAGCCTAACCAGACTGGACAAATACACAGGGTGGGCCCAGCTCTGAGGGGCCCAGGGTTTTAACTGTCTGTATTTGGGGTGAGTTGTATCCAAATAATTATTTTTCTAGAAAAAACAAAAAAATATCAATTTTATTTCTCCATGAAAAAATATGTTCTGGTACTCAGGAGAATTATGTGATAGTTGTAGATAACAGGTTTCCAAATAAATATTTTTTCTTATTTCTCCGTGAAAATATCTGTTGTGGTGTTCATTTGGAATTGGCTCTCTTAGGCAATTCCAATAAGAACCCACAACAATGTTTTCATAGAGAAATAAGAAAAATATCAATATTTTTGGCTGAAAGTAGAGCTATGCCGGCACAAGGTACATTTTCATCTAATTGGTCGGTTAATGACACATCATCCTTCATCAATCTCTCAGCTTCTGTTGATAGAACTGTTCTAATAAGATTAGCTAAACACTGAGAGAAAGCTAAGAAACTCCTCAGAAAATATAAGAAGATTACAGAAAGTAGTCCGTAATAACCCTAAGTATTGGGGCAGACAGGCCTAAGCAAACAGTGTAGACCCAAATCAGGCACCACAGAACACAGCATCTGGTCAGGGTCTACACAATTTGCCACTCATCCAGCAATATCTTAAACATATCAACAGGTAGTGGAAGAGACGTTTTCAAATTATAGCACAAGTATGGTAAGGAGTTGATCTGTCCCAATACTTAGGGTAAATCGAGGGTTGATCGCAAGACTGTAGCAAATCAGATGGTTGTTTTTCCCAGTACTTAATCTCCTCACCATGAAGGCGTTATGAAGATTACAACATTTCTCTCTGTAAACAATGGAAATTTAGGTGCCATTGCTCGTATGAGCAATGGCACCTAAATTTGCATTGTTTACAAAGGGGTCAAAGTTGCCCTAAACAAGAGTTTCAAAAATATGTTTGAGTTACTACAGTCTTGCGATCAACCCTCGAAATAGGGTAGTCTTCACTTAGCAAGCTTATGGTTAACTGAACAAACAAGAAACCACTCAAAAACCACATATGTATATGTTGCCCCTCCCCTGCCTCCACACCCTCAATCTTTACAAAAGGAGCATACTGTAACATCAGCTCTACATGAGTATGATGTCCCTCTTCCCAAAACAGGAGATTTAGATTTCACTCATAATATAATTACCATATTCAAACTACCTATGCTCAGGGGTCATCCTAGTGGGCAATTTGGGAGAAAAAGTCTCCCTAAGCTGGCTGACTTCTCCCTATCTTGAGTTGAAGGAGAAGTGAAAATGTATAGAATGCATAGGGAAATCCAAAATTTGGACCAAAACTTCTCCCTGAAATCCTGAAATTGTCGCAAAACTTCTCCCTCTCTGAAAGCTCCAGGATGACCCCTGTATGCTTTTAGGTTTTTCAAGATTATCGAGAAAACGTGTAGTAAAATAGCTACCTAATAAGAGCACACTTTCCTTAAAGCTCAGCAGAGGACCGCATGAAGGGGGTATTCAAGGATGCTTGTGCAATATTTTTCTCATTTTCTTCATAAAAACATGTGTTGTGGGTATTGGACAAGTCGTCTAAATTTAATTGGGTTCCCACAACATATGCCATTATAAAGAAGTAGGCAAAAAGTACTCTGGCTGTAATCTGAAGACTACTGAATTGCTTGACTGTGCGCTTATAGGGGTATGTGCAGTAATTAGGTTGAATATGGTAATCACCCTATTTGAGCCTTATCACCACACAAACCCCTATAAGTGCAATTTCAGTCTTGAATACATTCTGTGTACTTTTATCTACTTCTTTATGGAAGCATATGTTGTTGGTACCAATTTAAACTGCCTTGACAAGTTGAGGTAATTCAAATGAGTACCAACAATTGCTGTTATTAACTGAGGCAATTCAAATGAGTTCCAATAACACATGCTTTCATGAATAAAATCAGAAAAAAAAAAAACATCACATAAGCGTCATTAAATAGTCCCCTCATGAAGACCTCTGCTGCTCTTTCTTTAACCCATTTATGCCTGATGTCACATACAAGGGACAATGGCAAACAGTGTAGACCCAGATCAGGCACCACACAACGCGGCATCTGATTAGGATCAAAACTGTTTGCAGTAAATTTAGAAGTTTCTATAAAACATGGTAATAATAAAAACTAATCAGACACCCCCTATATAGAGAATGAGTCTGTCCAATGAACAGAGGTAGAAGAGTCCACTCAACTTAAATGGGTTAAAGTGTGCCCTTACTAGGTTGATATATTTTACTACAAGTTTATCCAGTATGTTCATCCAGTATGTTCAAAACAACTTAAGTGCAAAGAGCTGTAATTAGGTTGAATATGAGCCAGAGCACGATAAAACCTACAAAATGGCATGTGCTCTCAGCGAAGACTCAGATTAGCCTGGGCTTCCGCCCAGGCTGATCTGAGTCTTCGCTGGGTGCACATGCCATTTTGTAGGTTTTGTCAGGTGCTGGCTCATATGGTATTTCTGACAGGATAAAATTTAGATTAGAATAAATTATGATAGCAAACTTATAAATGCTGCTCATGAATTACATTATGATTTCCCATTCAAAAGGGAAGTATTTGTATTTTTATATTTTCTCCTTTTTTTTTTACCAATCTAGATTAAATGGAAGATTTGACAATATTTCTTTCAAAGTTGATGTTATTTACAGTAAACGACTCAGTACAAATAAACAGATCTAGCTTTTAATTGGAATTTCATGTTTTCTGCGATTGAGCATTTTGTGTTTCTATAACTTGCATCTCATGTCCTTAGAAAAGAGAGAAGCAAGACTACCAGTATAATGTCATGAGTTCAGAACTAATCCTGGTACTATGTGAAATAGTGGACACTCATCATACTTGGTTCATGGCTGCACAGATTTATATGGACTTGAACTATTTTGGCATACTGACTTGAGCTACATGTATTTGGCATACTAAACTGAGCCATTTGGCATACTGACGGGCTATTTGGTATATGGACAAGCTATTTGGCATACTGACTTGGGCTATTTGGTATATTTACTTGAGCATTTGGTAAACTGACTTGGGCTATTTGGTATACTTACTTGAGCATTTGGTAAACTGACTTGGGCTATTTGGCATACTGACTTGGGCTATTTGGCATACTGACTTGAACATTTGGCATACTGACTTGGGCTATTTAACATACTGACTTGAGCTATCTGGCATACTATATTGGGCTATTTGGCATACTGACTTGAGAGCTATTTGTCTTACTAACAGGCTATTTGGCATACTGACTTGGGCTACTTGGCATACTAACGGGCTCCTTGGCATACTGACTTGAGCTATTTGGCATACTAACTTGGGCTATTTGGCATATTGACTTGAGCTATTTGGCATACTGACTTGGGCTATTTGGCATACTGACTTGGGCTATTAGGCATATTGATTAAGATATTAATTACCCCATCTTGGTACATAACTGAAATTAAATTTTTGAGCAAGTCAAGTGAAAATGTGTCTCAATTTGGTTCATTTATGAACAGTACAGATTCAGAACATCCTGCACATTCCCCTCACCCACATCAGGGCCTTTGCTCTCAGATGTTACATAGCTCAGATAAGAGGAGTATCCAGATACAGTCGACTCTTGTTATCTCGACTTCGCTTATCTCAAATAACCGCTTATCTCGAAGTGAAATTCTGGTCCCTGTTTTAACATGGAAATCTAAGTACAGGTAACAAAATATTGTGGAAAAGAGGAGAAACTGCTCCTAAGGAGCAATTTCTCCTCTTTTCCACAATATTTTCAATATGTCTCTAACTTCAGGAGTCAAATTACATATTCATTTGTTAAATGTGGTTGTTCGATTTATTGTTTTCCTCACTTCTGCAACACTGATATTTCGAGGTACGGATATCTCGAAGTGTTTCAGAGAGTCCCTTGGAATTCGAGATAATGAGAGTTGACTGTATGTTTTTTCTTATTTCTCCATAATAATATATGTTGTGGGTACTAATTAGAAGTGCCTTGACAAGGTGCTTCTAATGAGTACCCACAACATACATTTTTGTGAAGAAATAAAAGTATCAATCCTTTTTCACTGAAAAAAAAAAGAAAGAAAATCTTACCGTAATAACCCTAAGTATTGGGACAGATAGGCCTTTGCGAATAGAGTGATCAGGGTCTACACTGTTTGCCTTACCTACAGCAATACTTTAGACATATCAAGAATGTGGCATCTGATCAGAGTCTACACTGTTTGCCATACACAAAAGCAATATTTTAGACATATCAAGAGGTAGTAGAATGGACTATTTCAACTTTTAGGACAAGTATGGTAAGCAGATAAGTGAACCAATACTTTGGTACCTGGAGCTTTATGCAGTTACAGTCTCCAGTATTCAATGATTCCATATAAGTATACGAGGGTCATGCAAAAAGTTCTGTCACTAATAGGCTTCCTTTGTTTTATCCCAGGTATATTTTAAAATGCTTCACTGCACTTGAATGGTGTGTTGAGGTATATTTTAAAATTCTTCACTGCACTTGAATGGTGAGTTGAATAGCTAACGATACCCATTTATTTCATGCAAATTGCTTTCCAACTGACCGAGTTATTTCAAATTGAAATAGATGCAGTCATATTCACTGACCAATTTACTTGTTACATTGGAACATGGACCAGAAGACTGAAATTCGTAACTATATTAAATGCCGCATTAGGCTTAATATAGATTCAAAGCAGATATTTAATGAATTGTGTGGTATATATGATGACACAGACCATTTCAATGCGCACAGTTTTTAGGTGGGTTAAAGCTTTTAAAGCTGGGAAATTTTCTGTTGAAGATGATACCCATCCTGGAAGGCCTAAAACCTCTGTTACCAAGGCTAACATCGCTGCTGTAAAGATTGTGGTCGAACAGGATGCGCGATTGTCTGTCAAAGATATAGCTAGTTGTACTGGCATATCAGAAGGCAGTGTGCAAACAATTCTGAAAAAGCATTTGGACCTGAGGAAGGTTTGCGCTAGATGGGTACCTCATTTGCTCACTGAGGAGCAAAAGACACAACGCCTTAAATGTGCCCGGGAACTTCTGAAAACATATAAAGGCTGTAATAGTCGGGTTATTTCTAACTTGCTAACAGGTGATGAAACCTGGGTGCACATGTTTGAGTCCACCTTTTACATGACAATGCCTCCTCTCATAAGTGTGAGGTTGTTAAGTCTTTTGGCTTCTGAAAAGGTGAAAGTTTTAAACCTCCACCTTATTCACCTGACCTGAGTCCCTGTGACTTCTTTTTATTTCCAAGGCTTAAGAAAATGCTTTCTGGAAATAAGTATACATCCTGAAGTTCTCTTGGCAGCGCTATTTATCAGTGTCTCCAACAGATACCAAAATAAGACTATTTATCTGCTTTTCGCAACTGGGTAAAAAGGTTACAAAAATGTGTTTCAGTAAAGGGGGAATACTTTGAAGGTTTGTAATAAAAATATGTTTGATAAAACGTAGCACTGAAGTAATCCGAACCCAGTGACAAAACTTTTTGCAGGACCCTCGTATAACTTTTTGCAGGACCCTCGTATATTGCAGTCACTGATCAGACTGCACAGTGGTGCAGGCTGATCAGGCTTTTGCTGCCTGCATACGCCACCCAGCAGGCACATAATATTGAATCGACATTGTTTCAACATTGTTTGCCTGCTGGGCAAAGACACTGTTTCAGATGGAATGACTCATTTAATTTTCAAGCTGAAATGGTCGTCTTGTGGGAATAAAACAAAATTAACTTTTCACACCTTCTGGGTAAAATCAGCAGAAAATAAAATTGATATTTATTTATAGAGGTTGACATTTCATGAAAAATGTCCCCTAAGGAAATGATTGAAATGAAATGTCAAAACTATTTTCTGCAGAAAATTAGGATAACATTTCAAAATTTTATCTGTTAAATTTTTACCCAGCATACTATAAACCTTAACCCTTTAACTCTTTCCGCGCCAAATTCCGACTACATTAAATTTTGTTGTCTGTTTTTTTTTTTTTTTTTTCTTTTTAAAATACTATAAATTGGAAAGAAATGTATATATATGTAAAGCTGAATGACTGAATGTAAAACAGAGTAGATCCTGATGAGACAGCTCATTATGAGCCATCTCATCTGGATCTACGCTGTTTCCAAATGCCTATTATTGTCGCCTATGGCAGTGAAAGAGCTAAGCACTAAGCAGACAACATTCTAAAATTGAAAGTGAAAATAAGACTTGACATTTAATGTGCATTGTCTGCTGGGAATTTCACATGAAATGTCAGTCTGATCAGAGCCTTTGCTGTTCACTCAAAGACCTGATTGCAATGTGTATATGCACAGGCAGATCTGTATCTTCACTGTTCAAAACAAACCCCTTTTATCAGTTTAGTCCACGATAAAGTTGACACACAGGTGTATAAAGTATACCTCAGCCAGGTCCTTCATTCTTTCATGAGCCATCATACATGTACATGCATGCATTCTCATACCCTCCCTACTCCCCTCACCCACACATAACCCCACACTTTTAACTTAAAAACATGGGATTTTTTTTTGTCTGCACTTCATAATTCCACATCCTAAAATTAAGCCCTGCAAATCAAACCCCCAGATATGAATTTTCTGTATACCATGGCATGTTTTGATGAATTATTTTTTTACAGTATCGAGTTTCGAGTTGAGAAAAGCGAGTTTCAAGTTGTAAAAAGCGAGTTACGAGTTGTAAAAAGCGAGTTTCGAGTTGAGAAAAGTGAGTTTCGAGTTGTAAAAAGCCAGTTTCGAGTTGAGAAAAGCCAGTTTCGAGTTGTAAAAAGTGAGTTTCGAGTTGTAAAAAGCGAGTTTCGAGTTGAGAAAAGTGAGTTTCGAGTTATAAAAAGCGAGTTTCGAGTTGTAAAAAGCGAGTTTCGAGTACATTAAGTCTAACTAGTGACTAACATCATCTAAATTCTGGCACCATTTAAGAAGGGGGTAGTTTATATAGACTTTATGGCCCTAGCCTAGCTCTAAATAAGGAGACAGACTAAAATAAATTAATACCTAAATATTCAGACACATCTGACAAAGCAATAATGTAAAATGTCAGATGGAATAAATCAAATAAATTTGGTTCCTGCTGGCATTGTCAACAATGCAAAACATTACATATGTGTCTTCGAATATGTGCAAATGCACAGATTCAGATTCATCCCACGCATGAGCAATGTCGCATCTGGGCATTTGTTCTCCTTTGATACATTCTATAGTGCCCAATGATTCCTCAACTGGACATCGAAGGCCCTGATCAGCCTGCGCCTTCGCTGTCCGAATATGCCCAAAGGCACATTTTTTCATGGCATGGGCTAAATGTTAAATAGCAATGAGTTAACTTATTTTGTTGAGTATACATTTAATCCTAATAACCTTTTACTTGATATATGCGATCTTGTTCCACTGATTAAGAATTCAGCTTCTTTCTACTTAAAAGCTTAAAATGCTGAGAATGACATGCAGGGAATCAAACAACATTAGCAGAAATTTGCGGAGATCATCAGAATTAATCCTTGAGATGCCGAGACAAGGCTCCAGATGAAAGAGTTATTCTGACATAGCTTAAATAAGGTGATAATTCAGGTGATAATTTGTGATAATTTTTGCATCAAAACATATCTTGTGGGTACTCATTGAAATTGTCTCAATGAGGCAATTCCAATGAGTACCTACAAGATATGCTTTGATGCAAAAATAACAACATTTTCCACTCAATGCTCCATTTACCATAACCTATGATTCAGAAGATATATTTTTTGCTCTAAATCCTATGTTGTGGGTATTTTTAGAGATGCTCCATAAGGCAAATGTAATATTACCTAAAACAGATTTGGGTGCAAAAACAAAACAAAAATTATCCCAGCTTATACCATCAAAAAAATAGCTTTATCTGGAGCATTGCTAGATCAGATCAATAGTTACGAGGCAAACAAGCTTTCATAAAGAACAAAGCTAGCATGATCTCTTGCGAGACAGGACATGAGTCATGTCTGCAATATGGAATCATAATATGGACTGTACCAAGTGAAAATGGTATCTTTAAATAAATTCTAAATATGCAAGTCTAGATCAGCCTGCATGGCCATGGAGTCTGATAAGAGATTTTGCTATTTAATAGTTCACTCTACAGTAACATGATTTGATAAAGGGATTCCAAAGGTCCCAAAAGGCATGACTGCTTAGACATACATGTACATCCAGGTCCTTGGTGCCTCAGTACCACATAAGGTGCTTTTTTCAACTGAAAAGTCCTGATATTTTTCTTATTTCTCCACAAAAACATACTATGTAGGTACTCATTAAAAGCGCCTTGCCAAGGCACTTCTAATGAATACCCACAATATGATTAAGTGGAGATAATACGAAAAATATCATGTGGATATGCCCTTTTTATCTGGAGTGAAGTTGGTGTTTGCATATGCTTTACCTCCTTTTCGCTTGGTGTCATCAATGAGAACGAATGAAATCCAACATTTCCCCATGCGGACACTGAAGACTCAGACCAGCTGTTTCGTCAGACCTGGGCATTCAATGTTTCTTGAGGCAATATCCAATCTTGCACAATAATAAGAAACAGTAAAGACCTTCACTAAACTGGTTGGGTGCACTGATTGGTCTCATTGTTGTTTCTGTGCATATGTAGCAAGATTGTTTTTTCCACAACAGGGCGTACATGCTATTGTCTGTAAAACAAAGCTAAATTGGAGACACATAAAACACGAAGATGATAAATTAAAACATGACAAGTGAAATAGGTTCTCATGAAATGGGAAAAACAGAAGCCAAAATCAGAGGTCTTGAAAAAAATCCCAGATCACAGCACTACAACAAAGGTTCAGATCATAAACATAACTCCCAACAAATTTTCAAATTACAGCACTCAAACAAAGGTTCAGATTACAGCACTCAAAGGTTCACATTACAGCACCCAAACAACAGTTCAGATTACGGCACTCAAACGAAGGTTCAGATTACAGCACTCAAACAAAGGTTCAGATCACAGCACTCAAAGAAATGTTCAGATCACAGCACTCAGATTCCAATAAAAGTTCAGATCATAAACATAACACTCCAAGAAAGGCTCAGATCATAAAACCAACAATTTTACCAATTACAGCACTCCAAATAAGATTCAGATCAAAGCACTGTAACAAAGATTCATGTCACAGCACACCCAAAAAAGTTCAGATCATAGCATTGCAACAAAGGTTCAGATCCTAGCACTCCAACAAAGTTTCAGATCATAACACTCTAACAAAGGTTCAGATCATAAACATATTAATACTCCAAGAAAGGCTCAGATCACAGCATTCCATCAAAGATTCAGATCATAGCATTCTAATACTCCAGCAAAGAATCAGACCATAGCACTTCAACAATTTTTCAAATTACAACACTCCAAGAAAGGCATAGTCCATAGTACTCCATCACTCCAGCAATGACTCAGACCACACCACTCCAAGGTTGAGATTGCAGCACTCCAACAAAGGTTCATATCACAGCACTCCAATAAAGGTTCAGATAACAGCACTCCAACAAAGATTAAGACCACAATACTCCAACAAAGGTTCAGATCACAGCACTCCAACAAAGGTTCAGATCACAGCACTCCAACAAAGTTTCAAATCATCAACATAATAACATTCCAAGAAAGAATCAGACCACAGCACTCCAGCAAAGACTCTAGTCCATAACACTCCAACAATGGCTCAGATTATAGCACTCCAACAAAGATTCAGATCATAAACATATTTATACTCCAAGAAATGGTCAGACAATAGCACTCCAGCATAGACTCAGACCATTGCACTCCAACACTCTAGCAAAGACTCTAACCACAATACTCCAACAAAGGTTCAGATCACAGCACTCCAACAAAGGTTCAGATCCCAGCACATAATATTCCAAGAAAGAATCAGACCACAGCTGTCCAGCAAAGACTCAAAACCATAGCATTCCAACAATGGCTCAGAATCATAGCACTTCAACAAAGGTTCAAATCATAAACATATTTACACTCCAAGAAAGGGTCAGGCCTTAGCACTCCAGCAAAGACTCAGACCATTGCACTCCAACACTCCAGCAAAGACTCAGACCATAGCACTCCAATAATGGATCATAGCATTTCTACAGAGACTCAGATCATAGCATTTCAACAATAGCTCGTATCAAAGCACAACAACAACGGGACATATCATATCACTCTAAAAATGGCTTAGATCATTGCAATCCAAATAAGAATCTATCACAGCATTCTAACAATGGCTAAGATCATAGCACTCCAAAAATGACTTAGATCATAGTAACCCATAAGGCTGATCAGGGTCTTCACATTTTGCTTCTAAAATTAAAAAAAAAAAGTATAGCCCCTGATCAGACTGCATGACGTGCAGGCTGACTTACTCCTCAACACCTCAAATACATTTTCATCGAGAAATCAGAAAAAGTTTTTGTGTCTTTTCAAGAGCTATGAAAGATAATCAGATCCCTTTTTGCTTGCACTGGACAGACTGACAATACTGAAGAATGCAATCTGTTTAAGACAGTGAGCAATGAGAAAAAGATGAGAAAATTGCAGCAGCTCTTGATCACAGTCATGTTGTCAAGGGAAAATCTGCTTTATGCCATAATCTGTCTGGGCCTTCTATAGTTTTCCAATTTACTTCCAAAATATTATCGATGCAAACAATGAAGGCCCTGGCCAAGCTAATGTGGGCCCTTTGTTGTTAGGCTCTGGAAGAAGACAGGATTTTATGTTACCATATTTGTCTACTTAAATCACCCTGGAAGTAATACATTGTGGGTACTCATTAGAAGTGCCTCATCGAGGCACCTATAATGAGTACTGACAACATAAGGGTTTTTTATGGAGAAACAAGAAAAAATATCCCTGAACTCTCATCAAATACTCCTCTTTAACAAGTACAATGGGTTCTCGGATTACATTATTTGTCTGTTTAAAGAACTCTGGATGCAGAATAAGTAAGGTTCTGCTATTGTTCTTGTATGCTTAACCGTTAAAGAACCAATCACAACTGCAGCAGACGAAACTTATATTGTTTTTTTTTTTTTTTTTTTTTTTTTTTCAGAGAAAACAAGTACTGACATTTCAACAGAATCATCTGCTCGGCAGACGATTCACATGAAATATCATGACTTGTTTTCTCTGAAAAAAAAAAAATTGTTGTCTGCTACAAATTTTGCTTCGTGCATTAAGGGTTGAAGCACCCTAGGTGCAGACTAAGGCAGGGTCTCTCACATAATTGTCTACTTAGGCACTCTAGGTACAGAATAAGGCATGTCCACCTTATTACTACATTTGTCTATTAAGAGCACCCTAGGCATAGAATAAGGTAGGTTTTTTTATTGACATATTTGTCTTTTTTTTTTTTTCTTTTTTTGATTTGGGTTTTACGGCCCTTTCAAGAATATTTCACTTATATCGAGCCGATCGTTCATCGAAGGTGGGCGAAAACCGGAGAACCCGGAGAAAAACCACCTGACCATCCGTAAGCAGAACTTGGCTTTCCATATTTGTCTATTTAATGCATAGCACTCTGCATAAAATTTCAGCAGAATACATTTTGAAATATTTTTCTTATGTTTCCCAAAAAACAGGTTTTGAGATTTTATGCAAAGTGTTTCCAGGAGACAATTTGCATGAAATGTCCAATCCTGTTTGCTGGGATACATAAGAAAATTGTTATCAATTTGGCATATGCTGAATTAGCCCAAAGATTGGGTCTGGTTAATAATTCTAGCCAACACTTCATACCACAAAGCTACTGAAGTCCCTCAAGATGGAGTTCAAGTGTCTCTTCCAAGCGCCTTTTTATACAAACTCTACAATTCCATCCAAGCCAACATAATTTTAATCAACTACTGGTAATAATTTCTGTCGGTTTCTATGTAGAAGACTGATTATTTTCTCAATATTCCTCACACATCTGTCCAGTCTGATCAATGTATACAGATAAATGAGGCAGGAATAGCTGGAAGACGGCTCTATCAAAACAACCCATTATCTTTGATTGAAAAAAAGACATTTGTGCTACATGAAATCTAAAATTGATCTTGACTTCAGAAGACAATTCCTCTCAAAATCGGAAACCAGATTAGCTGGTTCCATTCTGGTTGTTTAAAGTGACACCCAATGACAAACTCCTGATCAGATTCTATGCTTGTTGTCAAGGTGGCATAACGTTTAATGCAGGCTGATCAAGTTCTATACTGGCTAAAAGGTGGCATACCATGGAATGCAGGTTGATCACATTCTATGTTGATTGTCAACATACTAAGAAGAGCAACTCATCAGGTAGACTGGCTCCAGTCTCCAGTGACTAAATATTTATTCTTATAATCCTGTTTGATAATCCACTAAAACAAAACCAAAATACTATCATAACTATAAAAGCTGGTCATTAGTGTCATGATATTCATGATATTATTTATAGTCATGATATTATTTTGGTTTTATTTCAGTGGATTATGGTTTTATTTCAGTTCAGTATCAAACAGGATTATAAGGATAAATATTTAGTCACTGGAGACTGGAGCCAGTCTACCCATCTGGTTCTTTGCTGGCTCTCAAGGTGACATTCAAAGAAAACCGCATGGCTCCAGTTAAGGTGTATTTTAGCTTTGGTTTTTTTTTTTTTGTTTTTTTTTTTTTCAACAAAAACAAACAAACTGTTGATATGTTTTCTTACATCTTCATGAAAAGATATGTTGTAGGAAATCATTAAAAGTGACTCTGCAAGGCCGTTATTATAATTACCCACAATATATGTTTTTATGGAGAAATAAGAAAATATTTTTCTGATAACTCTTCTTATCTAGAGCTATAATAAAGGTGTATAAGATAAAGGTGTGTATTCAGAAGACTTTTCTTTTTTGTAATTTTTTGCACCCAAGCCTGTCACGGGAAAACATTGGGATCACCTCAACAAGGCAATTCCAACAATTTCTCACAAAATATGAATTTGGTACAAAAAATAACAAAAATTATTATCATAAATAATCACCTCAATTATAATCTTATCTGGGAAAATATACCAACTCATTTTCTAATTATTTCTGACTGACAACAAACAAGTGCTGGTCATCAAACAGCTATTGCAGAAAATTCCACAGAAATAACTGGGAGATTCTTCTAATATAATGAGAGATAGCAGTAGTTTTTCTGTTATCACCTTTGATAGGTAGAGTGCAAAGACCAAATACAAACTAGGTCCTTCTAACTGGAATCCTCTGCTTTTATCGCAGGTCCTCAGTAAATATCACTGATTTTTAACTAGATTTTTTTCACATCCATATGGGATATTTACTGACATATACTTTATTACAAAAACAAAAATGTTTCTTTCTTTTTTATATTTTGGAAGCTTTACCTGCATTTGACTATATCTAGTTAGATTTCGGAAAATGTAGCTGTCCTCAATAGAGATTCTAATGATAAAATACGAGATATCCAATTAACTGGACCTGGTTGTTTACAGAGCCTGTCCGTCAGTCTACGTCCATGTTTGAGATGGAGTTAGCAATTTGCATTTAAGTATTTCAGGCTTTAGCAATTTGTTTTTAAGGTTTTCAGGCGGGGGCATCTGTGTCCTTTAGACACATTAGTTTTAGTAGCATTATGCACCTTTTTAAAATGATTTGTATGATATGACATTTTAAAAATAAAAATATATGTGGCTGCACCATGTGAAAATATGCCTCAATAATACGAGATAAAATAAACCAATCACAAACTCAGCAACACATGACTGACCAACCAGATGATAGGTTACTCAAGAAACATAAGTAACATTAACCAAACAGAATATCAGCAATTCTGTAGCCAACACAAGCAACTAATCAGAAGCTCAACTTCTCAAGAACTGTTGGTAACATCAACCAATCAAATTCTCAGCAATACGGTATCAGATCAACCAATCAGTTTTGATGCTCAGTTGTGCAAGCACAATAAACCAGTCAGAAGCAAAACATTTTTTAAGCCTTGCAGAATTAAAAATAAAAAATTAATTAAAATATTTATTTACATACCAAACTCTTACTAATCAAAAAGATCCTTATGAGCTCCAAGCCCTCATCAGTAAAAGATGAAACTAAACTTGTCACAATCAAGTAGCTAGTGCAAAATGTGCAAATTTAATGAATTAATTGAATTTGAAATGAACCAAGCACAAAGCAACTTGCTCCCATATGCCAACACTGAACTTTGCCACACAACAACCCGCAGATAATAAGATAAAAGGAGCATTCAAACCAAAATTGAATTTTTGGTATTTTTACAACAAAATTTATCTTGAGAGTTATCACTGGAATTGCCTCACTAACGCAATTCCGGGATCCAATAAGTGCCCACAAAATATGTTTTGTACAAAAATTTCCCTAAATTATCACTGCATATATCATATTATCTGGAGCGACTGTAATAACCTTAAAACGGCAACAGTGTAGACCCAGATCAAATGCCGCAGACTGTGGCATCTGATCAGGGTCTACACTGTTTGACACACATCCATCAGTATTAAGACACATCAATAGGTAGTAAAATAGACTTTCTTTTTTTTTTTTTTTTCATTTTTTTTTTTCAAATTTTAAGACAAGCATGATAAGGAGTTAAGGTGTCCCAAAACTTAGGATATGTAAGGTATATACATTCTTTACTGTTCACTGCATATGTTCTAGAGGATCCAGATATCATTTAGCTGACCAGACTGCATATGCATAAAACTGTCTGGGTATTCACTCCTCACATAATGGTGATTTTCTTTCAAATAATCAGTCAAATCACATGAAAAGAAGCCATAATCTCTAGCCATCTGGGCTAACTGAACAGATGAAAAAATCATTCTTTTTCTTACTTTTCCCAGAAAATAGACCTGACATTTCAGGAAATAATTTGTCTAAAATGTTAAACCCTATCTTATGGGCAAATAAGGAAAATTATTTCAAATTTCATCTCCTGAAATTATTACCCAACATGCAAAGTGCTGAGGCCTGGATGAATCAGTGTATCTACAATCTGATCAGCACCATGGATCATTATTTGCTTAACCCTTCTCTTGCTGAACACAACATGCCCTGTCTTAGCAAAGAGTGTAGATCCAGATCAGTTGGCTTCTGAAAAAAACCAACTGATCTGGATCTGCACTGTTTGTCATTAAATATGTGAATTTCTATCAAAAACCTGGATCAAATAATCTGATTGGCTGGCAATCAGAAGTGGGTGTGGCATCTTAATTAATTCAGCATGACAAAGGTTAAGAAATCTGATTGGCTGACAGTTAGAAGTGGGTATGGCATCTTAATTTATTCAGCATGACAGGGGTTAAAGAAACACTGAATACTGTAGAAAATACTGCACAGCTCCAGATAAAGTGCTTTTTTAACCAAGTATTGATACTTTTCTTATTTTTTTTTCACAAAAACCATATGTTGTGGGTACTCATTAGAAGTGCCTCACTGAGGCACCTAATTGAAGCACTTCTAAGGAGTACCAACAACATATGTTTTCATGGAGAAATAAAAAAATTTATTATATACAAAGTAATGAAATATAGAGAATTATTAATGAAATAAAATGCATATTTTCACTAGTGAAATATAAGTTTTATATTTTCACTAGTGAAAATATAAAACTTATATTTTCACTCCTCTGAGCAGTGAAAAATATAAGATCTGGATCTACTTTTTTCTTATTTGCATTAATGTTTTCATTACACGAGATAAAAAATTTTATGGTAGTCACTGAAAAAGAGTAAATTTTCTTTTTATTTTATTTTTACACGCCAATGCGCGTTTCTGACGTCATATCTAACGTCACCAAACAAAACAAAACATGAACGTCATGGCGCCAAGGGACAAAACTGCGTGTCAGACTTTCCCTTGCAAATGCAAGATTTGTATCTCTTCTATCGAAAGTGATGTATATAATAAAAAGAAAATTCAAATGTTTGGAGTGAATATGACTTTTATTTCATCTCGTGAAGTGAAAAAATGTATATTTCATTCGTGCCTTCGGCACTCATGAAATATACATTTTTTCACTTCACTCGATGAAATAAAAGTCATATTCACTCCAAACATTTGAATATCCTCTATATATTTACCTGATACCTCTCTTATCTGGAGCTACAAATATAGCAGTTTAACTGAAAACTTTGATTAGTCTGTACAGTTGTGCAGTCTGAACTAGGGCTTCAATTTATTTGCCTATCAGCTTGTTTTTTTTTTTCCAAGGAAAAAGTATTGATGTTATGAAAACTAACATTGTGGATTTTCATTAGAAGCATGTCAGTCAGCAAAGGGGCTTCTATTGAGTACCCACAGCATATGTTTTTGTGGAGAAATAAGAAAAACAATTCATCTGGATAATACCTTTACTGAGAGGTATGCATGGATTAAGTACCTTCCTGCTAATCAATGCTCTCTTTTACGATGTAATTTTATGCTTTTGTCTTAGCAAATACTTTTTTTTATTGATAATTTAGTCCCAACATTATGCTATTTACTCATTCATAACACCATATTCTGTCCTTTGTTTTAATGGGTTAATTAATAAATATACCATTAGTTTGGGTTCTAAAAGAAAAGAAAAACAAAATTATCTGGAGTCCAGCTCCAAACTTGTCTTGTATGATTGAATTATACTGATTATGACAACTACCCAACATGTTGCCAACTACATGTACACTGTACATCCAGAGATCAGTTTCACAGTATCTCTCACACTAGGGGTCAGACAAGGAGAATGCTTCTGACCACTTTTATCTACCTCAGTACTGATAAACTCTTCAAGAAGTCTTTAGTATATCAATAGCTGGAAGTATGAACTCTATGCTATGACATTTGATGGAATCAAGGATCTGTCACTCAAAGTTCAACAACAACACTAGATAAGCACATTTTGTTTTCCAACCAAACCAATACATATTGTTTTCTTATTTTCCCCCCAATAAAGATATTCTGGGTATCCCAGTCAGGTGATTCTGAGTACCCACAACAGATGTTTTCATGGAGAAATATGAAATACTTATCCAAATACCCCTCTTATCTAAAGCTATGTCCCTGTCATAAATCATTATATATGTACCTCTGACTTGAACATATATATGTAAAATGAATAGGGAAAAACATACAGAAAATTAATGGGTAGACATTTGGTTTATATCTATCTGTATAAAGCCAAATGAGATTAAACATTAAAATGACTTACTAAACATTTTTCCTGACACCATACATTTCCCAAAACATCACTGGCATGAATACAAAAAGATGCAGAAATCATGTCCTTATATCATACAGAGTTATAGAGAAGGTACTTTCTCAGCCAAAAATCACTGATATTTTTCTTATTTCTCCATGTAAACATATGCTGTGGTATTCATTAAAAGCATCTCAGTGAGGCACTTCTAATGAGTACCTGCAACATTTGTTTTGGAGAAATAAGAAAAACATCTACTGTACTTGGATACCCTTCTTATATTCATAAGAGTTCATAAGTGCAATATTAACACTGACAATGGTGATATAATGATGCCAAATATCAATTGTGTATAAGGACAGCAAAGTATAAAGGCTCAGATGTACTGAAAGCAACTGACCCAAATAGTAACCTACCCTGATGATGATGATGTCACATACAGACTTGACAACTGCTCTTCTGTGATAACCAACCTTTGTGGGTCATATACTATTCCACTTTCAAGAGATAATTCACTATCAAATTCAACAGAAGAGCTAGAAATGTCCATTTCTGTCCTTTCAACTTTCACCTTTTTCTGATGTTTCCTTTCTGGCACATCAGGTTTTTTCTTTTTTACACCATCAGGCATGTCTAATTCTTTCTTAGGCATACCTTTTGAATATATATCCCCACTGATTATAATTTCTTCCACATTGTTTTTATTTGTATTTTGAACATTTTTGTAGTTAATTTTATTTACTGAAATTCTGGCTTTTTCATCAATTTTCTGTAAATCAGCATTCAGCACTCCAGAGTCATTGGCTTTCTCATTTGTTTCATTATTTTGTTTTTCAATATTTTCTGCACTTAGGCTGTCTTCTGTGGCACAGTCTTCTGCCTCTTCTAATATAGCAAAGTTGACCAGACTTTC
The DNA here is from genome assembly GCA_964016985.1 of Anodontia alba. Taxonomy (NCBI): domain Eukaryota; kingdom Metazoa; phylum Mollusca; class Bivalvia; order Lucinida; family Lucinidae; genus Anodontia; species Anodontia alba. The sequence goes on along the minus strand of OZ024824.1, from coordinate 94,430,919 downwards.
GATTGATCTATCTGATAACATTTTAACACTATCTTCTAATGTTTTTATTTCTTCAGCCAATGAAGTCTGAACATTTCCCTGTAACTTACTCACTTCTTCAGTCAAAACATTTTGAACATCAGATATTTCTAACCTGACTATATCATCTTGAATCTTATATTTATTTTCTTGAACAGTTTGCTCTGTTACAAATTTGCTTGATTTGCCATTTTCATCTTGAGCTTTTGTCAATGGTTTGCAAGGATACAAACTATTACATTTAATGCTTTCTACATCTTGTAAATCAGAGTCTGAATCAATATAACTGCTATCATCTTCCGAATGAACTTCAACATTAACCGTGATTTTCCCTTTGAGCATTTCTGTGTGCTTACCTTTCTGTTTAATTTTTTCTAGTTCTTGTTGTTTTCTTAAAATTTGTTGTTTCTGTTGTTGAAGTTCCTGATAACGTTTGGAATCAAAATTTCGCAGGAAGGCTCCATTAGTTCTCATTTTTGATTGCATTTTTCTTCACTCAATGTAAGTTTTTAACTGAAGTCCAATGAAGTCCAAATTATAAAATAATTACATTTTAGCCCAAAAGATTCCAGTTCTACATACACAGATGACAGAAAAAAATTTGTTTACTCACAGAATCTGTAAAATATTTGACACAGCCCATATCAATTCATTCCAAGCATTATCAATTTACATCAGTTTCCATCAAAATCCTAAGATGCGTCTCAGAAACATTTGCTGGTCAGAAGAATTAAGAGATCAAATTGTCTGTTCAACTCCCTGAAACTGACTCAGATTTCACCTATACTGACTAAAACAGGAAGATCATCAATAACTAAGATATTTAACATTAAAGCACTTCTTTAAGGGAAATGGATACACTTTTAGGGGAGACAACTCTGTTAGACTAACTTTGCCTCCCTTCTGAAAAGAGGTCTACTCTAAAAGGGAAGAATTTGCTCCCTTTTTTCTTTTTCTTGTACACCCATTTTCAGAAGGGGTTTGGCATGCCTGTAAGCAAACAGGAAGTCACAATAGTTGCCCTCCTTGTGAAATGGTAGAAAATCTACCAGGTGTACCTAATCCCCTTAATTACAAATCAGGTTTTGCATATTCATAAAATCCTGTTTAAACAGCAAGCAGACTACTCTGCTTCTTCTATATTTTTCCTTAAATAATTTCAGTCACAATTCTACTTTCCATCAGTTCCTCCATCTGCTTTATCTTTATAATCATTTCACATGCTGAGTCACTCTTCAAAATTCAGCTACACTTTCATCTTCTTTGTTTGAACTCTATCAATTATTCCTCAAAATTCTCCCTACCAATTACATATATCAATTGCTTAGACATAGTTCCAGATAAGAGGCATAATCAGAAAAAAATATTTTTGTATTATTTTTGCACCAAACTTAACTTCAGACAAAATGGATATTCAGATATTTTCTTATTTTTCCATGAAAACATATGTTGTGGGTACTCATTAGAAGTGCCTCAGAGAGGCACTTCTAATGATTTCCCACAATATATGTTTTCATGTAGAAATAAGAAAAATATCAAAAATTTTTGTTTGGAACACGTTATCTGGAGCTATTTCCAGACATAACTTGTGGATACTCAATGGAATCATCATCTAACCAAGGCAACTCCAAAGACATTTTGATGCAAAAATATTTAACGACAAAAAATTCTAAATTATTGCCACAAATTATCGCCTATTCTGGAGCTGTGACTGCAGCTTCAATTTGCAATCTGCCACAAGTGAGGCAATTATGGAATAAGAAACTGAAAGATTCTAAATATATTGATATCCAGTGTTATATCAGCTGGAAATCCCAGCTTGGATCTGGCATGAGTGACAGCCTGTTTCTTACTTTCTCAACTCCTCATCAATTTTTTACCAGTTTAGATAAGATCAACTGAAAGCAATTTCATACTGATCTGTTTCTGTAAACAGTTTTTTTTTCATATGCAAATTTCAGAATTTGTACTGACAAATTTATTGCCCAAGGAATTAATTCCTAACACAGATGAAGTATTTTTTGGCATTAACCTTTTCAGCCTGGCAGACCAAATCCAATACCTGTGCAAACAGTGTAGATCCAGATGAGATGGCATATAATGAGCTGTTTCATCAGGATCTATACTGTTTGCTAATCTCTTTTTGATTTTAAACTGAAACCCCTATTTGCATCAGTGGACAAGTTCAAATTCAAGAATGGAAGAGTCCACTTCAGGAACTCAGGGATAAAAGGGTTAACATGCAGTCAGGCATTCTGAGAAGTTTTAGTGTTTAAACATTCCACTAACAGCATGTTTAACCCTTAAAGCACCAATCACAACTACAGCAGTTGACATTTTGATTATTTTTTCATCACAACTATAGCAGTTGACATTTTGATCATTTTTTCAAAGAAAATAAAGGTTCATCATTAATGTCAATTCAGCTATCTTACAGCTAATACAGCAAGCTCTACCAAAACAAATTCCAGTAATAAATGGAAACAAACAGCAGGTGGATTCCAAAGAGCAACACAGCACATTTTGTGGAGAAAGAAAAATGTACAACGATGTAAAAAAAAAAAGTGCCCTAGTGCCATTAGCAGCTTAAGCAATTCTATCCAAATATTTCCGGCAACTAGAAAATTGTTTTCAACAAAAACCAACATTTCCCCACTTCTGCATTCTAAGTTACAAGACAACCATAAAAACAAGGTTAAGGTCACCAAAATCTAATCAAGACTAAGGCATGTCAAGGTCACCAAAATCTAATCAAGTCTAAGGCAGGCCCCAATGATATATCCATGCAAGATTGAGAAAAGCCCTCTCTTTAAAGAGACATTTATTTAACACACAAGAAACCATTACACCAATGCCAATGCCAACATCAATGCCGACATAAATGGATCTAGTGAGGGGGAAATAATAATTACTCTTCTTATAGACAAGATACAAATCTTTACTATAACAGTGTTAGAGTTTTCAGTTTTTCCCGGTCACCAAAATCTACCCAGTTCTTTATTATGTCCCAATTATATATTTATGCGAATTTGGTAAGAATCCAAGGACTGGTTTACAAGATATTGTGCAGATAAGAAAGTGTGACCCTGATGCCAACCCCAAATGCCAATGCTGGCACCAATGAGATCCACACCAAAATCAATGTGTCCCCTTCACCTTAGGTTGGTGGACATAAATATTCAGGATGGGAAAACAAATTCTGTAGTATATATCATTTGTGCTGGGTGACAATTCCAGATAATGTAAAATTTCAGAACACAGGCATTTACATTTTGTTCTTCCAAAAGAAGATTCTGACACAGTGATTATCAAACACCAGAACCATGTATCAGGTAATACCAGAAAACAGACACTGTAATATGAGCTTGACGTGATTCTGTATTACAATCATCAAGCCATTTATTAATAGAAAATATATTATTTTGTAACATAAAAGCATGATCAATTCAGGAAATGATGCCTATATTGCACCTGTTGAGCAGGTGCAACAAAAATGAAAGTAGTAATAGAAAGCCACATATGATAGCCAGAGTGTTGAATAACACTACACTACAATTTTTTTTTGAGTCCCATTAACATGGTGCCAATCCAAGATAACATTTTCTCTACTGTGCACATATAGACCCCTGAGGCCTTTCAATAACAAGGATGTATGCAAATATATGCAAATTTCTTCATCTATTATTTACGGCAATGAGCATATCAATATCTACAAAATGCATCTAACAAATGGATCCACAGCTTGTGATAAGGCACTATTTTCAATAAATAAAACAAAACAAAAACAAACAAAAAAAACACTAATATATTACTCATTTCTCCACAAAAACCTGATATGTTGTGGGTACTCGTTTGAAGTACCTTGCTGAAGCACCAACCTAATGAGTACCGACAACATATGTTTTCATGGAGAAATAAGAAAACTGTGTTGCCACACCACTTGAGCTAATTGCACTGAACCTGCACTGTTATCAGCATAATGCCCTCAATGTGAGAAAAGGTCCCTTTAGAATATCACATCAAAGGTCATAGCTGCAGAAATTTTTTTTTTTCAACTAAAAAGTATTGATATTTTTCTTATTATTCCACAAAAACATATGTTGTGGGTACTCATTAGGAGTCCCTTGGTGCTCCTAATGAGTACTCACAACATATGTTTTTGTGGAGAAAAAAATAAAATATTTACCTCATACCCTCTTTTGTTTGGATCTTTGAAAGGCCAAGGTACTTTGCTGGGTATCCACATAGTGGTATGAGGGCCTTCTCTGTTCTGCAGTGGCCAGTGATTTTGTACATAAGCAATAAGGCACTATTAGACTGGGTAAATGGCCTTTATTGCTCATATATACATTAAGGGCCTTTTCTCATGCTGAAGGTGTCATGTCTGCTGGACAGTCACTGAGGAACTGGAAATACATCCTATAGTCCTTTTGACATCACTTGAAAATATGGTTTTGCTTGGCCTTGCATTCAAAATGAAAAAAGTTTGTTCTGATTGATCATATCTTATTAGACAACATTTCGAGGGTTGAGCGCAAGACTATCGTAAGTCAGATTGTTGTTTTTCCCCAAACCTAATCTCCTCACCATGAAGGCGTTATGAAGATTACAACATTTCTTTCTGCAAACAATGAAAATTTAGGTGCCATTGCTCATATGAGCAATGGCACCTAAATTTGCATTGTTTACAAAGGGGTCCAAGTTGCCCCTAAACAAGGGTTTCAAAAATATGTTTGAGTTACAATAGTCTTGCGCTCAACCCTCGAATTTTGTCTTTTCTGTTTCTCTGCTTTCTCCTCAATCAGTTAACCTAAAATAAAATTTATGGTCAAAGACTGGTCTGACCTGTGCAAACTGCAGTATTAAAATGATTTTTTTTATTTTTTATATATATATATGAAAATATTTTTGTTTTCTTTTCTCCACTGATTTTAAATTATCGATGTTTAACAATGATATGTGAAAATTCAAAAGTTTTGAACAAGTGAAACTTGTTGAAAACCTTCCTCCAATCTACCTACCCTAATGAATGTTGTATAATGTGTGGACATTTTTACTATGGGAAAAATTGAAAACAATTGAAATTAAGAAAAAAAACAACAAAAACAACTAGATTGCACAGTTGCCGGCATGCCATCGCAAATCCCCATGCTTTCACCACTAAGCAGAGAGAAGTGAAAAATAATGTTGCTCTCGCACATACTATCATGTCATGTAGCAATCTGGTTTAATTCCGCTTAGTGTTTAGGAGGAGATAGCTTGACAGACGGACAGACAGATAGGCAGAGGCATTCACAATATCCCAATCATTTTTTTTTTTTTTAAAAGTGTCAGGATAATGAATAAAAATATTTGTGGCATAGATTTTTATGACAAAAGGTTTTGCTTTGAATCAAGACAAATGTTTGCAAACTTTCTTCACCTGAGTAAAGCGCTATGCAAAAAAAAAAAAAAAAAAAAAAGACTTTCTGAAAGACAGTTATTTCTACTCCTGTAGCCTGCCAAACAATAAAGTGTCAGTAAAATATAAATATTAACCCTTCTCCTGATAAATAAATTAAGATGCCTTGCCTACTTTTAATTTTCAGCCAATCAGATTCCTTGATCCGGATTGTTGCTATAAATTCTCATACTTAATGGCAAACAGTGCAGATCCAGATCACTTGGCTTCTTCAGAAGCCAGATCTAGATCTACACTGTTTGCAAAAGCAGGGTATATCCAGGTTCAGCAGGACAAGGGTTAATAGTTCCAAGTATCTTATCCCACTGGGTGTGCCTGTGTGTTCAACTTATATGGATCCACTTCATTTGCCCTAAATATTTGGCCAGACAAACCAAATCAAACCTAGGTTAAACCTCTCCTAAAGGGTCACTTTTGTCCCAAAGCTGTCTGGAAACAGCCATATAATAGCCATATAGTCTTAAGAGAGCTTTTGTATTCCATTTATGCACTTTAAACTTGGCAGAAAACATGGAAGCATTACCGTATTCTACCTAATTACAAAATATACCCCATATAAGCGCAGTCAAGCACTTCCGTGATCTTCAGATTAAAGCCAGTGAACTTTTTGTCTACTTCTTTATAGAAGCATATGTTGTGAGTACCATTTGAATTGCATCAACTTGCAGATGCAATTCAAGTGAGTACCCATAACATATGCTTTTAAAAAGAAAATCAGAAAAAAATTGCCAAAAACTTCCTCTGATAAGTCCTTTTTCTGATTTTTTTTAAAGTGTACCCTTACCACAAGTTTTCTCAGTAATTTTGAAAAACCTAAGTGCACAGTGAGGTAATTAGGTCAAATACGGTACTTATTGTCATCAATGTTGACAAAGAATACTGCAAATTGTTGTGTTTTTTTTTTTTTTTTGGCTTGTTTAACCATTAAAGTGCCAATTGCTCTGCAGCAGATGACATCATTCTGATCTCTTCTTTTTTATTTTTCTGAAGAAAATAAGATGACATTTCATGTGAATCATCTGCTAGGCAGTTAATTCACAATCCTCTGACTTTTTTTTTTTTTTTTAAATTGAGAGCGTTGTCTGCTGCAAATTTGTTTGGCAGTTTCAGATTGAAATAGTGGTTCTTATGAAAAAAACTGATATTTAAGACCCACACAGCTCCAGGTAAGGCACTTTTTTTCAAACAAAAAGTATTAATAGGTTTCTTATATCTGCATGAAAAAAATGTTGCGGTACTCATTAGAAGCACCTCACTGAGGTGCTTCTAATGAGTACCTACAACATATGTTTTTGTATAGAAACTTATCTATGGTAGACTACCTGATACAATCTATTGTCAAGAGCTATGTTATTTTCTCTGAAAAATAATAAAAAATATATAAATTGTCTGCTGCAACAATTCTTACTGGCACTTTAATGGTCAAGACCCTGATCAAATTCCTCCTTTTAGCATACATGTATTTGTTCATTTATGGTAAATATCATAATCATCACACATGCAACTATTATGAAAATTTTTAGTTAAATGAAGAAATTCAAACAGTTCCACATCTTTAGTTATTTAGGAGCAGTTTGATCTGAGTGTAAACTGTATGCTAGGGCATGTCTGTTAAAGCATTTAGGGTAAATACTGTAATCATCAAACATGTAAATATTACAAGATGATTACTTTGGTATGGTATTTACCCTAAATATAGGGACACCTTCTCTTTCATACCTGTTCTAAGATTTGAAAACTCTATTTTACTACCTGTTGATGTGTCCGAAAAACTGTTCGATGAGTAGCAGTGTACACCCTGATCAGATACTGCATTCTGGGATGTCTGATCTGGATCTACACTGTGTGCTCAGGCCAGTATGTCCCAATACTAAGTTACTACTGAATTTAGGAAGATTCTTGTTACTTTTGCATCAACCCGTGTCCTGCTGAACCCCGATATGCCTTACATTTGCAAAGAGTGTAGATCCAGATCAGTTGGCTTCTGAAGAAGCCAACTGATCTGGATCTGCACTGTTTGTCATAAAGTATGTGAATTTATATAAAAAATCTAAACCAAGTAATCTGATTGGCTGACAATTAGAAGTGGGTATGGTATTTTAATTTATTCAGCACAAGGGTTAAATCAAAAACCTGGGAAACTTATCAGAATTACCTCACCAAGGGCATCCTAATGATTTCATTAATACTGGGACAGACAGGCTTGAGAAAACAATATAGACCCAGATCAGGCATGCAGAACAAAATACAGCATCTAAACAGGGTCTATATTGTCTGCCTGGCACACATCCAGCAGATCACCAAGTAGTGAACTGAACTTGCTGAAATTTTAGTACAAGTATGGTAAGGGGTTCAGGTGTCTCAATATTTAGGGTCAAGATATGGTACCCTCAAAATATGTTCGTATGCAAAAGTGACAAAACTTTTCTTCCAAAAATACTAATTTCATCTACAGCCTTGGACACATAGAAAAATCATCAATCTTTGATTCATTGTGTAAGATTATCAAGACTTTAAAAATAATTTCTTTGAAGTGTTTTGCTTACTGAAATGCATTTTATAACGAAAAACATATTAGATCTTCTAAATGTTAATACTGATCCTATCACAAGATTCCATCAGAAATTGGTTCTGCAGCCAAATGTGTATTTCAAATCCATGCACACAAAGAACTCTAGAAATAAAGCCACTGACAGTTTTACACAGAATCATATTATTTCCAATTAAAGTAAAGAATTTCTATTCTGATTTCTACAATCCCTCGCTTTCTTTGTCAATCACAATTTTATGGAAAGAATCCATTCTTAAAATTCTTTAAAATTCAATAGAAATTTCAGAACCAGTCAGCCACAGGTCATTCCATTATCAACGAGGTAAGACGGCATGATGCAGCATGCAATTTGAGGCATGACTCATCTAGTCTGAGGGGAATCAGGTTGTTGGACTGCTGGGTAATCAATATCGAAGCCAGTTCTTCAGAGGAGCAAACCACAATGACTAAACAATGATTTGGACTGAGTTTGAAACAATATTCCTGAGAGCAGATTAAAAAATCTTCCTGTCATTTATTGAGCAGAAGCAGAAGCTTCATATCACTGCAGACTGAGAACCAGTCAAATTGAAAATCAGTCAAAAAACTGAGAACCAGTCAAACTCCAACTACAAATAATAAAGACCTAAACCAGTCTGTGCATATAAATCAGATAACTGCTCACTCTGTGAATGCAAACAGCAAAGACAGTGACCAGATTGCGCTGTGTGCAGTCTGGCCAGGGTCTTGGCTGTTTGCAGACATAATAAGGGTAATTTTTATCTCAGCAGCATATCTTAGTTTAGAGTTTTATGGAGCTATAAACTGGAGAATCAGACAAACAGCAATAAAATATCTAGTGATTATTGATTCCAAGAAGTGAGCAAGTTTTAAAGCATTAGAAAATCTATTCATAATTAAAAACAATGAAGAATGGTACGACTACAAAACAAATACTGTCTGTAAAACCATAAATACATGTACTTGTTCTTTCCATTCCATCACGAAAACATGCCTATATAATGTTGACCCCCTTAAACCCCACTTTTATATAGTAAAAGTGGGGTTTACAGGGGTATACATTATTTTTCTTATTTCTGCTCAAAACATAGATTGTGGGTACTCGTTAGAACTGCCTCAGCGAGGCGGTTCTAACGAGTACCCACAATCTATGTTTTTGAGCAGAAATAAGAAAAATATCAGAATTTTTATCTGAAAATTTTCAATTTTTTGGTTTTAAAATTTTCAGTATACTTGAATAGGCTTGTTTTTGTAATGCTTTCGCTCAAGGACACAATATTTTTTACTTGTTTTTTCCTGGTGTCCTATTTCCATTTACTGAGTGACTGAAAGATTTGTTTTTTATGGCCCATCAGCACAGATAAGGAAAGCAGTATCTGATCTGGATCTACACTGTTTGCTCAGGCCTGCCTGATCAAATACTTGGGTAAATGCCACTAAAGTGAGGACTGCATTCATCCTAATAAGTATCACTGTCCCTATAAGTTTTGGAAGTAAAATTAAATAAGCACCCTCTTGAAAACGGGGAAGAGTGAAAGATTTGCCCATTTGTTTTGCTCATAGGTTACCTTGAATGACATCATAATCATACTCCAGAAAATCAGTCGATATACTCAAAGGCAAAATTAGGAATGTGTTGTTCAGACAGAGGGACATGGACCCAAAATAAATGGGGTGTAATCAGGCATCCGTGGAAAGTAAGCATTACTTGGGTAAGCATGCTACCCCCCTGCCTCCCATGCCTATCAGCCTGAACAGAGGTTTAGGGTTAACTACAAAACTGTCCATGGGACACGGATGCCCCCGCCTGGTGCCCTTTGTATCATATAATACTTAGATTATAGGCTAAGAGTGGTGGTCCAGAGAGATAATGCAGATCTTCTGGGTAAGACTATAGAATCCATCACTGATGTTCAATGGGGATGAGGAAATCCCAATCTGAGGGTCAAACCGTCAGTGGGAAATGAGGCTGTGAAGTTTCATGAACATATTCCATACAAAAAAAAAGCATTACACTACATGGATTTTAGGCAAGGGGAGTTAATTCAAAAAACAAATTAGCTAGGTTTTCTTCCTTGTTCCTGACATGTCTCTATATGATTTAGCCATCTGTGAAGTTTCATAAATACATTTCAATGGGTTTTGGAGTTACGAGCCAGACAATTCTTCCTTGTTTGCAACACATCGTCTCGATATGATTAAGCCTTCTTCCTCGTTTGCAACACATCGTCTTGATATGATTAAGCCATCTTTGAAGTACCATGAATATATTTCATATGGTTTAGGAGTTATAAGCCGGACACAAAGAAAGCATGTACACACTATGGGTTTTTGGCAAGGGAGTTAAGTCAAAAACCAAATTAGAAAAAGTTGTCTTCCTTGTTTGTGACACATCGTCTCGGTATGATTTAGCTAGCTGTTAAATTTCATGAATATATTCCATATGGTTTAGGAGTTATGAAACAGATACAAAGAAAGCATGTACACTACATGGGTTTTTTCGCAAGGGAGATAATTCAAAAACCAAATTAGTAAAAGTTGTTTTCCTTGTTTGTGACCCATCGTCTCAATATGATAAAGCCATCTGTGAAGTTTCATATTCCATACAGTTTAGGACTTATAAGCCTGACAGGATTTTCAGCATTACATTACATGGGTTTTAGGAAGGGGGAATAATTCCAAAAACCAAAGTAGCCAGAGCTCTCTTCATTGTTCGCAACACATCTTCTGGATATATAGAGTTTATTTGGTTGTTTTGATCGGTTACGGTGAAATAATTCACTAGTGTTCTAAGGCTTGCGTATAAAAAACGAGTGAGCGAAGCAAACAAGTTTTTTACAAACAAACCTTAGAACACGAGTGAATTATTTCTCCGTAATCGATCAAAACAACCAAATAAACTGTTTATTACGTTTTCATTCATGTTTTATCTTTGAATTTTCACATTTAACTGTTATGATTTCCTACCAAAATAGTTCCAGTCAATGCATGAATTTCAAGAGGCGTGGTTTAGTTTGAAAATCAGTCGCCATCTTGTTTTCACTTTAATGCAAAAATCATCCTGTGCTTGAAATACAGACACAAAAATGTCACGGAAGTTGAACTGGATTATCAAGAAAATCATGCTTTATATTTGTGTTGCGGGTCTTTCCTTAAAAAACGCCAACTGGACGTGAAAATTGCAGTCTGATTTCCATGATTTTATCAAATTTTCCGCGAAATGTCAACTATTGTTATTGTTGTTAACAACAATGTCAGCAACGTCGCCTACCATTTACGACGTCAAAACGTTCGAAATGAAATAATTCACTGGGTGAATTATAGATTATAATTCACTGATAAATCTCAGTAAATCACTGCTGAAAATGTAATAAGATAAAGTAATCTGTGACCTTTCATGGGTATATTCTATATGGTTTAGGAGTTATGAGCCGGGCACAAAGCAAGCTTTTACACTATATGGGTTTTCAGCAATGGAGTTAATTCAAAAACCAAATTAGCAAGAGTTCTCTTCATTGTTTGTGACATGTCTTGCTATGATTTAGCCATCTTTGAAGTTTCATAAATACATTCTATAGGGTTTAGGAGTGATGAGGCAGACACAACATAGATTTTAAGGCAAAGGGGAGTCAATTCAAAAATTGAATAAGCCAGAGTTGTCTTCCTTGTTCGTAACACATCGTCTGGATATGATTTGGCCATCTGTGAAGTTTCATGAATATATTCCGTATGGTTTAGGAGTTATGAGCCGGACACAAAGAAAGCATTTACACTACATTGGGTTTTGGCAAGGGAGTTAATTCAAGAACCAAATTAGCCAGACACCTTAACCAGAATCGAAGAATGTTCATGTACTTAGCCTTATTATTTATCCTCATTCCTAGGTATATTTTTTGTCTTTCTGCCAATTCCAACTGCTATTCCATTTTCTTTTGTTGTGAGACTTAATTTTTTGCTATTGAATTGCAGCTCTTATTTCAGTATTTGGCACAGGTGAATCTTAAGAAAAAACATTTGCAATCAGCAATACTGCAATCTCAGCTATTGCTATAATCTCTCCCCATCCCTCTTCTGGAATAAAACAAAATATTGAAATAATGGCTTATCAGGTAAATTAAAACTCTTAGTTTTGGTCACAATTTTCTAATTATAAAACAAATGTCTGTTTTGTTTTTTTTTTCCTGTTTTTTATTTTTCTTTTTTGTTTTCATCTCTTTTACTTTTACATGCCAGATATGAAAAGGCAATAGAAAATGCATACAGTCGACTCTCGTTATCTCGAATTCCAAGGGACTCTCTGAAATACTTCGAGATATCCGTAGTTCGACATATCAGGTTTGCAGAATTGAGGAAAAATTAATTTGATTAAACACATTTAACAAACTGATAGGTAATTGGACTTTTAAAGTTAGAGATATATTGAAAATATTGTGGAAAAGAGGAGAAATTGCTCCTTAGGAGCAATTTCTCCTCTTTTCTACAATATTTTCCATCTGTTGTTAGGTTTTCATGTATACGCAGGGACCAGATTTTCACTTCGAGATAAGCGGTTATTCGAGATAAGCGAGGTCGAGATATCGAGAGTCAACTGTATTTGAAAGTTTAAGAATTTATAAACCCGAATTCCTCTGTTTCACTCTACTTATTAATCTAAAACTTTCACTTGTGGTTCATTTTCTTTCTTTCTTTTTTTTTTTTTTCTTTATTTTTATCTTATTTGAAGGCCACGAGATTCACTTGGTTGACTTTCTGCCATTTTTGTCACTAGAGAAAACTTTTGTGACTTCCTGTTTGCTTTCCTGCACAACAAACCCCTTCAGAAAGGGATCAATTCTGCATAGGTCTAGATAAGAGTGAGTATCAGGTAAATATTTTTCTTATTTCTCCATTAAAACATATGTTTAGGGTACTAATTAGAAGCACCTCTACCTTGTTGCTATCAATTTGGCCTTCAAATTTTTATCTTGAAAACACTTTCTTTTGAATTACTTATCTCATGACAAATGATTTGAACAAACTACAAAATGCAAATCTAAGACTGTTTTCCAAGAAGCAAATGAAAAAAAAACTAGAAATGTGTCAATATGACACAGATGCCCCCACCCAGAGCCATCCTCACCCACATGCAGGCATTTTGCATAAAATGAAGTTGAAAAAAGGGCCATAATTCTCATAATAATTGGCATATTTTACCCTAAATCGAACTTGACCTATATTTTATGATTATATACCTGTGTATAAAATATGAATCCAATACACCAATCTATTTTAAAAAAATGTCAAAAGGAATACATTTTTTGAAGGTGAAAAAGAGCCATAACTCCCATAATAATGGGTGGATTTAACCCTAAATCGAACTTGACCTCTATATTATGATTATATACCTATGTATTAAACATGAATCCAATATACTAATGTTTTCAAAAGATATCAAACGGAAACTATTTTTCAACATTAAAAAAGGGCCATAACTCCAAAAATAATTAATGGATTTTACCCTAAATCGAACTTGACCTATATTTTATAATTATATGCTTGTGTATAAAATATGAATCCAATTCACTAATCTTTTCAAAAATCATGGAATGGAAACTATTTTTCAAAGTTGAAAAAGGGCAATAACTCACAAAATAATTGGTGGATTCTATCCTAAATCAAACCTGACCTACATTTTATGATTATATACCAGTGTATAAAATTTGAATCCAATATACTGATCTTTTCAAATGATATCAAACACAAACCGTTTTTCAACTATTTTTCAACATTGAAAAAGGGACATAACTCCCAAAATAATTGGTGGATTTTACCTTAAATCGAACTTGACCTACATTTTATGATTATATACCTGATACCTGTGTATAAAATTTGAATCCAATACATTAATCTTTTCAAAAGATTTCGAATGGAAACCATTTTTCAAAGTTGAAAATTTTTCAAAGTTGAAAAAGGGCCATAACTCCCAAAATAATTGGTGGATTTTACCCTAAATCGAACTTGACCTATATTTTATGATTATATACCAGTGTATAAAATTTCAATCCAATATACCAATCTTTTCAGAAGATATCGCACGGAAACCATTTGTGTTACGTACTGGATGGACAGGACGGACGTATGTGATACTATATGCTCCCCCCCCCCCCCCCCCCCTCCACCTACTGAAAATGGCGGAGCATAAAAAAAAAAAAAAAAAAAAAAACAGATAATTTTCTGAAGTGGCAATGTTAAAGTACAATATTCATCTAGTAAAAAAAGTATTAATTATGTTATCTATGAACATATATTGTATAAGCCTTAACATTTATACAGAGGCAGCCAACACAAATAATGCAGACCCATATCAAACTGCTCCTATGTTTGGGTCTGCAGTGTTTGCCATTCAGCAAGACCTTTTAGCCACTTGACTTTAACAAGAAGATAAATAGACGTTCAAACTTTAGGAAGTATGTAAGGAGTTAAGCTATCCCAGATAATAGGGAGTTCAGAAAATGTAGATGCCATACAAACTTAATCAATCAATCAATCAATTAAAATTTGGAAAGTACCAAGATTACCCTAAATATTCAGACACTTAAACTCCTTACCATATTTGACCTAATCTTTGAACAAATCTATTTGAATGTCCGTTGATTTGTATAAAAACAACGGAATGAGTGGCAAACAGTACAGACCATGATCAGATGCCACATTTTGTGGCATCTGATCTGGGTCTACACTGTTTGTTCATGCCTGTCTGTTCAAATACTTACAGTAAATCTGGTACAGATGTCAAACAAATTGAATCAATCAATGAATCAATGAAAGTTTAGAAAGTAATAAAGAAACAGAGGACTTACCTGAGTCTGACACTATATAAATAAGTAAACCAATAATAGAACTGCCCTAACACTGAACCAATTATGAAGGAGATAATAAATGACTTACAAGAGCTAACAAGACAGACAAGATTCCTACAACCTCAGAGGAACATCATACACCATTAAAGGAAAGAACTTAAAGCGAAAATGTACAGAATATGACAAAAAAGTGTCCCAACCAACTTAAATCAGGAAAAGTAGAGCCTATTCTGAAGCACTTGCTTGATTCCTGCCATCTTCAAATCATTTTGTGATATTTTCATCATATAACTTGCATAAATACTGTATTTGTAACTTTTAGAGTTAGGTTTATGTAAATGATACTTTACCTGGTATTTCAGGTACTGTGAAATTTACATGGCATGAAAATTTTGAAATACACAGAATTTTTACACCAGAGTCATAATCTCATCTGTTGACAAAATATTTCTAAAATATACAGGCACCTCATTATAATATGTTTCATTATAGCATGGTTTGGGATATAACACAGCTCAGGACAGTTCCCAAAATGTTGTATATAAACAGAAATACATATTAATGGTGTTTTTTTCTCTGTATAATCTATACATTTTTGTTTGGATACAACATGGTTATTTTTGCTTTGGGTCCCAATAATAATGTTTACCCTTGTCATGCTGAATAAATGAAGATGCCACACCTACTTCTAACTGCCAGCCAATCAGATTACTTGATCCAGGTTGTTGATATAAATTTACATACTAAATGACAAACAGTGCAGATCCAGATCAGTTGGCTTCAGAAGCCAACTGATCTGGATCTACACTGTTTGCAAAGTCTGGGCATATCCGTATTCAGCAGGACTAGGGTTAACAAAAGGTTGTGGTGCACCAAAACTTTATCTACATGTTGATCAAACCCTTTAATACTTAAATACTCCATTTCTTGTCAACATCAGGTGTCCGACTTTCACCAAAACATTCCTGTAGTATATAATTTTCAGCTACTTTCAATGAAGCTTGAAACAGCATCTTCTCTGATTTCTGCCTGCCATTCTTGTAGAACAGTATATATTTCTTGTAGTAGCACTAGAATTGTAGTAGCATCTTTACTACTTCATACCTCCAGATAAACCACTTTTTCAACCAAAAAGGATTGTTATTTTTCTTATTTCTCCAGGATAAACATATGTTGTTGGTTCTCATTAGAAGTGCCTCGGTGAGGCGCTTCTAATGAGTACCCACAACATAGGTTTTTGTGGAATTAAGAAAAATATTTTGGTTACCACATTTTATCTGAAACCATGCTACCTATACAGATTCTTTGATAATATCTGATGCCATCTAACCTTTGGTATGCTGGGTAAAAATTTCAGCAGACGACATTTTGATATATATTTTTCTTATTTTCTCAAAGAACAGGCTTTGACAGTTCATGCAAATGGTCTCTTACGGAGACAGTTTGCATGAAGTGTCAAAGCTGGTCACCTGAGAAAAATAAAAATATCACTTTGTTCTCTGCCGAATTTGCCCACAGAGTGGCAACAGCTAAACAACTACTTTCTCAGAAAGAAACAAAATACATACACCTGGGGGTTGTTCAGTAAGTTTTGTTGCCGTTTTTTTTTTTTTTGTTTTGTTTTTTTCTGGCATTATAAGCATTCTTCAAACAGTGAATGAAGTCTACTGGCATAAGCCCAGGAGACAAGAGGATGAGAAATACTCTACTATGTTCAACAAAATAATAGCCTCTCTGATACAAGTATGATAAAAATCAAATCTCATTCAATTTGAGCTAGACAGGAAAGCACTGAATGGACTGTAGCCAGTATAGGCAAGCACCTACATGAGCTCAGAAAAAAACAAATGTGGGTTGCTCAGTAAGCCATTTGTTTGTGTTCTTCTTTAATGGCAAGTCAACCTTTGTGGGTCATTCTGTGTCAGCTCCCAAAAAAAGGGAGAAAAAGGATAGAAGAGCTGGCAGATGTAAGGAAAATAGAGGCAGATGAGGAAAAAAGTGAAGAAACAGAAGAAATATGAACATGCCCCATGAAAAAAATATTAAAACATAGCTATTTAAAAGAAATAACTAGTATCAATCTTACTTCTCCATGAAACCATATGGTGTGAGTGTGTCATCTAATGAATATCTATTTCATCAGGTTTCAGGGAAAAATAAGAAAAAACATTCATCTGGAAACCCTCTTATCGAGAGCTACGAAATATTTTCAGCCTCTCAGCCGCTAATATTTAAGCGTTAAAAAAACAGTTACAACAGCAGCAGATGACATTCTAAAATATATTTTTATATTTTTTTCCAAGAAAATGGCTTGACATTTCATGTGAATCATCTGCCATATTTTCTTGGAAAAATCAAAACAAAATACAGTGGAACCTCGGTAATTCGAATGCCAATTTTTCGAAACCACCGGATTTTTCGAAGACGACTGATGGTCCACATTTTTTTCACTGTAATTTATTGCAAAAATATCACCGATTTTTCGAATTTCAATTTTTCGAAAAAATCACTTTTTCGAACAGATTCGTCGGTCCCAATCAAAGAAATTCATATTAAAATCACCTGCTAAATTTGAAATTCCAAACTGCCAATCAAGGTCACGCATGATGATCATTATTTCTTTGTGCGGCGAGTTCGATTGTTACACACCCGAGTGACTTCACGGGTTTATTCCCTACCGGTAACTGACACCGGATTAATGGTGAATATTCCAAACAGATATGTCGGACCCAATCAAAGAAATTCCTTTTTAATCCCCTGCCAAATTCGAAATTCCAAACTGCCAATCAAGGCCACGCACGACGATCATGATTTCTTTGTGCGGCGAGTTCGATTGTTACACACCCGAGTGACTTCACAGGTTTATTGGCTACAGGTAATTGACACCGGATTAACGGTCACACTATTGAGTGATGATCCTTGATTGAATAAAGGGTGTCTTTATTTGAGATTGTTAGCAATGATGCCTTACATTGTATTTGATGTTTTTTTAAGTATGGGTCATTAATGAACTTTAATGATTTTAAAGATCAGTGATTCATGTAATGTGTAAATACGAATGATCTGTTATAGTACGGTTACATGCTAGCTGTCAACGTTTGTCTTTTCTGCACCGGTTTTGCGAGGTTAAATATTTCGTCAGTAAATCGGTTCGTTACTTTACTTTTAACCTTCATTTTCGTTATTGTAAATGGCTGTAAATAAAACTGCAAGTTCATGTTTTCTTGTTATTTACTGGTCCGTACTTAGGCCTGTCAAGCGTAAAAGATGATTAGCTCAACCTTCAAGCAACTCACTGTCTTAAATGCTTAGACAGATGTTCCCATTACTTCAACGATATTGAATAAAAAAATCCGAACATATCCGAAAACTACCAATTTCGGAAATTCAAACTACCGATAATTCGAAGAAAATCCTGCAGTCCCTTGCACTTCAAATTATTGAGGTTTGACTGTACTTAAGAATGGTGTCTGCTACAATTCTGAATGGTACATTTTAGGATTAATGATACACGTACCTGTCATCATCTGTCACTCCACTACTCTTCTGCATACACTCCTTCACAGCCTGCATGCCCTCCCGGAATCTCTGTTGTAACCTCCTTGCATACAGCGATGCCCCTCCCTCACTCATGTAACCCGAGTTCATGTCTTCCATTTGGTTCTTCTTCAGTATATCACCATCAGACATGTAGCCAGAAATATAATCATAATTCTCATAGTCCGAGGCATCGTCATTAAATGACACATTCCCTGAACCACTTGATATTGCACGTTTTATAGGACTAGAGTATATTTTACCGATTTCCATCAATGATCGATTCATGCCTATTCGGTTTCCACCCACACTAGTCATAGCATAACACTGTCCTTGTGACACCGGTAAAGGCATTTGTTTATTCGGGGTTGCGTATCCTCTCATGTAACCACCATAATGCAATGATCTATTGATTGGCTGCATGGGTTGAATATCCAATGTTTCACCAGAATCTGCAACAAACTTGGTGTTCTTGTCAGAAACAGACGATGTCTCTTTTGCATTATTGTCATTCTTCAACTTCTCCTCTTTATTAATAATGTCTGTATGCACCTCAGTGTCAAATGTTGTTTCTTTCTTTTCACCGTGATGTGGTTGCACTATAGCAACATTACTTGCCTGACGATTCATCTGAGTTCCCAGAACCTTCACACCAAGTCTAGGTGAGTTTGCAGCACTCGTGTTTAGAATAATACTTTCTGTAGAAGAAGCTGAACTACTTGTACTGTGGTTAGCATCCGGTCCCGAATCTTGCTTAGACTCTTTAGAATCTTGCTTATTTAATGCAGGACCCTCTTTCTGTGTAGGTGAGGTTGGTTTACCATTCTGTGATGGCTGAACAGAGTTTGTGGTACTAATGTTTGTTCGCGTTGAAGGAGGTGGTTCAGTTTTTGGAAGTGGTGGGGGTTGAGCAGATCTTGTATGAAGAACAGATAATGCAGTCTGACTACTGCCATCTGGTTTTACTGATGGTGATGGTGTACTACATGTTGGTTTTACTACGTTCACTGACTGAGATGTTATTAAATATGAATGTGAATAATCTTTGTGACTTTTGCTTGGACTACTATTGCTGATACTTTGTGAGGTAGCAACTGCTTGATTTGTAGGTTTACTAAAATGTCCGTCTCCAATTCTTTCAATTTTACCATCATTGTATTCAATCTCAGTGTATCTAGTCTTTGGTGTTCCTGTGAGATCAACAGGCAGTTTTGAACCTTGAGTTGGAGTCTGAGCCTGGTTACTATGGTGACGAGGTAAACTATTTCCATTTACTTTATCAGAAATCTGGCTCCCGTTTCTGTGTGGAGGTACTGGTGGTGCTTGAGTAACAGATGTACCGTGGGAAGACTGTGGCACAGATGCTGTCTGAGACTGTGGAGAGACTAGTTGACAGGATGGGTTTCCAGATGATCTACCAGACTTTTTAGGTAAGGTTGACGTCTGGATGTGGGTACCTGTTGTAGCTTTGGACTGGCCATGTGATGGTGTACCGACTTGAGATGACATCTCTTTTGAACTTTCTTTAGAGTTTAATCCACGCATTTTCTCATCCTTTGATTTTAATGATTTCCCTGAAGATGGCTTAGGTATACCCTTTGAGCTATTGGACATTGGAATAGAACTACTTAGTCCTGGAGAGTTAGATGTTCCCTGGTTAGATGCAAGTGATGTTGTTGATGAGGACTTTTGGTTTTTTGCTCCTGATTTAGGGATCAGGCTTCCAACTTTAGTGCCTTTTGTAAATGTCTGTGAGCCAGACTGTGGCAACCGTGACTGATCAAGTCCAGATCTTCCCTGCGCATCTCCCCTATGTTTCAAGTTGGATTTCCTAGGATTTGAAGTTGGCAAAGATGATACTGGGGTAGCTGGAAGGGAGCTACTGTAGACAGGGGCTGGGGAAGGGGAGGGGGAAGATTGGCGAGAATGTTGTTGACCTATGGTTAAGCTTCCAATGTGGTCTCGCCTGTTTGAAGACATAACCCCACCCACAATGGGGCGGGGCTTAGATGATACTGGGCTGTCCAAGTCATTGGTACTTGTAGCACTGCTGCTGGCTCCCGCATCAAATGAACTAGAATAAGAAGAGTCACTCCGAGAACTTGTACTTAGAGTACTTGTACTCGCACTGCCTGTACTCCCACCTTTTGAGCCACCCTTTGTAACAGCACCACTTTTTGTTTTAGCTTTATCCTTTGAATTGAAAAGTTTGAACTTATCTAGCATAGAATTCTGCTTATTGTCTGCCAACTTTGATCTTTGGTTTGAGATCTTATTCTGTGATGTAGGTACCGGTGTGGAAGACTGTGGGATTTTATTCTGTTGCTTGTCTGGAGTTGCTGATTGGCTGCGAGGTACTAAGCTCCGCCCACTAGGAGTAGGAATACCAGAAGCTGCAGGTGAAGCTGCTCTCTGGGTAGCTGTTGAATCAGGAGTTGCTTCTACCCCTAAAACATTAAACAATACATGTATTATTACAACAGCAAGGGGAAGTATGGCATTTAACCCAAGTACTTACTTGGACAGACAGGTATGAGCAAACAGCTTAACCTTTGTCCTGCTGAATAAATTAAGATGCCATGCCCATTTCTAATTTTCAGTCAGTCAGATCACTTGATCCAGATTATTGACATAAATTCACATATTTAAATGGCAAACAGTGCAGATCCAGAGAAGCCAACTGATCTGGATCTACACTGTTTGCAAAGGCAGGGTATTTACGGTTTCAGCAGGACAACGGATAAAACCCTCTCCAAATAGAAAATAACAAATACTATCAGCACAGACCCAGATCAGCCTGCATATCCATGCAGTCTGATACTGGTTGTTAAAATAATGTATGGACTTGCATAAACTGATCAAAGTGTGTCCATTTGCAGACTGATCTGGTTCTATGCTGGTAGCATGTCATATTTGAGGAGCTCATTTGAAATCAATAAACTATTTTAATATTACCCATAAAGTGCTAATCACAGCTGCAGCAGACGACATTTTGATTATTTTTTTTTTTCAGAGAAAATGAGGATTGAAAGGCAGACAATTCACATGAAATGCCAAGTCTTAAAAAAAAAAAATGTCATCTGCTACGTTTTGCTTAGGTTTTTTAGGGTTAACATTCAATGACAGCTTTATAGCAAGAACAAGGAATCTGATGCCAATCTATTAATGAGACATGAGTCATACAATCACTTTACCCTAATTAATTATGTACATGTATACTGTATAGAAATAGTTAAGCTACTTTTGTTTTAAGTGACAAGGAAGTCAATGAATTCATTGCTAATTTTTTGTTTACCCTGCATACATTAACCATTTTAGACTATATCTAGTTTTGTCACCAAATAATTAGTCCTGTAAACTAGGATTGTCCTGGTTTTTGTTTACACAGAACAGATTGTGCAGTGTCTGGTTTGTTCGGATCTGTAAATATATTGGTAAATAAAACAGATCCTGCCATTCTATTATCCCCTGTATGAGGTTTATTCTCTAAATATTTATTGGTAAATGGGGTGGGGGGACCTCTTTCTTTCTTTTTTTTTATTTTTTTTATTTTGTGTTGAGTTGAGGTTTACATGTAATCCCAACCAGCAATATTTTAGTCCTGATGAGTTTGCTGCCTCTAAATCTATGGACTTTAACCCAACCCGAGATGAATAACAAACTCAAGTCCTGGCTTAAGTTTAACATAGCTCTAGTTAAGGCGCTTTTTTGAATCAAAAGTGTGATACTCGTATTTTTCTTATTTCTCCACGAAAACATATGTTGAGGTACTCATTAGAAGCACCTCGCTGAGGCACTTCTAATGAGTACCCACAACATATGTTTTCGTGGAGAAAGAAGAAAAATATTAACCTGATACCCACTCTTATCTAGGCCTATGAAGTTAAGCGCAGCTTTGCTGCAGAGGCAACAGGCAGCCTATTTCTCTGGACCTGATGTGAAAGGGCAGATACAGCAGTATCTTCACTAAAATCTCTAACAAACTACCCATGTTTACAGAATGAATTTAATGACAAGCACTGAAGAGCCACTAAATGGCATAGACCCAGGCTAGACTGCACAAAAGTGTTGTTTAGGTATAGGAAAGTGTTTTCTTTGCTTTATAATTATTACTTTTTTTTTGCCTGCAATCTTTCTCACTGACCACTGCTATTTAAGACATCCCACGGCTGTTTAGTACTAAATGTTTACAACTGTTGGCAAAGGTGTAACTTTAATTACTAGTTAGGGGTAAAAATAATCAAGAACTTGATTCTGTGCCACATTCTGTCATATTGCATTGTCATATTATATCAAAGGTTATCTTTTTTCTACTTAATATTTTTCCCTTTTGCCAAAAGCAAAATTAACCTTAAAGTGCTAAGCAAAGTTGTACCAGACAACATTCTATTTTTTATTATTACTATTATTTAGAGAAAATAAGAATGGTATGTTTTATTGTGTTCTAGAAAGGTGAAGACACTGCTAAGACTGTGCAGCTGTTGGTTGGGATTTCTGCTATTACCGTGTATATACTATGGCTTTTTCCACTTGGAACTAGCAATTTTAGTATATACCGTATTCGACCTAATTACCGCACATGCTCCTATAAGCGCACAGTAAAGCAATTAAGTAGCCTTTAATTACAGTCAGTGTACTTTTATCTACTTCTTTATAAAAACATATGTTGTGGGAACTCATTTGAATTGCCTCGGCAATTCAAATGAGTACCCACAACATATGCTTTTATAAAGAAAATCAGAAAAGAAACCGCATAAGTATCATTAGACAAGTCTGTCGCTATCTTTAAGTTTTCTCAGTAGTTTTGAAAAACCTAAGCACACGGTGCGGTAATTAGGTCGAATACGGTATATATATATATATATATATATATATATATATATATATATATATATATATATATTCATTCAGAGTAAAACAGTTCACTGTTTCTCAAGCTTTTAAATCTGAATACCGTAATAACCCTAAGTACTGGGACAGACAAGCCTGAGCAAACAATGTAGATCCAGATCAGACCCCGAAAACTGCAGCATCTGATCTGTGTCCACACTATTTGTCACTCATCCAGCAATATTTCAGACTCATCAACAAGTACCCAGATAGACTTGATCAACCATTAAGTCAAGTATGGTAAGGAGTTAAGGAGTCCTAATATTTAGGGTAAAATACAGCAGTTAGGTAACATACGGTACATTTTTTTCTACCCAAGGTAGCTCATTTTATGCACAATACAAATACCTTTATCAGGTAATCAACAATATTTAATTAAACAAACCTGATGGATCCATTTATCTTCTAGACAAATGGCCATTTTATAGTGATAACATCTTTTTATCCTCTTACTTGGCAAACCTTCTCTGATCATGAAAAGCATGAAGGTCTGAGAGGAAATATGCAGCAAAATTATTCTTTTTTTTTATGACATGATCAGACAATTCAGGTAATCTAAAGTATGGCATTAGTTAACCTTTAAAATGTCAAGCAAAATTGTAGCAAATGACATTTTTTTGTTCATTATTTTTAAGAGAAAATAAAGTTTGATATTACATGTAAATCAGCTGCTAAGTAGACAATGCACATGAAATGCCAAGCCTTATTTTCCTAAAAAAAAAACAATACTATTTCAAAATGTCATCTGCTGCAGTTATAATTGGCACTTAAGGGGTTGAGAGTGCAAAATATTTGTCAACATCACAAAAACATGCCTATATCATTTTGACCCCCTTAAACCCCACTTTTATATAGTAAAATGGGGTTTACAGGGGTATAAATTATTTTTCTTATTAGAGGCAGTTCTAACAATAGGCAGTTGGTGAGGCAGTTCTAACGAGTACCCACAATCTATGTTTTTGAGCAGAAATATGAAAAAGAAAAAAAAAATCTGGGCCCAGTTATCCAAAGTGTCGTTAGCTTAACAAGCTCGTTAATGGTCAAAATGTTAACTGTTCTAGTAAGTACAATATCTAATTGACAGGTATTTATGCTGAAAAAAATGTGACAGCAAAAATATTAGCCTATTGGCCATATTTAAAGATTAAAGTTTTAACGATATGTTAACTAACGACATCGTTAGTTGTGAACAACTGGGCCCTGTTTTTTATCCGAAAATTTTCAGTTTTTGGTGGTGAAATTTTCAGTATATTTGAATAGGTGTGTTTTCTTAATAAGTGGACATGACTCTAGATAAGGTGATAATTTTTGTTATATTTACACCAAAACATTATCTTGTGGCCTTGTCAAGAATCCAAAACATATGTTTTTTGGTGGAGAAATAAGGAATATTTATCTGGAAACCATTCTTATGTACAGCTTTAATTTACTCTTTACTATTGAGAAAATGCCGGATTTTCTGCAGTGTGGTCCATTCGTCATAGTAAGGGAAGCAACTATGTTTCAATCCAAACAACAAATAGAATCAGCTGCCTCCCTTGGAACAATGCTTCTATTTGTTTGCTTGTGTTTTGTCTTTACCTTGCTGCAGATAGCAGATTAAGATTTAAACTTTTTTTCTTATTTTTAAAAAAATGTGGACTGGCTTTTCATCTTGACTACCTCTTAAGGGTAAAAATGCCAGACGGAAAAGTTCCAGACAGTATCCAGATATTTTTTTTTCCTTCTGATTACTCCATGAAGATATTTGTTGTACTTATGGAATCACCCGCCCAGATTTTTTTTGTTTTTGACTGTGTGGGGGGTATGGGTGAGGGTGGATGAGTGGAGATGGGGTGTGAAATAAGAAATGTACAGATATTTTTCTTAGGAGCAGTTTTTACCTGGGTCTGTACTGTTTGCCATTCAGCCTTGATGTGATTAGGGACATCACAATCAGATGGACATTTTGTAAATTGTGTTTAATATTTAGGGTAATTAATGTATTTACCTGAAGTATTTTGGACAGACAGGCCTGAGCAATTAAACAATGTAGATTGATTGGACACCACAGCATACAGCATCTGATCAGGTTCTACACAGTTGCCCACTCTTATTAGTTTCGAAATTTTTTTGTAAATTTTAGCACCAAAACATTAAGGAGATTAGGTGTTCAAAAACTTAGGGTAAATATGGTAAGTAATCTTTACACTGCTGTAGATTACAACTGGAAAGTGATGAATTATTATTTTTTTTTTTTTTTTTTTTTTTGTCTGTTTTTCTGACAAAGCCCTTCTAATACAGGTTGTTTTGGGGTTTTTTTGGTCAAAAAGTACTGAGATTTTTATATTTCTCCATAAAAAAGAACCAGTGAACAGGCAACTCCAGTGAGTATGCACAACAAATATCTTCCTAAAAACAGTTTTATCTGCATTATGAAAACATGCCTATTCAAATATACTGAAAATTTTACCACAAAAAAATGAAAATTTTCAGATAAAAAATTTTGATATTTTTCATATTTCTGCTCAAAACATAGATTGAGGGTACTCATTCGAACCACCTCAGTGAGGTGGTTCTAATGGGTACACACAATCTACATTTTTTAGCAAAATAAGAAAAATAATGTATACCCCTGTAAACCCCAGTTTTACTATATAAAAATGGGGTTTAAGGGGGTCAAAATTGTATAGGTGTGTTTTTGTGATGAGTTTTATCTGGCTCCATTCTCTTTGCTGAGATATGTCAAATATTTAGTGTAAATAGGGTAATATTTTTTAGTGATTATTGTGATTTAATGACATAACTTTCATCACTGGGGACATATTAAATGCAAAAACAGTGTGGTTAGGTATGCTCAGGGTATCAAGTAGAAGTAGGGCGTAACACCAACAATGAAAGAGAAATAAACAGAACCAGCTCAGTTTCTTACAATAATGCAAACGGAATGTGGCACCATACGATAATGCAAATGGAATATCCATGCAAGCCTGTGCATCTATGCAGTTTGGTCAGGACCTTTGTTGGTCACTATGTAACTTCACAAAGTCCATATACATGTACTTCAAAAAGCAAACAGTGAAGACCCAGACCAGACTGCACATCTGTGCAGTCTGGTCTGTGTCTTCACTGTCTGCACAATGTCATCAGCACCTTCTGGTACCTAACTCAGTAATATAAACAACAGACACAAAAATTCCTTTTTTCTACAACATTGTTTCTTTTTCTTTTGTCTATCTCACCTTGTGCATTGTTATTGTTCTGTTGATTCTGCTGCCGGGCTTTACTGGTTGACTGGGAACTCTGCGATTTGTTTCTCGAGTCTTTTGATGAAGGGTGGGCTATCGTAGGACATTTACTGCTCTGTTGTTTGCCATATGAGGGTAGCCTGAAAAAGGAAAGTAAAATAGAACGGTAATCAGGTTTCTCTATCCAATTCTATACAGTTTCAGACAAAAAGTAATAGCTCCAGATAATATTTTTCTGATTTCCCCAAAACAATATGTTGTGGGTACTCATTAAAAGTGCCTGGGAGGGGTGCTTCTGAACACCCACAACCTATGTTTTCCAGAAGAAATAAGAAATAATATAAGTAGTTTTCATCTGAAAAAAAAATTGCCTAATTTGGAGCTATTATTACAAGTTTGCCATTCATCCAACAGTTTTTAGACACAACAAAGCATCACGAAAACACGCCTATATAATTTTGACCCCCTTAAACCCCACTTTTATATAGTAAAACTGGGGTTTACAGGGGTATACATTATTTTTCTTATTTCTGCTCAAAAACATAGATTGTGGGTACCCGTTAGAACCGCCTCACTGAGGCGGTTCTAACGAGTACCCACAATCTATGTTTTGAGCAGAAATAAGAAAAATATCAGAATTTTTCATCTGAAAATTTTCATTTTTTTGGTGGTGAAAATTTCAGTATATTTGAATAGGCGTGTTTTCGTAATGGGTTGTCAAATGGACTTGTTCAAACTTTTACCCTAGTCTTGCTGAACCCGGATATACCCTGCCATTGCAAATAGTGTTGATCCAGATCAGTTGGCTTCTGAAGAAGCCAACTGATCTGGATCTACACTGTTTGTCATTAAGTATGTGAATTTGTATCAAAACCTGGATCAAGTAATCCGATTGGCTGAAAATTAAAAGTGGGCATGGCATCTTAAATTATTCAGCATGACAAGGGTTAAGATAATAAAGTAAGGAGTTAGGTGTCCCAATATTTAGAGGAAGGGGAACAGGCAAACTCTTGTACGACCCATAAAACCATACTTCAGCCATCTATAAAAGAAATAACAGAATGTGAAAACTTCGCAAAAACCATGGTATGCGCTATAAGCACAAAATAATGTGCTAAGCGTAAATCAAACTTTTCTTGAAAGCTAATACTTTTTTTTTATGTAATTTAATAACATTGAGCAGTCCATGGAAATAGCTTTGGACCAGTCCATGACCTTTCATTTGGGGTAATGGCAAATCCTAAGATCCTACGCCAATGAGCATAGACAATTAGATCTCCACTGGAATTACATTTGACCATAACCTTTTCTCAAAGAATGTGCATCAAGATGAAACAGCTTATAATGAGCCTTCTTATCATGATCTATACTGTTAAATTTGCCTTTTTGTTTTTGGTTTTTGACTGACAACCCTATTTACAATAACTGCTTTGTTCAATTTCAAAAATGGAAGAGTCCACTTCAGAAACTTAGGTGTGAAAGTACTACTGGTAGTACAAAATTAGCAGACAATGAATAAGTGAATATTTTTCTTAATTTTCTCAGAAAATAAGGCTTGGATTTGCATTTCACTGTATTCAAGTGAAAATAAAATTTGCTGCAGATGTGATTAGCACTTGAAGGATTATTATTGTGACTGTGTGACCTTACCCAAACAGTGACAGCTGAGATTTGTCTTCAAATGTACAGTATGATCAAAAACAAAAGATTTAAATTAAACTAAAAAGACAAGAGCCCGAACTAAGATCGTAAAGAAACCAAGTGATTATGACATTTGTATTGAGCAAACAACATCTTTTCTTCTGCTTCAGTCCAAAATAATTAATGTCTTGAATGCAGTGAATTAAAATATTATCGATCGATATGATTGATCAGCATCTGAAGAGTTCATTGTTTACATGTGTCTGATATTGATCTCTCAAGCAATAATACTGCACCTGAGAACATGTCAAATCACAAGAAAACCTGCCTTATGCCATACATAAACCAGAAGCTCCAGATACTTAACAT
The DNA here is from genome assembly GCA_964016985.1 of Anodontia alba. Classification (NCBI taxonomy): domain Eukaryota; kingdom Metazoa; phylum Mollusca; class Bivalvia; order Lucinida; family Lucinidae; genus Anodontia; species Anodontia alba. Next base: position 94,402,386 of record OZ024824.1, on the reverse strand, counting down.
ACCCGGTACCTCCAAAAAGGGTTCTTTTTTTAATGAAAAATTACACTACAACCTCTTTATAACACAGTTTGTTATAACACGGTTTTGGATATAACAAGATTCAAAGATGGATCCAAAAATTGTATAGATTATATTGAAAAATGACCATAAATGGGGGATTACATAAATAATCTATACATTTTTGTTTGGATATAACACGGTTGTTTAACTAACACGGTTTATGCTATGGACCCCAACAATAGTGTTATAAAGAGGTTGTGGTGTACTGATATTTTTCTTATCATCCCATGAAAACATACTTTGTTGGTACTCATTAGAAGCACCTAAGTGAGGTGCTTCTAATGAGTACCCACAATGTATGCGTTCATGGAGAAAAAAGAAAAATAACTACTTGGTACAAACCTCATTCCCCCTCCCTCCTGCCATCCCTTCCCCCTACCACCACCCTCCTTATCTGGAGTTACTGATACATCCAGGTATGCGGGCAGTCTGATCTGGGCCTTCCATCACTGTTTAATACTAACAATCTATAAATAACAAGTATTGTGTATGAACTCAAGAATTCTGATCAGGCACTAAGAATATACCAGCTGGGTCTATACCTTTCCTGTCTGGGTACAGCAGGGGGCAGATTTTCTCATAATAAGGTTCATGTTATTGTATTGATTGAATGAACACAGCTGATCATGATTTCAAAGCTCAAGATAAGGTGCATTTCTTCAGCCAAAAAGTGTAGATATTTTTTCTATTTCTCCACAAAAACATATATTGTGGGTACTCATTAGAATTGCCTCACTGAGGTGCTTCTTATGAGTACCCACAACACAGGTTTTCATGGAGTAATACCAAAATTATTTACTCGACACCTGGCTGATTTTCTCACGATAAGGATCATGTTACAGTATTGATTGACTGAACACAGCTGATCATGATTTAATTGTGTCTCAAAACTGAAATCAGAAAAATAAGGTTTTGAATCAAACGAAATTAATTACAAACTTAAACGCATGTGGAACAAAGCAGTCTGAAAAATAATACTAAGATGGTAATCTGAAGCCATCAGTCTGTGGGTAAAACCCAACTTTTTTCCTCCAATGCAAACTGCAAAGACCCAAATGTGCAGTCTGGTCTGTGTCTTCACTGTTTGCTTACACCACAACAAAAGCACTTTGTATAATATAGTCATGACCACTTGTGAATGTGCAGTCTGGTCTGGATCTGCACTGTTTGTATAGATGAAATGTTGACTTTATTTTCCTTAGCAGACCTTTTCAACAGATTTGCTAGTTAATTTAATTATTTTATTACATCTCTTGGTTTTGCTTTTTACTTTGTAGTATTGTCATAGCATTTGACAAGGTGTTTTTTCCTATCCAAAAGTAATGATATTTTTCTTATTTCTCCACGAAAACGTATGTTGTTTGTTTGTGATGATGTTTTACGGCCCAGTCAACCCAATGGGATCAAGACAAGAGTGGTCAGTTTACCTAATCACACTTTTACTGGGCAGGCTTAGTCCTCTTAGCAGTTAACCAGTTTTGTGAACATTCTTTCACCAGAAACTGACAACTGCCCTTCTTGAATCAGCGGATGGGAGAGAATAACCGTAGAAAAAATTCCATGATCAATCCCCACTAAAGAATGAGCAGGACTCAGCGGCGGTCAAACCTGCACCCTCCTGTTCACCAGTCTGACACCTGTCCAACTGAACCACAGAGGCTAGCGAAAACAAACATTGTAAGAAGCATTTCGCCGAGGCACTTCTAAAGAGTACTCACAACATATGTTTTCATGGAGAAATAAGAAAAACATTTACTTGATACCAACTCTTATCTAGACATGATGTTGGTGCTTTATTTTGCATACCTTATTAACTCTTAACCCTTGTCATACTGAATAAATTGAGATGCCATGCCCACTTCTAATTTTCAGCCAATCAGATTACTTGATCCAGATTGTTGATATAAATTCACATACTTATTGGCAAACAGTGCAGATCCAGATCAGTTGCAGAAGCCAACTGATCTGCAGCTACACTGTTTGCAAATCTGGTTATATTCGGGTTCAGCAGAACAAGAGTTATAATTTGGGACACATTAAATCCTTACCATATTTTCCCTTAAATTTGAACCCTCCATTTTACTATCTGTTGGTGCGTCTAAAATCTGCTGGATGAGTGGCAAGCAGTGATGCAATCAGACACTACATTCTCTGATCTGGATCTACACTGTTTGTTCTCTACAATATGACTGAAAATCATAGCCCCAGATAAGGCGCCTTTTTTGACTAAAAAGTACAGATATTTTTCTTATTTCTCCACGAAAACATATGTTGTGGGTACTCATTAGAAGCGCCTTGGTTTTTTCTTATTTCTTCACGAAAACATATGTTGTGGGTACTCATTAGAAGCGCCTCAATGAGGCGCTTCTAATGAGTACCACATCATATGTTTTTGTGGAGAAATAAGAAAACTATTATGTTGATACCCCCTCTTATCTGGAGCTATGGAAAATCCCTATCATATATCTGCAGATAATGGGCAAGCCAACTCCAAAATACCTTTTGATGCAAGGGAACAAAACAATAACCCTAAACTTCCATAAATACCCTAAGTATTCGGACAGGTAGATCTTTGCAAACAGTGTAGACCCTGATCAAATGCAGTAAGATACTGCCTCTGATCAGGATCTACACTGTTTGCCATACATAAGGCAATATTTTATACACTGTGCTTCAAGAGGTAGTAGAATGGGTTATTATCAATTTTAGAACAAGTATGGTAAGTAAATAGGGCATCCGAATACTTATGATTATTACGGTACCCTCATAGTACCCATAACATATGTTATCATGGAGAACTAAGAAAATATTATTGGGATATCCCATCTTAACTAATGTCATAAGTATGGAAAGGAATTTAGCTGTTCAAATATTTATGGTAATTACAGTTTATGGTATAAAGCAGAAATAAAAACTGTTTTTTTTTTACCTAAATTTTATGGCATAAAAAGTCCTCCACTAACTGATGAAACTGTCTCTCTTTCATGGTCCTGAACTTCTAGACAGAAATCAACTACCTTGGAACCATATGATTTAAAAACAATGTCACTAAACACTTTATTTTGTCAATAGACATAAATGAATAATTCCAATGTAATTCCAAAAATAAAATGATCTAATTCACACCAATTTAAGTGTCACAAAGATCTAATTTTATATCCACACTCATCACCTCTCAATATCTGTAATCAATTTAAAGTGAGACAGAGAAAAAAAAAATCAATGATTGTCACAGCAGTCTCTGAACAGATCTAGACACATTAATGATGGCATTAACAAAGTGCCTCCAGAGCTGAAGTAAATTGCTTGGCCAGATTAAGTTCTTCTTCTTGGCTTTACACTAATACTGAGAACATAAACATAGTTGCCAGAAGTGGGGTCAGCTACCTAAATCTAAGTAAAGCTGGACATCTTCAGATGGATTGTCAAGTCAAAACATCTCATTTATGGTCTGCCAAAAACTGGGGTCATCTGCCTTAACTGTTAGTACTATTTGTAAATTCAGCAAATAACAAATTGGCATTTTTTAGAAAATGTAAATAGTCTCCTGAAGGAAAGAGAGAGAGAAAACTACTTAAAAATAATTGCCAAATTTTTTACCCAGGATGCTAAGTGCTTAACTAGAGCTGGTGTTTGTAAAACACTATGCCCCCAACTGCCTGACTCTAACACTGTTTGACTCCAACACTACTTAGCCATGACGGTAACAACAGTACAAATATATGATTTCAATGTTATTTTATCAAAGGGAAATAACTCTAAAATAGGAGATGATTGGGATAAGAAAAAAATACGGATCACCTATTTTTTCATGAGGAATCAAAACATGAAATTTCAAAACATTAGCATACATGGTTCTAAACTTATGCTATACACAATAAAGCAACGACATTAAATGGCCCGAAATTGCGAAGGGCCATAACTCCAACATTTCATTTAATTGGTTCAAAATTTATTCAGGTGATCTCCTCCTCAATCCCAATCAGTATACCAAATATCATGGCTCTAGCTTAAATACTTTTTGAGATATCTTGCTGAAAAAGTCAAAATGCCTAGAACTACAAAGGGCCATAACTACATCAATTTTTCATGGAATTCCCTAAAAAACAAACCAGGTAATCTCCACATCATCCCCAATCAGCATATAATATTTCAAGACCCTAGCTTAAGTGCTTTTTGAGAAATCTTGCTGACAAGGTCAAAATGAGCAGAACTGCAAAGGGCCGTAACTTTATCAATATTTTCATGGAATTCTCTCAAAATATAATCGGGTAATGTACACATCATTCCCACTCACTGTATCGAATTTCAAGAACCCAGCTTAAATACTTTTCAAGATATCTTGCTCACAAGATTTAATTCTGATTTTTTTCAAAGGGGCATAACTTTAAATAAACATGCTAGACAAGAAACAAAATACGGGTCGGCTATTTTTTCATTGGGAACCCAAATATAAAATTTCAAAACCCTAGCGTGCAGGGTTCTTAAGACATGGCATGCACAAAAAAAGCTTGATGAACGGACAAACAGTCGGATGGACAAATGAAGGCAAAATAATAAGCCCCATCAATTTCATTCGAAACTGGGGGCATAATCAGGTCATCTACTCATCGCTACCAATCTATTCATCAAGTTTCAAGGCTCCAGCTTCAATAGTTTTTGAGATATTTTGTTCACAAGGGAAACATGCCCAAATTTACAAAGGGCCATTACTTATGAAATATTTTTCAGAATTTACAAAAAAAATAATCAGGTCATCTACTCATCATTACCAATCAATTCACCAAGTTTCAAGTCCTTAGCTCTAATAGTTTTTGAGATATTTTGCTGACAAGATAAAAATGCCCAAAATGACAAAGGGGCATAACTCAAGAAGTATATTTCAAAATTTCTTCAAAAGTTAATCAGATTGTCTACTCATCAATACCAGTCTATTCATCAAGTGTCAAGGCTCTAGTTCCAACAGTTTTTGAGATATTTTGCTGACAAGGTAAAATTGCCCAAAATTACAAAGGGCCATAACTCATGAAGTATTTTTCAGAATTTCTTCAAAAATTAATCAGGTCATCTACTCATCACTACAAATCCATTTACTAAGTTTCAAGGCTCTAGCTCTAACAGTTTTTGAGATATTTTGCTGACAAGATAAAAATGCCTAAAATTACAAAGGGGCATAACTCAAGAAGTATATTTCAAAATTTCTTCAAAATATTATCAGGTTGTCTACTCATCACTACCAGTCTATTCATCAAGTTTCAAGGCTCTAGCTTCAATAGTTTTTGAGGTATTTTGCTGACAAGTTACAAATGCCCTAAATTACAAAGGGCCATAACTCATGAAGTGTTTTTCAGAATTTCTTCAAAAATTAATCAGGTCATCTACACATCACTACAAATCCATTTACTAAGTTTCAAGGCTCAAGCTCTAACAGTTTTTGAGATATTTTGCTGACAAGGTAAAAATGCCCAAAATTACAAAGGGCCATAACTCAAAAGGCATTTTTCAAAATTTCTTCAAAAGTTAATCAGGTTGTCTACTCATCACTACCAGTCTATTCATTAAGTTTCAAGGCTCTAGCTCCAACAGTTTTTGAGATATTTTGCTGACAAGATAAAAATGCCCAAAATTACAAAGGGCCATAACTCATGAAGTATTTTTCAGAATTTCTTCAAAAGTTAATCAGGTCATCTACTCATCACTACAAATCCATTTACTAAGTTTCAAGGCTCTAGCTCTAACAGTTTTTGAGATATTTTGCTGACAAGGTAAAATTGCCCAAAATTACAAAGGGCCATAACTCAAGAAGTATTTTTAAAAATTTATTCAAAAGTTAATCAGGTTGTCTACTCATCACTACCAGTCTATTCATCAAGTTTCAAGGCTCTAGCTTTAATACTTTTTGAGACATTTTGCTGACAAGATTGCATCCATATTTTTTCAAAGGGCCATAACTCAGAAAAGGGGCATAATCCTGTCAAGAAAAAAAATATGTGTCAGCTATTTTTTCATGAGGAATCCATATATGAAATTTCAAAACAGTAGCATTCACGGTTTTAAAGTTATGCTATGCATCAAAAAGCGTGACGAACGGACGGACGGACGGACGGACGGAAGGACGGACGGACGGACGGACGGACGAACAACCCAGAAGCAATATGCCCCTCCAACTTCTTTGAAGTTGGGGGCATAAAAACATGGCACAAGCAGACCAGCAATATCTTGGGTTCATATTGTGCACAGTCAGTTTACCTAACCACACTTCTCTTGGGCAGGCTTAGTCCTCTAAGTGGTTAACCAGTACTTGTGCACATTCTTTCACCAGAAACTGAAAACTGCCCATTTTGAATCTGCAGAAGGGAGAGAATGACCGTAGAAAATATTTCATGGTCAATCTCCAGGAAAGAATGTTGCTGGACCCGGCGGGGATCAAACTCACAACCTCCTGATCACCAGTCAGACACGCATCCAACTGAGCTACTGAAGCCGGCACCAGAAATGACTTAAATTTTTTTTTATTCTTCCCAAAAAATCAACATCCTCAAAGGAGACAATCTGAATGAACTGACAACTCAAATTGTCTTGAATGTCAAATTATCTCAAACTTAATGTCAAGCCAAACTGTCCAGAGGAGACAATTTAAATGAAATGTCAACCATATTTTCCATTAAAGTAAGACAAATATCACCCATTTGTCACATTTTTGCCAAGAGAATCCTAAAGTTAAACTAACACCACTTTTAACACAAGAATAATTCCCAATTAATCAATAGGTTTATATTTACATAGATGGTCAAAACTGACACTTATTTTCTGCCTTTCCATAAGCTGCATTACCATGGAAACAACTTTCTGACATTTCACTTAATCTTCTTACTAAACAAAATCTTTATTTATAATGATTGCCTCCTTAACTCCCTTCGGCACGTGGGGAAAACCACCCCTTGCCTATATGTGAAAAATGAAGACCAATATACCCAGGGACCTTTGCTTTGTATATCATATATACCCTAAGTATTCATAACCAGGGCCCAGCTATTCAAAGCATCGTTAGCTGGACATCCATTTGACTACCTGCTGATGAGTCAAAAAAGTGCTAGCTTAATGGCAGACCCTGATCAAACTGCACCTAAAGAGTGCCTCAGATGATGGGAATTTGTTTTATAATATTAAATTTAACCATTACCATTCTCTGGGCATTTTCAGCAGATGACAGATTGATATTTTTCTTATTTTTCCCAAAAAAATAGGATTGGCATTTTATGCAAATTGTCTCCTGTCATATCCTGTTTTCTGGGAAAAATAAGAAAAATATTTCAAAATGTCGTCTGCTGAAAATTTTATTCAGAGTGCTAAGTGTTAAAGTGCCTTTGAAAGGAATTGATACAAATTCAGGGGAGACAACTGTGAAAATGTTTTTTTGTCTCCCTTATAGCAAATTACTTCCTTTTGGAGTAAACCCCATTTTTTTATTCAGAAAGGTGCTTCGTGTGCAGGAAACCAAACAGGAAGACAAAAAAGTAAAGAATTGACAGAAAATTAAAATACCAGGTGTATCGTGTCCCCTTAATATTTTTCATTGCTCTTGATAAGATGTTTTGTTGTTTGTTTTTTTTCAATCCAAAAGTATTGATATTTTTCTTATTTCTCTACAAAAACGTATGTTTTTGTGGAGAAATAAGAAAAAAATCAATACTTTTGGATTAAAAAAGAAGCATGTAATATAATAAGTACCCAGAACATATGTCTTCAAGGAGAAATAAGAAAAATATTTACCTGATAACCACTCTTATCTAGACCTATGTATTTTTGCATCAAAATATGTGAGGTGCTGCTGCAGCTAGGCACTTCTATAAATGACTTCCCATAACCAATAACATAATGTTTTCGAAAAAAAATTGTCTTCTAACACAATATTACAAGAATTATTTCATCTGCCATCTTGGATGTGGGTGTTTTTCTCAAAGCATACCTAAATTTTCAACTAATCCTAGATTTTAAATGATTTGAACATGACACTGATTGACATTTCAAAGACGGGTAAAAGAACCTTAGTCATGACAAAAACACATGATGAACCATACATACCATAAATATTCTGAAAGACAGGCATAAGCAAACAGTGTAGAACTAGATGAATTGCTCCTGAAGTAGCCATGTGATCAGGGTTTACAATGTTAAGCTATTCAACTAGGATGTTTCAGCCATTCAAATTTTAGGAGGAAAATGGTGCAGAATTAAGGTGTCCAAATACTTAGGGCAAATACTGTACATACATGATGTCCGTGACTTTGACATTTCATTTTAATTTTTTTCTTGTTTAATTTATTTCATTTACTTTTTTAAAAACATAATGTCTTTTACAAAAGGTCATTTATCACAGCTCCTGATAAGACAATTTTTTTTCAACCAAAATTTGTTATTCTTTTTATTTCTCCATGAAAATATGTTGTGGGTACTCATTAGAAGCATCTCCCTGTGGCACTTCTAATGGGTATGAACAGCATCCATGAAAATGTATGTTGTGGGTACTCATCAGAAACACCTCTCCTTTAAAACATATATTGCAGGTACTCATTAGAAGTACCTCTTTCTTGAAGAGATGCTTCTAATGAGTACCAACAACATACATTTTTATGGAAAAAAAAAAGAAAAATACTTTTGTGGAAAAATAAGAAAAATACTTTCCTGATAGCCCCTTACTTAGAGCTACTTGTACAAATTGTTGCTGAGAAAGCAGTTATTCTCTGTCCTAACATTCACGCCAACATGCAACTTGAGAAAAAAATTGCTGAGAAAACTATGTCATAGGAGAAAATCAATTCATAATAGCCCAGATCAAAGTAAGACTGAAATCAACTATTCCCTAGGCTACCGTATTTACCCTAGGCATTGGGACACCTTATCATACTTGTCCTAAAATTTGAAAAAAAAAAAGTCTATTTTACTGTTCATGTCTAAAATAGTGCTAGATGAGTTGCAATCAGTGTAGACTCTGATCAGATGCTGCATTCTGCAGCATCTGATCTTGGCCTACACTATTTGCATAGACCTTGTTGTCCCAATACTTAGGGTTATTACAGTAATTCTTATAAAAATTCTGGGAAAACCATGAAAAGGTCGTAAATGAGGATAATTTTTGTTATTTTTCCACGAAAACTGGCATTTTGCACTTGCCAGATGTTTTCCGCATTTTTTTCTTCTTTTCTCTCTTTTCTTAGTATCACTTGCAAATAAAAAAATTATTATCTTACTAAGGACGTTAAATGCTAAAATGTCACTTACAACCTTCATATTGGCAATCATGTATGTAGAGACTCTCTTTAACAGATGTTGTCATATATCAAATTTTGGAGGCCTAGGATATACCTCAGATAACCTTTTTTTTTTAAAAAAAGTAGTCTTGTTTGTGTTGAGGTTTTACGGCCCAGTCAACCCAATGGGGTCATGTCGAGCGCGGTCAGTTTACCTAACCACACATTTACTGGGCAGGCTTAGTTCTCTAAGCGGTTAACCAGTATTGTGCACATTCTTTCACCAGAAACTGACAACTGCCCTTCTTGAATCAGCGGAAGGGAGAGAATGACCGTAGAAAATATTTCATGATCAATCTCCAGGAAAGAATGTTGCCAACCTCGACGGGGGTTGAACCCACGACCTCCTGGTCTCCAGTCGGACGGCGCATCCAACTGAGCCACCGAGGCCGGCGAAAACAGTAGTCAGATGTCAACTTAGAGATCACAGTGACCTACTTTTGGTATGTGACATAACGTCATCAACAGATGTATCCTGATATTACAAACTTGGGAAGCATAAGCTTTAGGATACAGGAGAAACTGACATTTTTGTATAAAGTAAAACATCAAAGTCACAATGACCTACTTTTGATACAAGACATACCATCTTTAACAGCTATATCCATACACCAAAATTTCATATACAGGCCAAATAGTAAAAGAGCTATGAACTGGACATTTATTTTGTAAAAAGTCGGTCAGGTCAACATTGACCTACTTTTGGTAGGCAACAAACAATTTTCAATATAGATCAAAATATGATCTTGGTTGGATGGATGGATGGATGGATGGATGGATGGATGGATGGATGGACAGATGGATGGATAGAATAATGGATGGAATGCAAATCTAGTCCCCTAAAATTGTGCAAGCCCTGATCAAGGTCTGCAGACAGGTTTAACACTTTATTTACAAGTATGACCATTTTCTTAATTAAGAAATGATTCTCATGTCACAATCAAATGACAATCATATCTATTGACACTGTATGAAATGTGATAACAAACAATACTGACAGTTGGTAATTTACTAGAAAGCTTTTTTTATCGTTTCTGTGATCAGAAAAGGCATCTCCATCCCAGAATAGATCTAAAATTTACATGGCACAATGGAAAATTTTAGCACATAAAATATTTAGTTTTCAGCACTCAAAGGATGCCTGATAATATCACATTTTGTCCTAAGTATTTGGACAGACAAGTCTCAGTGTAGAAGACAAACTCAGTGTAGACCTCAGACTCCCCCGAATAGAATTGTTAACCCTTCTCTTGCTGAACACGACATGCTGTACCTTAGCAAACAGTGCAGATCCAGATTAAAGAAGCCAACTGACCTGGATTTGCACTGTTTGTCATTAAATAGGTGAATTTCTATCAAAAACCCAGATCAAGTAATCTGAATGGATGGAAATTAGAAGTGGGTGTGGCATCTTAATTTATTCAGCATGAGAAGGGTTAAAATTCTCAAATACTTAGAGTTAGTCTGTCTCCAGATTCTATCTTTACTATCATTTTCTCTTTTCTTTTCAAAGGTATACAATCTAGTACAGCTTATTTTGTCCCTTAGAGGAAAAGATAGAGGATTATAAAAATCAAAATTTCACCTCCTTGCCCAGTGAATAGAAAGTTTCCAGATCACAATTTTCTCTTTACATTCTATACGATTTTTTAGGCAAGAATATGAGTTTTCTTTATTTACTCACCCTGCCCAAATTTATACTCATCCAGGAGAGCCAGGCAATGGACATCAGGATCTGTACTGTTTGGTATATATACTACCATCAAGCAGGACAGACAGGCCTATGCAAACAGTGCAGACCCAGATCAGATGCCACAGAATGCGGCATCTGATCTTGGGCTGCACTGTTTACCACTCATCCAGCAATATATCAACAGGTAGTAAAATAGACTATTTCAAATTTTAAGACAAATATAGTAAGTAAGTAAGGTGTCCCATTACTTAAAGTAAACATGGTATTCGGCATTAGGTGAAAACTCAAAGTACGGTATTAATCACTTCCTGCTCTAGATTATAATCTATTTCAATTGAGCAATTATTGAAAATCCAGTAAAATTCCTAAAGCAAACCAAAGTAACCACATCTTAGGATAAAGAGGGAAATGACACTAAAACTTGTATTACCACAGGTAAAATAAATATTTTTGTGAAATGAGGTTTAAAATCAATGAAAAAAATCAAATTTGTCATCAAATTTTCCTCACACCAACTTTCCCATCCAACTGAGTTGACAGCAAAGGCAACTGTCCACACAGAATCATTTGATACTGTTGAATATAATTTCTGAAATTACACTCTGGGCTAATTCAGCAGATGACAAATTGGTGATATTTTTCTAAGTTTTACAGAAAGCAGGTTTTCTGGGGAAAATAAGAAAACTATTTCTAAAATGTCGTCTGCTGAAAATTTTAATCTGAGTGGGAAGTGTTAAGCTCTTAATTATTCACCATACTTGATCTAAAACTTGAACAAGCCCATTGCTCTTTGATGATGTGTTTAAATAGGTGATGGTTAAATTGCAAACAGTGCAGACCCTGATCAGATACTAATCTGGGTCTCCACTGTTTTATTCAGGACAATCTGACTGAATATTTAGAGTAGTTAAAAGATAATGATACCTAACCCTTAACCCTTGCCTTGCTGAAAAAATTAAGATGCCACACCCACTTCTAATTTCCAGCCAATCAGATAACTTGATCCGGGTATTTGATAAAAATTCACATATTTAATGACAAACAGTGCAACTGATCTGGATCTACACTGTTTGCTAACAGCATGTCATGTCAGCAAGAGAAGGATTAAAATGCCAAGAAAACCTGCATCTGAAAATTTTGTCTGTTTATGTTGTCTGCTGAATACTCTTGCAAACTTTTCAGACCTATTTTTGCATACAGGCAAAGTGTAGACCCTGATCTGGGTCCACAGTTTGCAAAAATGACTTTTAAAAAAACATGCATATGACAAAGCAGACAACAACTGTTGTGATTGGCTAGCAAAGGCTCTGAGAATCAACAATGTGCAGGCTAATCTGGAGCCAGGATTCTCACAGGGAATTGAAAATAAGAGCTCAAAAGCCATCTTCTCCAAAAAAGAAGGAGACCCACTATTTAATTTTGCTAAATTTCTCTGAAAAGTAGAAGCCCCAATGGCCAAAACATGAGTCCATATTTGGAGTTAAAGAGAACCCTGGGATCATCACTGTTTGTGATTTTGCCCCCAAAACACATATTTTTACATGTTGTGACTAAAGTATTCAATTTTCACTGACCAGTAATACATGTATGACCTTTTGTCAGGGTTCAGTTAAAACAAGTGGCAGGTCAAGCACTTAAAATTTGATCAAATCACTAGGGTCAGTTCATTTTGATGTTATTTATGATTACAGATAGTCACCTTTGGTCATAAAATTTTGGACAGAAAAATTGTCTTGTCAAAATTGATAATTTAGTAATGCTCATAATTCATTTGCTTTATGCGTATACATTTCTGAGTGTTTCCTAGATTGGCTATTCACTTAAAGTGCATATCACAACTGCACCAGACATTATGATTTTTTTTTCTTTTTTGTAATATTTGAATTGAGGTATTCCTATGGCCAGATTCAGCAGACGACACATTGATATTTTTCTTATTTCATTCCTAGAAAAGGATCTGACACTTCACGCAAATTGTGACAATTTGCATGAGGTATCAAATCCTATTTTCAAGGAAAAATAAGAAAAATATTTGAAAATGTCATCTGCTGAAATTTTTACCCTGCATGCAAAGTGTTAAGCAGTGATCTTAGGGCCATATTTGGACCACATTTGGGTATTAACCCTTAAAGGTTACCATATTTACCCTAAGTAGTCAGACACCTCAACTCCTTACCATACTTAATTGTTCTAAAATTAGAATTACAATTTACTACCTGATGTTGTGTGTAACAACTGCTGGATGAGTGGCAAACAGTGTAGAACCTGATGAGGATGCATTCTGTGGCATCTCATCTGGGTCAGGCCTGTCTGTCCGAATATATACGATAAATATGGTAAGCAAAAATTGTAGCAGGCAACATTCTGAAACTACAAAAAAATGTCTGCTTTAATGGTTTACTAATATAAGGAGGTACACTTTATTATCAATATGATCAAAAATTGATCAGCCTGTCAAATGTATTTTGACATTTATGTGATTTTTGTCTTTATCATCTACATCTACAACATTTGTGTACTGCTGTCATTGTTTATAAGTTTATGTATTATTCTCTAAATTAACTTTTTTGGTCCCATGTGCTAGGCATAGATCCAGATGTAGTAATAATTAAGCCAATAATTTACAGTAATAACCCTAAGTATTGGGACACACAGGCCTGAGCAAACAGTGCAGACCCAGATCAGACACGCTAAATGCGGCATCTGATCAGGGTCTACAATGTTTGCCACTCCTCCATCTATATTTTAACCCTTAAAGCGCCAATCACAATTGCAGCAAATGACATTTTTTAATATTTTTTTTTATTTTCAGAGAAAACAAGTCTTGACATTTCATGTAAATCGTCTGCTTGGCTGATGATTCACATGAAACATCAAGACTTGTTTTCTCTGAAAAATAAAAATGCCTGCTACAAATTTTGTTTGACGCTTTAAGAGTTAAACACATCCACAGGTGGTGGAAAAGACATTTACAAAGTTTAGAACAAGTATGGTAAGGTGTCCCTATATTAAGAGTGAATACGGTAGGACAGGTTTCATTATTTGTATACCAGAACATATCTTGTGGGTATCCATTGGAATTGCCTCAATGAGACAAATCTAGTAAGTACTTAACCCATTGTAGACTGAATAAACACTCCCACACTATATCTTGGAAGAGTCCAATTTCAATTTTAGGTATGTACGGCTGTGAGATTTAGATATTCCTAGAGAAAAATGGTAAAATCATTTACAAACAATGGAGACTCTGATCAGATGCCATGTTCTGCAGCATCTGATCTGGGTCTGCACTGTTTGCCAATTACCCTTTTTGGGTCTAACCATTTGCACCCTCTGGTAAAAAAAAAAACAAAAAAAAACAAAAAAACAGCAGACGTCAAACTGATGGTTATTTTCTTATTTTTCCTAGAAAATTAGATTTGACATTTCATTGAAACTGTCTCCTTATGCAGGAAGTGTCAAACTCAATTTTCTGGTAAAAAAAAATATAATATTTCAATATTATATACTGTCACTTGAAATTGTTACCCAGCATGCTAAGGATTATAATAAACTTATTTGAATTCAAATTTGCTTGTCCTTGGGACTTCTGTACTCACTTTCTCCTAAAATTGGCTGATCTATTTATTTTGCAAATTAGCATTAACTGAGTTTCAACATGAGAAAATGTAACTTCTGACATTGTGCCAAACAAAGACTCAACTCTGCCTGTGTATCCGTGCAGTCTGTCAGATCAGTGTCTTCACTGTCCCCCTAAAGAAACTTTGCATTGTTGACTATCCAAAATGCACCCAGTGAAGATTCAGATCAGCTTGTGCAAATGCCATAGCAACAGATAAGGCGCTTTTTTCATCTGAAAAATGTTGATATCTTTCTTATTTCTCCATGAAAACATATGTTGTGGGTACTCATTAGAAGCGCCTCACTGAGGCACTTCTAATGAGTACCCACAACATATGTTTTCGTGGAGAAATAAGACAAATATTATGTGGATACCCCCTCTTATCTGTAGCTATGAAATGCACAGGCTGATCTGAATCTTCACTGGGCGCACATTTCCAAAAGTATGTCTTTTTATGTTACAATTGTTACATGCTCATTTGTTACATGTCAAGATGGTTCAATATATTTACATGTAGTCTGGTGAGTTTAAATTTTAAATCAAATCAAACTAGGTCTATATAAGACATTTTTTTTAACCAAAAAACAATATTTTTTTTTCTTATTTATGTACAAAAGCAATTCTTTATTTGGATACGTTTCTCATCTGAAGCTACGGTTACATTGGATCTTAAGTTAACCCTTACAGTGCCAATCACAACTAAAGCAGACGACAATTTTTATATATATATATATTTTTTTTTCCAGAAGAAAACAAGTCTTGACATTTCATGTGAATCATCTGCCAAGCAGATGATTCATTAAAATGTCAAGACTTGCTTTCTCTGAAAAATGAATAAATAAAAATTTTAGAATGTCGTTTGCTATAAATTTTGCTTGGCGCTTTAAGGGCTAACTGATCTACCCGGATCAACACTATTTATGCTGTCAGAACACTTTGGATAAATATGATACACAGACTGAAAAAAAACAACTGAATTATATAGGGATATATTATATAATAAGGTATCATAATGTATTTTACATTGATAAGAGGGGTATTAATACATATTTTTCTTAATTTCTCCATGAAAACATATGTTGTGGTACACATTAGAAGTACTGAGGTACCTCTAATGAGTATCCATTACATGTGTTTTTTCTGTGAAAAAATAAGCAAAATATCATTGCTTTTTAGATTAAAAAAAAGGTTCTTTATCTGGAGCTTTTTTCGATGAAAAATAAATGTTTTGTCTGGAGCTATACTGAGACCCCTATTTCCTTCTATATATGATATTCAAACTGCCTCATTATGAAGGATGGATAGAGTGTCCTAGTTTAATGTCCTAGCAGTTAGCACTCTCCATAAACGACAAGCTGGGTAGCTTAGTTCGAATCTCACAAGAGTTGTGGGAATTCTTTTAATAATTTGTTACCTGATGTGCCCAAAGTTGTGTAAAAAAGTGAACAGAGTAGCACTTGGATGCTATGAGAATACCATACTTGACATAATTACTGCACATCTATACATGCACAGTCAAGAAATTCTGAGTTTTTCAGATTACTGCCCCTTTACACTATCCAGTCCCCTAAAAAAGTTGTGGGTGCTCACTGGTACTAATTATTACCCTGATGAGTTATCACAACATATCCTTTTATAAACCAGAGTGAAGATAAAAATATCAAATAAGCATCATTAACACTTAGCACTTTGGGTAAAAATTTCAGCAGATGACATTTTGAAATATTTTTCTTATTTTTCCCAGAAAACAGGAGACGATTTGCATGAATGTCAAATCCTGTTTTGACCAATTGGCCCAGAGAGTGGCAGGGCAAGAGATAAGGGGAGTATCCGAATAAAATACCCATATGTTTTGAGCAAATACTCAATTATTTTCAAAAACTTGGGTATTGATACCCAATTGATTTCACAGAGAACCCAATTATTTCCAATTTCAGGGGTGAAAATTAAAGTATCAAGGCCAGAAAAGCACATGATTACTATTTTATATTATGGTTAATGCAGATAATATGTTTTTTTATTCTTCATATGACAAATATAATCATAAAATTAATAGGGTATAATGTAATACTATGTTTTAAATACCTAAATCAGGCTTTTTTTGTGCTCTTTCCTTCAGTTTTATAAGTATTACCTAATTAACTTTCATTTTGAGGGGTATCTTTACTCTAACTGAAAAATGAAAATAGGGCCTACGATTTTATCCAAATGATTAAATTTTAATGGGGTTAAATATCCAGATGCCCCCAGTATTATTTGTTGCTCTGTAGTGGTAAAAGTTAAATATTCCTTCACAAATTTTCTAAGTATGCCCTTATGTTAGGTGAATATTTTGCTACCATTTTTCCAGTAATTTTGAAGAAAAAAGTGCTCTGACAGTGTGGTAATTAGGTTGAATAGGGTATATGCTTTTTTTGTGAAGAAAACTAACTGCCTGAATAATCTTCTTATATACAGGCTAAGCAGTGAAGATGGAAGGTAGGAAATAGAACACAAAACAAAAGTAAATCTTCAGTAAGACACTTTATGATAAATAAATTGTAGTTTAATGTCTTCGTAAATTGAAATATTTTATTTCAGAATGTGGAAAACTTTTAAGACTTCTGATCCATCTCAGATTAGACAGATGTCTGCATTTACCCTAAGTAAATGTATTCGAACAGACAGGCCTGAGCAAAAAGTGTAGACCCAGATTTCGGTGGCATCAGATCAGAGTCTACAATTTGCCATTAATTCATCAATAGCCAGTAAAATGGACTTGTTCAAATTTTAAGACAAGTGTGGTAAACAGATAAGGTGGAATATTTAGAGTAAACAGACTTTCAATTAGACCACAACCGCAGACAAGGTATTGCAGCCGTGTGCACCCTGGGAAGACTCAGATCAGTCTGTGCATCTCCAGTCTGTGCATCCAGTCTGATCAGTCTTTGTTCTGGATAGCCAAGGACCCAGTTTCTTTGGATGGACAGTGAAGACTCAGACTGTGCTGTGCAAACACACAGGCTGTTCCGAGTCTTTGTAAGGTATGTTTTCCTACATCTGAATTAATTTTCATCCTGCTATAGATGACATCTACCCTCAGTGTTCAAACAGATTGAGTAATTAGTTCAAATAAGACGCTTTTTTTTTTTTCGACCAAAAAATACTGGTATTTTTCTTATTTCTCCACGTAAATGTATGTTGTGGTACTCATTAGAAGCGCCTCACTGAGGCACTTCTAATGAGTACCCACAACATACATTTTCATGGAGAAATAAGAAAAATATTTACCTGATACCCCAGTTAACCTGGAGTTGTGAGTAAACACTATAGACCTAGATCAGATACTGCATAAATGACAATGAGAAGGTGTCAGAACAATTAGGTGAAATGCAAGAAGGAGTAATGGTGCCCAATAAAGGTAGATTTAAATGAAATGCTAAGCTGCCTTTTGAAACGTCCACTGATTTACGTCAACAGTGCGGTAAAGTTTACCAGTTATCTGCATTATTACCAGATAACTTCCTGCCAGATTCTATAAAATTTATATCCGAAATAAAATTTGAATTTTAAGATAATCACATACCTTTTGTCCATGTTGAATCGACTTTGTGTGTAGGACAAAATTGGTATTTGTGTACACACGGCTATTCCATCTTCAGTCATTGTGACTAACTAACCACAAAGATAACAGCTGACTGACGAAATTAACACCTGAGAGCACCGCTGTGTATTTCTTTGTTAATTAACTTTTTAAAAAAAGTGACAGTGAAATATGATATTAAAATCAGAAGAAAAATCTGCACAGTTGAGATAAGTATGCATTGTTAATTCTCTTTTTTTTTCAATACTTATGTACATCTTAAAATTTCTCACAAAGAAATAAATGAAAACCCCATTAAAAATAATTAAGATTTACCATGCTACTGGACAAATTCTGCAGAAGACAAACTGATATTTGTCTAATTTTTTCCTAGAAAATAGGATCAGACACTTCATGCAAATTGTCTAATTAGGAGACAATTTGCATGAAGTGTTAAATCCTATTTTTATAGGAGAAAAATATTTCAAAATGTGGTCTGCTGAAAATTTTACCCAGCATGCAACATGTTAAAAATGTTTCACAAAGAAACATATGAAAACTCCATAATAACTTTTCTCCTGATTCATCTGTATTCAAATAATTTGTTGGCCATTTTGCCTTTTACAGGTTATAAAACCTTGACAAAATAATGACAAACATTGACTGAAAACAAAAATAAAGAACTTACTTTGCATTCATCTATGAAACCCTCCTATGTTTTCCTGATTTATCCAGATTAAGCCTAGATCAAACAGAAGTTGTTTACATTACTTTATTGATAAACAATGGCATCACCCTTTGTTTGGGTTCCAGAGATCACATGATCACTGATAAGGGTTTTTTCTGAATCTATAAATAGAAGCCATGTGGCTACAGTTACTGACCAATATATCTGATATGTCATTAGAGTTGCATTAGCAAAGTGTTTCAATAATTAAACTATTTTTTAAGATTAATATTCTGAATCTATAAATAGAAGCCATGTGGCTACAGTTACTGACCAATATATCTGATATGTCATTAGAGTTGCATTAGCAAAGTGTTTCAATAATTAAACTATTTCTTAAGATTAATATTTGCAACATAAATAAATAAATAAATAAATAAATAAATAAATAAATAAATAAATAAATAAATAAATAAATAAATAATGTTATGAACAAACTTAGCCTTCATAAAATACCAACAGTATCATTAATGATGATAAAAAAGTAAGAAAATGTCACAAAGGTCAATAAAAGTTTCACACTGTGTACTGCCAAAGTAAATGATAATTATGCAAATGAGTTTCTGGAACGTGTCAAACTTTTATTTGCTATATTATGGATGCAGACTGCTACCATCCATCCATGAATTAAAGATTTCCAAAATTTTTAACTGATTTCTTGTGTTGGGTGTAAAATGAGAAGACTGAGCAAGCTGATCTGGGTTTGCACATCTGATACAAGCCATAACTGCATGATGCTAATCACTATCTGTAAAAACAAATAAATTCAATTTTATAATTTTGTAAAATGAGCTGTTGCAACTAATTTAGCATTGATCTTGTTCTATTTTATTGCCATTACATGTCCTGTCTCATGTATATATATTAGCAGTCTTTAGGCTAAACCATCGGTTTAAACTGAGTGATATTTTTCTTATTTATCATAGAAAATATGGCTTGGCAGTTCATTCAAACTGTCTCCTTTGGAAATGTCACATTCTTACTTTCTGTGAAAAATAAGAAAAAACTATTTTAAAACATTGTTTCCTTTTTATTATTTACGGAGAGCAGTGGAAAGTTTTAGCTTTCAACTTCTGAACCTCTCTAACATGCTCATACTTCTTCTTCTTTTTCAGTGGGAAGTTTAATAAATAAAATATTTCCTAACTTATTTATAAGGTTTTAAACACAACCATAAAAATGTTCCACAGAAATGAGTTACCACCCTTCTCCCATCCCACCCCGATTCACTACAGTATATACAGTAAAAAGGTGGACTTGCGGGGTTCAGAAATTATGAGGTAGTTCATATCATGGGGTGTGTTGAAGTTCTAGTAGAAGTATCAGCAGTTAACTGAACCAGGGCACAGTAGCAACTGGGTTGAACCCTGACCTGCTTGCATAGCCACACAATTTGGTCAGGACACTGACCATTCATACACAAAATCTATGTCTGAACAGTGAAAGCTGTGATAAGACTGCCACTGATGTACGGGTTCATTTAGGTGTTTTTTTTTTTTTCATTACGAAAACATGCCTATTCAAACATACTGAAAAGTTAATCACCGAAAAATTGAAAATTTTCAGACAAAAATTCAAATATTTTTCATATTTCTGCTCAAAACATAGATTGTGGGTACTCGTTAGAACCGCCTCGACGAGGCGGTTCCAATGAGTACCCACAATCTATGTTTTCGAGCAAAAATGAGAAAAATAATGTATACCCCGTTAAACCCCAGTTTTACTATATAAAGTGGGGTTTAAGGGGGTCAAAACTATATAGGCATGTTTTCGTGATGTTTTTGTTTTTTCATTAACATGTCCCAGTTATTGTTGGATTTTTTAATTACTACTAAACCAATAAAACTTGATAAAAGATATTCTGCATTAAAAACTGTCACCAAATCTTATTTGCATACTAAGTGAGAATAAACAAACAATACTGTATTATTTTAGTGTTGAGAATCTAATCATATTCCAGAATTATGTTTTAGTACAGAAGTACAGTACACAAAGCCAGACAAAGACTGAAGACTGTTATCTTGCAGGACTCAAACTATATCTATTTCAGTGAACAGAAACAAACTCTAACATAATTTGGGCCAACTAACTTATAATCAATACTAATTTTTACTTTTCAAGATATAAAAATGTCAAGTTTTTCACTTTCACTACTTACAATATAATCACATGCCCATTAAATGACCATAAACTTGGTCACCTATACATGGTAATTTGCATGTCTGGCCTTACTGGAGCATAAAATATTGATAATATGATATATTAAATGCTTGGAGAGTACAGAATAATTTATCAAGCAATGGAAAGAGTAGGGATTAGTTTATCAGATAATCCATCAAACCTGATAAGCTGATATGATTGACAGATCACTTGTGAAGGTATGATGTAAATTAACAACAGGTCAATGAACAGGTAGCTTACCTGCCTAAAATGTTCTGATGTGTGGATTTGTATGTGCTTGTTTTCATTCAAATTTTTATTCTTGTTTCTGGTACTATTACTTTTATTCTATTATTACTATATCAGAAGGAACCTCTTTATAATACGGTTCATTGCAACAGTTTCATTTATATTATACAAATTGTTGTAGCCAAACAAACCGTTTCAAAATTATACACAAAAATATAAGAGGATTTTTTTTTTAAGTCCATTTTAGTACAGGCTGGCAGTTAGAATTTGTACTGTATATAACTAAAAACTTGGACTGACATGAACAAATAATGCAGACAGACCCAGTTTATTCTTTTCTTAAAACAACATCAGAATGATGGACATTGAAGGTGCTGAGGATGAGAAGTTTACATGTCTGAATATTTGGGGTTACTATGTTAACTTGATTAGTTACAATATTTTGCAGAGTTCTGTGATGAATGAGATGCATGCTCAGTCTGTTCTGACTGCCAGGGGAAATCTCTGAAAAGATTTGTAACCCAGTCCAAACTTCACCTCCATTCTGTCAGAGAAAAAAGTCTGCAAAAAAACAGATTTTTTCCCAACTTTCTCTGAAAATTGGGTGCATTCCATTTAATGAATATTTCGTTTTTTGTAAAGTGATGGTTTATACAATGAAACCTGTGTAAGAGAGCCACCTCTGAGACAGACTTTAATAAGTGAGGGCTGATGTGGAAAGGTGGCTGTCTTATAAAGGTACATGTCATGTAATTTTGCTAGCAAAATTACATGACATGTACCTTTATAAGACAACCTAGCAAAATTACATGACATGTACCTTTATAAGACAGCCAGCTTTCCACAAGCCCTGTTTTCATGGAAAACTAAGATGCATATTTCAAAACTTCATCTGCCAACATTCTAGCACTGCAGGCTAAAAGTTAAAAAGCCTGGAAGCAGATGGTTGAGATTAAAGGTCACAATCCAAAATTGATTTTTTAAGTGTCTTCAAAATGCTCAGACAATATAATTCACTTCAAAGAGAGACAGCTCTAGATAAAGAGCTTTTATTTTTCAACCAACAAATATTTTTCTCTTTTCTTCAGATAATGTATTATAGGTACTCATTAGAATTGCCTCGGCAAGACAATTCTAATGTGTTATACCACATATGTTTTAGAGGATATATATGAAAAACATTTGCCTGGAAAGAACGCTTATCCAGAGTTATGGAGAGTTAAATTAATCACAGTTTTACAGTCTGAGTTTCACAAAGCGTACTATAGCTACAGTAAAGAGGGGGCCTTTGGATAATAATTTTCTTATTTCTTCACAAAAACATGTGTTGTTGGTACACATTAGAAGCGCTTCACTGAGGCACTTCTAATGAGTACCCACAATGTATGTTTTCATTGAAAAATAAGAAAAAATATCAATTCTTTTCAGTTAAATAAAAGTGCCTTCTCTGGAGCTATTACAGATGAAGAATTGCATTTAAGCAGCAATGTGGAAGAGTTCAGAAACAATTAAATCTGCCAGGAACAGCAATAAAGGCATATAACAAAGCTAATATTACTGTCTGATACTAGTTTTGGTGCACAGCAATGTCAGTTTCACAATTTCAAGGTTATCTTTACAACTAACTGCTCCACATCCCAGCCGGTAACAATTACTGCTGTCTACACATCAAATTACATATACCCAGGAGTGCATTCTCTACTTTTTCGGCTGTTTATATGTGAATGGAGGAAGAAGTGGGGATGGGGTGGGGGGGGGTGGGGGGGGTCAATAGCTGACCTGTGGGGGTGCCTGGGATGGGGGGATAGTGTTTGGGATCGGCTTGGTGGGGCCATCTGAACTGATGATAATGATTTGGTATTTCACATACCTTCAACATTCATATATTGAGTCATATTGAGTTGGCGAAAGGATGATAATGAAAAGCTCTGTGCAATGAAGTGCCATACAGTGATGAGCTGATTTCCACCTCCAAAGGGATTTGAACCCCAGGACCTCGTGATCCAAAGTCTGAAGTGCTAACCACTCGGCCATCTGACAGCTTCTCATCCAGATTGACATGCTTTATCTGTTCATTTACTTGCAGTTGTAACTTTTACAGAATAACATTTTAAACCTTGCCATGTTGAATAAATTAAGATGCCATGCCCACTTCTAATTTTCAGCCAATCAGATTGCTTGATCCAAGTTGTTCATACAAATTAAAATACTTAATGACAAACAGTGTTGATCCAGATCAATTGGTTTCTTCAGAAGCTACTGTTTGCAAAGGCTGGGTATATCTGGGTTCAGCAGGATCAGGGTTAATAATAATAATATTGATAATAATAATAATAATAATAAATATTAACAATAATACCGTAATAACCCTAAGTATTGGGACAGATAGGCCTTCGCAAACAGCAATATTTTAGACAAATCAAGAGGTAGTATAATGGACTATTTCAAATTTTAGGGCAAGTACGGTAAGTAGATAAGGTGTCCCAATAATTTGGGTAAATACAGTACTATATTAGGAAAATAACCAGGGCCCAGTTGTTCAAAGCATCTTTAGCTTAACAAGCTCGTTAGTGGTCGAAATGTTAACTGTTCTAGTAAGTAAAATATCTAATTCACAGGTTTTTTGCTGAAAAAATGTGAGTAGCTTTTGCAAATGCAAAGCAAAAGCTACTCACATTTTTTCAGCAAAAATATTAGCATATATCCCTTATATTTAATGATCAATAATTAAATGATATGTTAACTAATGACCCAGCTAGCATTCTACGTAAATCTAATTCGGGTCGTCATCGGCCCGTCAGCTACCCTGACGGGCCGATGACGACCCGATATAGATTTACGTAGAATGCCGACTGGGGACAAGATTAGTTTTGAACAACTGGGCCAAGATTCTTCATCAGGTAATGACTGACCATGACCACTTCAATTTCTTGCAATGCTTTAAAAGTGACATAAAGGCAGCAGACATCTTGAATTTTCTTTACTATTTTTCAAGTAAATAAGGCTAGGCAGATGATTCACATGAAATGTCAAGCCTTACTTTTATTGAAAAATATGAAAAAATATATATATATATTTCAAGAATGTTGTCTACCACAATTTTACATGGTACTTTAAGAGTTAAAACTGCAACACACTCTTCTTGGTGTGTTTTGATTTTGAAGACAGTGTAATGCAAAAGACTGGTCATGTGATGTCATTCCTACCGGGTTTGCAAAAGACACACTGCATATAAATTTGAAAATGCACATGGAGAAGCTCCCATAACATTCAGAAATTTCAAAAAAATATTTCATAAAAACTTATAAGACATGTACTGTACATTTGCATGGACCATATGATCAGGAAATGCTTGGAACTTTGTACGCATCTGGATTCCACTTTTTGACTGGATAAGATTTTGCAGAGTTATACATCTGCTTCTCAAGTTTATATTTGATGTGTTCTTTTGTGTTTTTTTTTTTTTTTTTTTTTTTTCATTTTGCATTTCAATTATGCAGTAGAGAATGTCTAAATTAGCTTTAGAAATTTCAAGTTTATGGAAAATTTACTGTTTTACATATCAGGCTGATTACCAGTTACTTTGGATATTGCTTTTGCAGAATATTCTGACAATTGCATGTCTAATCTTTTACAAATAGATTTGTTATAAGAGTAAGAATTTAAACATACAGTAAAAAAACAAGCGTCTCATTTTTGGTCAAGAACAATAAACAACTATGAAATGTCTAATTTTGTACTTTTGCAGAAGAAAATCTCTTTTAGGCAGGGGACTTGTTAAGGAGTATTTGGTGATAATTCCGGGATAATTTTTTCTTATCTCTCCATAAAAACATATGTTGTGGGTACTCATTAAAAGTGATTTGATTGTGTAATCCCTTTTGGGTCATTTTATGTTGTCTTCCAGAGAAAGGGAGAAGACAGAGAGAGAAGAGATAGAGGAGATGAACTGGAGGGAAAGGGGAGAAAGAAAAATGAATGAAAGTGAAGAAACAGAAGAAATAAAAACATTCCCCTCTACTTTTACTGGCTGCAAGGATAGCAGGCCTTTGCATGAAATGTCAAAGCTTATTTTCTGGAAAAAAATCAGAAAAATATAATGAATGGGTCATCTGCTACATTTGCCCAGAAAAGGCGGAGTTAGTCTGGTCTCAGGGCTATGAGTTTTAGTTTTCTAATCTAACAAAGGTAAAATTCTCCTCCTTGACTATAATCTACACATATCAGCTTCCTTACCTGGCAGAAACTTATAACTGATCAGACAAATCAGAGAGAAAGGCAATCCAAAAGATAGGACTTTTGTAAAATATAAATTATTGTTATGCTGATTCAAATATCAGTTAGACTGGAGCCAGTCTAGATAGGAATTAAAAGCCACTTATGTACAATTTACCTGGATTGTGCATCATCACCATTAATCTGACTAGTATTTTTATTTCCTTGATTGTCAGTTATCTCCCCTTGATGAGCACGCTGTTCTTGTTTCTGTTGTTGTTGCTGTGTCTTCTGCTGCTGTTTATATCGTGACAGGCTAAAAAACAGACCTAGTATAGCTTTCAAGTTGCCATCTCGGATATCTGAAAATAGGAATAATAAGTAAAGGTAATACAAAGGGGAATGGATACACCTTGAAGGGAAATAACTCGGACATAGACATATGTACTTCCTTTCTTACTGGGGGTTATTCTCAAAAGAAAGAAGTTGCTCCCTCTTGGAGCAAATTCTTTACTTTAACTCTTTCCCCACTAGTGGCAACTTTTGTTGTCTGCTGATAACCTTTGCAAACAGTTTGGACCCAGATAAGGCCCAACAAAATGTCAGGCCTGATCTGGATCCAAACTGTTTGACACTGGTGGTTTTCCTGAAAGATTTTTATTGAAAAAGTTAATTTTCAAAAAAAAAAATCACCAGACCACAAAAAAGCTTGCAAAATTATCCAGCATGCAAAGGCTTAGGAGTACTTATCACATAGTAGCCTGAATTCCCAACATTCAGCATGAAATATCTCACGATGTAGATGATCTACATGCATGAAAATGTGATAAATCAGTTATACCATGGTTCTGCACATGTACGTTGCAATAATGCATGAGCTCATGCTCGTGCATTATCGCATCGTACATGTGCACAAACCATGGTATAACTAAGACATATATATTGTTTGCAAGGATTCAAGTACAAGGAAACTAAATTTGTCTGCAAATACTGTTTCTGTTTGAACAATGGCAGCAAAATCTTCAGATGCATTCATTCATTGTCTTCCTAACCGCTTCTAATGAGTAGCCATAAAAATATGTTTTTGCGGAGAAATCGAAAAAAAAAAAAAATTTATCCCCATACCACTTTTATCCAGAGATATGAATCCTAAAAATTTGAGCAAGACCATTTGACTAGCTGGTTTGTTTGTTTGTGATTGTGTTGAGGTTTTATGGCCCAGTCAACCCATCAGGGTCATGTCGAGCATGGTCAGTTAATCTTACCACACGTTTTTCCAGGAAGGGCGTAGTCCTCTAGGCAATTAACCAGTACTTGTGCACATTCTTTTGCCAGAAACTGACAAATGCCCTTCTTGAATCAGCGTAAGGGAGAATGACCATAGAAAATATTTCATGATCAATCTCCACAAAAAAAATGTTGCCAGACATGGCAGAGATCGACCCCTGGACCTCTTGATCACCAGTTGGACGTGCATCCGACTGAGCCACAGTCGGCTTGACTAGCTGGTGATGTTTCTAAAAAAGATTGAACATTTGCTTAATCATCCCTTAGAATAACGAAGCTATGTTAATTTCATCCCATGGATAATAAAGCAGCATTATTATTCTCCTCAGCACCACATGACAAGCTCTTCTACCCCATGTGATTGGCTGTTCAAGTTTATTTAGTATTTCTTCTTTGACATCTGTATTGGTATAGAATTATGCGGATATGTGTATCCAGTAACATGCTTATAACATTAACCCTTAATGCTAAGCACTCTGTGTAAAATTTTCAGCAGACGACATTTTGAAATATTTTTTTCTTATTTTTTTCCCAGAAAACAGGATTTGACATTTCATGTAAATTGTCTCCAGTGGAGACAATTTGCATGAAATTTCAAATCCTGTTTTGGCTCGGACCTAATAATACCCAGACTTGTCACTAACGGAACTGCCAAAATATGTTGTCGTGGCTTGGTTTTAGCGCTATTTTACAGCACTATGGTCATTAAAAATTATTTTGGATAATAACTGAAGTTGTAATAATTTGGTTTCAATAGGCTTGGTTGAAAAATGTTAAGTCACAATTAATTAGATTGAAGTTATAACATCATTTTTGGTGAATTTCTGATGATTTTCTGCTAAAAGTGCCGAAAATGGCTAAAATGGGTACCTAGTTTTCTCGTTGATGTTTACAAAAACTGTTGGTTTTTCCTTAACCCTTGTCCTGCTGAACCCGGATATACCCTGCCTTTGCAAACAGTGTAGATCCAGATCAGTTGGCTTCTGAAGAAGCCAACTGACCTGGATCTGCACTGTTTGCCATTAAGAATGTGTATCTAGATCAACAACCTTGATCTAGTAATCTGATTGGCTGAAAATTAGAAATGGGTGTGTCCTCTTAATTTATTCAGCAGGACAAGGGTTAAATATAATGCTGCAGTCTTACGGGTAATATATTGACCTATTGCTTTTTGAAAACAAATCTGAGATATTTGGAAAAATAATTAAAATATGAGCATTTAAATTTCATCATAAAAACTTATGAAAACTCAGCCACGACAACATATTTCCAATAAATACAATACCTGTACCGCAATTACTAGTCCGGTGTATATTGGGTCCAAGTGTTTTGGGGAAAAAAACAAGAAAAATATCATCAATTTGAGTGGTAACGGTTAAAGTGCTTATTACAGCTGTAGCAGATGACATTTTAATTCATTTGTTTATTTACTTATTCATTTATTTTTTGTTTTACAAATAGTAAAGCTTGCTATTTCATATGAATTGCCTGCCAAGCAGATGATTCACATGAAATGCCAAGTCTTTTTTTTTTTCTTAAAAATAATAAAAGAAATTAAGAATGTCATCTGCTACAATTTTGCTTAGCAGTTGAAGGGTTAAAGAGAAAGATTCCACACAGATATTGCAGAAAAACAAAATAAAACTGCTGTTAATTTTCATCAATGATCCTGTCTATGTGCCATTATACATAGTTTCATGATTAAGAGACATTCTTGGAGGTCTGATGTAAAAAAAATAATTTTAGCATCTGACTGACAACCCCATCTAGTAATAATCATAATTGACAATCAGAGAAAAAAAGATATTTTGATTCTGACATATAAAAATTTAGAAGTACTGAATGAATTTGCAATAATATATACTATATATAGGCTTTCAAAATAGGTACAGTAAATGTCCTAAAATTTTGAACACTTTATTTCATATGTTTTTGGCTTAGATTTTGCTTTTTATGCTGTTGTTTCTTACAATGCTTAGTGGAATCGCAAACAGTGTAGACCCTGATCAGACTGCTCCTTCAGAAGCAGTCTGATCTGGGTCTGCACAGTGTTTGCATATGACATTTTTTCAGAGACTTTGGTGTTTGAAATTTTAGGGCATTTACCATAATGGTTTTCAGATCTGAGACAGGAACATTACAAACATTATTATCAAGCCATATGTTATTGGTTAGTTTCAAAGGTCTGTTTTCCTCTTTGTATAAGAGATAATATTTTTGTAAGAATTACTTTTATCATTATTTCAGAAAGACTCAATGAGACCTATTGTAGGATACTGTTTCTACCTTTAGAAGCAAAACCAATCTGTGTTCACACTAAGGCTAGACAGGGTATCTACATGAAACAGTGAGATCTTTTGCAGTAAAAAAGATAGGGTACCTACCCTATCTGACAGACAACCCTATCATCATAAGCAATAGCAGGAGACTACCAACCTTAGCAGTAGGACAGTGTAGCAACCTTTTAGCAATGGGATCCTATACAGTAGGACATACACTAACCTCTAACATTGAGACCCTTTACGACAAGGCTGGGTACTTTAGAGTGAGACCCTCTACAGTATGACAGAGTATCTAGCATTGAGAGTCTTTATGTAGAGCAGGCTACTAACCTTTAGCAGTGAGACTCTTTATGTAGGATAGGGTACCTACAGCAGTGAGATCATTTATGACAGGGCAGGATGCCAACCTTTAGCAGTCAGATCCTCTATGGTGAAACAAGGTACCTACATACTTTAAGCAATAGGACTCTTTAGAGTGACACTTTATGGTGAGACGAGGGCTGCATTCAAATATTAAAGTTACTCAAGAGCATTTTGCCCTGGACCCGTGCTCCTTTTGGCACTTGCCATTAGGTACGGGGATCCAGGACAAAACATTTGCTATCATTTTGCACTTCTGAATGCAGCCAAGGTAACTATGTTCAGCAGTGTGATGCAGTGTGACTGTAGTGAAGCAAGATCTCAAGATCATCTGCATTCACACCAAAGCTGGACAAGGTATCACCCTATAACATTGAGACCATTTATAGCAGGACTGTATGCCTAACTTCAGCTGTGACTCCCTTTTATGGTTGGACAGGCTACCAGTTGTAAGCAGTGAGATCTCAACCTTAACCCTTGTCCTGCTGAATAAATTAAGATACCATGCCCACTTCTAATTTTCAGCCAATGAGATTACTTGATCAAGATTGTTACTATATAAATTCACATATTCACATATATCCAACTGATCTGGATCTACACTGTTTGCAAATGCAGGGTATATCCAGGTTCAGCAGGACAAGGGTTAAGATAGAGTACTTACCAGTAACAGTGTGACCCTTATGTTAGGACAGGCTCTCAACCATTACAGCAGGACTGGGTACGTACCTTTAAGAGTGAGATCCTTTATGTAGGACAGGGTAACGACAGTGAAATTCCACTTTTTCAACCACCCAAAATTAAGACCATTTCTCAACTTAGGACCATATTTGCCAGGCTTTAGTTACTTTTTCCTTCATTTTCTACACCAAATGTCCCTTTTATTAGAGACCACCTTTGGGACTGTCCAAAAGTGGTCTTTATTAAGACCACTTTTGGACAGTGCCAAAGGTGTACTTGATAGTATAATTTTACTGTATATAGAACAGTGAGACCTGTACGGCTGGACAGGATACCTACCTCTAGCAGTGAGACCCTCTATGGTGAGACAAGGTACCTACCTTTAGCAGTGAGGCCCTCTATTATGAGACAAGATAACTACCATCAGCTATGAGACCCTCTAATGGGACAAAGGTACCTACCTTTAGTAGTGAGACCTTCTACTCTATGACAAGTACCTATGTTTACCAGTGAGACCCTCTAAGGTGAGACCTTTAGCAGTGAGACCCACTATTGTGAGACATGGTACCTACCTTTAGCAGTTAGACCCTCTATGTTCACACCAAGGTTGGCCAGAAATGTCAGGCAAGCATTGATATTCTCCACCTGAAAAAAAACAAAAGACATTCATGTTACTGCAAGCAAAAACATACTTTATTAGGTATTAAAAAACACAAACCCTGAACTGCTATTGAGATAATTACACCTGTGGAAACAGGTTATACTCAGATCAATACACTTTTGGTCTTGGTCTACACTGTTTGCCATTCGCTCAGCACCTTTTAGATGAATGGCCAGGTGGTCACATACTCGTAGCTCCAGGTATTTTTTTTTTATATCTCCAAACATAAAGTTGTGGGCACAATAAAACTGCCTCAGCACGACACTTCTAATGAGCACCACAACATATGTTTCCTGGAAGCACCTCTAATGAGCACCCACAACATATGTTTCCTGGAAGCACCTCTGATGAGTACCCACAACGTATGTTTCCTGGAAGCACATCTGATAAGTACCCACAACGTATGTTTCCTGGAAGCACCTCTAATGAGTACCCACAACGTATGTTTCCTGGAAGCACCTCTAATGAGCACCCACAACATATGTTTCCTGGAAGCACCTCTAATGAGTACCCACATCATATGTTTCCTGGAAGCACCTCTAATGAGCACCCACATCATATGTTTCCTGGAAGCACCTCTAATGAGTACTCACAACATATGTTTCCTGAAGCACCTCTAATGAGTACCTACAACATATGTTTCCTGAAAGCATCTCTAATGAGCACCCACAACGTATGTTTCCTGGAAGCACCTCTAATGAGCACCCACAACGTATGTTTCCTGGAAGCACCTCTAGTGAGCACCCACATCATATGTTTCCTGGAAGCACCTCTAATGAGTACCCACAACATATGTTTCCTGGAAGCACCTCTAATGAGTACCCACAACTCTAATGAGCACCCACAACGTATGTTTCCTGGAAGCACCTCTAATGAGCACCCACAACGTATGTTTCCTGGAAGCACCTCTAATGAGCACCCACAACGTATGTTTCCTGGAAGCACCTCTAATGAGTACCCACAACGTATGTTTCCTGGAAGCACCTCTAATGAGTACCCACAACATATGTTTCCTGGAAGCACCTCTAATGAGCACCCACAACATATGTTTCCTGGAAGCACCTCTAATGAGCACCCACAACGTATGTTTCCTGGAAGCACCTCTAATGAGTACCCACAACATATGTTTCCTGGAAGCATCTCTAATGAGTACTCACATCATAATTGTTCTTGAGGAGAAATAAGTATTAATATTTTTTGGTACTTATTAGACTCACATCGTCAAAAGATAATTCTTTAGGCCAGTTGTTCAAAGCATTGTTAGCTTAACGAGCTCGTCAAGGGTCATTTTGTTAACTGTTTTAGCGGATTCAATACACAATATTCTGATATTTTTTTTTTCAGCAAAAAATTTCAGCATATTTGCGTATCACTCGATGTAAATTTTAACGAATCCTTAACTAATGATGTTGTTGGGCCCTGGATGCAGTATTTACACTAAATATTTGATGGTTATGCCTGAACAAATAGTGTAGACCCAGAGCAGATTACAGAACACAGCATCAGATCTGGGTCTATACTGTTTACCATTCAGCCATTATTTTAGACAAATTAGTAGTAAAATGACTTTCAAATTTCCTGATAAGTATAGGAAAGGGTACTTACTGTACCCTGGACTGCTGACTCTTGTGTTGGGTTTAACAACATGTCAACCCTTGTGGGTCATTTTGTGTCATCTCCCAGAGAAAGGGAGAAGAGAGATAGAAGAGATTATAATAGAGGAAATGAAAGAGAGGGACAGGGGAGAGAGGAAAATGAATGAAAGGGAAGAAACAGAAGTAGAGGAGATGAAAGAGAGGGACAGGGGAGAGAGGAAAATGAATGAAAGGGAAGAAACAGAAGAAATTATAACATTCCCCCTCTACCCTTACCTGCTGCAAGGATAGCAGGCCTTGCC
The DNA here is from genome assembly GCA_964016985.1 of Anodontia alba. Taxonomy (NCBI): domain Eukaryota; kingdom Metazoa; phylum Mollusca; class Bivalvia; order Lucinida; family Lucinidae; genus Anodontia; species Anodontia alba. Next base: position 94,369,619 of record OZ024824.1, on the reverse strand, counting down.
CAACTGCAGTGTTAGAAATTAACTTTTTTTATAAGTAGCAAGTAGTTGCTACCTGGTTTGAAAGTAGGTAGCAAAATGCATCTACATGGCAGCAAAAGATGTTGCCCCCGTGTCATGGGTTAAACCTTCATAAGCTAAGCATATTTAGCAGACAGCATTTTCAAAGTATTTTTCTACTTCAGCAAAAATCAGGATTGACATACATGTGAACTGTCTGCTTAGCAGACAATTAACATGAAACAACAAGCCTAATTTGCACTGAGGACATTCACAACACAAAGTTGATAGTGTTCAGGGCACTGTACCAGGTAGCAACTTTTTGCTACCAACAGTTTTACCAGGTAGCAAACTGAATTTTCAGGTAGCAAATTTGCTACTTGCTACTGTTAATTTCTAACCCTGCAACTGTAAGCCAATCTCAGTTGGACGCCCTTGTGACATAAGATACACAACACCTTTGCCTCACCCAACCACCCCCTGACTGCCGACTCAATGCACAGCTAACCTTTACCACCCTTTGGGCAGATTCAGCAGCAGACACGCTGATGATATTTTTCTTATTTTTTTTTCCAGAAAATAGACTGACATTTCATGCAAATTGTCTCCTAAGGAGACAAATTGCATGAAATGTCAAAGTCTGTTTTCTGGGAAAAATAAGAAAAAATATTTCAAAATATCGTCTGCTGTTATTTTTACCCAGCATGCTAAGCATTAAAGCTGCATCTTCAGCTGTCCTGTGAAAATGCAATCTTATAAACACAGCATCTTTTTTATTGGCAATATCCAGTCACAACAAAAACAAATTCTATGAAAACAAAAAGTGCTCCGAGTGCAGGCAACTTCAATCAAACTATTTCCAAAGAAAGAAAATCAATCCAGTAGCAGAAAAGGAATCAAAGCCTATAAAACATATCATCTTTGCCATTACCACTCTCTGGATTTTCAGCAAATGACAAATGGGCAATATTTTTCCAAGAAAATTGGCTTTGACATTTCATGCAAATTGTCTCCTTAGGAGACAATTTGCATAAAATGTCAAAGTCTATTTTCTGGGAAATTAAGAAAACATTTCAATATGTCGTCTGCTGAAATTTTTACCTAGCATGCTAAGCATTAAGACATCAAGTCTGGACCACCATAGATCTCGGCCATTAACATGATGTTTTTAAATATGAGCTGCTCAAATATTCAAGTATTTTTTCTGAAGTTTTCCAAAAAAATAGTGCTCAACATCTTGTTCCAAATAATCTTCTTTTTGGACATGATTTGAGTAGAATGTCAATCCTTAGCTTTTGGGAAAAATATGAAAAATATCTGCTGATTTTGCCATGAGAGTGCTATGGTAAATCCAGGAAATAAGGTTTGCTCTGATAAAACCAACTTGATCCTATTTGCCAACAGCCTGAGCCAGACCAACAGACTTCCACGCACTATGGTCTAGGACTTTGCTGTTCACCAATATAAAATCCAAACCTATACAACATATACTAGTATGCCTCATCTGCTCACCAAGACCTTTGAAACAGTGTGCATATATTTAATCTTGGGTCTTCACTGTTTCCATACTGGTTGGGTAAGCCGTTTTTTCACCACGGCGCATCTCAGATTTACAGCAGTATGTCATTAAGAGAAGCTGCAGATTAGTTCCCTAATTGAGTTATGAAAATTGACAACATTCCAAGGTCAAAATATTTTTTCAAATTATAGAAAAGAACTTGTTTAATAAGCGTAAGCTTATAGATTAAAGCTAAAGTGATGAATGTTTACATCTAAGCAATCTCCTAACCTCATAATAAACCCAAACCAGCATGCCTATCTGCAAAGTCTGGTCAGAACTTTACTCTTCACCATATTCATATAAGTTCATCCTATACTCAGGAAAGTTCCTAAGCAAACAGTGTGGACCTAGATCAAACTGTTCCTAAGGAGCAGTTTGATCAGGGCCTGCACTGTTTGCCATTCAGCAAGCACTTTTAGAAACATTAGCATGTACATTAAAAGTGCCCATTATTATGGCAAACAATCCAAAATTAACTTTTACTCAGCTACCAGTATTACATGTGCCTCAGATACAGAAAAGCTTTGCCTCAGCTAGCACAATTAGATGTGCCTCAGGTACCAGAGTGCCTCTGCTACCAGAATTAGCTGTGCATCAGCTACTAGAGTTTTGCTGTGCCTCTACGACTATAATTAGTTACCAGAGTTAGATGTGCCTCAATGACTATAATTAGCTACCAGAATCAGATGTGCCTCACACACCAAAGTAAGTTGTACCTCAGCTACCAGACTTAGCTGTGCCTCAGCTACCAGAATTAGATGTGCCTCTGAAACCACAGTTAGCTGTGTCTCAAATACCAGAGTTAGCTGTGCCTGAGATACCAGAATTAGATAAGCCTCAGGTACCAGCATTAGCTCTGCCTCAGCTACCAGAATAAGCAGTGTCTCAGACACCAGAGTTAGTTGTACCTTAGCTACCAAAATTAGCCATGTCTAATATATCTGTTAGCTGTGCCTCAGATACCAGTTAGCTGTGTCTCAAATACCAGGGTTAGCTGTGTCTCAGCTACCAGAGTTAGCTTGGCATCACTAGATTTACCTGTGCCTCAGATACCAGAATTAGCTGTGCCTCAGACACCATAATTAGCTGTGCCTCAAACACCAGTTAGCTGTGTGTCAGGTACCAGATTTAGCAGTGTCTCAGACACCAGAGTTGGCTGTACCAGAGTAACTTGTGCCTCAGCTAGCAGAATTAGCTGTACCTCAGCTACCAGAATAAGCTATGTCTCATCTATCAGTTAGCTGCACCTCAGATACCAGAACATGCTGCACCTCAGATACCAATTAGCTGTACCTCAAATACCATTTAGCTGTGCCTCACTAGTTGGCTGTGTCTCAGCTACCAGAGTAATTAGCTAAGCCTCAGATACCATATTTAGCTGTGCCTCAGATACCAGAGTTGGCTGTACCTTAGCTACCAGAATTAGTTAAGCCTCATATACCAGAGTTAGCTGTGCCACACTAGTTGGCTGTGTCTCAGCTACCAGAGTACCAGAGTAATTAGCTAAGCCTCAGATACCATATTTAGCTGTGCCTCAGATACCAGAGTTGGCTGTACCTTAGCTACCAGAATTAGTTAAGCCTCATATATCAGAGTTAGTTGTGACTCAGCTACCAGAATTAGCTAAGTCTCAGATATCAGAGTAAGCTGTGCCTCAAATACCAGAGTTAGCTGTGCCTCATATACCAGAATTAGCTAGGCCTCAGATACCAGTTAGCTGTGCCCCGGCTACCAGATGTAGCTAAATCTCAGATACCAGGGTTAGCTGTGCCTCACATGTGCTGCAACTACCAGTTAGCTGTGCCTCAGATACTAGAGTTAGCTGTGCCTCAGAGACCAGTTAGCTGTGCTGCAGCTTTCAGAGTTAGTTGTGCCTCAGGTACCAGAATTTGCTAAACCTCAGATACCAGTTAGCTGAGCCTCAGCTAATGTATTTTACATTAATATCTGGACACCTTAGTTACCATTATCTTCCCAAAATGCTAAGACCATATCAGCCTGCCCATCAGAGCCTGCACTGTTTACAAATACTTTTTGAAACACTGTAGAATATATCTATGAAGAGAAAAGACCATATGTCTACAAGGATGTGCAGTCTTATCTGGGATCAGATTGTTGTTTGGATTATGCCCATAAGTCTCCTTTTCTCATAGCTAGGCTCATAATGATGACTATAATGATTTTGTGTTTTACATCTCTTTCAACATTAACCCTTGTCCTGCTGAAAAAATTAAGAAGCCACACCCATTTCTAATCTTCAACCAATCAGACTACTTGATGAAGGTTTTTGATATAGATTCACATACTTAATGGAAAACAGTGCAGATCCAGATCAGTTGGCTTCTGAAGAAGCCAACTGATCTGGATCTACACTGTTTGCAAAGGCAGGGTATATCCAGGTTCAGCAGGACAATGGTTAAGATATGCCCTGCCTTTGCAAACAGTACAGATACAGATCAGCTGGCTAAGAAGCCAACTGATCTGGATATGCACTGTTTGTTGTTAAGTATGTGAATTTGTATCAACAACCTGCATAAAGTAATCTGATTGGCTGAAAATTAGAAGTGGGCATGGCATCTTTAATTTATTCAGCATGGCAAGGGTTAATATCCCAATGATATGATATCAAATCACTTCAGGATCATGATTAGGTGATAATATGTGAAAGGTGATGCTATGAAATTATGAGATTTCCTTCACTGTAGGATTTGAACCTGCTACCATATAAAATCCTACCATGTCAGTGTTTGCTTACTCAAGTTTTGCATATGTGATAAAGGTTGATTTTCAAATGTAAGCAAAAGACTATGACAAGTTAACCTATATATATAGTTCCTCTGTAGGATGGAAACTAATTTGACACACAACAAATGAGTCAAGAAAACTGGCATAAGATTTCAGAAAAAAAAAAAATTTGAAAGGACATTATGTATGATTTGCCTCAAAAGTTAAGACCTATTTTCAGGGAACAATAAAACAAGAGGCCCACGGGCCACAGGTTGCTCACCTGAGTGACATAGCCACTGCAGATATGCAGATGTTATGCAACATTTTTCCAATCCTGTCATCGCAACTATTAAAAAGATCATCATTTAAGCAGTTCTTAATTTTGAAGAAGAACATATATGGCATGCCAGTCAATGGAGCGTGATCATTTGAACAAACTCTAAATAGCGTCCAGCTTGGATTTACAATCGGCACGATTTTAGCTATTTTTGATCTACGAGTCATCCCAATGCTTCCTACCAAGTTTTGAGTCAACTGGTCTTTCGGTTCAGGAGAAGAAGTGAAAAATAGATTTTCAAGATGGCTGCCATGGTGGCCATCTTGAATATCTGATTGGCACGATTTTAGCTTTTTTGATCTACAAGTCACCCCAATGTCTCCTACCAAGTTTGGAGTCAGTTGGCCTTTCGGTGCAGGAGAAGAAGCTAAATATAGATTTTCATGATCACGGTCATGGTGGCCATCAGAACGATTTTAGCTGTTTTTGATCTACAAGTCACCCAAACGCTTCCAACTAAGTTTCAAGTCAATTGACTTTTGGGTTTAGGAGAAGCGAAAAACAGATTTTCAAGATGGCCACCATGGCGGCCATCTTGGATTTACGATCGGCATGATTTTAGCTATTTTTGATCTACAAGTCACCCAAATGCTTCCTACCAAGTGTCAAGTCAAATGGTCTTTCAGTTCAGGAGAAGAAGCGAAAAATAGATTTTCAAGACGGCCACCATGGCATCCATCCCTCGGCACGATTTTAGCTATTTTTGATCTACAAGTCACCCTGATGCTTTCTAGCTAGTTTGGAGTCAACTTGCCTTTCAGTTCAGGAGAAGAGAAATAGATTTTCAAGATGGCGGCCATGGCGGCCATCTTGGATTTCCGATAGGTAAGATTTTAGCTATTTTTGATCTATATGTCACCCCAATACTTCCTACCAAGTTTGGAGTCAATTGGCTTTTGGGTTTAGGAGTAGAAGCGAAAAATAGATTTTCAAGATGGCTGCCATGACGGTCATCTTGGATTGCCAATCGGCACGATTTAAGCTATTTTTGATCTACAAGTCACACTGATGCTTCCCAGCAAGTTTGGAGTCAATTGGCCTTTCGGTTCAGGAGAAGAAGCAAAAAAATAGATTTTCAAGATGGCAGCCATGGCGGCCTATCAGCACGATTTTAGCTATTTTTGATCTACAAGTCACCCTGATGCTTCCTAGCAAGTTTTGAGTCAATTGGCCTTTCGGTTCAGGAGAAGAATCGAAAAATAGATTTTCAAGATGGCTGCCATGGCGGCCATCTTGGATTTCTGATCGGCACGATTTTAGCTATTTTTGATCTACAAGTCACCTGATGCTTCCCAGCAAGTTTGGTCAATTGGCCTTTCGGTTCAGGAATAGAAGGGAAAAATAGGTTTTCAAGATGGCGGCCATCTTGGATTTCAAATCGGCACAATTTTAGCTACTTTTGATCTACAAGTCACCCTGATGCTTCCTAGCAAGTTTGGAGTCAATTGGCTTTCGGTTCAGGAGAAGATGTGAAAAATAGATTTTCAAGATGGCGGCCATGACGGCTATCTTGGATTTCCGATCGGCACAATTTAAGCTATTTTTGATCTACAAGTCACCCTGATGCTTCCTAGAAAGTTTGGAGTCAATTGGCCTTTCGATCCAGGAGAAGAAGCGAAAAATAGATTTTCAAGATGGCGGCCATAGCGGCCATCTTGGATTTCCGATCGGAACGATTTTAGCTATTTTTGATCTACAAGTCACCCTGATGCTTCCTACCAAGTATCAAGTCAATTGGCCCAGGGGTGTAGGAGGAGTAGGCTTTTAAAACAATTGTTGCTGCTGCACGACAGACAACGGACGACACCTGACAGACGATGGACATTGACTGACCACAATAGCTCACCATGAGCACTACTTTGTGCTCAGGTGAGCTAATAAAAAAAAAAAAAAAAAAAAAAAAAAGAAAGAATGAAAGAAACTAAGAAACAATGAAAGTGGTTGGCTAATATCTAAATTATGCATTAAGCCAGTTCGCCCTTTAAGTGCTGATCATAATTGCAGCAGATGACATTTTGATTTTTTTTTTTCATTTTTCTAAGAAAATGAGACTTGATATTTCATGTGAATTGCCTGCATAGCAGATGATTCACATGAAAAGCCAAGTCTTGTTTTCTCTGAAATAATAAAAAAAATTCAAAATGTTGTCTGCTGACAATTTTGCTTTGCACTTTAAGGGTTTAGCTAAAACTGTAACTTCATGACAGCTAAAATCTAAACCAAATTCCAAGCAATCAGATCAGTGCTGATTACATGATACCAAACAACTACTGAACGAAATTGCAAGCTCCAATCAAGCCTTAAGGATGCTTAGCGCTTAGCATGCTGGGAAATAAATTCAGCAGACTACATTTTGATTTTTTTTTCTTATTTTTCCCAGAAAAAAAGGTTTGAAAGTCTCCTAAGGAGACAATTTGCATGAAATGTCAAACCTTATTTTCTGGAAAAAAAAATAAGAATAATTTCATCAATTTGTCGTCTGCTGATTTTCTATCAAAGAGTCAGAATGGTTAATGCATATGCAAACAGTGATGAGCTAGATCAGCCTGCTGAAGACATTCCCAAAACTCATCTTCTCCCAAACAAATGCAAGCCTCCTAAACAGTTGTTCTGAAGACTCTGTTCATACTTTACAGTCCAGCTGACTGATCTGTGCCTTTTCTGTTTGTACATTTATTCTCTTTTTGCTGATGTAGCTAGAATTTTTCCGGCTTAGCATGCTTGTTATTTTACCCTGCTTCAGGTGGGAAAAAAAAAAGAAAACAATATAAAACAGTTTTTCTTCAAATGAGGACTTGACAATACTTCTTATACATGTAATTCAAATGAAATCCAGTCTTATTTTAACCCTTGTCCTGCTGAACCTGGATATACCCTGCCTTTGCAAACAGTGTAGATCCAGATCAGTTGGCTTCTGAAGAAGCCAACTGATCTGGATCTGTACTGTTTGCCATTAAGTGTGTGAATTTATATCAACAATCTGGATCAAGTAATCTGATTGGCTGAAAATTAGAAATGGGCGTGGCATCTTAATTTATTCAGCAGGACAAGGGTTAAAAACAAAAGGCTCCCTATTCCTCATAAATAGACATTTTTTTCATCCACAAAAGATTTAATAAATTGAATAATATGATCATCTGACAGCCTGTAAAATTTCAGTCAGTCTCTTGTTTTTTAACTGGATTAACATTAATTCAGAGATACTATAAAAATTCATTTCATTTCAAGAATGAAAAGACTAAATGAAATTTTACAGACTGTCAGGTGCCATATTTTACGGTTGTATTAATACCATATATTAATTTATCAACCCTTTCTTGGACAATAAAATGTCTATGTTTGAGGAATATGGAGCCTTTAAGGGTAAACTAAGAAATGTTAAATGTTGCTGATTCTGACATTTTTTTTTTTTTTTTTTTTTAATTTTTGGACCAAATCATATGTTGTAGTAACTATGAGAACTGCTCTATGAATGCAGTTCTAAAAGGTATCCAGCAGTATGTATGTTTGGTGCAATAATTTCAAGAGCTAGCATAAAATTAAATTATCACCAAAACAGCACAGTACGGTAAATATCCTAAAATTTCGTACACCAAAAGTTCTGACAAAAAGGCATATGCAAACAGTGCTGACCTAGATCTGACTGCTCTTACAGGGGCAGTCTGATCAGGATCTACACTGTTTGCCATTCCACCAAGTTCTTTAAGAAAGAACTGCATAAAAAGAAATTTAAAAAAATCCAAATATCATACTGGAATTTTTATCTGTCAATGCTAGGCATTAATTGATTGTGATTGTGTTGGGGTTTAACGCCACGTCAACCCTTGTAGGTCACTTTGTGTTGTCTCCCAGAGAAAGGGAGAAAAGAAGTAGAAGAAATAGTAGAGGAGATGAAAGAGAGGGACAGGGAAGAAAGAGAAACATGAATGAAAGCGAAGAAACAGAAGAAATAAAAACATTCCCCCTATACCCTTACCTGCTACAAGGATAGCAGGCCTTGCCCAACTGTAAGCCAATATCAGTTGGACGCCCCTGTGACACAAGATACAAGACACCTTCGCCACACCCTACCACCCTACTAGGCATTAATTATAACTGGTGCTATGGATTTCTCTCATTTATCTGTTAACCCTTGTCCTGCTAAACCTAGATATACCCTGCCTTTGCAAACAGTGTAGATCCAGATCAGTTGGCTTCTGAAGAAGGCAACTGATGAAGCCAAATGATCTGGATCTGCACTGTTTGCCATTAAATATGTGAATTTATAGCAATATTCCTGATCAAGTAATCTGACTGGCTGAAAATTAGAAGTGGGCATGGCATCTTAATTTATTCAGCAGGACAAGGGTTAAATCCCTATCAGTAGCATGTTAGAATTTAAGACATGCCTTGATTACATGGAAATGTTATTAAAAGTTGAATAACAACTTTCTGCAAACTGCAGCCATGAATTATGAGCCTCATAATGAAATAATTTGTGGCAGACCAAAAGAAAATGGTCCTTCTAGCTTGTGCATCTGGATAGCCATGCCGATTGCCAAATACAGACAGAGGACTTGTTAAGTGATGATCATTATGGGATATGTTTTCTAATTCTCCATAAAAACATATGTTGTGGGTATTTATCAGAAGCACCTCGGTGAGACACTTCTAATGGGTACCTACAACATATGTTTTTTATGTAGAATTCAAGAAGGGCAGTTGTCAGTTTCTGGCAAAAGAACGTGCACAATACTGGTTAACCGCTTAGAGGACTAAGCCTGCCCAGTAAACGTGTGGTTAGGTAAATGACCGTGCTCGACATGACCCCACTGGGTCGACTGGGCTGTAAAACCTCAACACAAACAAACAAACAAGAATTCAAGAAAATTATTTTGGAATTATCAATCAAATATACACCTCCTTAACAAGTCCTTAGGTTGCAGACTGATGTGCAGGCTGGTTTGACTATGAATTCTGTATCATTAATGCTTAGGGGGCTGGGTAAAAACTCCAGCAGAAGACCCTTTGAAATATGTTTTCTTATTTTTCCCAGAGGAGGCAATGTGCATGAAAAGACAAGTCCTATTTACTGGGAAAAATAAGACAAATATCATCAACTTGTTATTTGCTGAGTCTGCCAAAAGCCTGAAGCTTAAGGCATATTTTGTGCTTGTCTTGGCCAATTTTCCTCTGAACAAACTTTGGTACTTGTCTCGATGCTTATTGTAAATAAAGTATCAATGGTGAGTCAATTTGCATGAAATGCCAAACCTTATTTTCTTGGGAAAATAAGAAAAACATTTCACAAAGAATTGTCTGCTGAAGTTTTTACCCAACAAACAAAGCATTAACAAGCACTGAGACAAGTCTGAATAAAAAAATAAATAAATAAACAAAAGTTTCCATTAAATTTTGCATTTTTTCATCTTTGCACCACAAACCAGGCTGTATATTCTAGTCTGGATGTTAACAATTACATCCTCAATGCAAATTCAGCAGATGACAAATTGATAATATTTTTAATTTACCAAGAAAGCAGGGTTTGACATTTCATGCAAATTGTCTCTTAAGCAAACTATTAGCATGAAATATCAAATCTTATTTTCTTGGGAATATAAAGAAAATATTTCACAAAGTCCTCTTCTGAAGTTTTTACCCAGCATGCAAAGTATTAACAAGCACACAGACAAATCTCAAAAGCTACTTGAAGCCACATAGAGAATATGTACAGAGTTCTCTTTTTGTGACAGGGCTGAGACACAATGTCGAAATAGAAGTCCAACCTATTCTTTTTTCCAAATTAAATTCACTGAAACAACAGTGATACTTTAATTGAACAAGACAAAGATGAGAAGAAAACCGACAAGAAAATTAGATTTCAAATCAGCACATTGTAACATGGAAACCAATTTTTCAGGGTAACCAAATCGTCAAGGCACCAAATTAAAAACTACCTTTCAAATGAAACATTGATGAGGTCTGGTCTGTTTATTAGGAATTACCAGATTACCCAATATATATTACTGCATAGCTCCAGGTAAAAGGGTATCCCCATATTTTTCTTATTTCTCCATGAAAACATATGTTGTTGGTATTCATTGGAAGCACCTCAGTGAGGTCCTTCCAGTGAGTACCACAACATATGTTTTGTGGAGAAATAAGAAAAAATACCAGTACCTAAACGCTTAGCACTCTGGGTAAAATTTTCAGCAGACGACATTTTGAAGTATTTTTCTTATTTTCCCCAGAAAACAGGATTTGACATTTCATGTAAATTGTTTCCTAAGGAGATAATTTGCATGACATGTCAAATCCTGTTTCTGGGAAAAATAAGAAAAATATCATAAATTTGTCATCTGCTGAAAATGCCCAGAGAATGGTAAAGGTTAAATATTGGGACACTTTATCTCTATCTTTTTAACACACTTCTCCTAAATTTGAACAAGTCCATTTCTATTCAAAAATAGTGTTTCATTTGTCTTAGTTTTACATGAACACCTGAAAACATGTTGTGGGAACTCATCAGAAGCACCTCAGTGAGATGCTTCTAATGAGTACTAAGGCATATGTTTTCATGAGAAATAAGAAAAACATTATCCTTCATACCATTCTTATTTAAAGCAATGAGCCTGCAATACAAGCTGACTATAACCTGCAATACAAGCTGACTATAACCTGCAATACAAGCTGACTATAACCTGCAATACAAGCTGACTATAACTTGCAATACAAGCTGACTATAACCTGCAATACAAGCTGACTATAACCTGCAATACAAGCTGACTATAACCTGCAATACAAGCTGACTATAACTTGCAATACAAGCAGACTATAACCTGCAATACAAGCAGACTATAACCTGCCATATAAGCTGACTATAACCTGCAATACAAGCAGACTATAACCTACCATACAAGCTGACTATAACCTGCAATACAAGCAGACTATAACCTGCAATACAAGCTGACCATAAAAAAAGAAAAGCAATGGTAAACAGAACGGTCTGATCACACTGCAGTTTGATCTGGGTCTGCACTGATTGGTCAGCCATGTCTGCCTGAGTATTTAGCATAAATATGGTAATCATTATAAAACATAGCTCCAGATAAGAGGGGGTATCCACATATTTTTTCTTATTTCTTGACAAAAACATATGTTGTGGGTACTCATTAGAAGTGCCTTCCTGAAGCACTTCCAATGAGTACCCACAACATATGTTTTCATCAAGAAATAAGTATCAATATTTTTCAGTTAAAACATTAAAACACCTTATCTGGAACTACAATAAAATAAGGTACACTTTCCCTTGACTCAGTCAAAATGTCACTGGAAATTGTTAAGAAATCCTGTAAATCACTTGGGACATTTTAACAAATGTTGCTTGGAAATGAAAGGAAATAGCCTGAGAGCATGAAGTCCTCAAGGAAGAAACCCCATATGTCACAACCATAATTAAATCTATTCCAGTAGGTTTCATCAACTTAACAAAACACTTGGAACTCTCAACAATGCAAGTAACACAAAATTGGCTCAGCAAAGTGTTTTAACACTTAGCACTCTGGGTAAAATTTTCAGCAGAAATGTTTTTTCTTTGTTTTTTTCCAGAAAACAGATTTTGACATTTCATGCATTTTGTCTCCAAAGGAGACAATTTGACAATTTGCATGAAACATCATTTTAAGCCTATTTTCTGAGAAAAATGCCTAATGGCAATATGGATGGGTATTTCAACAAGCTTAAGGTTAACTAAAAGGTAAACCTTGGACGATACCCTCCCATCCGATGTCTGCCCACCTGCCTGACGTGCACCCACCTGCCTGACGCCTGCCCCAACATTGCTGTTTTAAAGGACTGATTTTTTTAAGAACCCCATGCAATAACAAAAATATTTCAAAATGTTGTCTGTTGAATTTTTTACCCAGCATGCTAAGCATTAAAGAAGGAACTTGAAATATTTATATTTTGTTGTTGTTGTTGTTTTCTGTGTGATTTTTTTTTTTAAATATAATAACAATTGATCTCAAAATATCTCCAGATAAGACTTTCCCCCCCCCCCCCCCCCCCAACCAAAACATGTTGATATTTTCTCTTTTTTTGTCTACGAAACATATCTTCTGGGTCCTCTAATGAGCACCCACAGTAAAAATATCAATATAAATATCTCTCATATCTCATAATTCTAGATACAGGTGGGTATTAGGTAAATATTTTTTCTTATTTCTCCACAAAAACATATGTTGTGGGCACTCATCAGAAAGTGCCTTACCTTCTAATGAGTACCTACAACATACATTTTTATGCAGAAATAAGCAAAATATCAATACACTATAACCTCTTTATAACACGGTTCATTATAACACGATTTTGGATATAACACGGTTCAAAGATGGATCCCAAAAATGTATAGATTATATTGAAAAATGACCATAAATGGTCATTTTTCAATATAATCTATACATTTTTGTTTGGATATAACACGGTTGTTTAACTAACATGGTTAAAGTATGCTATGGATCCCAACAATAGTGTTATAAAGAGGTCGTGGTGTACTGTTGGATTGAAAAAAGCATCTTATAAAGAGCTATATATTTAATGTTAGGCACCCTTAGGCAAATTCAGCAGACAACAAACTGATGGTATTTTTCTCCTTAGGGAAGATAATTTGCATGAAATGTCAAATCCTATTTTCTGTGAAAAATAAGGAAAAAATGTTTCAAAATGTCATCTGCTGAAATTACTCAGCATGCTAAGGGTTGAAACAAAAGTAAACAAATGGTTTGTTATCAACTGACACCATGGTAAATGTCTAAAAATTTTGAGCACTTGATTCCATACTTTTTTGTCCTAAATTTTGCTTTTTATGGACTAATTTCTTAAAAATACTTAGTGGAATGGCAGGCAAATAGTGTAGATCCTGATCAGACCAATCCTGAAGGAGCAGCCTGCCCTAGGTCTACACTATTTGGATATGCCATTTTATCAGAAACTTTTGATGCACAAAATTATAAGACATTACTGTAGCTAAGATGGCAGACTTTGTAACATGAGCAATGCCATGCAAAAAATGTGCCTTTAGTGATGGCCCAGACCAGCATGTGCTTCCACGCATTCTGATCTAGGTCTTCACTGTTCACTTACGGAATCATTGGATACTACAAAATATATACCTATGCATAGCTCCAGACAAGATGCTTTTTTCATTCCAAAAGTACCGTACCAATATTTTTGTTATATCTGCCCAAGAACACGTTGTGGGTACTCATTAGAAGCGCATCAGCGAGGCGCTTCTGTTGAGTACCCACAACATATGTTTTCAAGCAGAAATGAGAAAAATATCATGTGGATACCCCTCTTATCTGGGGCTATTCCTATGTATAACATAGGTCCTTATCAGGTTGTGTGGCTTGAAGCTGGCTGATCTAGATCTTTCCAGCTCATACATGCCCCGAAGACTTATTTTTCTTGGCATAGCCCATATATATCTGCACGCTGCATTTACCTATATTCATTGGCACAGCATTGATTAGCAAACAACGAGACGCATAAAAGCGTTTCAGTTACACAGAACTCATTACTCTAGGACCATATTTAGGAAATTGGTTCCAACCAAACTGCTGTGGGACCATGTCGCTATTGATTCCGCCAACTTAGAGAAACTAGATCAGCTTTACGTACTGTCTTTTTTTCCTTTCTTTTCCCTTGGTATATATACAAAATGAAATTTTAGAACTACCCTGACATTTCTACTGGCAATAAGAAGATAATAGATCATCTAACTGGGAGTAATGTGCAAGCTGAGAAAATAAATGTTGTGCTTAACCAATCAAATTATAAGAATTTTCGGTTAAATCTTATTACCATGTTTTCCCTAAGTACACTTGCACCTCTATAAAATAGTTCATTATAACTATAATAAGACCATTTCAGATATAAAAAGGTTTAAAATTGTACCTAAAAAGTGATATATCCAAACAAAAATGTATAGATTATACAGAAAAATGACCATTTATGGTCACTTTTCTATATAATCTATGCATTTTTGTTTGGAATCAACACGGTTGATTAGCTAACACGGTTTTTGCTTTGGATCCCAGAAATAGTGTTTTAAAGTTTTAGTGGATTTGGGCAAACAGTGTAGACCCTGATCAGATGCTGCACTGTTTAGACCTGTTTATCCCAATTCTTTGGGTAAATACAAAATATCCAATTAAAAATGAAATTAAAATTTAAAGACACGGACTGGGCATCCTTCTGATATTGAAATCAAGGGAGGCAGAAAAGAACCAGAAAAGCCAACTGATCTGACTCTGCACTGTTTGCCATTAAGTATGTTTATGCTAAGGGTTGAAACAAAAGTAAACAAATGGTTTGTTATCAACTGACACCATGGTAAATGTCTAAAAATTTTGAACACTTGATTCCATACTTTTTTGTCCTAAATTTTGCTTTTTATGGACTAATTTCTTAAAAATACTTAGTGGAATGGCAGGCAAATAGTGTAGAACCTGATCAGACCAATCCTAAATACAGTCGACTCTCGTTATCTCGAACTTCACGGGACCTGATAAAAATGTTCGAGTTATCAGTAGTTCGAGACAACCAAATTGTGATGTCATAGGTTTGACAACTGTTTGCCTCTCTGTTCGCCAAAATGTGCTTGGAAGGCACATGTATATGGCAATTTAAATAATTTATGCGTACTTCAGTTTGCATTGTTACTGTTTGTTTTAGGAGATGCAATTGTTCTCTTGGAATAATATCATCAATAAATGTTAATAATAATAAATTTCAAACGTCTCTTGTTGTCTTTTAATACTCCTGCAAATTTGGATTTCCATACGAGCTATAAATAAATTACTGGTTTCCGGGTTATGTTAGCTATACGTTATGAGCTGGTTTGGATTAGCTCCCTTCGCATAGATGACTCGATAAAGAGTTGACTGGTTTCCGCTTTTGCATAAAACGCTTACAATGTTAAGCGGCAGCTGTAAGCTAGTTTGGATTATCTCCCCTGGCATAAAACGACCCATCTCAGCGCGGCAAACTGTAGATCCTGCAGAGACAGCTCGTTATGAACCGTCTCATCTGGACCTACACTATTTGTGCGGGTATCCGTACCAGTCTACAGGGTCGGAAGGGTTAACATCGGTACCCACGTGTGATTCGTCTATTTGAGGCCGTGCACGACAACGCCTATTAGAAGACTGTGCGACTGTCAAAGACTCGGATCAGCCTGCACGCCCACGAATTTTCCATTATACGCATGAGCCTTATCTGGGCTTACCAAAGAGCACCGCCTGACCAATACAGGCTGATCTGAGTCGGAACCTGTCGCGCACTGACTTTTCTTGAAGACGCTATATCATTCAGACGGACAGTACTCAATAGTGAAGAGCATATCTAAACAATAAATTAAAGAAACTTTGTTGATTAATCTTCCATAACACTATTCTGGGCCGCTTTTTATCTTACAAATCAATGACACGAGACGGTGTTGAGCGCTGTGTGTCAAACCCGACTCGACACGCATGTGATTTCATAATTACGGATTTTAGACATTGTTTGTGTTGTTTGTAATTACCTGGACAAAGGGGAAAATTAAAATATTGATTTATTTATCAATGGCCTATTATGATTTTCATTAACTGAGAGACCGCCGGCGCCACATCTTACATTTTTTTTCCTTCGTCATGGTCCGAGTTCGAGATACGCGGTAGTAAAAACTGTGAAAAATATATTCAGGGACTGAAAATGATGGACGAGATAGCCGAAGTGTCGACATAAAAGTAGTTCGACATACGCGAGGCTGAAATACAATAAATACATAGAGAAAATAATCGGGACTTAGAAATCAGTTCGACATAAGTGATAGGATCGAGATAAGAGGGGTCGAGATAACGAGAGTCAACTGTATCAACAATCTAGATCAAGTAATCTGATTGGCTGAAAATTAGAAGTGAGCGGGGCATCTTATTCAGCATGACAAGGGTTAAGAATGCAGTAGGTTAAGGGTTAATCCTTCAAGCACCAATCGTAACTGCAGTAAAAAATGTCTGGGTTACAGTCCTTAGAGGCAATTTGCATGAAATGCCAAAACCTATTTCAGGAATAAACTTGGGAGAGGCTATGTGCAAATCTGCCTTTCAGTTTTCGAAATGGCTCTTGACACTTTAATAATATGGGCCCTGTTTATAAAGTGAAGGTATACACAGACCTATGATTCTAGATCATTTGTTCCAGTAAAATTTGAAAAAAAAAAAAAATGGCCACTTTTGTCTGTATTAAAGTGAACATTGTCCCTGCTATTTTCTGTAAAAAATAAGAAAAATATTTCAAAATGCCTGCTGCCACTCATTCCCAGTATGCTAAATATAAAGCTGTTGTTATACAAATGAGCTGTGCACAATGCAATAGTATTTTGACTTATCACCTGTTATGAAAGGCAATAGGTGATAGTTGAAAATGTCATCCTCATGTCTATGGAACCTTTGTATGTGGAATTCACCTGAGGTATAATCTGATGTTTTCTGAGAAATTAAGGCTTGACATTTCATGTGAATGGCCTGCTGACCATTCATTTGAAATGTCAAGCCTTATTTTCTCTGAGAAATGAAATTAGATTGCTGTCAGCCACCACTATGAATGGTGCATTAAGGCTTAATCCTTGTCCTGCTGAATAAATTAAAATGCCACGCCCACTTCTAATTTTCAGCCAATCAGATTACCTGATCTGGATTGTTCTATAAATTCACATACTTAATGGCAAACAGTGCAGATCCAGATCAGTTGGCTTCTTCAGAAGCCAACTGATCTGGATCTACACTGTTTGCAAAGGCAGAGTATATCCGGGTTCAGCAGGACAAGGGTTAAGATGCCATGCCCACTTCGAAATTTCAGCCAATCAGATTACTTGATCTGGAATATTGCTATAAATTCACATACTTAATGGCAAACAGTGCAGCTCCAGATCAGTTGCTTCCTCAGAAGCCAACTGATCTGGATCTGCACTGTTTGCAAAAGCAGGGTATATTCGGGTTCAGCAGGACTAGGGTTAAGGGACCATTATAAGCTGTTTTTTGTTCACAGCTGGGCAATCAAATTCTGCAAACGCAAATGAGTATTTATTGCTCATGGACTCAAGCAAGAACGACTCACTCACTCACGACCCATCATTAAAACATATTGATTTCCATAAAGTTATGAATCTAGAAAAACTGGAGTTGGCCACTTGATTAAGCTTGGACATAGGAGACCAGTAAAAGAATCACAGACAATAGTTAAATGAAGCTATATTGGCATAATTTTCACAATGATGATTGATAGGCTCAGGATTGTGGATTCTGACAGGAAGAAATCGATGACAAATCATGTTAAATACACATAAATGAACAGCTTCTGGCCACTGTTAATGAAGGAAACATTTATAGTTGCCAAATTGGGAAATTCTGTAATGAGAGGACAAGCTTAGAGTGACACACAGACTGTAAACTGACCAATTTGTTAAATCTGTATACAGATAATGTCAACCTTATTTCCAATGGCATACAAAGGGTAAAACGACAAATGACTAACTTTTTGCATACTGACTTAAATGCAACATCTGATCAGGGCCTGCACTGTTCACCACTCATCCAGCAGATTTTAGACTCCTCAAAAGGTACTCAAATGGACTTGTTCAAAATGCTGAACCCAGATATGTGCTGCCTTTGAAAACAGTGTAGATCAAGATCAGTTGGCTTCTGAAGAAGCCAACTGATCTGGATGTGCACTGTTTGCCATTAATTATGTAAAGTTATATCAACAAAGCTGGATCAAGTGATCTGACTGGCTGAAAATTAGAAGTGGGCATGACATCTTAATTTATTCAGCATAAGACAAGTATGGTAAAGATTTAAGGTGTCTGAATAATAAGGGTAAAAACCTTATTTCCTTAGAATCATTTATGAGAAAAAGACAAGTATGGTAAAGATTTAAGGTGTCTGAATAATAAGGGTAAAAACCTTATTTCCTTAGAATCATTTATGAGAAATATTTCAAACAGGGTACCATAATACAGGTACCATATCTAAACTAAGTATTTGAATTAATTAACTTCTTACCGTGCTTGTCCTGAAATTTGAACAGGTCCAATTTACTTCCTGTTGATGTGTCTAAAAACTGCTGGATGAGTGGCAATAAGACTGTTCTGTGGTATCTGATCTGTGTCTACACTGTTCACGTTGGTGGCCAAAGTGGGTCAGAAACTGCTCACCTGGATCAGGCTGATCATGATGTTACATTGTGCCATGGTGGCCATCTTGGCTATCAGATTAGATTGCCTTTAGCAATCCAGAATCGCAGATGTTGTTTGAAGAATTCAAAATTGCCACCAAGGCCGCCATCTTGGATATTGGAACTGAATGATTTGGCAATTCTGAATCTCCATGTCACCCTAATGCCTCCAATCAGGTTTCGGCTCAATCTGACTTACCATTTGGGAGGAGATGTGGTCTGAAGAATTTCAAGATGGCCACCATGGCAGCCATTTTGGATATTGGAACTGAACAATTTTAGGAATTTTGAATTTCTATAACACCCCAATTCATCCCATCAAGATTAAGCTCAATCAGACTTACCATTCGGTGATTTGAAGATTTTCAAGATGGCTGCCATGATGGTCATCTTGGATATCAGAACAGAACTATTTTAACAATTCAAAATCTCCATGCTGCCCCGATGCCTTCCACCACATTTCCACTCCATCTGACTTACTGTTCAAGAGCAGATAGCAACTGAAGACTTTCAAGATGGCTGCCATCGGCCATCATGGATAGGATTCTGATGGAGATGTTGAAAATGTGAAAAGTTACTAATGTACATACAGATAAGGGACGCACCAACAGACCACGGCCAAAGCTGACCTGAAGCAAAGCAAAGAAGATCTTCAAGATGGCTGCTGTGGTGGCCATCGTGGATATCTTAAAATAACTTCAGCAATTCTGAATCTCCATGCCGCTGCAATGCCTCCCACCAAGTTTTTGCTCAATCCGACTTACCATTAGGAAGCAGATGAGGTTTGAAGATTTTCAAGATGGTCACCTTGGACCAGAACGATTTTAGCAATTTTGAATCTCTATGTTGCTCCGATGCCTCCCATCAAGTTTGGGCTCAATCCGCATTACGGTTTTGGATTAGATGTTGTTTGAAGAATTTCAAGATGGCCATCTTGGATGTCGGAATGGAACGAATTTAGCAGTTGTGAATGTGCATGTCTCCCCAATGCCTCCCACCATATTTCAACTTAATCCAACTTACCATTCGAGAGCAGATGTCGTTTCAAGATTTTGAAATTGGCCACCATAGCAACCATCTTGGATAGTGGAATGGAACAAATTTAGCAATTCTAAATCTCTATGTCAGCCTAATGCCTCCCACAAAGTTTGGGCTCAATCCGACTTAGGGTTTGGAAGCAGATGTGGTTTGAAGATTTTCTTGGATATCGGAACGATTTTAGCAATTCTGAATCTCTATGTTGCTCCCATGCCTCCCATCCAGTTTCAGCTCAATCCGATTTACGATTTGGGAGAAGATGTGGTTTAAAGATTTTCAAGATGGCCGATATGGCAGCCATTTTGGATATGTGAACTGAATGATTTTAGCAATGTTAAATCTCCATGTGGCCCTAATGCGGCTCAGCCTCCCACCAGGTTTAGGCTCAATCTGACTTAGGCATTGGGAGCAGATGTGGTTTCATAATTTTCAAGATGGCTGCCATGGAACATTTTTAGCAATTCTGAAACTCTATGTTGCTCCGATGTTTTGGCTCAATCCAACTTACTGTTTGGAAGATGTCCTTTGAAGAATTTCATGAAGGCCACCATGACGGCCATCTTTGATATCAGAATGGAAGGATTTTAGCAATTCTGAATCTCTATGTCACTCCAATGCCTCCCATCAAATTTCGGCTCAATCCAATGTACGGTTTGGGAGGAGATGTCGTTTGATGAATTTCAAGATGGCCACCATGACGATCTTGGATATTGGAATGGTACAATTTTAGCAATTCTGAATCTCTATGTTGCTCCGATGCTGCCCATCAAGTTTCGGCTCAATCTGCCTTATAGTTTGGGAGGAGATGTTGTTTGAAGAATTTCAAGATGCCTAGCTGCCATGGCTTGGATATCAGAACAGAATGATTTTAGCAATTCTGAATCTCTGTGTCACTGTGATGCCTCCCATCAAGTTTTGGCTCAATCCAACATGGTTTGGGAGGAGACGTCATTTGAAGAAATTCAAGATGGCCGCCATCTTGGATATCGGAATGGAACAATTTTAGCAATTCTGAATCTCCATGTTGCCAATGCCTCCCACTAAGTATCATAATTTAGGTATATGGTGGAAAAAATTTTCTGAAGCTATCAAAAAATGCTTTAACTACACCAAAAGGCTGAGTGACCGATTAGCCCAGCTTATGCAAAGCTTACAAAACTTTTCTGTATAAAATATAAATAAAAAAAAAAAATAACAAACAAGACAATGATGTTGACCTAAAGAGACCACTTCTACTCCACTATTTTTTATTCATATTTAACCTTTACTACTTTCTGGGCTAATTCAGCAGATGACAGACTGGTAATATTTTTCTTATTTTCCATTGGCCACAATTTGCATGAAATGTCAAATCCTATTTTCTGGAAAAAATAAGAAAAATATTTCAATATGTTATCTGCTGAAAATTTTACCCAGAGTGCTTAGTGTTAAAGAGACCACTTCTACACCACTAATGTTTTATCTATCATTGATTACCAACAGATGGTCAAGAGTTACAAAGTGAAGATAAAAATACATTATTAAAGCATAAAACACATAAAAACACAACAGCAGGCCCATAAAAGCAGGAGCAAAGTGACTTTACACCTTATGTCACAGGAATGGCAACTTTTATCCATATTTTCTAAATTACGGTATTTACCCTTAACCCTGGTCCTGCTGAACCCAGATATACCCTGCCTTTGCAAACAGTGTAGATCCAGATCAGTTGCCTTCTGAAGAAGCCAACTGATCTGGATCTGCACTGTTTGCCATTTAGTATGTGAATTTATAGCAATAATTGGGATCAAGTAATCTGACTGGCTGAAAATTAGAAATGGGCATGGTATCTTAATTTATTCAGCAGGACAAGGGTTAATATTAGGACACCTTTACTCCTCGCTATACTTATCCTAAAACTTGAACAAGTCCATTTTACTGGCTGTCATTGTGCTTAAAAATAGCTTGATGATTTGCAAATAGTGTAGACCCTGATCAGACACCGCATTCTGCAGCTTCTGATCTGGGTCTGCCCTATTTGCTCAAGTCTGTCTGTCCCAATACTTAGGGTTATTACTGACCCCATATTCAAGAGCTTTAGATAAGTATGATTCTATTTAGTTGATTTTGTTCATGAACTGGGATCTTCAGAATGAACATTTTTCATAAAGGAAATGGAAATGTTAATTAGCTATCAATAGCAGTATTTTGAGGAGAATGGACATGCTTTCAAGGGAAGTAACTGCCATAATTGTTTTGCCTCCCTTCTGAAAAGAAGTCTACTCTAAAAGGAAAGAATTTAATCCCCTTGAGAGCAAATTCTTTCATTTTAGAGTAGACCCCTTTTAAGAATGGACTTCATGTGCCGTGAAGCAAAGAGGAAGCAAAGAGGAAGTGACAATAGTTGTGCCCCTTGTAAAACATGGTGCAAAATCTACCAGGTCTATCCAGTCCCCTTAATCTTGATTACTATATTTGTTTGTGTCATGTTTACCTAACCACACGTTTACTGGGCAGACTTAGTCCTCTAAGCGGTTCACCAGTATTGTGCACATTCTTTCGCCAGAAACTGACAACTGCCCTTCTTGAATCAGCGGAAGGGAGAGAATGACCGTAGAAAATATTTCATGATCAATCTCCACGAAAGAATGTTGCCGACCTCAGGGGGGAGGGGGGGGGGGTTGAACCCGCGACCTCCTGGTCTCCAGTCAGACGGCGCATCCAACTGAGCCACCGAGGCCTGATTACCATATTTACACTAAGTATTGGGACACCCTATCTTCTTACCATACTTGTCCTAAAATTTGAAATAGTTAATTCTACTACCTCTTGATGTGTCTAAAATTATTGCTCTATATATGGCAAACATTGTAGACCTGATCAGATGCTGAGTTCTGCAGCATCTGAATCCTGGGTGACTACACTGTTTGCAAAGGCTTATCTGTCCCAATACTTAGGGTTATTATGGTAGGTCACCTCAAATTAGTGTGTGGTATGAGGCGTGGTGGCTGAGGTAGTGGGGATGTGATAGTATGCAGGACGCTATTTCAAAG
Source organism: Anodontia alba (assembly GCA_964016985.1). NCBI lineage: Eukaryota > Metazoa > Mollusca > Bivalvia > Lucinida > Lucinidae > Anodontia > Anodontia alba. The sequence goes on along the minus strand of OZ024824.1, from coordinate 94,346,674 downwards.
AGTGATCATATCAATTTATTTTCTTTTTACCAAGCTGACACTGTACATCTGCAAATAATCTTTATCCCTCTGCCGGTTACAATTAACAGCAACATTTATTCCTTGGGAGCCTTGAAGCCACTGTTTGGTTTTTCATTAAAGTCATCTTATATGAGATAACAAAAATATTATGCCAATCCATATCTTCAGGAAAAAAAAAAAGGCAAGAAAAAAAAACAAAAAAAAACTATATGTGAACAGTTTCGTAAGAGACCCTTAGTCAAAGAAAATCATTTTTTTTTTTTGTTGTACAAAAATAAATTTCAAGCACATGCCATTATTTACCAATTTATTTATTTTTTTTAAATGTGCTGTAAGTGGATAAATGAAGGAATCTGTCCACTATCAAAGGACTTCATTTACCCGACTTCATTTACCCTAAGTATTTGGTCAGACAAGATATGACTGAGCAAACAGTGTAGACCTTGATCTGATGCCACAAAGCAACCCTAGGTTATAAAAAAAATTTCAACTCAGCTGAGCATGAAATTTTCTCTGCTAATAAATATGAAAATGCCAACAATAGTTGGCATTTTCATATTTATTGGCAGAGAAATTTTCATGCTCAGCTATGTTTAGCAAGAAAGAAGTTGCCATTATTGGTAATTTAAGATTTATTAGCAGGACAAATTTCATGCTCAGCTGAGTTGAGCATGAAAAATGAAATAAAGTTTTATAACCTCGGGGCCAGATCAAGGTGTACACTGTTTGCAACTCATCCTGCAGTATTTTATACACACCAACATGTAATAAAATGGAATTTTTTTAAATTTTAGAACAAGTATGGTGAAGACATAGGTGTCCAAACACTTAGGATAAATGGGGTACTTTGGAAGCTGACAGGATCCCTACAAAATATCAAGCCCATCTATAATTACCACACAGATAGTAATCATCTTGTCAAGCTAGATAATTATGTACTACCGTATTAACCCTAAATACTGAGACATTTTAACTCCTTACCATACTCATAGCAACAGATAAGGCGCTTTTTTCATCCAAAAAATGCTGATATCTTTCGTATTCCTCCATGAAAACATATGTTGTGGGTACTCATTAGAAGCGCCTCGCCGAGGCGCTTCCAATGAGTACCCACAACATATGTTTTTGTGGAGAAATAAGAAAAATATTATGTGGATACCCCCTCTTATCTGTAGCTAAGCATACTTATCACAAAATTTGAACAAGTCCATATTACTACCTATGGATGTGTCTAAAAACTGCTGGGCTGAGTGGCAAACAGTGTAGACCCTGATCAGATGCCCCATCCTGCAGCATCTGATCTGGTACACACTGTTTGCTCAAGCAGTCTACACTGTTTGCTCTGTTTTTTAATTAATTGTGTTGGGGTTTAACTACAATCAACCCTTGTGGGTCATTTTGTGTCGCCTCCCAGAGAAAGGGAGAAGAGAGATAGTAGAGGAGATCAAAGAGAGGGACATGGGAGAAAGAGGAACAGGAATGAAAGTGAAGAAACAGAAGAAATAAAAACATTCCCCCCTCTACCCTTACCTGCTACATGGATAGCAGACCTTGCCCACCTGTAAGCCAATATCAGTTGGACGCCCCGGTGACGTAAGATACATGACACCTTTGCCACACCCAACCCGCTCGGTTTCTTAAGCTTGCCTGTAACAATACTTAAGGATATTACGGTAACCACTTAATGGAACAAGCCTTGAGAAATAGGCTATGATTATATCCAAAACAGTATGCAGTCATTATAGCTCTACAGAAGGGGTATACTGTCAAAATACCTTATTTCTCCTTGAAAATACATTGTGGCACTTATAAAGAGTACCCACAACATATGTTTTAGGGAGAAATGAGAAAACTATCAATACTTATAGCTCCAGGTAAGATGGGTAGCCAGATTAATATTTTCTTAGTGTTTTCCATGAAAACATATGTTGTGGGTACTCATTAGAAGTGCCTCGGTGAGGCACTTCTAATGAGAACCCACAACATGTTTTCATGGAAAAATGTCAATATTTTTTCGTTGAAAAAATGCACTTTATCTGGATTTATGAATACTTGTTGGCTGAAAACAGCCTTTTCTAAAGCTACAGTATGCTCTACAGCCATTTTACTTGTGCTCTGTCCCCACCCACCAACCCCCCACTCCCTCTCGCCCTTTCCCCACACAACCACACCAAACACAAACTGTTTATTAACACCATCATAGGATTCAACAGAATATACTGCAATGTCATAGGTTCTGATCATACTGTATGGATGCACAGTTTGAGTGGGGGCATCTACTATCTGCAAACATGCCCAAGAACCCTGCGGTGCATTAGTAAAGCATCAGACTTGAGATCGAGAGGTAGCAGGATCAATCCCTGTGAGCACCAAGTGTTGTGTCTTTGAGCAAGACACTTAATCCACATTGCTTAGTACTGGTTTCTACCCACTAAGACCTGCCTAAAATGCCCACAAATGAGTATGGCAGTATACTATACATATATATATAAAGAAAAGAAAGAAAGACCCTTCTTCTCATGTTGTCATTCATTTAAGTTGTTGTAATAATGTGTTTTCCTTACTTTATTGCAAGTAGGAACATTCATCTTCATTACTGGAAACAGTAGTCAGTACAGAGCTCCAGGTAATTTGTTCATGCTTCTAAGCAAACTGGGTAAACACTTCTGCATAGGACATTTTGAAATATTTTTCTTATTTTTCCAAGAAATTTGGCTTTGACATTTCCAAAGGAGACAATTTGCATGAAAAGTCAAAGACCAATTTCTGGAAAAATTAAGAAAAATTATCTCAAATTGTCTTCTGTTGAATCACCGAGTGAGTGGTAAAGGTTAATTTAGGACTTGGACATTTATTTTGGGCACTCATTAGAAGTGCCTCTGCAAGGTGCTTCTGATGAGTACCATAGCATGTTTATATGAAGAACTTCAGAAAATTATCCCGGAATTCCAAGTTCTTAACAAATCCTCAGAATAAGAAAGCAATATTCATGAATACTGGCCCCCTGCTTTTCTGGAGATCTGATAAAGACACCACAAAGTGTTTTGACAAATGAAGTCACTTAAATGGAAGACAAAGTTTATGTTGTGACATGATGATGTCATAAGCCACATTAATCTTACTGCTGGAATTTTATCCCCAAAAATGTGACCTCCAAAACGTTGTTTATGTGAACTATTCAGGTATCTTTTACAGGTGCAAAACATAAACAACAGTTGAGCATTCTGACTGAATGGTATAGCTTTGGCCCCAAAATGTTCTTTCTTTTAAATTCTTTCCTTTAACTGGGCTGGCCTAATCAGACAAGCACCACAATCTCCAGAAAGGAGGCACAGCCCTTATTTCTAAGTTCTCTGGCAGAGAGGGGATTGCACTTTTGAACACACCTAGGTTTGCCTGCATTTGAGGTCAGTTAATGAAATTAAGCTCTAAAACCACAGTCACATTTCACCATTTTCTAATAGGCCATTTTTTTTAATCTCCCTATCAGATCCAATAGGCTCCAGTGTGACAACTTCACAAACTTCTTAACCCTTGTCCTGCAGAATAAATTAAGATGCCACACCCACTTATAATTTTCAGCCAATCAGATTAATTGATCATGAATGTTGCTGTAAATTTACATACTTAATGGCAAACAGTGCAGATCCAGATCAGTTGGCTTCTTCAGAAGCCAACTGATCTGGATCTACACTGTTTGCAAAGGCAGGGTATATCCGGGTTCAGCAAGATATATCTGGAGATAAATATGTACAAATGGGATATGAATCCGCAGCAATAACCAAATCTTGCGTGCACTGCTCAGACTTTTTTTTTGGAAGTGTCTCAAGCCAAACATTACAACTATCATGTGTAGGTCACTAGATCATGGCAGAAAGGGTCCACCAGGTGTGAAAATCGGAGTAAATTAGGTCTGTTCAGGTAAGGGAACCCCTCAAAAAACTGACCCAGATCTTATAAAAAGTCAGCATTGTAAGGCTTCAAACTAGGGAAAGGCAAAGGTGGATATCTTTATTTAAAAATGCAGCATATTTTCACTGAGAAATATCTGTTAGACAGGAGCCAGTCTAAGTAAGAAAGATAAAAACACTACATCTGACCTCAGTAATACAAACAAATCCTTTCCTTCCTGTAAACACACCCTTGATACTTTTACATTTAACTCTTCTCTTGCTGAACATGACATGCCCCGTTTTAGCAAACAGTATAGATCCAGATCAGTTGGCTTCTGAAGAAGCCAACTGATCTGGATCTGCACTGTTTGTCATTAAATAAGTGAATTTCTATCAAAAACCCGGATCAAGTAATCTGATTGGCTGGAAATTAGAAATGGGCGTGACATCTCAATTTTTTCAGCATGAGAAGGGTTAAGCTGTGTCATGAGAAAATGAGTCTTCTGTATGTATATTCTGCTTTAAGTCAACAGTGATGGCCCAGACCAGCCTGTGCACTCACAGAAATTACTGGATGCAGCAGATTACATTAACACTTAGCATATTATGGGCAAATTCAGCAGATGTAAAATGACATTTTCTTTTTTTTTTTACCCAGAAAATAGGATTTGACATTTCAAGCTAAAGAGACAATTTGCATGAAATGTCAAATTCTATTTTCTGGGAAATATAAGAAAAATATTTCAAAATGTCATCTGCTGAAATTTTTACTCAGCATACTAAGCAGTAATGGGCAGTAAAAACCTTACCAGAAAGACTGCACATGCAAAGGCTGATATGAAAACCTGCTGTTTTTTCATCACTATGAACATATATTGGCTTAATACATTTAATGATGTGGAAAATGGATTCTGACAGATGTAGGAAAAATGAAATATTGGTCTGCAGCTAAATTCAGAATTTACCAAATTCACACGGTATATCAGCCCTAAAAAAAATTCTAATCACAACAGCAGTAGACAACATTTCATTTTTATTTGTTTTAACTTTTATTTTCTGAAATTTTCAAAGAAAATAAGGCTTGGCATTTCATGTGAATCATCTGCAGACAATTGAAATGTCATCTATTGCAGCTATGATTAGAACTTTTAAGGGTTAACCTGTTGAAATTAACACATAACAAATCAGATATCCCTGAAAAAGTGATTGACTCATAACTCATCTGTTAGAATACCGTATTCGACCTAATTACCGCACTGTGCACTTAGGTTTTTCAAACTTACAGGACACACTCATTTGTGGTCAAATATGTATCTATCTACTAAGGATACACTACAAAAAAGATCAGAAAAGGACTTATTTAATGATGACTATGCGATTTTTTCTGACTTTCTTTACAAAGGCAATTATGTTGTGGGTACTCATTTGAATTGCATCGACTTGTCGATGCAATTCAAATGAGTACCCACAACATATGCCTTTGTAAAGAAGTAAAGAAAAAAGTACACTGGTTGTAATCTAAAACTACGGAATTTCTTGACTGTGTGCTTATAGGGGTATGTGCGGTAATTTGGTCGAATACGGTATGTACATAATTCACAGAAAATGTCAATTCTTATTTTTTGAATGTCATCTGCTACCATTCAACTTCATAAGATTAACCTTTTCAGCCCAGCAGACTAAAACAGACACCTATACAAACAGTGTAGATCCAGATGAGATGGCTCAAAACGAGCCACCTCATCAGGATCTACACTGTTTGCTACAGGACATGACCAAATTCAAAGATGGGAGATCCAGAGTCCACTTCAGAACTCAGGAATGAAAGGGTTAAAAGCTAAGGGCCAAAAACAAAGACATACACAGTGTAATTACCATAGAAATGCCTAACATTCTTTCAATTTCTGACCAATTCCAGGTTTCTTGAAATAACATCAGCTCTGGTCAAGATAGACCTTTGTTTAGATGGAACAAAAGAGGTCAGAGTCATTTTGAGTGGCATTTATTTGGCTTTAGTCGTTCTTCAGACTCTATCTTTTCTTTTAATGTGTAAAAATCCAAAATTTTCTAATTAATTATTTCCCTTTAATAGTTACAAAAAGAGTGAAATGGAATTAAAACAGTAAAATGGGATTAGAGACAAATAAGGCTGCAAGAACTGATAGAAAGATGACATGAAAAGAGAAGTGCAGAAACCAATGGACCAGTCTAATTTTGCTTATTAATATTTACCACTCTCTGGGCTTATTCAGCACATTGATATTTTTGTTATCATTCCCAGGAAACAGGATTTGGCATTCCATGCAAAAGGAAAACAGGATTTGACATTTCATGTAAATTGTCTGAAATATCAAATCCTGTTTCCTGGTAAAAATAATCTTTATAACACTATTGTTGAGGTCCATAGCATAAACCGTGTCAGCTGAACAACCGTGTTATATCCAAACAAAAATGTATAGATTATATTAAAAAATGACCATTTATGGTCATTTTTCAATATAATCTACACATTTTTGGGATCCATCTTTGAACCATGTTATATCCAAAACCGTGTTATAACAAACCATGTTATAAAGAGGTTGTGGTGTAATATAAAAAAAAATATTTCAAAATGTTGTCTGCTGAATTTTTTTAGCCAAACCTAAGCAAAATTGTAGCAAACAACATTCTAAATTCTTTTTATTATTATTTTACAGAGATTTGAAATTTGGATTTTACTAGGCAGATGATTCACATGAAATGTCAAGTTTTATTTTCCCTGAAAATTACAAAAAAAAAAAAAAAAAAATCAAGATGTTGTCTGGTGCTGCTGCGATACTATTGCACTTAAATGGCTAATTTGATGACCATTAGGGAGAAAACCTCCCTTACCATAATTCACCAAGACTTGTAAAGAGATTATAAGTAGGCATGGAGAATGCCATATTTACCATAAAAATTTTGACAGCCAACCGCTTAACATATTTGTCCTAATATTTGTACGCACGTCCATTTTACTACCTCTTGATATTTCTGAAAACTTGGAATGTCATGTGTGGCAAAAAGTGCAGACCCAAATGACTTTTCCATATGTTCCACAGTTATTATAGAAATGCTTATAATTGTGCCACAGCTAGTCCAGACAAAAAATCATGATTCATCTCTTAAACATTCTCCACTGAGACAGTTATTTTAACACTGGGTAAAAATTTCAGCAGACTACATTTTGAAACATTTTTCCTATGTTTCCTAGAAAATAAGATTTGAGACTTCATGCAAATTGTCTCCTAAGGAGACAATTTGCATGACGTCAAATCATGTTTTCTGAGACAAATAAAAAAATATATATCATGCATCTGTTGTCTGCTGAATTTGCCCAGAGAGTGGTAAAGGTTCAGAGAGACACCAAGCAAAAACTTCCCTTATCATGGACACCCCTAGTCAAACATTTAATCTAGCCAATGCAGATCCTACCCCAACCCTACTCCCTGCTTCCCCTAAATTGCAGAAAACCAGGAAGTTTCTGATTCAGTACAACATGCTTGGACAGTCTGATCCATGTTTTCTCTGTTCTTAGGATTCTGTGATATTTTTAGGTTTTCCTGTGCCGAGCATGTGCCACAAATTATAACCCTCAATATGCTCAAGTCTATTATCCAAAAATTTCATTCATTCTTTTTGTTTGAGTTCTTATTTAACTCTTTCGGTGCCAACTTTCAGACGACATTTGTCTGTTGTTTTTTTTAAACAAACTATCCCTTTCAAGAAGTTTATATGTAAAGTGGAAAGACTGAATGTCAAACAGCATAGATCCAGATGAGATGGCTCATTATGAGCTGTCTCATCTGGATTTATGCTGTTTGCTAAGCCTATTGCTCACAACTGCAGCAAAAGACATTCCAATTTGTTTTTCTTCAGGGAAAATAAGGCTTGGCTTTTCATGTGCTAGCAGAGATCATTCACATAAAGTGCAACGTCTGATTTTCTTTGAAAAAAAAAAAAAATAAATAAATAGAATGTCGTCTGCTACAATTTTTCTAAGCACTTTAAGGGTTAATTTTGAGGCATGTAGGAATTCCCTTTTAGTGACAGATGAGACCAAAGTCTGTAATAATTAGATGCATGTGCTTCTGTTTTAGCTTTTAACCCTTAAAGTGCTGAGCAAAATTGTAGCAGACGTCATTCTAAAATTATTACTTTTGAGAGAAAATAAGGTTTGGCCCAGCAGATGATTCACATGAAATGCCAAATCTTATTTTCTCTGAAAAGTAATTAAAAAGTCTTAGAATGCTGTTTTCTACACTTTTGCTTCCTGCTTTCAGGGCTAGAAAGCAGACAGCATTTTGAAATATTTTTCTGATTTTTCTTAGCTACAGTGTTTGATCGCAGACAATTAACATGAAACATGTCAAACCCTATTTTCTGGAAAAAAAAAAATATCAATCTGTTATTTAATATGAATTTTTTCCCAAGCATGCCCAGCTTATAGTATATAAGCCTTTATTCTGTTGAAAGCAAAATTAGCAGCAGAGAAAATGGCTTTGGGACTCCTACTAAGAACCCTTCTAAGTAATGCTTTTTCTGACCTTTTCTCATGAAAATAGGGCTTGGAATTACATTTAGTTATCCCAGATGAGAGTTGGAATCAAATGTCAATTACTCTTTAAAACAAATGTGGCATGAAACAAAACTTGACATAGTAGGTCAATGTACCCTGGTAGCATGCATAGCCATCTATTATTATAGTAAATATCCTAAAATTTCAAACACTTTATTCCACACCATTTTGGCCTAAAGTTTGCTTTTTATGCACTTGCTGCCTATAATACTTAGTGGAATGGCAAAATGTGTAGCCCCTGATCAGACTGCTCTTTCAGGAGCAGTCTGATCTGGGTCTTCACTGTTTGCATATGACATTTTGTCAGACATTTTGGTGTTCAAAATCTGAGGACATTTACCCTAGCCCAACTTTCTGAAAAAGCCATGAAAAAATAAAAAAAAATAAAATAATAATAATGGCAAATAAATAATAAATTACATTGCTCATTTTTGCATTCAGCCTGCTGCATGTTGATCACCTAAAATGAGTATGAGGTTCAAAACAATGCCAGATAAGCCACCAAATGCAAATAAAGCCTCTGACAAGTCTATTAACCCTTGTCCTGCTGAATAAATTAAGGTGCCAAGCCCACTTCTAATTTTCAGCCAATCAGATTACTTGATCTGGATTGTTGCTATAAATTTACATACTTAATGGCAAACAGTGTAGCTCCAGATCAGTTGGCTTCTTCAGAAGCCAACTGATCTGGATCTACACTGTTTGCAAAGACAGGGTATATCCGGGTTCAGCAGGACAAGGGTTAATGATTCCATTTAGAGATCCCATTTTCCAAAAATGATCCTCCGGCAATGAATCTGCAATAAAATAGCACTAAAAGATGAATACAATATTGAAATGAGAAATATATTGGAAAACAATTATATTACTTAGGAAAAATATTCCATAATATTTCTTTGATCATAAAAAATAATGCTAAGATCAGTATCAGAAAAAAACACACTTTCTGCTAAGACAAAGCAAGCAAATCTATTTCTCCAATCTCATACATGTATTTGTAAGTTTGAGCGATAAGCAATACACTACCAGAGTTATGGCCCTGGCAATTTTTTTTTATTTATTTATTTATTTTTTTTCTGTAATGTAATTGGTAAATGTATGTATAGTTCACTGTGACCTACTTTGGTAGCTGGCATGTTGTCTACAACTGATATAGCCATACACCAAATCCAATCTGACTAGGTCTAACAATGAAGAAGAAATGTCACAGTGTTTTTTTTTGTGTGTGTGTGTTTTTTTGTTTGTTTGTTTTTTTGTTTTTTTTGTTTTTTTTTTCATTTTTCTTTAATGCAGGTCCAAGATCATTATATATGCAACACAGCATCTGCACCAGATATACACATACAACACAGGCACCAAATCTGGTAAGTACAGGTCATAGTGACCTACTTACGGTACTTGACATACCATCCTCAATTAATGTACCTATATACCAATTTTGGTCAGCCTAGTAAAAGTGACCTACTTATGGTACTTGACACACAGCCTTTACTAAATGTACCTATACACCATTTTTGGTCAGCCTAGTCACAGTGACCTACTTATGGTACTTGACACACTAATAAATCTACCTATACACCAATTTTGATCAGCCTAGTCACAGTGACCTATTTATGGCACTTGATACACCACCTTTACTGACTGTACCTATACACTAATTTTGGTCAGCCTAGTCAGTGACCTACTTATGGTACTTGACATACCACCTTTACTAAATGTGCCTATACACCAATTTTGGTCAGCCAAGGCCTCAATACAGGGCAAGAGCTCATATAGACACAGGTTGGAGGCCAATATGTAGGTCACAGTGACACAATGTTGGTGCATGACAAACCAGATATTCAAGATGTACCCAGGTATTAAACTTGGTCAGGCTAAGCCAAACAGTACACTAAATTCCAACTACTATGGGCCAGCACATGTAGCAACCAAACATTAATTAACCCTTGTCCTGCTGAATAAATTAAGATGCCACACCCATTTCTGACTATCAGCCAATCAGATTGTATCATATAATGCTTTTGTTCAAATTCACAAACTCAATGAGAAACAGTGTAGATCTTGATCAGATGGCTTCTTCAGAAGCCATCTGATCTGGATCTACACTGTTTGCAAAGGTAGTGGTTATCGTGAACAGCAGGATAAGAGTTAAGTTATTACTGTACTGACCTAAGAATGCATTGTTGGAATGTTATTGATGTTTACATATTAAAAAAAAACACAACATAAGCATATACCAAAGAAGAGACCCTATCATTATGTGTCACTGATTCTGAAGATTTATCATTCCAGAAAAAAATCTGCTCCAAATATTTTAATTAAAGGGACTTTTCAATTGCAAAGGAAAGTTTCAATGCTAATTAAGAATGCAATTATTATTGTCAGACAGAACTAGGCATTATAATGTCTTATTATACAATATTTGCCCTTAATATTTAGACACCTCAACTCTTTACCATACTTTTATTAAAATCTGAACAAGACTATATTACTACCTATTAATCTTATTTACCTTTGTCAAGCTGAATAAATTAACCCTTGTCCTGCTGAACCCGGATATACCCTAACTTTGCAAACAGTGTAGATCCAGATCAGTTGGCTTCTTCAGAAGCCAACTGATCTGGCTCTGCACTGTTTGCCATTAAGTATGTGAATTTATAGCAACAATCTGGATCAAGTAATCTGATTGGCTGAAAATTTTAAGTGGGTGTGGCACCTTAATTCATTCAGCATGACAAGGGTTAAGATGCCATGCCAATTACTAACCGTCAGCTAATCAAATTACTTGATCCAAATTGTTGATACAAATTCACATCCTAAATGACAAACAATTCTGATCCAGATCAGTTGGCTTAGAAGCCATCTCAGAACTGATCTGGATGTACACTGTTTGCAAAGGCAGGGCATATCCCGGTTCAGCAGTACCTGGGTTAAAACTTTAGAATACATACAGTCGACAATCATTCCTTCAAATGTAAAAACTTTATGTTAAGAGTTTCATGGCCAGAGGAATTGTTTATATGCTTTTGTCCATATTTAGCATCTATGATTTAGATGCCATCTTTGATGATGGAGTTTACTTATTACTCATATAAGTTTCCCTCCTCCCTCTTGGAGTCCAAATGAAGGCTTTAAGAAGCTTATTCAACCAAATGCTGAATCAGTATAAGTTTCCTCCTCCCTCTTGGAGTCCAAATGAAGGCTTTAAGAAGCTTATTCAACCAAATGCTGAATCAGATCTAAGACACAGTAGTAGGAATGGATTTTATTCCAAATCCAGCTGGTAGCTTGAATATGATGCACAGAAAATTCACAATTGAAAAGTTATCATATAATTCCAGGTCTAGTGTGAATTACAAGTATTCTTTCCTCTGAGCAAGAGCTACTTGTGATGTGCTACTTGTCTGAGCTTTGTTTGTTTGTGTTGAGGTTTTATGGCCCAGTCAACCCAATGGGGTCATGTCAAGCGTGGTCAGTTTACCTAACCACACGTTTACTGGGCAGGCTTAGTCCTCTAAGCGGTTAACCAGTATTGTGCACATTGTTTAGCCAGAAACTGACAATTGCCCTTCTTGAATCAGTGGAAGGGAGAGAATGACCATAGAAAATATTTCACGATCAATCTCCATGAAAGAATGTTGCCGACCTCGGTGGGGGTTGAACCTGCGACCTCCTGATCTCCAGTCGGACGGTGCATCCAACTGAGCCACCGAGGCCGGCATTGTCTGAGCTATTACTCTAATTTACTCATCTAAGGACCTCCAAATATGTTTGTTTTTTTTTTTACCAATTCTAATGCGTACTCACATCAAACATTTTGGTGGAGAAATAATATACTAATCTCAATAAACTTCTGAAATAATATTCAACAATAAGCCCAGGCCAGAAACCCGACGCCCGCACGGGCACTGCCATTTTAAAGCACGCATTTTTTTGAAAAACCCGTCCAAAAATTACCATTTATACCATTTATGGTAATTTTTCTATAAAATCTTTACATTTTTTGTTTGGCTACAACAGGATTGCCAGCTTACTCAGATTTTTGCTTTGGATCCCGGCAATAGTGTGATAAAGAGGTTGTGGTGTGACGACAAGAAAGGCTTTACCAATGAAACAATGTCATATATTTATCCAACATAGATTTCTCCCCAGGCAGACACTCCTGACAACTTCAATTATTGAAACTCCTATTCAATATGAAATCAGTGCCAGTTATGATCTACTGTCTTCTATAGACATCAAATTATCTAACAGCAGTCTCTGTTTCTTGGAACAAACTATCAGGATTCATAAGTCTGGAAATTAAACGTTAATTACCAAGGTCAGAAAAACATTTAACCACAGACAGGCTGGCTTGCAAATTCATATGCATAGCAAAGCCGCACATGCCAATGAATACAGGATTTTTCCATCAAGGTCAAATAAAATCACTGATACGAGGGCGAGTCAATAAAAAACCAGCCTAACTTACTTCTGGGTGAGATCGATCTCTTCTTTTTCGATGTAATTGCCCTCTAGAATGATGCACTTGGACCAAATGGTGTTCCAGTGCCATCAGCCCAGAAGTGAAGAAGCCAGGGTCCTTGTCTCTGACCAACTCCTCAACTGCCGCCACGACTTCTTCGTTGGACCGGAAATGACGTCCATGGATATCCTTTTTCAAGTTTGGGAATAGGAAATAGTCACTAGGAGCTAAGTCCGGAGAATAGGCGGGTGCGGTATTAGCTCGTACCCATTCTGCTCAACAGCATCCATTGCAATTTTGCAAGTGTGGACTCTCCCATTGTCCTGTTGGAGCAGAATCCCTTTGGAGAGTTTACCTCGGCGTTTTTCATGGATCACAATTCTCAGTTAGTCGAGCAAATTTGCATAATACTCACCTGTTATTGTACTTTTCTTTGCTAGAAAGTCCAACATAATAACGCCTTGTGCATCCCAAAATACAGTTGCCATCACCTTGGCAGCAGAGGGTTGCGTTTTGAACTTCTTTGGCCTTGGAGACCCCAGCCCTATACTCTAGTGACTTTGAGCTTTATTCTCTGGCTCATAATAATGGACCCAGGTCTCATCTACAGTCACCAGACATGAAAGGAAATCATCTTCCTTTGGCCTAAACAGCTTCAACAATGCGCTGTATACTGATGCTCTGGTTGCCATTTGCTCATCACTAGGGGATTTTGGGACCCAACGGGCTGTTAGTTTATGCATACCCAAGCGATCATGTAAAGTTGTTGAAACGCTACCATGTGAAATGTGTAATGTATTCACTATTTCTTCCACCTTAATTCACCTATCAGAGTACACCAGATCCCGTACTTTGTTAAACATTTCTTCATCGGTGGCATCTGATAGGGGTCCAGACCTGGTTTCATCTTCTAAAGACTGCGTTTGAATTCCCCAACCCAGAATTTAACATGCATATGATGGTGCAGAAGACCTATAAACATTGGTCAACTAGCAATGTATTTCCTGATCTATTTTCCCTTTCAAATACAAGTACCGAATTACAGCACGGTACTCAAGTTTTGACGAAAAGCTTACTTTTGCATCGCTAGCCATGTTTGACATTCAATATCTTATGAGTGAATGATACGATAAGGGTGCAATTTTGACCTCAGGCCTAAAACATGTATCGAAATAAGGCATGAAAATCTTGGGTGTCTCGGTCAATTGGAAATGGGATAGGCTTTAGTTTAAATGAGTGTCTCCATCATGGTCAAACAAGACCATTGTTGGACCATGCAAAGTTATTTGTCATTATTTAACTGAGAAAAAAAGCTTGACATTTCATTGTCATCATCAACATCCAGATAACAAAGACGAACAGTCTATTAGCAATGAGAAGCTGCGCAAACCAAAATAAATTAACCATGGCAAACCATGGCCTAAACTTTGTCTAAAGATATGACCACTCAGTTATGATTGATAATTGTTATGATTGATAATTGTTATGATCAAGTAGCCCATTCTATTATAATCAACTATGTCTTGTTTTCAAACAAATGAGAATCAAGCAGAATGATTTTCCAGAAAATTTCTTGCTTAAATGCATTTTCTGGTTTTCATCAGGCTGATAACAATTTCAAAATTAATCTGCTTCTTTCAATTTTTTAGATGGGGGCATGGCTTTCTGCTAATCTTAAAATAACTGCAGGTAAAAATGAAACATATAGGAATGACAATTATGTATTTAATGTTTTAGACCAAGTTAATATGCAGACAAAACTTTTATCTACCCATAGCTCTAGAGTAAGGTGCTTTAGATGGTTTTAGATGGTTTTGAATAGAAGATTGGTTAAAGCTGGACCCCAAAAGTGTTGTATCCAAACAAAAATGTATAGATTATATAGAAAAATGACCATTCATGGTCATTTTTCTATATAATCTACACATTTTTGTTTGGCGACAACATGGTTGCTTAGCTAACAGTTTTTGCTTTAGATCCCAGCGACAGTGTTACAAAGAGGTTGTGGTATACCTATAGCATGTTTTCATAGAGAAACAAGAAAAGTCTTAAATTTGTAGATTTTTTACGCTACCAGGCAACCGAGTCACATAGAGGCAGGGCCAAGAAAAGTATTATCTGGATACTCCTCTTATCTTGAGCTCTGAGTACAGACAGAAAACATATATTGCCATTGCATGATATTTTAAGCAAAATATAATTTAAGTCCCAAGTGACCAACAATGGCTTGAAGCAGACTGTAGTGAAGATCCCTTGACTGTTAAATCTACCACCACAAAATCTTTGGGGAGAAAATTTGCTCATAATCTGTCAAAACAAACAGTAATGTATATGGAAACAGAGCTTTTTATAGCATTGATTTAAATGTTTAGACAATAATTTACGACAGTTTTAAAAGTCATATCCTTGCTAATATTCTATAACTGCCATATTTACCATAAATATTCAGAAGAAAAAAAAAAAAAAAAAAACAGGCCTCAGCAAACAGCATAGACCCAGTGTAGATGCAGGAACAAATTGATACAGCATCTGATCAGGGTCTACAGTCTTTTACTCTTTGAGCAATTTTCAGGGACATCAACAGATGGTAAAATGGATTTCTTTAAGCTTAAGGACAAGTATGGTATTAAAGACATGTAGATGTCAGAATATTCTTGTACAAAAAAAAAAATTGTAAAAAAATCATTTCATAGCTTTAGATAAGAGGGATATCATGATGCAGGTAAATATTTTTCTTATTTCTCCACGAAAACATGTTGTGGGTACTCATTAGAAGCACCTCACAGAGGCACTTCTAATGAGTACCACAACATCTGTTTTTGTGATAAAATAAGAAAACTATCAATACTTTTGGGCTGAAAAAAGTGCCCTACCAAGAGCTATGATCATATCAAACATTTGTCACTCATACAAATAAACACAATTACAGGGTTAGAAATGTGAATAAGCATAATTCCACTGCACATCAATCAGTCTGCCGTTTGCAGTGTTTGATGGGAATTTTTGAAATATGTATTGGTCTGATCCTAATTGCTCCATTGTCCATATAATTGCATGGCATTGTAGCCAAAGCTGCATTGTAGCCAAGAACATAAGAGCCGCAACAGTAGAAAACCTACTTTCGGACATATCGAGGGTTGAGCACAAGACTATAGTAACTCAAACATATTTTTGAAACCCTTGTTTAAGGGCAACTTGGACCCCTTTGTAAACAATGCAAATTTAGGTGCCATTGCTCATACGAGTAATGGCACCTAAATTTTCATTGTTTACAGAAAGAAATGTTGTAATCTTCATAACGCCTTCATGGTGAGGAGATTAGGTTTGGGGAAAAACAACCATCTGACTTACGCCAGTCTTACGCCAGTCTTGCGCTCAACCCTCGATATATGCCCGGATGAAGACTCTAATCAGCCTGTGCTCTATGCAGTCAGATCAGAGCCTGTTGTTTACATGAAGAAACTGAATCTTTGGCTATCCAAAATGTGCCCGGCAAAGGTTCAGATCAGACTGTGCATTTGTGCAGTCTGATCTGAACCTTTGCCGGGAACACATGTCCAAAGGTATGTTTTCTGACATTGTGTTTACCCTAAATATTTGGACATTCAGGCTTGAGCAAACAGTGTACAGCCAAATCAGATGCCATGGAACATGGTATCTGATCTGGCTCTACACTGTTTGCTACGACATGGATGGTAGGGAGTTACAATGTCCAAAGATTTAAGAGAAACATGGTAATTGCTACTAATGTATACCTAGGGTTTAAGTCAGATCTTGCATATCATGCAAAAAAACTGACTAGGAGGAACATACATATGTCATATTTACAGTCAACAGTGTATCTTATTTTCTACGGTCATTCTCTCCCTTCTACTGATTCAAGAAGGGCAGTTGTCTGTTTCTGGCGAAAGAATGTGCACAAATATTGGTTAACCTATTGTAGTCTTTGTGTTGAGGTTTTACGGCTCAGTCAACCCAATGGAGTTATGTCAAGCACGGTCAGTTTACCTAACCATGCGTTTATTGGGCAGGCTTAGTCCTCTAAGCAGTTAACCAGTATTGTGCACATTCTTTCGCCAGAAACTGACAACTGCTCTTCTTGAATCAGCAGAAGGGAGAGAATGACCGTAGAAAATATTTCAAGATCAATCATCCACGAAAGAATGTTGCTGACCTCGGTGGGGTTGAACCCGCGACCTCCTGGTCTTCAGTCGAACGGCGCATTCAACTGAGCCACCGAGGCCGGCTACAGTATATCTGGATACCTCTTCTTATCTGAATCTATGAATTCCTATATTAGGGGAGACTTATAATCATTGAAATATTTTCTACAATCAGTCTCTCTCTGCCACTGACTCAAGAAGGGCAGTTGTCAGATTCTGGCGAAAGAATTGCACATGGCAAATACTGGTTTACCCATTGTAGTCTTGAGACCCTTAAAACAGTAATTAGCAAATAGTGCAGACCTAGATCAGACAGTGCTGAATACTGCATCTGATCAGGGTCTCCACTGTTTGCAAAGTTTGGCCTTTTTTCTCTAAGAATATCTAAATCACAAAGCCTGACATACATACAACTGAAATTGAACTCTTCCAATATGTTGTGTAGGGGAGTCTATTCAGTCTATAATGGGGTTTCATAGCAAACTTAATAAGATGTTTCAAGATGGTGGCCATCTTGGATATTGGAACAGAACTATTTTAGAAATTCTGAATCTCCATGTCACCCCAATGCCTCCCACCAAGTTTGGCTGAATCCTATGACTTAGTGTGGTTTGAAGATTTTCAAGACAGCTGCCATGGCGGCTGTCTTGGATATTGGAACAGAAAGACTTTAGTAATTTTAAATGTCCATTTTGCCCCAACGCCTTCCACAAAGTTTCAGCTCAATCTGACTTACCTTTCGAGAGCAGATAATACATGAAGATTTTCAAGATGGCCACCGTGGCAGCCATCATGGATATTGTAACAAAATGATTTTAGCAATTCTGAGTCTCCATGTCTCTCCAATGACTCCCACCAAGTTTTGGCTCAATTCAACTGTCCATTCATAAGCAGATGTGGTTTGAAGATTTTCAAGATGGCTACCCTGGCAGCCATCTTGGATAGCGGAACAGAACAATTTTAGCAACTATGAATCTCTATGTCCCTTCGATACCTCCCATCAAGTTTCGCCTCAAAACATCTCACAGTATGGGAGGAGATGTCCTTTGAATAATTTCAAGATGGCCACTGTGGTGGCACCCATCTTGGATATCAGGACGTAATGATTTTAGCAATTGTTAATCTCCATGTCTCCCCATTGCCTCCCACCATGTTCGACTTTCCGTTCTGCAGCAAATGTAGTTTGAATATTTTCAAGACGGTCGCCATGGCGGCCATCTTGGATATCGGAACAGAACAATTTTAGCAATTTCGAATCTCCATGTTGCCCCAATGCTGAACTAATTGTTCAGGAGCAGATGTGGTTTGAAGATTTTCAAGATAGTTGCCATGGTGGCCATCTTGGATATCAGAACGGAACGATTCTAGCAATTCTGAATCTCCATGTCACCCCAATACCTCCCACCAAGTTTGGGCTCAATCCTACATACTGTTCAGGAGCAGATGTCATTTGAAGATTTTCAAGATGGCCGCTATGGCGGCCGTCCTGGATAACAGAACGGAACAATTTTAGCAATTCTTAATGTCCATGTCCCCTTGATGACTCCCATCAAGTTTCAGCTCAATCCTACTTAATGTTTGGGAGATGTCTTTAGAAGAATTTCAAGATGGCCTCCATAGTGGCCATCTTAGAGCTCAGAATGGAATGATTTTAGCAATTCTGAATCCCCATGTCACCCCAATGCCTCTCATTAAATTTCTGCTCAATCCAACAAGGTTCAGAAGGAGATGTTGTTTGAATATTTTCAAGATTGCCACCATAGTGGCCTTCTTGGATATTGGAACAGAACCATTTTAGCAATTCTGAATCTCCATGTCGCCCCAATGCCTCCTACAAAGTTTCAGCTAAATCTGACTTACTGTTCACAAGATGTCAAAAACGTGAATGGTTAACGACGGACGGACCATGGACAACAGGCCATGATGACAGCTGACCTGGAGCACAGCTCCAGGTGAGCTAACCAGAACACAATGGATGGAACTCTTGACTACAAGACAGCCCCTAGTCTGTCTCCAGACTCTCTTTTTCTATCATCATTTTCTCTTTTCTTTTCAAAGGTATACAATCTAGTACAGCTTAAAATGATTTGATGTTATGTCCCTTAGTGGAAAAGATAGAGTGAAATGGGATTTAAGAGACAAAACCAGGTACAGGAAGTGATAAATGCAGAAACCACAGGAGCCAGTCTAGACAGCCCCTTTAACTGAGCAAATGTAAACATGCCTGACACATGGCTCCAGATAAAGCACTATTCAACAAAAAAAGCACTGACATTTTTTTCTCGTTTCTCTACAAAAGCAGATACTGTGGGTATTAGACACTTCTAATGAGTACCTACATGTTTAAAGGAGAAATAAGAAAAACAAATCTGGATACATCATTTATCCAAAGTTATATGTGAAACACAATATTCTAAAAAAATAATTAAAAAAATAAATAAATTTATTTGCCAGATTTGTAAGTTTATCCTCGAAGAAATTTATCGCTTTTCAAACATACAATGCAATAACACTATCTTCTTTGTCAAAGTTGTTAACACTTAGCATGCTGGGTAAAATTTTCAGCAGACGGCACACTGAAGTACTTTTTTTTATTTTTCCCAGGAACTAGGTTTTGACATTTCATACAAATTGTCTCCTTTGGAGACAGTTTGCATAATATGGCAAAGACAATTTTCTGGGAAAAATTAAGAAAAATATTATCAGTTTGTCGTATGCTGAATTAGCCCAGAGAGTGGTAAAGATTAAAACTTTTACAATCTATTATTGTTATAAAACCTACCCAGTACAAAATTATCCAAATGACAGCCACACACACCAGAAAAAAAAACAAACAATAATTTGGAAGTACTCTCTTTTCAAATTAACAGAAAAAAGTTCCAATGTTTGTCTCCAAGAAAGAAAGCATGCCACTTCAAGTTATCCAAGATTAATTTAAACAGCATCACCTTGCTTCTGTTTGACTGTAGCATTTATGAGCCTACAAGATGGGATAAAAATATCCAATAGCACCATAACAAAGTTATTCCACTTCAGTGAGAACAGGGAAAAAACACTGTTATTGACCCATACTTTTGAGACACTCCTGAAGAAAAGGGAGCTTGGGGTGTATGTTCATTGTGAAATAAAAATCTAAAATTTTGGCTTTGGAAACAAAGAACACACATATGAATGAAAATCAGAGAAAGTCTTGTTAGCTGACTTTAAGTCAACATCTCCCAAATTAGATTTTTTAAAAAGAAAATTTCATGCAATTTGATCCACAAGCTCATGTTTATATTTTGATATTTACTATAATAACCACAAGCATAGGACGACAAGGAGTTTTGGGGTAAGTTTTCTTATTTCTCCATAAAAAAAAACATATGTGGTGGGTACTCATTAACCCTTGTCATACTGAATAAATTAAGATGCCACACCCTTTTCAAATTTTCAGCCAATCAGATGACTTGATCCAGATTGTTGATATAATTTCACATACTGAATGGCAAACAGTGTAGATCTAGAATCAGTTGGCTTCTTCAGAAGCCAATTGATCTGGATCTACACTGTTTGCAAAAGCAGGGTATATCCGGGTTCAGCAGGACAAGGGTTAAAAGTACCTTGGTAAGGTGCTTCTAATGAGTACTTCATGAAGAAATGGAGAAAATAACCAAATACTCCTCCTCAGCATATTAGTATTGGGACAAAACGGCCTGAGCAAACAGTGTAGACCCAGAGAATGAGCATCTGACCAGTGGGTACACTCTTTGCCACTCATCCCATCACCCAATAGTAGTTGTTCAGTCTTTGAACAAGTGTGGTAAGGATTTAACGCTTAACACTCTGGGTAAATTTTTCAGCAGACAACATTTTGAAATATTTTTCTTACTTTTCCCAGACAACAGGACTTGACATTTTATACATATTGTCTCAATTTGCATAAAATGTCAAATCCTATTTTCTGGGAAAAATAAGAAAAATATCACCAATGTGACGTCTGTTGAATTAGCCCAGAGAGTGGCAAGGATTTAAGATCGTCTCAATATTCAGAGTAAAATGGTATGAGCCATAGTACCAAAATTACCCTATCAGATATTCGGGCATTCTCTTTATTGTCCTTATCCTTAATATTGGACAGGTCAGAGGCTCATAACTCTACTGACAAGTCCTTTCACTTTTATATATTCTGTTTGTGCTGAGAGTTAACGGCCCAGTCAACCCAATGGGGTCATGTTGAGCGCGGTCAGTTTACCTAACCACACTTTTACTGGGCTGGCTTAGTCCTCTAAGCAGTTAACCACTATTGTGCACGTTCTTTCACCAAAAACTGACAACTGCCCTTCTTGAATTAGTGGAAGGAAGAAATGACCATAGAAAATATTTACCCATTAGGCCAAAAAAAAATAATCATTAGATTCTCAGGCCCCGCCGCATGTACCAAAAAGTCTGCGCATAAGCCTTTTTTTCAGTGTCCAATAAAAAAAAACACATCCGCGTCTGATACAGCATGCCGGTGCGTCGCGGTTTTTAAAATCCTAGTTTTAGATGCAACCGAAGCATACACGGTCACGTAAACGCTTATATTATTGATTTTTTCATTGGATTGAACATTGCGAGTAAGCGTTTTAGCACCATCATTGATCAAAATGGCTGCCGAAGCGCAAGTTGTGTAAACAAAACTTGTGTTTCCTTCGTTTTCAAAGCAGATGTCTCAAATATCCACCCAGATTTCATCCGGGGCTACGGTGCATCTGTCCTGGAACATTATAGGCGGTTACGAAAAAGACTGCACAATTGCCGAGTTGTATAACGGCATAAAATCGGGATCCGAAGTATCGACTTCTGGTCCATCCCGGATGAATTATCAAACCACGATGTAAGTGCGTCGATCGGACGCTCCAAAATAGACACATTTGACAGAATTTCTGTCAACACATCCCTCTCTGAAGGTATATAAACCTTTAGTAGAAATTTAAACTGGAGCTGCACAAACTGATTTTATTACTTTACTTTACTAAACTTTAGCTGGTAGGGGACTATCCTTTATATTTAATAATAATAGGGACATATAAAAAAGTTATCCTCAGTACTTCTCCTTATCTTGAGCTATATCTAGGTGTCCAAAAATTAAGTATTTTTATGGTAATATTACTATAAAATGCATTTCATGAAATGAGTCCTTTTAAAGGGTTCGTGTAATAAAAAAAAAGTTCCCTCGCCTGTTTCATGAGTAAAAAAAAAAAAAAAAAAAAATCCTGCCTGCCTCATCTGTTTTTGCCAAAAATGGCCTGAGAATCTAATAATTAATTTTTTTTGGCCTTATAGTATTCAGACACCTAATCTCCTTACTGTACTTATCCTATCCTGGGCCCAGTTGTTCAACGCTAACGATGTCGTTAGTTAACGATTTGTTAAAATTTACATCAAGTGATATGCAAATATGCTGAAATTTTTTGCTGAAATTTTTTGCTGAAAAAATGTGAGTAGCTTTTGCAGTGCAAAAGCTACTCACATTTTTTCAGCAAAAAATATCAGAATACTATATATTGAATCCGCTAAAATAGTTAACGAAATGACCCTTAACGAGTTCGTTAAGCTAACGGCGGGCTTTGAACAACTGGGCCCTGACTTCTTGCTGATGTGCCTAAAATGAATAAGGTTTGTTTTCCCTTATGTATTCCTATGCACCATGTAACAACATTCCCCCCTCTCAAGCCTCCCACCTGGCCTTTTCGGTAAGAGCAAGCTGTAACAGTTTACTGTTTTTAAGGTTTTACTTCAAATACTAACCTGTAATATGCAAAATTTAAATAGAAGATGACATTTTCATATACAATGTAATATTTCCAAGGAAATAAGGTTTTACATTTCATACAAATTGTCTTAGGAGACCTTTTACATGGAATATCAGCCCTATTTTCACAACTCCAGATAAAGCACTTCTTCAACTGAAATGTACCTATATGTTTCTGATTTTTCACGAAAATGTTGTGGTACTCATTAGAAGCACCTAGCTTAGGCACTTCTAATGAGTACCCACAACATATTTTTATGGAGAAATAAGAATTATGTGGAAACCCCCTTTATCTGGGGCTAAACCATTTTGTTAGAAAAATAGTTAGTAATTGTCTGCTAATTTTGTCAGTATCACGCTCAGGTTATTAGCTTCAGACCCCTCAGTGTTTACCTTTCTGAAGTCTGTAGGTTCATCTTCTGCACCAAGAGATGTGATTATAACACCAGGAGGGAGTTTTAAAACAGATGAATATAATGAAAGACATGGGTCATGGGGATAACCTACCTTATATCATATCCAAAGGGAGACACTTCCGTAATTACCCAAAACATTTAGACATATACCATATTTACCTCAAATATTCTGACACTTTATGACTTATCAAACAGTGTAGACCCACATTCAATAAAATTACACTTACCCCTATAGTCAAGCACATTCTTGATTACAGCCTGACTATACTTTTACCTACTTTTATACAAGCATAATGTTGGTACTTATTATCTGAACAGTCTCAAAGTTGAGGCTGTTCAAATATATGCTTTTAAATAGAAAATTTAAATAGAAAATCAGAAAAACAATCACATAAGCACCTTTAAATATGTGTAGTTCCTCTGCTAGACTGGCTCCAGCGACTAATTACTTTTTTTTCTTATAATCCTGGGCCCAGTTGTTCAAAGCTAAAGATGTCGTTAGTTAACGATTCGTTAAAATTTGCATCGAGTGATACGCAAATATGCTGAAATTTTTTGCTGAAAAAATGTGAGTAGCTTTTGCAGTGCAAAAGCTACTCACATTTTTTCAGCAAAAAATTTCAGAAAATTTTACATTGAATCTGCTAAAACAGTTAACGAAATGACCCTTAACGAGCTCGTTAAGCTAACGACGCTTTGAACAACTGGGCCCTGTTTAATAATCCATTAAAATGAAACTAAAAATAATATCATGACTATAGAGCTGGTCTAGTGACCTGCCTGTATAATGATATTATTTTGGTTTTACTTTAGTGGCTTATTAAAAAGGAATATGAGAAATATATTTAGTCATTGGAGACTGAAGCCAGTCTATTCTTCTGCTGATCTTTCTTTAAAGTGTGCCCTTATTAGACAGATATTTTACTACAAGTTTTTCCAGTAGTTTTAAAATACTAACCGTGTGGTAATTGGCTTTTATGGTATTTGGACACTTATTTATCCTATAATCTGAGCTAGTTCATTTAATGCACAAGTCAATCCAATTGTAACCGCTGCCCCCCACCCCCCTACCCCCTCCAACCATCAGAGCAGTCAGGGATAGACATACTGCAAGGTTTATGACTTTATGCCAAAATTAACGGGCATGGAAGTTGGTACTGAAAGTTTCTGTGCATTGAAACACCATGGGATGAATTCCACCTACAGTGGGATTCGAACTCAGGGACCTTGTGATTCACAGTCGGAAGCACTAAACACTTGGCCACAAATATTATACTTTTTAAATTGGTTAATTGTTACCTTTTTCATGCTGATCTAGCATTTTCCTGTGCTTATTTACTATGTGTTTGCTGTGCTTATTTTGTGCTTTTGTTTGCACTTTAATGCTTCCCTCACTCCCTGTAAGTTCATGCTGACTTAATACAAATGTACTTGCTTATGCTGTATATATAATGATTTTATGTTAAGTTATGCTGACCTGGTGCTTTTTTTTATGCGTGTTTAGTGCTTGTTTATGCTGATTTTCTCAGTGTGAATTTTACATTTATCAGAGATGCATACAGAATTTCAGGAAGGGTATGGTGGACAAATTGGTGATATTTTTCTTATTTTTCTCAGAAAACAGGATCTGACATTTCATGTAAAATCTCTCCACTGGAGACAATTTGCATGAAATGTTGAATCTGGTTTTCTGGGAAAACCAAGAAAAATATTTCAGTATGTTTTTTGCTGAAAATTCTTACACAGAGTTCTAAGAGAAAACTATTTTTGGCCAGGAACGGGGGTTAGCTGTACCCCTTGAACCCCACTCTGGATCCCTGCCTGGTTTATGCTTAGTTCTTGTCTAATGATTTACTGCTCATTTATAAATGCCTGGTAAGTGTTTGATGGCATTTCTTTTGATTTTAACTTTCATAATTAATGAAAGAAACTGAAATTATATTAATATAAGTGTTTAACCCTTACAATGCTTATCATAATATTAGCAGATGACAAACTCATGATATTCTTCTTATTTTATTTTTTTTGAGCAATAGGATTTGACATTTTTGTGAATCATCTCCATAGGAGATGATTCACATGGCATGTCAATTCCCAATTTTGCCCGAAAATAAGAAAACTATTTTAAATTGTTTGGCAGCTAATATTTAAATTTGGCACTTTAACCCTTGTCATGCTGAATAAATTGCCATGCCTTTTTCAAATTTTCAGCCAATCAGATTACTTGATTCAGATGGTTGATATCATTTCACATACTGAATGGCAAACATTGCAGATCCAGATCAGTTGGCTTCTTAGAAGCCAACTGATCTGGATCTACACTGTTTGCAAAGGCAGTATATATCCGCAGGACAAGGGTTAGAAGTTAAATAAAATCTGAAGAGATGTACCATATGCTGTCTGACAAATCATTAACCCATAAGGTGCCAGCAGCAACAGCAGCTGACAACATTCTGAAATAATTCATTTATTTATTTATTAATTTTTTTTAGATAAACAAAAAATTTAAAAAAAAATGGAATTGACACTTCATGGGGATTCACATATAATGTCAAGCTTTCCCGGCAGGCACATGACGTAAATACAACGTCGCCTCAACGTCGATGCAACGTCATGACGTTGCATCGACGTTGAGGCGACGTTATATTTACGTCATGTGCCCGCTGGGTTTATATTTGTTCTGAAAAAAAATTGTTAAAAAAAAAAAGACTGTAAAATAGAATGTTGTTGCTGCAATTTGCTTTTAACCCTTAAAGTGCCAAGCAAAATTTGTAGCAGATGACATTCTAAAATTTTTATTTTTCAGAGAAAACAAGTATTGGTATTTATTTTGTTTGTGGTTTTGTTTTCCCTGAAAATAGGCTGACTTTGTCTTGTGCTTATTGTTCTCTTCAACAGGCCACACTTCAATATAAAATTCATGTCTATCCATAATGAACAGTATTTATCAATAACTGAAACTCTGTTTGATTCATGACAGGGATCTTGGGAAAAAATCGATTTTTTCACAATCAAACCTTTTAATAATAATAACCCTTTCATTTGACATTTAACAGAGCATGCTATGGGCAAATTCAGCAGATGACAATGATATTTTTCTTATTTTTCCAAGAAAATTGGACTAGACATTTCATGCAAATGGTCTCCACAGGAGACCATTTGCATGGAATATCAAATCCTATTTTTAGTGAAGTATAGGAAAAAAATATTTCAAAATGTCTCTGCTGAAATTTTTACCAGCATGCTAAGCATTAATAACTGACTGCATTTTCTGGGAATCTATGAGTGGAAATGTGACAGAAGACAAAGGGCTTTGTTTTGCAACCACAGGACCAGGCTGCTGACAGTTCCGAATAAATTACCCAAGTCATCAACTGCATAATACCATATAATTATCCTAAATATTGGGACAGATGGGTCTGAGCAAACAGTGTAGACCCTGATCAGATGCCACATGCTGTGGCATCTGATCAGGGTCTACGCTGTTTGCCACTCATCCAGCAGCTTTTTGACATATTCTAATTTTAGGACAAGTATGGTAAGCAGTTAATGTGTCAAAATAATTAGGATAAAGAAGGTACCATGTATAGCTGCAGAGAACACTTTTATAAGTTAAAAAGTAATGATATTCTTCATCTTTATTAATGAAAATATACATTATTGGCACCTGTACTCATTAGGACTGCCTGTCAAGGTAATTTCATGAGTTGTATAGGTAAACTGTTTTTTGTTGGGTTTTTTTCCTGGAACATGAGAAGACTATTCCTTATCTAGTTCTGTGTATGATAATGACGGCATGCTTGGTAAACATATCTGCAGATGATACTTTGATTTTTTTTTCTTATTTTTCCCAGAAAACAGGCTTTGACCTGTCATGCAAATTATTTCAAAAAGGAGACAATTTGCATGAAAGGTCAAAGCCTATTTTCTGGGAAAAATAAGAAAAAAATATTTCAAAATGTTGTCTGCTAAAAATTTTACCCAGCATGCTAAGTGTTAATGACAGCCTGTATTTTTTGTTCATAAATCTTGACAGATGTGGCAGAGAAGAAAAAAAAAAAGAACTGCATAATTAAAGGTATTAATTTACAAGCCTATTTCTATGATGTCTTTGACAGTCAGCTTCTCTATATTGAGCAAAAAGTTCATTTGGAAAGATTGTGTGGAGTTATTTCTTTGCAGAATCAGCAGAAAACAAAGGAGTGACTGTTTTTCCCATTTGCATTTGAAATTCATTCAAAAAATTATGTCAAACTTCCACATGACTACACTGATTGACATAACTGAGCTTGTATCTGGGTGTTTTAAAAGATATAAATTATACAAGTATATTAATTAAATTCCATGTTTTCTAAAGTACTGGTAATGTTTTGGGTTTTTTAAATAAACATCACTTTTTGCACCAGGATGAGATCGCAGGAGGTAATAAAGTCTTCCTCATTATATCAATAAAACTTGTTTAATGCTTGGTACTCTGGGTAAAAATTTCAGCAGATGACATTTTGAAATATTTTTTTCTTATTTTTCCTATAAAACAGGTTTTGACATTTCATGCAAATTGAGACAATTTGCATGAAATGTCAAATCCTGTTTTCTTGGAAAAATAAGAAAACTGTCATCAATTTGTTCTCTGCTGAATTAGCCCAGAGAGTGGTAAAGGTTCCCCTGCAAAATGCTGTTCTTAATTAAAGAATAGTTCTTGTTCTGGAACATTAAAAACAGTTCCTAAACTGTTCATTTGCTGTGTTCCAGAACAAATGTTCTTGAAGTGTTCCAGAACATGTATGAGTAGTAGTGAAGAACATTTTAAGAACTTTAAAATGTCTGGAAATGTTCTTCAAAAGTGCAAGAACAAATATAGAACAATTTCACAACTTTCAATTAGAACACATATTCTTTAACTGTTCTTGAATCCTTTCTAGTACAAATGAAGAACATTTTAAGAAAGCTTTGATCAGAACAGATGTTCTTGAATTGTTCTTAAATCCTTTCAAGAACAAAGGAGGAACATGTTAAGAGCACTTTTACCAGAACAAATGTTCTTAAACAGTACTTGAATCCTTTCAAGAACAAAGGAAGAACAAGTTAAGAGCACCTTTTCTGAAACTGTACTTGAATCCTTTCAAGAACAAAGGAAGAACATGTAAGAACACTTTAATCAGAACAAAATGTTCTTAAACTGTTCTTTAATCCTATTCAGAACAAATTACCAACATTTTAAGAATGCATGCAGGAAGTCACATGACTGCTGTGGCATTCTGGGAACTTTCTTTGAAGGCTGTTTTGCAGAAGACAGATCAGACATCACAAAAAAGTCTCTTAGTGTAGGTGTTTCACAGTCCTTGTAAGTACAATTATTGTCAGACAGCAGGATAACATGCAGAATTGAAAACTGTATTATATTCAAATAGTTTAAATGACCTAGGTTCATCTACTCCTTCTCTGTTGTTAAACATGCATACCCAACCCACTTAAGAATAAAAGAAATGAAATTTGTGTTCAGAATATGTTGTGATTGGCTGAATAGACATGAAACAAACTTTTCCAAAACAATATTTTGGCAAATAACCAAATGGGGATAGAGGTTGGGTGATCTTAAATTTGTCTGAATTCAAGAACACTGACAGATAACTCTGTCACTGAAAGAGAGCGGAAATATCTCTTAACACCCTTCTCAATTCCATAACTTTTCAAGAACAGTTCTTGGATGATTCTTAAAAAATTCTGCACTTTTCTTGGATAACTGTTTAAGAACTGTGAAAGATTGGTTCTAGAACAGAAAAGGAACTGTTCTAGAACTTTGCAAGAAAAGTTCAAGAATAGTTTATGACCAGTTCAAGAATAAGAGTTCTTGAGTTTGAGAAACGGTTAAGAACAGGCATTTTTTAGATCATTTATAGTTTATGAACTGTTCTTGTTCTTAAGTTCTTGAACTGTTCTAGAACTTTTGTCAAGAACAATTTAGGAACAAATTGTTCTAAAAATTTGTCCAATTTAACATTTCTTAAACTGGGTTCGAGTACATTTTAAGAACACTTCAAGTACAGTTCAAGAACTTAATTCTTGAAAAAGGATTTGTCCAATTTAACATTTCTTAAACAGGGTTCCTGAACATTTTTGGAACACTTCAAGTACGGTTCAAGAACTTAATTCTTGAAAAATACATGAATTTTTTTCTGGAACTGTTCTTAAAACTTTCGCTGGGGTTAACACAGAATTCAGCAGATAACAATTTGATGAGTGTCAAGCTCTATTTTCTAGGAAAAATAAGAAAATATTTTAAAATGAAGTCTGCTGAAATCTTTACCCAGTATGCTAAGTATTAAAAACACCCAATAAAATCATATGGAGGCAGACACTAACCTTTACCACTTCCTGGGCTAATTCATCGGATGACAAACTGATAATATTTTTTCTTATTTTCTGCAGAAAATAGGCTCTGATATTTCATGCACAATTTGCATGAAATGTCATAGCCTATTTTCTGCAAAAAATAAGAAAAATATTTCAAAATGCTGTCTGCTGAATTTTTTACCCAACATACTAAATGTTAAGACATCTGATAAAATCACATGAAAGTAGACATTAAAATATGATAAGTAATCTGGGCTGTGAGATTCCTCTTTTCAGTCCATGTAATCATTATAACTTTCTTCAGCAATGTAACCAACTGCTGCTGTTTCCTCACCTGCTGCTTCACCGCTGGCCCATCACCACAGGACTTTTTGTATGACTTGCATAACATACCAACAGAGTTGTGGGTATAGATTGCACAAGACTGAGCAAAGTAGCGAGGCCTCATAAGAAGGGGTGCTAGTGAATACAAAGCAAAAATAGTCAGCGAAACAGAGCAGAAATGTGCGCAGCAGAAAGCCAGAGCTAAGGCACCACCAACAGATCTTTCTTTCTCAGATCTCTCTTGTTCTACCTGCAACAGGCAGTTTAGAGCTAAGATTGGTCTCATTAGCCATCTTAGAATATACAAACAATAACACTTCAGGCATTTGATTAGGATTGGTCATTGTCAGTAGTGACAGACCAACAAACAACCAACTGCAGATATGTACTTTTGACCCTTTTGGTACACCATAGAGGTGGATAGCAGCAGATTAGCTGTCCTGGCTAATTACAGGCAGAGGGCTTATTAGGAGGAGTATTTGGCGATAATTCTCGAATAATTTTCCTTATTTCTCCATAAAAACATATGTTGTGTGTACTCATTTGAAGCACCTCACCGAGGCGCTTCAAATGAGTACCCACAACATATGTTTTTATGGAGCACTGGCAAACATTATCTTAGAATTATCATTACATCACGAAAACATGCCTATATAATTTTGACCCCCTTAAACCCCACTTTTATATAGTAAAACTAGGGTTTACAGGGGTATACATTATTTTTCTTATTTCTGCTCAAAACATAGATTGTGGGTACTTGTTAGAACTGCCTCGGTGAGGCGGTTCTAACAAGTACCCACAATCTATGTTTTGAGCAGATTTATGAAAAATATAAAAAAAGTTTATCTGAAAATTTTCAGTTTTTGGTGGTAAAATTTTCAATATATTTGAATAGGCATGTTTTCGTAATGAGATACTCCTCCTTAACAAGTCTTCTGACAGGTGTCAAAGAGTGAAGGTCAGCCTTCTCTAAACATGTTATTCTGGAATTCTAAACTATGAACTGGACTTGTCTAGTAAATCAGTCTTTGCTTATAACATTAATTACCAGTAACATATTAAATATGATTTTGTTTATGCTAGTCTTGTTGATTATGATATACAAGCCACAGTTAAAACAAATAACCTTTGACTGTAAGCATATTTACAGAACATGGCTAGTTTTCATAAAGTCTTAGCCAATATTGGCTCAAAGAATTTGGTGTCTACAGAAAGATTTTACTGTAGGCAAATAGTTTTAGGCGGAGAAAGGAAAACAAATTATTAATAATAAATAAATGATAAGCAAAAGTTTAACAAAAAGAAACTTCCTGGACATCGCTATTTTAAAGGACCAATTTTTTTCTGAAAACCCGTCAAAAAAAAATTGAAAAAGTGAGAGTTGTGATTTTTGACAGTGGCACATCTTCTCATCAAGCATACTGTGTGTATGAAAGTATTCCACAGAGGGTTAAAGAGTTTATAGCCTAGACA
This sequence comes from Anodontia alba, assembly GCA_964016985.1. Lineage (NCBI taxonomy): Eukaryota > Metazoa > Mollusca > Bivalvia > Lucinida > Lucinidae > Anodontia > Anodontia alba. Next base: position 94,315,192 of record OZ024824.1, on the reverse strand, counting down.
GGAAGTGTGATGGACCACTGAAATACAGAAGGATGGAATGCTACCATTACCAATGCACCCCCACCCCCCCTGCATCCCTAGTAGCAGTGTACAATAAACACAAGCAAAAGACAATTTTTCATCAAATAACTGGAACAGATTAGTATCAAAAGGCTTATTCACTTTTTACCAAAAACAAAAAAAAAAAAAAAACACAAAAAAAACAACAACAAAATATTGGGTTGAGGCAAAGAGTGAATGTCAATACAACAAAATCCTGCCCGTCTTAACCTTTCAACCTTTCTCTTGCTGAACACGATATGCCCTGTCTTAGCAAACAGTGTAGATCCAGATCAGTTGGCTTCTGAAGAAGCCAACTGATCTGGATCTGCACTGTTTGCCATTAAGTATGTGAATTTATACCAACAATCTGAATCAAGTAATCTGATTGGCTGACAATTAGAAGTGGGTGTGGCATCTTAATTTATTCAGCATGACCAGGGTTTTCAACAAGAAATTGCCACAAGGTGGCCAAAGTCCCCCACCATAATTAAAGGTTGTAAATATAACTGCTATTACATTTTATTTCAATATGATTACAACACATTGTCATATCAACTAACAGACTGTGTTTGTTTCATGAAAATTTTCCAGATGGTGAAAGAGTAATAGCCTGGACACAAAGTGTGACTGAATCAGGAAAACGAAGAACTATAATAATGGATGGATGAAATGCTTCTATTACCAATGTACCCCACTTCAGCTAATAAGATTTAACTGAAAATATAAAGAAATAGCTTGGCTGAATGGCAACAATTATTTTCTTGATTTGCATGTTTCTCTGACAGATCAGAGGACTAGTATTTTTAAACTTGGAGCTGTTGACAATGTCAATAATACCCTGCCACTATTGTGTGGTGGGCAGATAACTCTGTCAAAAATTGACAAAATCTGCCCATTAGAATACCCAAACCTGATCTCCAATATAGATCAATATATCAATGCACTAGACTAGCTACTGGTCGGATATCAATAATGTACATACTAAGTTTGGTGAAAATCCATTGATAGTTAAAGGCTCCATATTCCTCAAAAAATGGAATATTATCCAATAAAGGGTTAATAGACTGATATGTGGTATTCATACAATCATAAAATGTGGCACCTGTCAGCCTGTAAAACTTCAGTTAGTCTCTCGTTCTTGAAATGAAATGATTTTTATCGTATCTCTGAATCAATGTTGGCAACATTAATTCAGAGATACGATAAAAAATCATTTCATTTTTGATCCAGTTCAAAAACTAGAGACTAATTGAAATTTTACAGGCTGTCAGATACCACATTTTATGATCGTATTAACCCTTGTCATGCTGAATAAATTAAGATGCCATGCCCATTTCTAATTTTCAGTCAATCAGATTACTTGATCTGGATTGTTGCTATAAATTTATATACTAATGGCAAACAGTGCAGAGCCAAATCAGTTGGCTTCTGAAGCTTCTCTTCTTCAGAAGCCAACTGATTGGATCTACACTGTTTGCAGCAAAGGCTGGGTATATTTGGGTTCAGCAGGACAAGAGTTAATACTATATATATCAATTTATTAGACCTTTCTTGGATAAAAAATGCCTATTTAAGAGTAATATGGAGCTTTCAAGTTATCATCTGGAAACTAAACAAGAAAAATGCCTAATGGCATTATGGACAGGTTTTTTCACTGAAGAATAAAGCTAACTTTGAAAAAAGGTTGTCCAAAAGGTAAACCTCGGACGACGCCCGCCCGATGCCAGACACCAGCCTGCCGGGACATGGCTATTTTAAAGGATGGAATTTTTCCGTGAAAAATCCATCCAAAATGGACGGACCGATGTATGGCAGATGGATGAATGGCACACTGACGACCAACATGAAACCATAATACCCCGCTACTGGCAGGGCATTACCATCACTATTCAAAATTTTATATTGTAAATGAATTCAGTTATGTATGACATGTGACACACACACAAACACACACAAATAAAATTGATACCTATCAGAATTGGGGGAAACAGACTGTATCACTTTAAGCTGAAGCCTGTTTCATATAATGTATGATTCATGCGTAAATATTCAACAATCATTTTCTGCAATTTTCTGCACCTGTGACTGTAAACTGGATTTATATTTTTTTTATTTTCTCAAATATCCGGAGAGTGATACACCCTGCGACTGTTATGATTATACATAATCAATTCTGCCAAAAGCTAATAATGCAGGATTCTCTAAAATTCATCGCAGGATTCGGCATGTTACAGTATTTATCCAAAACATTTGGACACCCGGACACTTTAACCCATTGTAGACTGAATAGAATCTACCAAACTATATATTAGAAGAGTCCAATGTCAATTTTAGGTACGCCCGGCTAGGAGATTTACATATTCCTAGAGAAAAATGGCTTAACTATTTGCAAACAGTGCAGACCTGATCAGACGCTGCATTCTGCGGCATCTGATCTGGGTCGGCACTGTTTGCCAATCACCCTTTTACGAGTCTCTCGACTACAATGGGTTAATCTTTACTATTTATTACCTGGGCTAAATCAGTAGACAACAAAATTGCTGATACATATAAGTTTCCTCATTTTACCCATAAACAGAATATGACATTTCATGCAAATTGTCTCCACTCGAGACAATTTGCATGAAATGTTAAGTCCTGTTTTTTGGGTCCCAGATAACAGGTTTTCGACATTTCATGCAAATGGTCTCCATTGAAAATGTCAAATCCTGTTTTCTGGGAAAAATAAGAAAAATATTATCAATTTGTTTGCTGTATTTGCCCAGAGAGTGGTAAAGTTTTACTTTTCACAAAACTTTGAATAAATCCATTTAACTACCTATTGAAATATCAAAAAAAAAAACGCCGAATTAGTGGCAAACAGTGTAGACCCTGATCAGATGATACATTCTGTGGTATCTAATCTGGGTCTACATTGTTTGTTCAAGCATATCTATCGGAATACTTGGGGTAAATATGGTATTTCATGGCCTAGGCTTTGATACTCATTCTGAACGGATTGCAGAATTTCTTTCACCAAGGGCGTGCAACATCAAGGGGAGATCAATCTCTAGATCTAATGCCACAGTCATAAATCTTGAGACACAATCCTCAGTGGGGTTAACTCATAAACCCTTTGCCCCTAAATTCAGTCAAGATGTTTTCATCATAAGTTGGTGTTACAAGTTTTATTTAAAATGAAAAATGAAACAAGTTTGCTCTGACTGAACTTATTAAATTAGAAACCATGTATATTTTTTTGTTTCTGCGCTTTCTTCTCAATAGTTACCCTAAAATCAAATAAATGGCCATAACTGGCCTGACCTATGTGATTTCTAAGGTAAGTGACTTTTAGGAATTTTTTCTAATAAGGCTGTGTTTTTTTTTTTGTTTTTTTTTGCTTTTACTCTTTCCTTTACTGATTTTTAATTTCTAACTCTGTAAAACAACACTGCAAAAGTTTCAGAAATTTCAGGAATTTGTTGAAAAAATATCCATCTAACTGCCTTGTCATTTTTTGTACTAATTTACGGCCATTTACTATGGAGAAAATGAAAAGACTCCACAGGTTAAAACTAATGGATAGAATATAACACTTCCATTAGTGCATAGTGCATAGGTAGTAACAATATAAGACTGCACTGAATTATAACAAAAGTTTGCGAAACTGACTTCTTCTGAGTAAAACCCCATGCAAAAAACAACTTTCTGAAAGACGTCAAACAGCGGAGTAGTGATGGTGGGATTCTGCTGGCCTTCTCCAGACCAACTGCAGTACAAACATAGACACCTTAATCCTTATCCTGCTGTTCACGACAACCCCTACCTTTGCAAACAGTGTAGATCCAGATCAGATGGCTTCTGAAGAAGCCATCTGATCAGGATCTACACTGTTTGTCATTCAGTTTGTGAATTTGAACGAAAACATTATATGATGTAATCTGATTGGCTGATAGTCAGAAATGGGTGCGGCTAATTAAATTATTCAACAAATGATCTGGGCCCAGTTGTTCAAAACTAATGATGTTGTGAGTTAACATATTAAAACTTTGATCATTAAATATACCATATACATTAATAATTAAGTTTGCTGAAAAAAAATGTGAGTGGCTTTTGCATTTGCAAAAGCTTCTCACATTTTTCAGCAAAAATTCCAGTCAATTAGATATTGAATTTAGAACAGTTAACATTTTGGCCACTAACGAGCTTGGTAAGCTAACAATGCTTTGAACAACTGGGCCCTGGATTTTATTTAGGGTAAATGTGGTAGACAAAGCAAGCCACAAATAGGTTAAATTAGAAGTAAACTCAAAACTAATGATACCCTCTATCCAGACTTAATATTCATAATATCCTGTGAATATACTATTAAGTATTCACATGAAAGCAATATCTAGCAGACATGAGTCTGACTCACAACAAAGTGCATCCAGCCATTAACCAGTAACTCAGAGCTGTTTTCTTAATAAGTTAGCAGAGAATATAAAATTAATTAGGTATGATTACCAAGTTCTTAGACTAATTGATTCAAGAAAAGGTTCTGGTTTTAAGGAAACAACAAGTAATGTCTACAATATATTTGTTTAAAGAGACAATCTTTAAACTGAATTTTTCAGAGCTATATTATGAAAGCAAAGCAATTCTTATGACAGCTCTTACCACACTTACCCTGCATTTTCACACAGACAGGCCTGAACAAACAGTACAGTTACAGATTAGAAGCTGCAGAATGTTGTCTTTTTAAATTTTTTTTCATTCACTTCCTTTAGCCTTAATTATTTCGCTTTAACCCAGATTTCTCTGTTATGTGTGCTGCAGAAACAACTGCTTTTTTTTTTTCGTTTTTTGTTGTTGTTTTTTTTTGTTGTTTTTTTACTGAGGACATAACTGATTAGAATATTGTAAGCTACACTAGATTATACCTTGAAACACAAAGAGATATAAAAGGACAGAGAGACTGGAGACTGACTATATTTACTGTAACTCATCAAGCATTTTGTGACACATCAAGGGGTAGTCATAATAATGGTCCTGTTTAAATTTCATCTTGTCAGTGCCAGAGAAAAATACAAGCCGTCCTTATTGGTATGAAAATGAATTATTTAGTCTTAGGATGGAAAGAATTACTTGGTGACTTAGGTCAGTATTAGACTTTTAGAAAGAATTAGTCAATTTAGGTAAGTACCAGAAATACTAAGACTAAGGTCAGAGCTAGGAAGAAAAATAGCCTGTTGCAGGCAAGCATCCCTGACATCATGGTTTTGTTAGTAAAGGGTTGTGGGTTTTAAAGTCTGTTTGCTGAAAAGCATTGGATTAAAATAAAACAATATACACCTTTTCATACCATGAAAACATGATCAGGGATGGCAAAGTTTAAAACATAAATTTACGCTGAAAAATGAGTTTGTAATAAAATGATCAAGAGAGAATGTACAGAAGAGTTGGACTATTTTTATACTGTACAAATATGTTCAAACTGAGATGTAAATAAATGTGTGTAGTATTTTTATGACCCCGAGCAAAACAAAAAAAAAACAAAACAAAAAAAAAATTAACACAATAAAATATTGAGGCACATCAATGAAAGTGATACAGCTTCATTTCAAAATGATCAGTGGACAGTTGTAGGAGGAGTTGCGCCCTTAAGGTATCTATTCTAATACTAATCAGACCTTGAAAAAACTAAGTCAAAAAAGTGGAAAAAGTTAATAAAAAAATAATGGGAGGATAACCCCCAAAACACACACACATATCTACAGACCATGTAGAATAAGTCTGCATAGTTTAAAAATGATTGTTGAAAAACCGTAGGATGTGTTGCTCCCACAAGGTATCTATTCTGTTGGACCTGAAAAAAAAAATGTCAAAAAGTGGAAAAAACTGATAAAAAATAAAGGGAGGATAACCCCAAAAGCACATGCACATCTTCAGACCACGACAAAAATACCTGCAAAGTTTCAAAAAGTTTGGTATAAAACTATAAGAGGAGTTGCCCCACAAGCTACCCAAGCTATCGTGTCACATCTTAACCACGACAAAAACACCTGCAAGTTTCAAAAAGTTTGGTATAAAACTATAAGAGGAGTTGCCCCACAAGCTACCCACACCATCATGTCACATCTAAAAAAAAAACTAATACAAAAAAGTGCAAAAAGTTGAAAAAAGGTAATGGCAAGATAACCCCTTAACCACATGCACATCTTTAGACCATGTAGAACAAGTATGCAATGATTGGTGGAAAAGTCTAGGAGATGTGTCCACAAAACATCTATTCTAATACTAATCAGACCTGGAAAAAACTAAGTCAAAAAAGTGGAAAAAGTTGATAAAAAAAAAACTAATGGGAGGATAACCCCAAAACCACATGCACATTTATTCAGACCATAACAAAAACACCTACAAAGTTTCAAAAAGATTGGTATAAAACTTAAAAGGAGATGCGCCCACAAGCTACCCATCTCACTGTGTCTACGGATGGACAGACTCTTAGACAAAGGAACAGACGAACCAGCACTAACATTGGGGACAATTACTTGGTCTTGTACTAGAAATTGCCCAGGAAAGGCCATAACAACAAAGCATAGCTTTCCTGAGCCTAACTGAGAGAAGGATAAGAACAAACAATGACAAGACACAAAAGCACAGATGCAATAACTGACATTACAAACAAAGAAGAACTGAAACAGAGAAACTATTCCTCTGAGTGTGCATTAGTATGCAAAGAATGCTCTGAACAAGCAGACAATTCACATGAAATGTCAAACCTTATTTTCTCTAAAAATAATAAAAAAGTATTTCAAATTGTCATTTGCTGCAGTTGCGATAGGCACTTTGACGGTTAAATCTTATTTCTGATCAGGTATTACCTGTTTGGAAAGGGTTGTGGCTGTACAAGTAAAACTTCAATCAGTAATAAGATTTAACTAAAAATCTGGAGAATTTCATTGGTTAAATTAAACTGAAAATTTTACTGATTAGATTGGTTGAACCACAAGAACTATTTTGTTGCTTTCCATGTTCTTCTGAAACTATTTTGTTGCTTTCCATGTTCTTCTGAGTGTGCATTGGTATGTAGAGACAGCACTAAACAAACTGTATAAATGTACAGGCTGCATAGACCCTTTACCATTCCAACAAAGCAAAAGAAAGGTCTTCTAAAGACACTGCCAAAAAAGAATATGAAATATTCTTCTGCTTTATTAATATGAAAAATAGCTTCTGACTCTCGTTTCATGTTTTATGATGGCGATCAATTCCGATTATCACGCAACTATGGAGCTATATAATTTTATCATAACAGAAATGGAAACTTTGAAATGATTGTGCTACTTTGGCTTATACCCTATTTAATAGTTACATTTCATTTACGCTGCATCATGGGTAAAACATATCTTACTGTAGAGCGTATGTGAAACAGACATGTCCAGACCACTGCAAACTTGCAAAAGGGGCACTGGCATTGGGCTCTGCTTTTAAATCTACTGGATTTAATTACTATGCAAACTGTGCAAGCCCTGATCAGACTGCACACATGCACGGTCTGATCAGGGCACACGCAGTTTGCATATGCAGGAAGATAGGTTTTGATATGACTTGGATCATTTAATGATTTACAGATAAGAAATAAGAGGATTAGAGCCAGACAGATACTTTCACATTGCACGCACAGTGAGGAAGCTCTTTCGTGTCACCATGGTTGCTATAGATCAAATTTCCTGCCCTTGTCCTGCTGAACCCGGATATACCCTGCCTTTGCAAACAGTGTAGATCCAGATCAGTTGGCTTCTGAAGAAGCCAACTGATCTGGATCTGCACTGTTTGCCATTAAGTTTGTGAATTTATAGCAACAATACAACTCAAGTAATTAGATTGGCTGAAAATAAGAAGTGGGCGGGACATCTTAATTTATTCAGCAGGACAAGGGCTAAATTAGTTCAGGCATGCACTTTCATAAAACTGACTCCACCCTGAAAGCTTCTCTGGAAGACTTAAACTATTTGATTTTTGGGAAAGTGCTGCTTATGAACATTTAACATGGCTTGGCCTCATCAGAAAGATTATTCATTTGCCTTTGAGAAGCAGAGAATATAATGTGGCCTGGCAGAAGCAAGAGAAGTGCAAACCCAGACACCAGATCATTGTTTGTTTGAGTTGGAGTTCTATAGCCCAGTCAACATTATTAAGGTCATTATGGGCTGGTCAGTTAACCTACTCACTCTCTTCCTGGGGAGGTCATTAACCAGTACTTTGTGCACATACTTTTGCCAGTCACTGACAATGCCCTTCTTGAATTAGCGGACGGAGGGTGCCGGGGAATGACTGCAGAAATTATGTCATGATCAATGATGATTCTCCACAAAAGTTATATGGCAAGGTGAGAATTGAAATTGTGACTCCTAGATTAGCAGTCAGATGTGCTACTGACTGTGCTGTGGGGCCAGGGCCATCCAGTTTAGCTATCATCTTCAGATCTATCCTGCATGACCTGTAGCAGAATTTTCAGTGCAAGATTTGGACTTGCCAGCCATCTATCAAAACACTGCAATGGATTGTCATGATATGACTGACAAACCAATATGCCTGGAAGACACTTTTTCCTTCTCAAATCTACTGTATTTATCATAAATATCTGGACATCTTAACTCCTTACCATACTTGTCCTAAAATTTGAAAAAGTCGACTCTACTACCTCCTGGTCATCATGAAATCATACCTATATAATTTTGACCCCCTTAAACCCCACTTTTATATAGTAAAACTGGGGTTTACAGGAATATACATTATTTTTCTTATTTCTGCTCAAAAACATAGATTGTGGGTACTCGTTAGAACTGCCTCACAGTTCTAACAAGTACCCACATTCTCTGTTTTGAGCAGAAATATGAAAACTATTAGAATTTTTATCTGAAAATTTTTTGGTGGTAAAATTTTCTGTATATTTGAAAAGACTTCATTTCGTAATGCTGGTGTATCTAAAAACTGCTGGATGCGTGGCAAACTGTGCAGACCCTGATCAAATGCCATGTCACTGTTGTTTGTTCAGGCCTGTCTGTCGGAATATTTAGGGTAAATACAGTAATTTTCCCTTCTTTTGTAACTACATGAGGGTATGAAATTAATGATGATCCTAAGCATATATCCCTGGGGTCTGTTAATTGAAACTTTCCATACTACCCAGCAGGCAGCAACGTCCTTAACCTTTAACCTGCTCAATTTAATCATTAGCTGACAATTTTTCAATACATTTTTCTTACTTTAAGCGGGAAATGGGGTTTAACATTTCATTAAAATTATCTCCAAAGGAGACAATTTGAATGAAATGTCAATGCCTATTTTCTGAGGAAAAATAAGAAAAATATTCATTTGTCATCTGCTGATTTTGCCTTCTGCATGCTAATGGTTAACTCAATATTATTATTCATAAATACAGATGCTTTTAAAGAGACCATTTATAATAAGGAACAAAAGCCATCAGTAATATGAATAATGAAAAACAATAACGTTCTTTTTTTTTTGCAAGGAATAGAGCATGATGTATAGTAAATGAGTTCACCAGAAATCAAAAGCAGGTTATTATTCAATACAGTACCCATAATAAGCTGAGGATATTTAATGCTTTGTATTCATGAAGTACGGTAAATGTCCTAAAATTTCAAACAAAATTAAATAATTTCAGTTCTTGCTGTTCGAAATTTTAGAAATTATAGTTTGCTAAAAAATTTACTGTTCGAAATTTTAGGACAGATTCACTTACAGCCAAAATTGACCTAGCTATCAGACGCTTTCGGACATCCGAAACGACAAAAAAAGACCTACACGACGAAAGTGTTTTCTTTTTTGCTATGAGTGATTGATAAATTGAATGTGAAATTGTATGAAAAATAAATAAATACCACACTGATGTTTGTTTTCAATTCCATCCGATTAATTCCATGTCGAATAATGTTTCTCATAACAAAACAATTAATTATCCGGTACACTAATTAATCGCCAGATACGTTTGTTCGGGACTCCGGGAATGTGCCACTTTCTTAAACTAGGCTGGCTTAGTCCACTGTCTTCTTACGTAACAACCCTCTTCACTTTACCGCACTGAGATACACAAGCTGACCAAAAAATACTTCAAAAGGTTACCGCACGTTTGTTCTTGTTTTAGCCACTACATAAACACAAAAGTCCCTTTCCTCAAAGGTGAGGTGTACTGAGTTTAAATGTGAAAAGCGCAGACTGATTAGAATTTCCGCCATTTTGAAGCGCAGTATTCACACTGCTTGCTGACATCTGAGGCTGACATAATGCATCCTGTTGGCGATATACGTAGACCCAGATCAGACTGCCCTGATACACAGACTGTGCGGATGCGCATGTTGGATCTTGTCTGTGCTGGTCTCAAATGTCGTAAGGTTTTCTATTGGAAAGGACTCATACATAAACGAACAGTGCGGACAACCAGATCTGAATGCAGCCTGATCAAGATCAAAGAGTTTAGCAACTACGTATGCCAAACCTGTGAACTGCCATTATCGTTTTTAGCAATATTTCTCTCATTTAAAAAATGTATTGTCGTTTAGAAATCGGTAACGAAACTTATTGCAAGAATTATGTGTCTCTCATTAGATCCCTGTTCAGGCGAAAATGACCCTTTGTGTATATGTGTAAGTCAGATCAGAATGCGAGACGCAGTCTAGTGCAGGATGGTGTCCACTCAAATCGCTGATTAGGTCATTGGTATAAAACACTGTAATACGTGAGTCGCAGTCTCTAGCAAGTGCACAGACTGATCACATTTGTAAAAATGATTAGGTTCATTTTGGCTTATTGGGACCTATCATTTCTGCTGGGACCATCACCTGTTCAAATAGGATGCATTGAGCATATCATGACAATCACGCGATCAGACAGGAAATATTTTGCTGGAGGCTAACGTTAATCCCCACGGCGAAAACGTTTTCGGCGTGCTTATTGAAACCATTGGCACGCCAAACTTAAATATTAGCGGCAGATATTATCGAAGGACACAGTGTACGGACGAGCAGGAACGACCCAGATCAGAATGCGTGGATGCACATGCTAATTTACAATTTCGCGTGTAGCGCTTTCTTACTATCGCATGTGCGTCACGCTTTGCAGAACTTTGGGATTCTGGTTTAGTGGTCAAACAACTTACCGAAATACCGGAATACTACCGAATACCCGTGAAAAATACAGGGATTCCTGTGAAGACACCAATACTGGCTTTAATTAAGAAACGAATATACTCGGAGGACGATCTTGAAAAGCCCAGAGGCCAATTCCCCTATTCCCCCAAATTTCATTCCCTTGTTCACTGCGGCCTCTGATCTGGATCTACGCTGTTTGTATAGGCCTATCTGTTCCAATATTTAGGTTATTTTAATTACATGCCAGTTTTGTATGCATTTCTGACGAGAAAAGGCTCTATAAAATAAGTTTGTTTTTCTCCCGAAGAGGTTTCCCGCCACGATTTTCACGTGACGTACCGCTACGAGTGGTTTCTTAATGTGGGGCAAGGGAAATGTTCTCAGGAAATGTTGCTTTGCGACTGTTCAGTTTCTGGGTATTTTAATAATTATGATGTTCGCAATAGATACATAATGTAAAAGAATTACAGTACTTATATTTATTTACACCCTGGTAAATGCGGAGTAAGGTCCTCATGCACTTTTTAGGTTTTACTGTTTAAAGGGAGCTAACTGCCTATGCCTTGGTGATGAATTTTACGAGTCGGACCCAGCATTTTTTTTTATGAATCAGGGAGGGATCCAGGATGATTTCTGAAGGGATTCGATTTGGTCGAATTTCCGTACTTACTCTACGTAATCGGACAGACAGGCCTGAGCAAACTGTGTAGACCCAGATCAGACGCCGCAGAACGCATGTAAAACCTTCACTGAAATGGTGATGTATTTAACCAATTATTTGGAAACTCTCCAAGAACTGGAATTTACATGCCTGTTTGTTACCACAAATGGCAAAATCTGACTGCCCTTGCATCGGAAGATGATCGAAGTCTTCTCTGGTCGCACGTCTTATTGTCCTAAAAGTGTTTCCGAATTTCCATGTTCCCTGTTCCCCCCAAACTAGTTTCATTCCCTCTTTCTTTGCGGCGTCTGATCTGAGTCTACAGTTTGCATAGGCCTATCTGTGTCAATACTTAGGTTCTATTTTAATACCTGCCAGTTTCATATGCATTTCTGACGAAAAAAATGCTCTATAATTTAACGAACATTAGTACACATGCGTTTTCCCTCTTAGAGGTTTCCGCCATAATTTCTCGTGACGTTACCGTTACGAGCACGCGGTTTCTACATGCGGGACAAGGGAATGTGACAGTTGCATTTTCTGTATTTTCACATGTATTAAAAATATTTATCATGTCTGCCACAAGGTAACAGTTCTAGCTCGCCTGCGCATAATCTAACCCTTATCACACGGACGTGACTGTCACGTGGAAATGGCTAGCATTGTGATGGAAGTCTTTTTTTTTTCTTGTGGATTTTCAGTCAGTATCTCCTGGGTTTGTATAAATTAAAATACGGTTCCCGTGCCATTTATGTACATAAAATTCGTTATGACACTGCTGTGTGCATATACGTTTTGCGGTGGCGTTCAACACTGCTACTTTAGTTTCCAGTTCCGTAACGGAAAAAAAAAAAAAAAAGTTACCGAAATTAGAATGTGCCGGTAAAAAATTATTTGAAGCAAGCTGTGTTCGAAATTTTAGAAATCCCCTTTTTGCAAAACTGCTACTGTTCGAGATTTTAGGACATTTCCAGAAATTATTTTGGGCAAAAATATTAGGTGTTCGAAATTTTAGGGTGTTCGAAATTTTAGGAAATTTACCGTAAACAGACAACAAGTTAGTTATAATTTTGCGTTTTTCTGAGAAAACACATTACTGCAATAGCAAAACTTAACTCTTAATCCTAGTCTTGCTGAATCCGGATATGTCCTACCTTTGCAAACAGTGTAGATCCCAATCAGTTGGCTTCTGAAGAAGCCAACTGATCTGGATTGCACTGTCTGTCATTAAGTCTGTAAATTTATATCAACAATCTGGATCAAGTAATCTGTTGGTTGAAAATTTGAAATCGATGTGGCATCTTAATTTATTCAGCAGGACAAGGGTACCTGACTGCAGATCCAGCGGTCACAAGATCGAATCCCTGCTCAGTCACATAACTTTAATGGAGACTGATCATGAAATAATATCTATGGTCATTCTTGCCCTTCAGCTGATTCAAGATGGACAATTGTCAGCTACTCATTACGAAAACACGCCTATTCAAATATGTAGGAAATTTCACCTCCAAAAACTGAAAATTCTCAGATAAAAAAACTCTGATATTTTTTATATTCCTGCTCAAAACATAGATTGTGGGTACTCGTTAGAACCGCCTCGGCGAGGCGGTTCTAATGAGTACTCACAATCTATGTTTTGAGCAGAAATAAGGAAAATAATGTATACCCCTGTAAACCCCAGTTTTACTATATATAAGTGGGGTTTAAGGGGGTCAATATTATATAGGCGTGTTTTCGTGATGTGCCTGTTACAAAGCAGAAGAATTGTTAAGTGGGAGTATTTAATGATAATTCTGGGATAATTTTCTCCAGTTCTCCATAAAAACATATGTTGTGGGTACTCATTAGAAGTGCCTCGACCAGGCGCTTCTAATGAGTACCCACAACATATATTTTTAAGGAGAAATAAGAAAAATTATCCCAGACTTATCACCGAATACACCTCCTTAACAATTCCTCTGACAAAGTACTGGTTAACCACTTAAAGCCTGCCCAGGAAAGGTGTGAGTCCATTAACTGACCAGCTCGGCATGACCTTACCAGTGTTGACTGGGCCATAAAACCAAATCAAATCAAAACCACGACTGCAGATGACATTTTGAAATATACATTCTATTATTTTTCAGAGTAATTAAGGCTTGATATTTCATGTGAATTGTCTGTCTAATAGATGATTCACATGAATGCTAAGGCATATTTTCTCTGACAAAAAAAAATAAAAAAATGTTTATTTCGCTTGGTACTTTAAAGGTCAAGCTGATTTGCAGTTCCACCACTCCAGACATTTTTTCTTTTCTTTCTTCTTGAGAAAACTAGACATTTTTATTATTCCTCACAAAAATGTGGTCTACTCATTCACTCAGGCATTCATAAGAAATAGAACTTCTTTAAAACTTCTAACTTAAATAGTTTGAGCCTAAAATATTTTCAAGTCCATGACCTTGACCTCAGAGACTGGTTGGGGTTCACCTGAACAAAAACAAGTCCAAGTATCAAGTAAATCCATGCATCTGGAAGGCATACATAAAAGGTTTATGGTTATCATGCAATTTCTTTTAACATGTACTTCAATGGGTTTTAGAAAGGAATTTTTCCTGTCTCAAATAATCAGTGCAAAGAAAATCTCTTAGATATTTTATTCCCAAACAGAATGATCTGAGGCGCATACACTTTCCTCCCAAATATAGTAAATGTTCTAAAAACTTAAGCAGAAAAAAACATCTACCTCATTAATGAAGCAAAAGGAAGTACCTAGTTTTGCAAAGGCAGGCATACATGTATTTAAATGATTACCTCCCTTTGAAAAACTAGCAACTTCCCTCTAAGTATTCTTTGTGCTTTTTGTGTGTGTGTGTGTGTTTTCTATTTTGAAATTAGAGCTTAATACTGGTCAAATGTTTAGAACATTGACCATACCATCTTTACAGTTTTTTGTCAAAGACAAAATAAGACTAGGGCTGCCGTTCGGTAGTGCAAAGTGATCAGCAAATGTTTTTTTTCTCCTGGATCCTTGTATCTAATGTCGAGCGCCAACAGGAGTTGTTGTTTTTTTTATTGTTTGTCATAGGCAAATAAGATTAGATTTGCATATGGAATCCAATTTATACCATCCAATTCCATATTTAAAATTCTGATAACCAATAGTTTTGTTTTTTTTTAATGTGATTATAACTCAATTTTTATATTATATCACATAATATTTCAAATCGCATAGCATTATATACAGTCGAACCTCAATTGCTCGAACACCGATGGCTTGTTTACCATGGCTAATTTGAACTAGTTTTTGAATCCCTACGAAATTCTTCCGATAGCTCAAGAAAACAAATATTTAAGAAAATTTTCTTATTTTATAGTGAAATTGTATGTTGTGTATACTCATTAGAACTGGCCTATCGAGGCTCAACATACACTCAACATACAATCACTGTGTAGAAAATCAACAAGATTTCCCTAAATTATCGCTATTTGCTTCCTGAACTGGTGCCATGATTAACCCTCAGTAGCTCAAACTACCCATGTCTCGAACGAATTTCTATGGTCCCAAACATGTTCGAGCCACTGAAGTTCGACTGTAATTTTGTATTTATCAACAAAACGAAAAGCGATATAATATCAAAACACTTTACCAAACTTTATTGCTTTTTAAGTCTCTTGTACTATGCAACTGTGTTCGAAATTCACCTAACGAAAATTAAACCCACTGCTGATTGAATGAGGTGTGTGTTAGCTGGCAGTTCCGGGTCATTCTCTCTATACAGATGCTGCAATATATGATTTACTCTGACTAGCATCTAAAATGAAAACCAAAAAGAACAAAAAAAAAACAGAGCTCAGAATTTATCAAAACTGCTTTTATATGCACCAAGACTTTTTTTACCTTCGATAATTATCTTTTTTAAAGATACTTCTTGTTTGCTATTACAAAACCAACTTGTTAGGTAGCAATCAAGCACTTGGGACATTTTTTCCCCACATTTAACATCATTTGAGAACAGTCATAATTTGTATTATTATTAACTTGCTATGAAGCAATCAAAGCAATCAGGACATATTTTTCCATATTTAACATCACTTGTGAACAATAGTAATTCATATTATTATTAACTTGCTACGAAATGATCAAGCAATCGGGCATTTTTTTCTGTATTTGACATCTTTTGTGAACAGTCATAATATGTATTATTATTACATTTTTGTATTTTTATATCCCTTGTCCTGCTGAACCCTGATATACCCCGCCTTTGCAAACAGTGTAGATCCAGATCAGATGGCTTCTTCAGAAGCCAACTGAGCTGGATCTGCACTGTTTGCCATTTAGTATGAGAATTTATAGCAACAATCCAGATCAAAGTAATCTGATTGGCTGAAAATAAGAAATGGGCGTGGCATCAATTTATTCAGCAGGACAAGGGATATGATCCCCTATGAAGTGAAAGAGTGAGTGAGTACAACTACAGTCAATATAAAATCTCAATTTGATCTGATCCTCTATTTCTGGTAACAAGTCAATGAAACGGAATTCTGTGAACATAACAGGAAGATGATCAATCACAACAACATTCTAAGAATGACTAAATCACAGTGACATTTAGGTCATCATCATCTGGGCTACATCAGGAGAAAAGAATCCTTAGAACATAACAGCTAGGCAAAGAGGGAAAGCTCAGAACAGCCAAGGTATCTGTGTAGTCAAGTCAAGGCCTGTGCTTTTCTGACATACAGTTTCTATTTACTAAGGTTCTTCTATCTACTTCAGTGTTTTATTCAATCAAAAAGTTTTGATATTTTTTCTTATTTCTCCATGAAAACATATTCAGTTGGTAGTTATTAGAAGTGCCTCAAGAGGTGCTTCTTATGAGTACCCACAACACACGTTTTCACGGAGATGTAAACAAACTTCCCTGGATATTCCTCTTATATTGAGCAGATTAAATTTTACTGGTAAATTATTCAGCAGCCAGACTTTTCCTGAAGGCCCTGATGCACAGCTGACTTGAGATTTATAACACTCAATGAATATTATATTCGACTTTAAATTACCGCACATGCTCCTATAAATGCACAGTAATGCAATTTAGTAGTCTTTAGATTACAGCAAGTGTACTTAATCTACTTCTTTATAAAACATATGTCGTTGGCAATTCAAATGAGCACCAACAACATATGCTTTTATAACGTCAATATATAGGAGGATATTTTATAAAAGTTTTTTCTAGTGATTTTTGAAAAAAAACAAACAAAAAAAACTAAGCAGTAATTAGGCTGAATATGGTAGTTTGGCTTTGTGACAGACAGTGTGCTATATATGAGCTATGATATGACATGAGAAAACACCTTCTGATACATGTGGCCAACAATTAAAGATTCAAATCAGCCTCCACTTTGATCAGTGTCTTCATTCTTGGCTTGAAGAAACTTTGCATCCTTGGCTATCAAAAATGCAGCTAGTGAAGTTTCTGATCACTGCATGGCTGTGCAGGCTGATCTGAATCTTTGCTGCGCGCACATGTCTCAAGGTATGTTTTACTGACATTGTGGCCCATTTTGTTCTGACCAATCTTAGATGGCACATATTTTGCTAACTTTCCTAAGAAAATAGGGTATTGAGTTTTGATTCACTTGAAATGCCAAGCCCTATATCTCAGAAAAATATTCAAAATTCCATCACTTGTTGTTTTAAGTTTGAAATTTAGCCAGATCACATCAAGCCAAACAATATGGCAAGTCCAAACATAAAAACTTGGATCAGTCTGCATATCCTGGTCAGTCTTTGCTGTTCACTACTATGGTTTCATCAAGGTTTATATAATATAGATATCAATATCTTTTGGATGAAAAAAGCCCCTTATCTTGAGCTGCACCTTATCAATGCTGGGTAAAAATTGCAGCAGACATCACTCCAAAATATTTTGCCTTTTTTTTTCTCCAAGAGGTTAAGATTTGAAATGTCTAATCCTGTTTTCTGGGGAAAAAAGAAAATGTAACATCAATTTGGAGATGGACCATTTCCAACCAGAAAATCCTCTGCTATACAATGGAAAAATTGACCATTAAGAAACTAATCACACCTGCTCATTTTGAATATTTTTTGTGATCTTCAAATGACAATAAGGCTTGACATTTCATGTGAATTGTCTGCCTAGCAGAAAATTCATGTAAAATGCCAAGTTTTATATTGTCTCTGAAAAATAAAAAAAAAAAAAAAAAAATGTACAGAATGTCATGTAGTCTACAATTTTTAAACGTGCTAAGCCCTTTATGGATTAACCTTTAAAGCGCCAGTCATGACTATTGTCGTCTGCTTTGTCTTCTGCCCGTTACTTTAAAAGTCATTTCTGCAAACAGTGTGGACCCAGATAAGACTGCTCCTTTAGGTTAGGAGCAGTCTGATCTGGGTCCACACTGTTTGCCTGTATGCAAAAATAGATTTGGAAAGTTTGCAAGAATATTCAGCAGACGACATAAACAGACGACATTTTCAGATGCAGGCTTTCTTGGCATTTTAAGGGTTAATATATCTTATTCAGCCACAAGTAACAGAAGCATGGCATGATTACTGGTAATAAAATTTTAACATATTCCAAAATTTTACCCAAAGGGCATATTTTTCTGCTCAACTGCTCTTTAGATAAACCATAAAGCACTTATTCTTTAATTTTCTTTCGAAGATTTTTAAACCAAGGGACATATTTAGCTGTCAGTATCAGTCCTTAATCAAAAGAAATATTAGGACTGGGAGCTAATATATTATATAGCTCCAGATAAGAAGGGGTACCAGGTAAATATCTTTCTTATTTCTCCATGAAAACATATGTTGTGGGTACTCATTAGAAGCACTTCGCTGAGATGCTTCTAATGAGTACCCACAACATATATTTTAGTGGTAATATAAGAAAATTATCAATATTTTTTTTGTTGAAAAAAAGTGCCTTATCTGGAGCCATTTATTTATTGACATTTATTCACATCTGATGTTTTCAATCATATGATTCATCAAATTTATATTGATCATTCCCAGACCTTCAAGCTTTTACACAAGCATCTGCAGGGCAGAGGGTTTGGGGCTCCCTGCCATTTTCAGCTGCAAGGTGAGAAAGCGTACCTTCTGATATGTGCCCCCAATGTAGACCTAAATCAGCCTGCACATCTATTTTGTCTGATCAGTCGTCCATTGTCTACATGAAGAAACTTTGCATCCTTGAGAGGACTTGTTAAGGAGGAGTATCGGGTGATAATTTTCTCCAGTTCTCCATAAAAACATATGTTGTGGGTACTCATTAGAAGCGCCTCGGTGATTTCTCCAGTTCTCCATAAAAACATATGTTGTGGGTACTCATTAGAAGTGCCTCATATGTTGTGGTACTCATTAGAAGCGCCTCACTGAGGCGCTTCTAATGAGTACCCACAACGTATGTTTTTATGGAGAACTGGAGAAAATTATCCCGGAATTCCCCGAGGGGCTTCTAATGAGTACCCACAACATATGTTTTTATGGAGAACTGGAGAAAATTATTCCAGAATTCCCCGAGGGGCTTCTAATGAATACCCACAACATATGTTTTTATGGAGAACTGGAGAAAATTATCACAGAATTATCATTAAATACCCCTCCTTATCAATTCCCCTTGATCCTTGGCTATCCAAAATGTGCCAAGAAAAGAATATGATCAGACTGAGCAAAAGTATAAGCTGATCTGAATCTTTGCTGGGAGCAGTCACCCAAAGGTATGTTTTCTGACATCGTTGATCATTTAGTCCAGAAAGGGTGCTTTTTTCACCTGAAAACATACATTGTGGCACTCATTAGAAGCGCCTCGGCGAGGGTGTTACTAATGAGTACCCCAACAACATATGTTTTCATGGAGAAATAAGAATATCATGTGGATACCCTCTCCTGATTGACTGAGTAGCAGCTTTATAGCCCAGTCAACCTATTAGGGTCATGCTGAGTACGGTCAGTTTACCAAACCACACTTTTCCTGAACTGAATTAGTCTTTTACGGGGTACCAGTACTTGTGCACATTCTTTCACCAGAAACTGGCAACTGCCCTTCTTGAATGAGCAGACAGGAGAGGATGACCATAGAAAATATTTTATGATCAATCACCACAAAAGACTGTTGCCTGACCCAGTAGGGATCTAACCCGCAACCTCAGACTGAGCCACTGAGGCTGGCTTCGGATACCACTTCTTATCCAGAGCAGAATGGAGTCTGCATCAGATGATCAGAGAATTTGGTGATAATTAATTTATGGGATATTTTTTCTTATTTCTCCATAAATGAGTACCAAGAACATATGTTTTTTGGAGAACTGGAGAAAATCATCCCAGGGTTATCATCAAATACTCCTCCTTAACCCATTGTAGACGGAATAGGCTCTCCCACACTATATAATGGAAGACTCCAATTTCAATTTTAGGCATGTCCGGCTATGAGATTTACATATTCCTAGAGAAAATTGGCTAAACTATTTGCAAACAGTGGAGACCCTGATCAGATGCCACATTCTGCGGCATCTGATCTGGGTCTGCACTGTTTGCCAAGTACCCTTTTATGGGTCTCCCGAATTCAATGGGTTAACAAGTCCTCTGGATCACAGTGTCCTGGGCCGGCCTTGGTGGCTCAGTTGGATGCGCGTCCGACTGAAGATCCGGAGATTGTGGGTTTGACCTCTATCAGGTTGGCAACATTCTTTCATGGAGACTGATCATGAAATACTTTCTACAGTCATTCTCTCCCTTCCACTGATTCTAGAAGAGTAGTAATGTCAGTTTCTGGCTAAAGAATGTGCACAATACTGGTTAACCGCTTAGAGGAATAAGCCTGCCAGTTAGGTAAATTGACTATGCTCAATATGACCCCATAGGGTTGTTTGGGCAATAAAAAAAAACTCAACACATACAAACACAGTGTCCTTTAGACAATTGGCCCATCTCATAAGTTCTTGGCTGGATTCAAATCCTTCTGGTGGTGTGGTATATTCCACCAAAAGAGGGGTAAAACACAGAAAGTCATCATCAAGCTTTTACAAGTTATTCCCCTTACTATAGGTGACAGATCTGTAAGGGATGTAATCAATTATTACACTGTTATGATACTCCCTGTAGTTACTTTCCTTACAAAACAGGTTTCATTCCTCCTTTGATGTTAAACTGTTTTATCAACAGTATTAAAACAGGTGCAAAATCAAACAAAAGTAGACAATGAAGTAATCTAGTGATTATTGCTCTAGATAAAGTGATAAGCCAGGTGATAATGTTTCACAGGTTTGTTATTTCTGCACCAAAGCAAGCCATGGGTATGGGGATTTTTTTTAGACAATAATTATTTCTGTTATTTTTGCATAAAAATGTTGGTTTTCATCAGAACTGTCTCACCAAGGTGATTCTGATGAGTACCTGCAATATAAAGCCTGGCGCATAGAAGAAGATTCTCTTCTACAAACAATATATTTACCTAAATATTTGTATACCTCCTTACTAAAGTTGTCCTAAAATTTGAACAAATTCATTGGACATGCTATACTTAGTTGGCATAAAATATTGACAAAATGACTAACAGTGTAGACCTGCATTCAGGTCTACAGTATTTGCTAAGGCCTATATCTGTCCATATCTGGGGTAAATATGGTATTTTTTCTGGAACCTCCAATGGTAAAACAATTGTTTTTATTTTTGTATGACAACACATTAGATTATGTTTGTGTTGAGGTTTTACGGCCCAGTCAACCCAATGGGGTCTTGTCGAGTGCGGTCAATTCACCTAACCACACGTTTACTGGGGAGGCTTAGTCCTCTAAGCGATTAACCAGTATTGTGCACATTCTTTCGCCAGAAACTGACAACTGCTCTCTTGAATCTGCGGAAGGGAGAGAATGACCATAGAAAATATTTCATGATCAATCTCAACGAAAGAATGTTGCCGACCTCGGCAGGAGTCAAACTCGCGACCTCCTGGTCTCCAGTCAGACGTGCATCCAACTGAGCCACCGAGGCCGGCAGATTAGTCTTGATGAGCTGGGATTTGAGATGAAAATATGTCTGGAAAATATTGGGACAGACATAAGTGAGCAAGCAGTGAAGACCCATATCAGACTCCACAGAGTGTATCAAATGATCAGGGTTTACATTGTTTGCCACACATCTAGCAGTATTTAGACATATTTTACAGGCAAGCATAGTAAGGATTTTGGATGTCTGAATATTTAGGGTAAATAAGATGTCCACTGATTCCGTGAGTGAGCAAAAAAGATTCCTGATGGTCCTGTAGATGAGGAACATAATATCTATCTGTATATCCCTCTTATCTGGAGCTATACACAGCTCTACATAAGATATATCTTTTTCAAACAAAACATATCAACTGTACTTGCTGTTCCGTCAGCAATTTTAGACATATTATCCAGTGGTCCAGTGGGCTTGTTAAAGGTTTAGGGAAGGTAAGTATGGTTAGGAGTAAAAGGTGTCCAAATACTTGGGGTAAATATGGTACTTCTAGGAGAAAATTGACAGACGATACTTTCCAATATGCTCCTATTCTTAATATTGCAGTATGTTTTGCCATATTTCATGAAATATTTAAAAGTTTCATTTCCCAAAAGTGAAGCATGTTTGATTAATTTCTCAGCTTGTTGCATACTTCAATGAATTTTACTGTTTGTCCTTTTTAATGTATTACCTCTAAATATTTGACACAAAAACCTCGGCAAACAATGTAAGCCTTGGTCAAAATGTTCCTAACTTTTTTATATTCAGTCCGCTTTCTTCAGATCCATAGTATCGTATTTACCGTAAGTATTTTGACAGCTAGGCCTGAGCAAACAGTGTAGATCCAGATGAAATGCCACAGAATGTGGTGTTTCATCAGGGTTTACTCTGTTTGCCACTTGTCCAGCAATTTTTTGACACAACAACAGGTAGTAAATTGTACTGGTTCAAAATTTAGAACAAGTGAGGCAAGGAGTTAAGATGACCTAATACTTAGGGTATATATGGTATGTCACCAGACTCTCAAATGGACTTGTTCAAATTTTTATGATAAGATGGTAACGAGTTATGGTATCAGAATATTTAGGGTAATTACACTAAATTTGTAATACATATAGCATTATTCTTGTTGATGTATCCAGTTAACTGTAAATTCAATAATTCTGTTTGAAGAGCTCATTCAGTTTCTATAAAAGAAATGCAGATCATGTTAATTTCAACCAGAAATGCAGATTGTGTTAATTTCAACTTTCTGTAATACTGCATTTACTACAAGTATTCAGAATCTTAACTCTTTACCACCCTTTTCCTAAATTTTGATCGCATCCATTCTACCAACCTGTTCATGAGTCTACAAATTGTTGGAATGGATGAATGGCAAACCGTATAGACCTTGATCAGATGACGCAGAATGTGGCATCTCATCTGGATCTGTACTGTTTGCTCAGGCCTTTTGGTCTGGATATTTAAGGTAAATACAGTAAGCAGCTTATTGTGCTGTGATTTTTTTTTAATTTGAACAAGGGAGAGAATGTCTGGCAGATCAAATCATACAACAGAGAAGCAACAGTGCTGTCCCAGTGAAAGCAAGGGAGCTAATATCAGGTATACTAATCTAAAGTACAAACAGCAGTTACTTCCCATAAGACCAAACAGCAGTTACTTCCCAGACCAAACAGCAGTTACTTCCCATAAGACCATGCTTGATGTTTTCGAGTTTTAACATCCCATTAACAATATTTGCGTAATTTCAGAACAATGATAAACTGATAGACATGACAAATACTCAGTACACTTTAACATTGTACAATCATCACAGTTAACCCCCTTCTCATTGGGGGTTGTTCTTAACACTTGTCATGCTTAATAAATTAAGTTGCCATGCCATTTCTAATTGTCAGCCAATCAGAATACTTAATCAAATTTGTTGATATAAATTCACAAACTGAATGACAAATAGTGCAGATCCAGATCAGTTGGCTTCTTCAGAAGCCAACTGATCTGGATCTACACTGTTTGCAAAGGCAGGGCATATCCGGGTTCAGCAGGACTAGGGTTAAATTAAAAGAAAGACTTGTCATTAAGAGAGCCACCATTTTCAAAAGGCTTCAAACAATAGGGAGGCAACTTCATGGCACTAAAGTCTCCTTTTTATTTTGCAAAATGGCTGGAAAATCTTTCACCACTGGCCTAAGCCTACTGCTCTACTAAGACCAAGGTAACCTAGTATGTCTCACAATGTCTGGGTAGCAAAAAGAAACTATGATTCAAAAGCAAGCAGGATATCTGGTTCTACAATGCTTGCACACTGACATGTCTGTCCAAATATTTAGAGTAAATATCATAAGATATATCCAAATATTTGAACTTATTTGTACAATATTTCTGAACTTACCATTTGTGCGCTATTCTTTGGCTTGCTTTTTATATCTTGGAGCTTTTCATTCGCTGAAAATGAAAGAGAGAGAGTTACTGATAGTTCCATTTTCCATTCAATTTAACACTTAGCACTCTGGTCAAAAAAATTCAGCAGACATTTTGAAATATTTTTTTCAGAAAATAGGATTTGACATTTCATGCAAATTGTCTCCTGAGCAGACAATTTGCATGAAATGTTACAGCCTATTTTCTGGGAAAAATCAGAAAAAATATAATCAATTTGTCATCTGCTGAATTTGCCCAGAATGTAGTAAAGGTTAAAACTCTGTGTCCTTTTCTTATGAATGATTTTTATGAACTTAAAAGCTAAACTAGAGCTTCTTGTGTGTGTGTTCATTGCTCTCAAGGGTTATTTCTTTTAGAATCTATCTGTCTTTGACACACAAAAACAGATGTATCCCCCAAGCACTGTGAGTTTACATATTGAAAGCTTAACCAGTATAAATTATTATCAATGTTTGTTCAACTTGGTTCTTGTTTTCTGCCTGTCTGATAACCTTTTGTACTTCTACCTCAGGTTTAAAATTCCAGAATCTTATGAAGTTTTGAAACAGATACATATTCTATATCTTCAAAGGGGCATAATTTGTTGAAAATGCAAGCAGAGTTCCATTTCTTGTTCTCTGCATATCAGCTGATGATGCTTTTTATTTGTACTAAGTTCCCTGAAAATACCTTAAACGGTTTTGAAGTTATACAGAGTCCATGACAACCTTCTGAAATCTTTACAAAAGAAGCTTTACTCCATTAAGAATGAAAACAAAGTTATGCATGCTTCTTGTTCTCTGTACATCCACTGATGATACTTAACTTTTGTGAAAGTCTCATCAGTGGTTTAAAAGTTATAGAGTGTACACAAATTCCATATAAGAAAAAATACACAAGGGGAATAAATTCCTTCAAAACTGAAAACAGGATTATGGTTCTTGTTCTCTACACATCATCTGATGATGGATGATGCTTTTATGATAGCTGTATCAAGTTTTGAAAAATATCTTCAACAAGCAAAGATTAAGCATGCCCATGTATTGCTTTCTACCCATCAACTGAAATTTATTCTCCAAGACACTGTCAGTAGCTCGATAATCTTGGACTAGACTTCAGAATAGTCTCAAATAGTCTTTAGTAATCAGCAGATGACATTTTGAAATATTTTTCTTTTTTATTATTATTATTATTTATAATGAGAAGGATTTGACATTTCATACAAATTGTCTTTTGAGACAATTTGTGAAAAAACACTTTGCATGAAATGTATATTCCTATTTACTGGGAAAAATATTTACTGAGCATCCTTAGCATTCAATTCTAATGAACTACCACAGAATACATTTTCATGGAGCAACAGGAAATTGGTAATTGGTTTTGTCTTGGAGGTATTAAAGGTAACGGTAGAATGGGTAGATAATTTTTAAACTACTTACTAACTGCCTCAATGACGTCTGCAAGCAGAACCCCGTCTGTGACGTCCTGCTGTAGGTCAGAGATGTAGCGTTTGTTTCGGGCCTTCTCTAAGTAATGGTTGGCCCAGTCAGTATAGATCTGAAATAGAAGACAAAATAATGTTATTTAAAGCTGGTAATTTAGAGCTATTCAGGGATTACCTGTGAGCTAGGTGGCGATATTAATTATGCTCTTGACCTGCAAACCAAGCATTAGGGTTTGAGCCCATTGTGGGTTTAAGCCCCAATTAGTTCATGGGAATTTGTCAGATCAGTAGTAGCTCATATCCTGGGTAACAAAGTTGGTAATTGGTGACAGAGTGATATCAAGTGTGACTGTTGGTGCCTGATATAACTGAAACAGAGTTGAAAGGCTTTAAAATCAGGAATAATACCACAACCATGTAATTGTGCATCTACAGCTATGGACCACTTGGTCTTGGCACCTACCATATTCAACCTAATTACTGCACTGTGCACTTCAAAATTACTGAAAAAACTTGTAAAATATCCACCTGGTAAGGACTATAAAGATTGATAATAAGATGACTCCATGTGATGATGATTCAATACTTATGCAATATTTTTTTCTGAGCATATGTTGTTGGTACTCATTTGAATTGCCTCAACAAGTTGAGGCAATTCAAATGAGTACCAACAACATATGCTTTTATAAAGAAGCAGAAAAAGTACAAGAGCTGTAATTTGAAGACTATGAAATTGCTTGACTGTGCGCTTATAGGGGTATGTGTGGTAATTCGGTCAAATACAGTACTGTATTTACCCTAAACATTAAGAGACAAACCTTAGCTCCTTATCGCACTAATTTCTCTGCTAATAAATATGAAAATGCCTACTACTGTTGGCATTTTCATATTTATTAGCAGGGAAAATTTCATGCTCAGCTGAGTTGAGCATGAAAAATGTTTTATAACCTCGGGATCAGATGCTGCATTCATGGGTATCTAATCTGTGTCTACACTGTTTGATCAGCCATGTCAGTCTAAACATTTAGGGTTAATACCGCTGCATATCAAACCACTGGGTCAAAATATTTTCAGCCACTGCTCAATAAAACTTTTTCATGACTTGTAAAAAGAGTAATCATAGCTCTTGATCAGATATGGTATCAGGTAAATATTTTTCTTATTTCTCAACAAAAACATATGTTGTGGGTACTCATTAGAAGCGCCTCGGTGAGGCGCTTCTAAAGAGTACCCACAACATATGTTTTTGTGGAGAAATAAGCAAAATATCAATATTTTCTAATGGAAAAAAGTACCTTATCTGAAGTTATGTTATAAAATGATCAGAGATACTCTAAGACAGCTGGTCAGTTTCACAAGTCAATATTAGACAAGAAATTGAACAGATGAAAACCATTATCAGTATTGTACATCAAAGAGATCTGGAAATTTACCTAGAATTGATCAGCTATTAAGCTGAAGAGCTTGTAAGAAAGGAATTTTCTTTAAAAATACTTCAAATCATGCCAAAACCTCCCTTATGGTTTTCCTCATCAATCAGCTTTAAAATCTTCCCAAGTACAAGTAGTCTGTTATCAGACTCTAACATTTCTTTCAAGATGTACAATCAAATATAGTTCAAAATATTCTATTCAGTTACGTCCCTTATTTAAAAAAAAAAAAAAAAGAAAAAAAAAAGTGAAATGTGATTAAAGGCCGTAGGAAATGGTAGAAAGAACAACATAAAAAGAATGATGCTGAAATGAATAGAGCCAGTTTATTACAACTCTACAAGTAATTATCATGAGTAAATTAAGGTGTAGGTTAGGTAAGAGTGGGTATCAGGAAAATATTTTATTACTCAATGAACATATGTTGTGGGTACTCATTAGAAGTGCCTCCCTGAGGCACTTCTAATGAGTACCCACAACATATGTTTTCTTGGAGAAACAAGAAAAATATCAATACTTTTTGGATTGAAAAAGCATCAAGAGCTATGTTAGGGTCTAGTCGAGTTCCTCTGCAGGAGGGAGAATCCACAGTCTAATGCCAACACCATATTTACCATAGGTATTCAAACAGACAGTCTCAAGCAAACAGTGTAGACCCAGATCAGGATGCTGCAGAACCTGAAGTATGATCCAAGGCTACACTGTTTGCCACTCATTCAGCAATTTTTTAGACATATCAATAGGTAGTCACATGGATTTGTTCAAATTTTAGGAAATGTACGGTAAGTTGTTAAGGTGTTAAAAATTTATGGTAAACTGTATTATACGTAAGTCTGATCTTTAGTCTGATAAGGGTCTTGAACAGCTTTTTCAACAGCCTTATGAGGTTCTAGTTAACACAAGAAGACTGAGAACCTGTCAGTGAATTAAGTCTGATGACAGTCCAACCAGTCTGATAAATCCATTTGGATGATGGTCCACATCAGCCTGAGAATCCAGTCTGATTACAGTGCCCAGATCAGACTACAACAGTGAATCTATAGTCTGAGACCCTGATCAGGTCCTAAACCAGTTTATGGGTTTCAGATCAGTCAGAAAATCCAGTATGATGAAGACATATATTAGCATGCTAATTTAGCCTAATGATTGTCCACATCAGACTATGAGACTCTCTACTCTGATGAGGAACCAGATCAGTGTCAGAGAAGCCAGTCTGATGAGTGTCCAGATCAGCTAGAATATGATGATCAATTTTAGGTCCTGCAGTCTGAAAATGAACAACTGTTTTGGTAAGTATCATCTGGGTAAAGGTATTTTATGACATTCTGGGTTTGAGGTTACTGGTATACCAGACTGATACAGAGACTAACACATTGTACACTAAATGAACTCCTCCACACTAATAATGGAGGATTCTAATTTGATTTTAGGTATGTAAGGCTATTGTGATTTAGATATTCCTAGAGAAACATGATTCAACTATTTGCAAACAGTGGAGACCCTCATCAGACGCCGCATTTTGCGGCGTCTGAAAATGCGGCGTCTGATCTGGGTCTGTACTGTTTGTCAAATACCCTTTTAGGGGTCTCAAGACTACAATGGGCTAAGTGCTTACAATCACCAGACTAAAGGAATACCATATATATCCTAAATATCTGGGCCAGTTGTTCAAAGCTAACGACATCGTAAGTTAACGATTCGTTAAAGTGATACGAAATATGCTGAAATTTTTTGCTGAAAAAATGTGAGTAGCTTTTGCATTGCAAAAGCTACTCACATTTTTTCAGCAAAAAATATCAGGATAATGTATATTGAATCTGCTAAAACAGTTAACGAAATGACCCTTAACCAGCTTGTTAAGCTAAGGACGCTTTAAACAACTGGGCCCTGGACACCTTAACTCCTTATCATATTTGTCCTAAGATTTGAATTTCAACCCATCCATTTTAACTACCTGCTGATGTGTCGAGGAGTGCCAAACAGTGCATGCAGACCCTGATCACATGCTGCATTCTCTAGCATCTACCGTAATAACGTGGCATCTGATCAGGGTCTACACTGTTTGCCATACATACATTAATATTTTAGACACTTCAAGGGGTAGTAGAATGGACTATTTCAAAATTTGGGACAAGTATGGTAAGTAGATAAGGTGTCTCAAAACTAAGGGTAAATAACCTAATCTTGGTCAGTGCTGTTTGTTTAAGCCTGTCTGTCCCAATATTTAAGGTATATACAATTTTTGTTATTTTTGTACCAAAACACTGAAGCATGCTAATCTACAGCAGCCACAACATATGTTTTGGTGCAATACTAACAAACAATATCCTAAATAATTAGGACTAAAATTATCATCTGAGACCAATCAATAATTACCATCTGTGACTGACCGAAGAATTGTAAGATGAAGAAAAGGAGGCAACATTACAACCGGTAAAACCAGTTGTAATGTTGCCTCCTTTTCTTCATCTTACAATTCTTAAGATGATAATTTTAGTAATGTCTTGATCGGCCAAAAAATTATCATATCTCTAGGCTGGCCTTCCGGCCTGGTTGGGTAGCCTTGTAGCCGGAAGGCCAGCCTAGAGATATGTTATGGCAGATCAAGACGTTACAAATCAACATTTGATGGCAGACAGATCAAAAACTGGCACCCCAAACTTTTACTGGTGGCATTTTTTTTCTTTTAATTTTTTAGATTTGATGCAAATTTTACTCATTCGCTTTTTAAGTTCCAGCCCATCCCTAATTCATGTTGGTAAACCAGCTGAAAAGTGTTTAATAGCAGAAGAAAGTAATAGGAAAAAGTGCACATCTGTTTTGTTGAGTTATTTTCCGCAGAAGCTGACAGCTCATATAGCTTCAGATAAAAAATTTTTTCAACCGATAAGTAGTAAATTTTTTTCCTTATTTCTCCACATAAACATATATTCTGGGTACTCATTAGAAGTGCCTCACTGAGGTGCTTCTCATGAGTACCACAATATATGTTTTCATCGAGAAATAAGAAAAATATTTATCTGGATATTCCTCTTATCTAAAGTTATGAATTTGCAGGTAAAATATACCTTCTACTTAATATACCAGGTGAGCGATGTGAAAATCAACATTATAATTATTATCCCATAAATTTAATAGATCAAGATAAGGGAAGTATTTGGAAGATCATTTTTTTTTTGTTTTTTGTTATTTTTGCATCAAAACATACCAACCCATTGGAATCACCTTGATGAGTCAATTACAATGAGTGCCCACAAGATATTTATTGGTGCAAAAAAAAACAACAAATAAAGTTGTCCTAAAATATCACATGACTTATCATCTTATTAGATATTCACAATACTCATCATAGTAAACTCTATCAACAGTCATATGTCTACTACACATGGTCACACCAGGCCCCAAGGTTATAAAACTTTTTCATGCTCAGTTCTGCTGAGCATGAAATTTTCTATGCTTATAAACATGAAAATGCCAACAATAGTTTATATTTATTAGCAGAGAAAATTTCATATTTATTAGCAGAGAAAATTTCATGCTCAGCTATGTTTAGCGAGAAAGAATTTGCAATTGTTAGTAATTTGAGATCTATTAGCGACATATTTCATGCTCAGGTGAGTTAAAGAGCATGAAAAAAGTTGTATAACCTCGGGGGGCCAGACTGTCCATACGCATACTGTATTTACCCTAAGTATTTGTATATTTTCACTCCTTACTATTATTTGTCCGAAAATTTGAACAAGTCTATTTTGCTACCTTTGTGTTGAGATGCTTCAAACGGCTGGATGAGAGGCAAACAATGAAGACCAAGACCAGACTCCCCTTTCTACAGAGTCTTATCTAGGGCTTTACTGTTTGCTCAGGCCTGTATGTTGCAGTATTTAAGGTTACTGTAGTAGTTACCAGAGGCAACATCTAGATTTTAAAACCTGAGCTTTGCATGCCCTAAGCAGACTGCATATGTGCAAAGTCTACTCTAGGTATGCAATATTTGCATATGCTTGAAAAGTCAGATTTTGTGATCTACACTCGACAGCCTTATACTTTTAAGCCTTATTCTTTTAAGCCTTTCTATATGTTCTTTTGCAAAACTCTATAGTATCTGCCTTATACTTGCTACTTCAAAACTTAATGAAAAGGTTAGATTTTTGGCCTTTTAAACAATGTTTCAATCATACTGCCTGGCATTGTGTATATTGCTTGTATTTGTTCAGGCTTGCTCCAAATTCCATAGACCTCCCATGCACATATAGAGCCATTGTCATTGTCCATATGACACCCTGTCCACTTAATGCTCCAAGGGCATGTTGAGTACAGAGAACTGTGCTAATGATCTGGGCCCAGTTGTTCAAAAATTCGTTAGCTTAACGAGCTTGTTAAGGGTCATTTCGTTAACTGTTTTAGCGGATTCAATACACAATATTTTGATATTTTTTGCTGAAAAAATGTGAGCTACTCATATTTTTTCAGCAAAAAAATTCAGCATATTTGCGTAACACTCAATGTAAATTTTAACGAATTGTTAACTAACGACATCGTTAGTTTTGAACAACTGGGCCCTGAACATTTTCTGGCCAGAGTGGGGATTTGATCCTGCAACCTAGTCCCAGATTGTTATCCAATTTACTATTTTTTCTCATTTCTCTATGACAACATATGTTGTAGGTACTCATTAGAAATGCCTCACAGTCAATGAGGCAACTGAGTACTCATAGGAGTGCCTCCACAAGGTGTTTGTAATGACTACCCACAACATATGTTAATTCATGGAGAACTAGAGGAAATTATCCCAGAATTATCACCAAATACTCCCAATTTACAAGTCCTCTATGCTTCTTTAAAAATAAAAGAATAATATTTTTCTTATGGCTGTACAAAAATATAAGTACTCATTAGAACTGCACAACAATTCTAATATAAGAAAAATATTTATCCTGATACATCTTAGCAGAAGCTGTTGATCCAAGAGCTAGAAGACCCCTTTTTCTCATAAAGCCAACTCATAGATAGACCATACCTTGTGAAAATGGGTTTTCAAAGTTTTCAACCATTTCACAAAAGGCATTGTAATTAGGATCAGCCTGCACATTTGTGCTTGTTGACCAAAGTCTATGTAACAGAAATACACAATCTATCAACCTTGTACAATTTCTACAGTGAATGGCACAGACCCTGACCAAACTTGCTGAAGCACAGATTGATCAAAGACAGTACCCCTCTGCTGGGATCGAAGACCATTCTCCCTTAACCAGGACTCATAGATGATGTAACAAGTATAATTACCTGACAGAAATAACTTGAAGTGAGGCAGATGCATCTTTCAAAACAAATGGATAAAACAGCTTTTTACTCAACTCCACTTACCGTAATAACGCTAAAAATTGGGTCATATAGGCTTTTGCAAACAGTGTAGACCCAGATCAGATGCCACATTCTGTGGCATCTGATCAGGGTCTACACTGTTTGCCATACATACAGCAATATTTTAGACACATCAAGAGGTAGTAGAATGGACTACTGGTATTTCAAATTTTAGGACAGGAATGGTAAGTAGGTAAGGTGTCCTAAACCAAGGGTAAATACGGTATTACAGCCAATCAGCACATAATGAAGGATGATGTTTTGGATGTTTTATTGCTATCATTGCTCTAGATAACAATGGCGTAGCGCTCATTACGCACATTACGCATGTGCGTAACATGCATAAGAAAAGTATTCACAATAAAGTGACTTTAACATGAAAAACAAAAAAATGCCTCTTTACCATAGGGGCTACTCTTAAAGGAAAGAATTTGCTCCCATAGGGAGCAAATTCTTTCCTTTAAGAGTAGCCCCTATTTTGGAAACGTTTCTAGGCATACTTTTTCAAGATTTTTCTTAGAGGTGCGTAAAAATAATTCCGTTCTGGCTACACCACTGGATAAGGTGCTTTTTTCAAGCAAAAAGTACTGACAATTTTTCTTATTTCTCCACGAAAAAATGTTGTGGTACTCATTAGAAGCGCCTTACTGAGGAATAAGAAAAATTCTTTAACTGATAGTCCTTCTTATCTTGAGAGCTATACAGGCAATGAAAGGTAACACAACAATCATGAGATGATTAGTGGGATTCGAAAACATAATCAACGGAACAGCAGGACAGCACAACTACTAGTACTGACCAGAGAGAGAGAGAGACAGACAGAGAGAGAGGGAGCTCTCTTTCCCATTACAGTGCAACCTCAATAGCTTGAACACTGATGCCTTGTTTACCGTGGCTGATTCTAACGCTTTTGACTCCCAACTAAAAGATTTAATTTGCTGCAGTATTGTCCAAATTTGAGCCAAAAATAAGATATTCTGATGGCCTAAACTCAATTTTGCATGTGTTTATTTATAATACTCCTAGAAAAGTAAGAGGGGGTGTTTATTAGAGAGAGGGCTTATATTAGAATAAATGCGGTAGGTCAGAGTGATTTACCCTGGATGTGTAGCCATTCACCTTAAGGTAATTAAAAATAGTACAATTTCAGCATACGCATTTTGGAAATTTTTTTTTTTATTTTTCCCAGAAAAAGAAAATGGGCCTTGACATTTCATGCAAATTGTCTCATAAGGAGACAATTTGCATCAAATGTCAAAGCCTATTTACTGTGAAAAATCAGAAAATTATTTGAATGTCATCTGCTGAAAAGTTTCTTATCTCTCCCAGAAAGTAGGGTTTGACATTTCATACAAATTGTCTCCAAATTTGCATTAAATGACAAACCTCATTTTCTGGGAAAAATAGGGGAAACAATAATCAGTTGTCTGCTAATTTTGTCCAGAGTGTGCCAAAGAAAACATATTATATTTTGTATTTTGTCATCTCATTAGAACTGTCTCTGTTGGATTTTTTTTCTCAGAAAATCTGTGTTCACAGATTTCTTTAGAATAATCATGGTATGCAATCTAATGACCTCCATAAACATACCAGTTCAAAATACCATTACTTCTCCCTCCACAATAAAATTATCTTCAGTCTAACCAAACCAGATTTTAACTGTGATTCAGTGCAATTTCTATTGACAGAAATCATGATTTGCACCAGAAACTAATTCCATGATTCTAGTTTATTAACCCTTACAGCCCCAAGCAAAATTTGCAGCAGACGACCTTCTAAAAAATTTATTTTTCTTAGAAAATAAGCCTTGAAATTTCATGTGAATATGACTTATTTTCTAAGAAAAAAAAAATAAAAAAAAATAAATTTAAAAGTGTTGTCTGCTGCAGTTGTTATTGGCGCATTAAGGGTTAATGCTTAGCATGCTGAGTGAAAATTGCAGCTGGATTATTCCAGAAAATAGGGTCTGACATTTCATACAAATTGCCTCCTTAAGGGACAATTTGCATGAAATGTCAAACCCTATATTCTGAAAAAAAAAATAAACAAGATAAAATATCAATTTGTC
This sequence comes from Anodontia alba, assembly GCA_964016985.1. Classification (NCBI taxonomy): domain Eukaryota; kingdom Metazoa; phylum Mollusca; class Bivalvia; order Lucinida; family Lucinidae; genus Anodontia; species Anodontia alba. Next base: position 94,280,633 of record OZ024824.1, on the reverse strand, counting down.
ATCTGCTGAATTTGCAATGAGAGTGTTAAAGGTTAAAGAAGCCAAGTAAAAAAACATGTGCCTAATAGCATATTCTATAGAACAGAAGAACTAGACGAAGTGCCCAGTTGGGCACATATACCCACAACCAGAGCTACTGTCACTTTTTAAAGAGCACAAAGTATGTAGCTTTGACTCTGGAGATGGCATTTGTACTCAATGACCTTTACATATTGGTGAGGTATCATGGAAATAGGGTTATACAGTTACCCCCCCCCCCCCCCCCCCCCCCCCCCGCACAAGATTAAACAGCTAAGAGAGATAACTCCAGAATGGAGTTGGTTAGTTTGATAACTCCTGAAGGGATTCAGAGTTGTCATTCTTGAACATGGCATGCCTACTCAATGTCCTCTACATATTGGTAAAGTATCATGAAAATATTCTGAAAGGGTTTTAGAGATATCGCCTGCACAAGATTTAATAACTAAGGGAAATAACTCCAGAATGTCAGTTAGTCATTCTTGTATGCAACAGGCCTCCTCCTCAGTGTCCTCTAATTATTGGTGAAGTAACATGAGAATATCTTAAAGGGTTTTAAAGTTATGGTCTGCACAAAATTTTACAATTTTGGGAGACTAGGGGAGATAACTCATGAACCAAGTCAGTTAGAGTTGTCATTTTTGTACATAACACTCCTACTAAATGCCCTCTACAACCTGACAAAGTTTCATGACAATAGCTCAAAGGGTATCGGAGTTACGCGCTGCACAATAATGCATCTACAGACAGACAAACGGACAGACAGATGGACGCTATGCTGATTGCTATATTGCCCCCATGCCTATCGGTTGTGGAGTAAAGAAATTCAACAAAAGGTCTTGATGATATTAGCTATAAACTTAAATGCTAAAATTTTGACTTTTATATTAAAATTCCAAGTTTGTGACCTTGACCTCAAAGTCACACCCAGGGGTGAGGATCATGCTGAGTAAAACTCTAGACCTATATCTACCATCATGTCAAATATAAATGAAATTCCTAAAAGGGTCTTGATGATATAGCTATGTAAACTTAAATACAAAAAATTTGACATTTTTATGAAAATTCTGTGACTTGACCCAAGGTCACCCAACCAGGTGGGGATGGTGCTGATAAAAACTTTAGACCTATATCTACCATCAGGCCAAATATGAATGAAATCCATCAAAGAGTCTTCAAAATATGAGGTCTTATAAACTTTAATGCAAAAACTTTGACCCTACGCGCAAACTAAAGTACGAATGAACACACATCAATGAATGAACGAACGAAGGGATGAACAGACAAACGGAAAGGCATAAACTATACACCCCAAAAAACTTTGTATGCGGGGGGTATAATAAAGGCCCAGACTAGCCTTCACATTCATGCAGTCTGTTCAGAGCCTTCACTGTCTCTAGTTGTTTACAGTAACAAACAAAGAATGAAGGCTCTGATCAGATAGCATATCGGAGCCTTAATTTTGCTATGTACGTAAAAGCTTACACATCTTGTTTGAGTGATGTGGCTCATTACAATCATCCAGTAGGTGCAGTTCTTAACCCTTATCATGCTGACCCCAGATATACCCTGTCTTTGCAAAGAAGCCAACTGATCTGGATCTGCACTGATTGCCATCAAATATGTGAATTTAGAGCAACGAATCTGGAACAAGCAATCTGATTGGTGGAAAATTAGAAGTGGGTGTGGCATCTTAATTTATTCAGCATGACAAGGGTTAAACTCCACAAACACCCTTTGCTGGGAAAAATTTCAATGTTGTATGCTGAAAATTTTACCCAGAGTGCTGTAAGTATTAATAATTATGAAGAACATTTTCACTCTCCAATTATGTATATTAGGTGCAGTTGTGATGCAGGATCATTAAAATCAAAACTAAGTTCAGTCAAACCCATATCAAAGGCCACCTGTATTAGGTAATCACCTCGATTAAGAGACCATATTTTCAGTTCCCTTAAAAGTCAAATAAATGTGAAATTGAATTATGCAAGCACTGTCTTAAGTAACCACTTTTTGGGATTCCCTTAGATGCTTGCTTAACCCTTAAAGCGCCAATCACAACAACTGTCGTCTGCTTTGTCATCTGCTTGTGATTTTAAAAGTCATTTTTGCAAACAGTGTGGACCCAGATCAGACTGACTTGGGTCCACACTGTTTGCCTGTATGCAAAAATAGGTTTAAAAGTTTGCAAAACTATTCAGCAGACGACATAAACAGATGACATTTTCAGATGCAGGTTTTCTTGGCATTTTAAGGGTTAACACAGGCTTGACTGTAATTATCCTGAAAATCTAAATGAGAGTTATCAACTTTCCAGAAGAAGCTCTGCTTTTCATCAGATTCACCATTTTAAGGACAATTAGCATGAAATGTCATTCCCTTAGTAACTGTCAGGGAAAACTAAGAAACTATTTCAAAATGTCATCTGCTGAAATACACTAAACTGTTAACTGATATTTTGGAGATAAAAATATTGATACTTTTCACAGCTCCAGATATGGGAATAATTGTGATGATAATTTACGATAACTTACTATAACTTTAACTCTTTTTACCATGGTCGATGATTTGGTTTCAATCCAAAAGTACTGATATTTTTCTTATTTCTCCACGAAAACATATGTTGTGGGTACTCATTGCAAGGCGCTTCTAATGAGTACCCACAACATATGTTTTCATGGAGAAACAAAAAAAAACACTTTTTAACTGATACCACTCTTATCTAATCCTATATTTTACATCAGACCCTAACTTGTTATTAACTGAAACATATTTTGTTGTTTTTAACTGGAAATACTATGCAAAACTAGAAACTTGTGTTCTGAGAAACCATGTGTCCCCATCTACCGCCAATGATCTAAAGTCATATGCTGACCTTGAAAATGAGGTCAAGGTCATCAAAATCTAACCAACTTTACACTATCCCAGTGCTGTATCTATGAAAGTTTAACCTAAATCCATCGATTGGTCAAGTGATAGCTAGAGTGCACACAAGCTGGTTTTGGTTAAAATTTGACAGTCCTATCAGTACTGTGACCTTAAAAATGAGGTCAAGGTTGCCAAAATCTAATCAGCTCTAAACCTTGCCCCACTGATATGTCCCTGCAAATTTTGTTGAAAATCAGCCACCTAGTTCAAGAGATATTATGCAAACCAGAAACTGTTATGCCAATGCCAAAACTGATGCTAACCTAGCTGATCTGGATCAAAAACAATATGTCCCCCTCCGCCACTGGTTGGGGAACATATAAATAACAAATATTATCACCTGAATACCCCGCCTCATCTGTTTTCAGAAAAAAAGTATATTTCTTATTTTTGACAAAGACATGTTGTAGGTACAGCATTTACCATAAGTATTGGGACAAATGGACCTAAGGAAAGAACCTAGACCCAGATCAGACGCTGCATAGGGTCAGGGTCTAACTGCTGTTTGCCCCTTGTCCAAAGGCTTTCAGCACATCAACAGGCAATAAAATGGACTTGTTGAAAATTTAGTATATGTATGATAAGGAGCTAAGGTGTCCCAATATTCAGGGTAAACGCTTTATTAACCCACTGTAGTCAGGAGACCGAAGAATGCGGCGTCTGATCAGGGTCTCCACTGTTTGCAAATAGTTTAGCCATTTTTCTCTAGGAATATGTAAATCTCATAGCTGGGTGTACCTAAAATTGAAATTGGACTCTTCCAATAGACAGTGTGGGAGAGTCTATTTAGTATACAATGGGTTAATTTTAGAATAATTCTAAACAAGCTCCTGATCTGAAGTTGTTCACATTTGAGACTTTTTTATTGGAAGAGGACATAACATGTTCTATTTCTAGCCTGGTATGGTCTGCCCTGGCCCAAACAGGTTCATGACTTTTATTATTCAAAGGCAGGCCAAAACAGAATTTTCAAATTTAATTTTATGGGCAGATTCAGCATGCAGACGACAAATTGATGATATTTTTTCTTATTTTTCCTATAAAACTGGATCTGACACTTCATGCTAATTGTCTCCTTGGTAGGAGAAGTCCTATTTTCTAGGAAAAATAAAAAAAATATTTCAAAATGCCGCCAGCTGAAATTTTACCCAGCATACAAAATGTTAGTAACTAAACATAACATATGCTCTGGTCTGGCTTTGCGTGGTCCAGATTCAGTCAAACCTGTGTTAAGCAAGCACCTAAGGGAAAGCCAAAAAGTGGTTGCTTAAGACAGGTGCTTGCTTAGTTACTCTTATTTGGCTTTTAAAGGAATCAAAACTATGGCCTCTTAAGAGAGCTGATTTCTGAATACAGGTGGCCTTTAAGACAGGCTGGAATGTATGTTCAATGACCATTTACTCCAGGATAGGCCAGGCCATAGCAAAATAAATTTTTCAACTTTAGCAACTAAATATATACAATAAATCCATAGTTTCAGATAAAAACAAAACAGTTCCGTTGAACAAGAATCATAAATATAATTGATGGAGAGTACAAGAAAAAGGCCCTTTATAGCATGTTCCATATTTGTGCAGACTAATTATAAATCAGAGCTTTCTTTTTTTCTGATTACAGAATCATCTGACATCACTGACAGAAAAGGCCCTGATCAGACTGCACAGAATTGATGTCTAATCTGGGCCTTTTGCTGTTTGCATCTGATATCAGGGCCACTTTTGTATGTTGAACAGCAATCATACTGTCACCAGCTCCTCAGAAAGACACTGGAATTTTGAGCCACACTGGCTTCTATTTTGTGTGGTTTAAATGATTAGAGGTATTCCATGTGATTAACTTTATGACTATAAAATAATCCTGAAAAAAAAATAAAAAAAAACCAAAAAAAACAGAACCACACAATAATTGAAAATGTCATCTGAATAAAACATCCTGTTACAATGTACTTTCTGAGGTGCTAGTGACATTGTTATTGATGTTAAAAGTCTGTGCAGTCTACCTGAGGCCTTCTCTGTTTGTCAATACATTCCACATGTTGTATTTAACCCTTAAAGCGCCAAGGAAATCTGCATCTGAAAATGTCGTCTGCTTAAGTCATCTGCTGCATCTTCTTGCAAACTTTTCAAACTTACATTTTGCATATAGGCAAACAGTGTGGACCCAGATCAGACTGCTCCTAAAGGAGCAGTCTGATCTGGGTCCACACTGTTTGCAGAAATGACTTTTAAAGTAACTGGCAGAAGACAAAGCAGACGACAATAGTTTAAGGGTTAAAGAATTACTACATTGTGTGCCTAGGTTTTTCAAAATTGCTGAGAAAGTTTGTAGTAAAATATCGATTTAATAAGAACATGCTTTAAAGGAAGATCAGCAGAGGTTTTCATGAGGGGCATATTCAGTGATGCTTATGTTGTTTTTTCTGATTTTCTTTCTACGTTGTTGACACTCATTTAAATTGTCTCAGCTTACTGAGGCAATTCAAATGAGTACCAACAATATATATATATTCTTTATACTACTTAACGCTTAGCACTCTGGGTAAAATTTTCAGCAGACGACATTTTGAAATATTTTTCTTATTTTTCCCAGAAAACAGGATTTGACATTGCATGCAAATTGTCTCCTCAGGAGACAATTTGCATGAAATGTCAGATCCTGTTTTCCGGGAAAAATAAGAAAAATATCATCAATTTGCCGTCTGCTGAAAATGCCCAGAGTGGTAAAGGTTAATGGTATAAAGAAGTAGATAAAAGTTTACAGGCTGTAATCTGAAGTGTGATTATTACATTAGTATGAGGTCAGGTTGAATAAGGTCATTTTAATGATTCCATGGCCCCTGATCAAACTGTGTGACTAGGCAGGTTGAAATGGACCTTCACTGCCCACATAGGACCCCTTTCTTGCACTACCCTGAAGCCTATTAATTATATGAATCAGAACATAGAATTGTTCTGTTTTGATTTTAAACTGAGCATTTACATCTATTAGACAATCAAACTTCAATGGTTCGAACATCTTTGGGACCATGGAAATTTGTTCTAGACATGAGTAGTTTGAGCCACTGAGGGTTAATCATAGTGCCAGGTCAGGGGGCAAATGGGAGTAATTTAGGGATAAAATAACGGTATGTTTACTCATTAGAATTGCCTAAATGAGGTGATTCTTATAAGCATACACAACATACATTTTCACGATAAATAAGAAATTTTAACTAAAATATCCCTAAATATTCATTACTTGAGCTATCGCAAGATTCCTAGGGACTCAAATACAAGTTCGAATAAGCCATGGTAAACAGATATTTGATTCACTGAAGTGTCTCTGTAATTGGCTGTTTAAGATTAAAACTTTATTTTGGCCTAGTCCGGCCTGGTTTTGCCCAAAGTAATAGGTACTTGAACCAGTCTTGGTTAAGCCAGGCCAGGCAAAACAGGACCAGACTAGATAACAGAAAATGCCATTTTATTCCAAACCAGACATAAGATAATTATTATGATGATGATAATGATAACATCTCATAAAGTTTACAAAATGATATATAAATCTTTAAGACTGTCTACATCAGCCCACTTTTAGGGGTTATCTTTTATGACTTATTCTAAAATATATCATAAACCATCTAACTTTGAATTCAGATAACTGCAAGATCTGAGTGTTGCATAATTTATATCATAGCACTTAAATTATATAAGGGCAGATAAACAGTTTGATTTTCCTGATATAAATCATCTTTTTCAAATAAACAACCTGCACAGAGATATTTTTTATCACCACCTCACCTTCCACTAATCAGATCTCGGCCCTAACAAATGACGAAAAAAGGTACCCAGTCTTTATCCTAAATATTTTGATAGAAATGCCAGAGCAAATGGTTTTTGTTTGATTTGGGCTTAACGTCACTTTCAACAATCTTTCAGTCATATCGCGACGGTGTCTGGATGTGGCAGGGAGCTCAATGCTCACCTTTAGAGTGCTGCCTCACTGATATATCACGCCCCAGACACTTTGACATGATATTCCACTCAGTCACATTATACTGACACTGAGCTGACCAGTTCCGATTCCTAGCTCTACTTTCTTAATGCTGAGCGCCAAGCTAAAGAGCAGCTAGTACCATTTTTAAAGTCTTTGGTATGACCCGGCCGGGGATCGAACCCGCAACCTCCCGGTCACAAAGCGGACGCTCTACCACTGAGCCACTGTGCCAGTCCCAGAGCAAATGGTCTTGATCCAGATTAACACTCACCAAGCTATGGGCAGATTCAGCAGATGACAAATTGGTGATATTTTTCTTATTTTTTCTAGAAAATAGGATCTGACACTTCATGCAAACTGTCTCCTTAGGAGACAGTTTGCATGAAGTGTCAGATCCTAATTTCTAGGGAAAATAAAAAAAAATATTTCAAAATGATGTCTGCTGAAATTTTTAACCAGCATGCAGTGTTTATGGTTAGCATAATGGGTAATAATTTCAGCAGACTACATTTTGATTCAATTTCTTATTTCGCCCCAGAAAATAGGATTTTTCACATTTCATGCAAATTGTCTCCTCAGGGGACACCTTGCATGAAATGTCAAATCATATTTTCTTAGAAAAATAAGAAAAACAGCGTCAATTTCTCATCTGCTGACTTTGGTCCTATTGTGTTAAATAGCTAGTATACCTCTGATTCTGTCAATATTTTACACTTATCACCAGATAGTCCACTGGTATGTGGAGACACAAAGTTCTGAGGTATCTGATCTGGGTCTACTTTGTTTTCTCAGTCCTGTCTGTCCAAATACTTAGGGTTAATACAGTACGACATACTTAGTCTGAGAAAAATCATAAATATGTCAACAGTTTCTTTTGGGTAAACTTTTCAGCAGGTGGCATTTCGAAATTATTTTTCTTATTTTTCCCAGAATATAGGCTTTGCCACTTCATGCAAATTAACTCCAATGTATGAGATGTATAATTCTGTTATCTAAAAGAAATAAGAAAAACATCAACTCGTCATCTGTTGAATTTGCTAAAAGGGTTAAAAAGATTACATTACGGAAACATGCCTATTCAAATATATTGAAAATTTCACCTCCAAAAAAACTGAAAATTTTGAGATAAAAAAATGATATTTTTTCATATTACTTCTCAAAACATAGATTGTGGGTACTTGTTAGAACTGCCTTGATGAGGCGGTTCTAAAGAGTACCCACAATCTATGTTTTTAAGCAGAAATAAGAAAAATAATGTATACCCCTGTAAACCCCAGTTTTACTATATAAAAGTGGGTTTAAGGGGGTCAAAATTATATAGGTATGTTTTCATGATGAGAATAATAAATTAAATTAAAAGCTAGGACAGCATTTCATACAAGATTTCTTGTGTGCCTAGCAAAGACAGATCAGCCTGCACATCTACACATTCTAAACAAAACCTCTGCTGTCCATCTAAAGAAAACTAGTCTGGCTACCCACAGAGTGTGAAGTGCAGGCTGACTGAAGTCATTGCTGGGCAGATGTGCAATCTAGTAGGAAATTTAATGACTTGCCTTGCCTCTTTATTATTTCACGCTAGAAAAATAAACAGTACAATCTCATGCAACCAGCACAGACCCAGACCTGAATGTATCCATACATTATAAAATGTGTAAGTCTTAATGACCAATGGATAAACTGGGTGCAGGATAAACTGGGTTTTCACATTTTGCTTATAAGAGATTAGATTCTGGTATTTTTTTTATGTTTATCATGGCTCATTTGTAAGTTCTTGGGTTCTGGGTGTATTGAATTCACAATTCCCATGACCTTTCTGTAAATAAATGTTTTATACACTCTGTTCATTTATGCAAGAACTGCATGTTTTGCATTTCCTGTTTTTAAACTTCATTTTAATGAGATGATATATCACAAAGTAACCTGTCTACTCTGTTCAGTCCATGAAGCTGTCAACTCTGTTCAGATGGCAAGACAGAACCTCGAAAAATGTCCCATAGAAACATATACTCTTCTGAAGCAGACACAGTAATAACACTTTGCATGCTGGATAAAAAATTTCAGCAGATGACATTTTAAAATATTTTTAATAAACTACAACCTCTTTATAACACGGTTCATTATAACACTGTTTTGGATATAACACGGTTCAAAGATGGATCCCAAATTTGTATAGATTATATTGAAAAATGACCATTTACGGTCATTTTTCAATATAATCTATACATTTTTGTTTGGATATAACACGGTTGTTTAACTAACATGGTTTATGCTATGGGCCCCAACAATAGTGTTATAAAGAGGTTGTGGTGTATTTTGCAGAAAATAGACTTTGACAATTTATGCAAACTTTCTCATTAGAAGACAATTTGCTTGAAACGTTTAAGCCTATTTGGGGAGAAAAATAAGAAAAATATTTCAAAATGCCTTCTGTTAAAATTTTAACCCAGCATGCTAAGCATTAATGACATGGGCTGGACATGTTGAGGCTCATTTATGAAAGAAAATTTTCTAATGGCAAGCATTCCCATGATAGACAGAAGAAAAAGTTACAAAGGCACCTTCAAAGTTTCTCCTCAAAGTTTCTCCAAAGGGCATTAACCCTTATCCTGCTGCATTTTCTTCTGATCAAGATCTACAGAAAGGAATTCCTTACCTGAGCACCTGTTAGTTCCCTTATTTTTTTTTCTGATTTTATTCAGACCTGCTGCAAGTTGCACTGGCCCTTGCTGTAGCAACAGACAAGCATACTATAAGCTGATCAGCTGTAACCATGTGACAGCTGGTCACATGAAAACCGATGTTTATTTAATATAGTTTAAAACTACTAATAGTGTTTTGAGAGAAAACAGATGTCCCCTCCACCAAATTTTCAGTTTTTCTACTACAGTGGCCTTGAAAATTCGGTCACGGTCACCAAAATCTAATCTGTTATATCCCAATTATATATCCATGAATATTTTGTAAGAATCTAACCACTGGTTCACAAGATATTATGCAGACAAGAAAGTGTCACGCTGATACCAATGCCCATGCCACTGCTGATGCCAATGGGATCCATACCAAAAACAATATGCCCCTCTACCCATAGGTTGGGAGAAATAATAAAAACAAGGCATTGCAGGTGATACAAATCCCCTCACATGACTACCTAAAGTGGAAAAACACTGAATTGGGGAATTTCAAGTAATAAGTGCGTCCAACCCGAACAGCGAAGCGGTTCGGCATGCAGACGCACTACTATAGACTAAGACTAACTATGTGACCAGTGATGTGTGTGACCAAAACTGTGATGGTCCAACAAACGCTTGGGTGGTTTGGTGCTTATCCTGAAAAACAATAAGCGTTCCGTGATTTGGCAGAGGCTATTGACACGGCGGCCGTGACAATAATAGCAACAAAACAGCCAATTTACAAACTAAGCATGATTCGTTTAGTGCATTTTGGTACACTTTGATGTAGATTTTTTGATAACACAAAGACTTAATGCTCTGACACAATAATGTCAACCGATTCGTAAATTGTTGTTATCTTTAATGTTTTTTTCTTTTGTTTTTTTTTTCCTGCTTTTCATAGTATGTAGACTCACAAAAAAGATAAACAAGACCAAAAAGAAACAAAGACAAAATGTGATAAACAAGACCAAAAAGAAACAAAGACAAAAATGCACAAACAGTCAAAAATCTTTAGAAATAATCCTGAAGCAGTAAAATGGATTTCAGGTCAGCGCAATTGTATTGTCCTTGTACCTACCAACGGCATACAGAAGTTTTCCGTATTCGGAAAGCATGGCCCCCGCCCATTGGGGCCCATGAAATAGATGGGCTGCCTAAAGCCTCCATGGCAGAGCTGCTAGTAACAAAGCAGGACCGGGTAAAAGTCCCACAAATTTGGAGGCAATGTCTCTAAACTACTGAAATATTGTTGACTTGGACGTTAAATTGCAATTCATGCAGTGGATTCAGAAGTCAAGCGTGGTCTGAAATCAAATTCAGCTTGATCTGGCCAACCCACCTATGAAACATGTGATGATAATTTGGACACATGGATATAGGTAGTACCTATTAAATTCATATTAATTAGTTATGTGAATAAAGAAACAAAAAGCCAGTGACCTTAATGTAAAGGTCATATATAACCTTGACATTAAGGTACAGTATTGTAAATTGTAAACATTCAGATATTCAGGTTCTCACATGATAAAAAATATTTCAGTCATGTCAACCTTGACCTTAAGCCCATGACCTTGAAAGTACTTGAAAGTAACGTACTTACGTATGGGACAAACCCTATATCCACTCGCCACTTCGTTGTGCGAGGAGATAAAAAGAATGTGAGATTAGCACCAAGTGTGGGCACTGCAGGAAAGATTTGATTACTTGTGTTGATTTATCTGACACATGCCTACCAAACGAATGAATGCTTAACCATCGGTTAAGAATGTGAAACAGTTAGAGCGACATCGGCTAGGCATTCGAAGATTAAAAAAAAGTAAACAAACTTTGCATTTTCTGTGTTTCATTAGCCATATAAATGTTTTGGGGAAATTATTTGAAAAAAGGGGAATTACATTCAACTGCCCATTGATATCGGTGTCTGTGGAGTAAATCTCAGACCCCCTACTTCACGCATATTGGCTCAATTATTTTTCGCGTGCTGAAGGTGTACTGAAAGCCATAGAGAACATGTGGAAATTTGTGGTGTTTATTGTCCTTTACTGAATTTTGCGCTTGATTGACGCCGATATCAATGGGTTGTTGAATGTAATTCCCCTTTTTCCAAATAATTTCCTCAAAACATTTATATTGCTCATGAAAAAAGAGAAAATGCAAAGTTTGTTTACCTTTTTTGAGTCACCGAATGCCTAACCGATGTCGCTCTAATTATTTCACGTTCTTCACCGATGGTTACGCATTCATTCGTTTGGTAGACGTGTAACATTTGTGTACATTTATCACTAAAGTTGTTTTGGTAGAGTCTGCATGGTTGGCACAGAATCCAATTTGATCAGATAGGGTGAGCCCTAAAACAGCAGGAAAATCAGAAAATGGTAAAATCTGACTGTGATTTTGGAGAATTATTTCACAGACTGGCCTTGAACTTTGACAAATGAAGGTTTGTGTTATGACACATCTACTCGCCTGTCTGAAAACCTAGAAATAAAGGATTAGTCTTTTTTCTAGTGGTCTGGAGATGCACTCGTAGGTCTATACCTTCTTCACTAGTTTTAGTCAGGTTTCTCAATTCCTGTATCTTGCAAAAAATCGTAACCCTAGCATCCGAAAGATATACAGCTGAATTTTTGTATATATAAAGCTTGGATATTGGTTCGTACAAAAAACGCTGTATAGCAATGTGAAACTAATTGCATTTTGGAGAAACACATGCATTTTGCACAATACTGGTTTAGAGTTTTGCCAAGCAACTGTAAGTTCTATTAAGCGTATAGTACACATGTATATACTAATAGGTGAAATAACCCAATATACAATTAATCGTGATAAATTAATCTGTACAGTTATGTCTGAATATAAATTAGCACTGATTGTTTAAAATTCTTGTCACGTTTTGTAAAATGGCGTGTATTTTATGGAATTTCGATGAACATTTTAGTTTGCGGAAATTATGTCAATTATTATGCTAGGTCTTCATACATTCTTACCCAATATAGTTTGTTAATAAAGTTTTGAAATTATGGATAGGAAGAAATGCGTCACGATTCCCCTCTACATGCATGTTTAAGACTTATGTAAGGACAATACAGTGTTCTATACAAATATTTTTTATTGAAAAATTATAAGCACGAATGCCCAAAAGATGTCTGGTAAAATTTAAAATGTGTCATTCAAAATGGTGTTATAAAATTTGCAATCAAATAGCTTCTTACAGGTTTATCGCTGAGCGGGCATATAGGATGATAAATCAAACATTTTTTGGTGTTAATCCATTTCTGTATACCTTGTAATAATGGCCATAGAAAACGGTAGAAGGTTTATTTGAACCGCAGTTTGCATGCAATATTTAAAAATTGATGTCAGACAGGAAAACAGGGTACTCTCCCTTAAATGCGGAAAACGATTGGGGTGTCACAAATGACGTCATGTTTGCATATGCGCATGAGAAAATAAATGTTCTGCTTTCTGTTTGGAGCATTTTTTTCTTTCATTGTATGAATTTAACCTGATCAAAAGGTTTTGAATACTTAGAACTTGTTAAGTATCAACTGGGCCTCCATAGAAACATGCAAGTTTTCTCGAAATGCAACATATGCATATCTGCTATACAGTTGTTTTATATAGAGACATGTCCAGGCTTTCTTCCTATATCAAATTAAATCATATATCTTTCCTATGGTTAGCAAAAACTGGGTGCTAGAGTCCTTACTATTTATTATTTTCTGCCAGATTATTCCTACTGACTAACAATATTTTCTTACACCAAAATCTGTAGACCGAATTCCCTATACAAATATTTGTACTAATTCCAAGGTTTTCGAGTACACTGTATCTCAAATCTGCATCATGCATACTGTATTTACCCTAAATATTTGGACAAACAGGCCTGAGCAAACAATATAGACCCAGATCAGATGCTACAGAATGTGGCATCTGATCAGGGTCTACACTGTTTACTCATCCAGCAAATTGTAGATAAATAAACAAGCTATCAAATGGATTTGTTAACCCTTAAAATGGCAAGAAAACCTACATCTGAAAATGTCATCTGTTTATGTCGTCTGCTGCATCTTCTTGCAAACTTTTCAAACATACTTTTTGTAAATAGGCAAACAGTGTGGACCGAGATCAGACTGATCTGGGTCCACACTGTTTGCAACAATGACTTTTATATAACCGGCAGAAGACAAAGCAGATGGCAGTTGTTGTGTTTGGCATCTTCAGGGAAAAATTTGAGGACAAGTGTTTAAAGTATCTGAATAGTTAGTGTAAATATGGTATGTTGAAGAGGGAAACCATGTTCGAGGTTTAGGTACCTGAAAAGGACATGCAAGAGAATATGATCATTATCCTTGGTAAAAGGGGCATCTAGATATAAATATTATTTTTATTTGTCCATGAAAACATATAATACAATAAATCCTGAATTATTATGTACTCGATTTATTCTTTAGTAGCACTAAACTCCAAAATTTAAAGAAAAATAATGAAGAGGGGTATTGGCATCCCTTCCTTAAAGAAATGTATGAAATGTCAGACCACATTTCTGGGAAAAATAAGAAAAATTTGGTGATCTGCTGAATAGCCAGGTGAAAGGTCAGAAACTTAAGGATCACCAAGAAGTAAATTACAATAAATATATTTGGTACTTTTGTCTCTGGTGTTTGATCTTGATAAATGATTTCCTTAGACTAGAAAAATACTAGTTAAGTGAAGAAAACTTTTTTTGTTTGTTAAGGATCAAACACAGTTTTGGGATTCTTTGGTCTCAGAAACAGAAGCTACACCAATTACCTGTTCAATCAACACAAATTGTATCTTTTATCTGACATTTCCAATCAGCACAGGCCTTGTTTTCATCAACTGGGTTAAAAGGATAGAAAATACATCCCAGTAAGTCATTAATTCTTCATTAATGTATTTTCTATCACAGAACTGAACAATAATTGAGGCACACCACAGAAACATTTCCTCACCATAAAGAAGAAAAGCACATATGTACATGTTCTGTATTTATCCTAAATATCTGGACACTTTAACTCATTACCAAATGATTCCTATAAATTGAACAAGTCTATTTCCCCATCTGTTGATGTGCCTGAAAACTGCTGGATGTGTGGCAAACAGTGCAGACCCAGATCAGATGCCGCAAATGTGGCATCTGATCTGGGTCTACACTATTTGCTCAAACCTCTCTGTGTGAGCACTTAGATAATATACAGAAAACATTAAGCAAGTCCATTAGACATCCTGGTGAGTATCTAACAAATTTGGTACTGGCTGAATTGCAAACAGTGTGAACCAGATCAGACACTCCATCTGGGCCCAGTTGTTCAAAACTTAAAGAAATTATTGTTAGCTAACCTGACATTAAATTTTTTATCTTGAAATATGGCAATTACATTGATATTTTTTTGCTGAAAAATTTTTTGCAGAAAAAATTTAAATGTATTTGAAAATACCTTAGCTACAACAGTTAACAAGTTTGTCATTAACAAGTGTGTTAAGCTAACAATGCTTTGAACAATTGGGTCCTGATCTGGATCTACACTGTTTACTGATAGGAAAACTGTCTGAATATTTTGGGTAAATATGATTGAACAGCAGCAGTCTAGATCACACAGCTTAAAATGTGAAGGATGCTTGTTGTTTTTTTTAGGCCAGAATGTATTGATATTTTATCTTATGTCTCCAAGAAAACACAATGCAGGTACTCACTGGATTTGCTTCAGCAAGAAGAATTCAGTGAGTACTCACAATGTATGTTTTCATGGAGAAATGTAAATGAAATACAGATAACAAAGACTATCTGGACAGAACTGCCAGAGCAAATAGCTGTAACCATGTGGTCATCCTGTAAGTATGTGATCATCATGTGACAGCAAATTATATGACAAATCAGTGTTTGTTTAACATACTAAAAACCAGAGGACCATTGGTCCCTAAAAAAGTGTAGCTTATCTCTGACTATTTGTTCTGAGCAAGTGTATGGTAACATTTTTAAAGAATGAAACATGGGTATAGTAAGCTAACCTTTGGGTCTCTAGTGTCCTACAGTAACTTGGTACATGTATAGAATTTAGCTTTAATTGATTTAGCTTAACAGAAACTTCACATAAACTATAGCTTTGATAAAATGACAAGGCTAACCAGGTGCCTTCTAGTTTCACACAAGAAGATTTTTAAAGTTTTTTTCATCATATGAGTATGTAAAACTAGTGACCCCTGGCTTGGGGCCATTTTTTACCTCAGGCTATAATATGAACAATCTTGATAAAGGTCCACTAGATAAAACTTATAACATACAAGAAGGTTTTTAAATTTTTCCCCCTATGTAAGATGTGACCTCCAGAATGGAGCCATTTTGAGCTCAGGACCCTAATTTGTACAATCTCGGTAAAGGTCCTGTAGCTGAAGCTATATACCAAATATCAAAGGTTCACACCTGCTTTAGCATCGGCGACTTAGGCGTGCAAGTTTCCATCTGTCCCTCTGTCGTCTTTCCGTCAACATTTACCCTGGGTGTCTTGTGAGTGTAACTCCTCTTACAGTTTTGTATCGATCATTTTGAAACTTTGTGTCTGTTTTCTTCATGGTATGAAGATGTGCATGTGGTTTTGATATAATTGTTAGATTATTTTTTGTCACTTTTTCCACATTGTGAACTTAGTCATTTTTCACCTCAATATATAGACAATTGGTACCTCTTGTGAGTACAACTCTTACAGTTTTATAGCGAGCATAGCTCATGACACGCGTAGCGTGTCGCAAATGAAGTGAGCTCTAAGGTAGAGAATATGAACAAGGAAAAGTAACATACAACGATATATACTTTCAGCAGTAATTGCTCTGACCAATTTTCTTCCGTTTTTTTTCTTCCCGAAAGTTGTCACAGGAAGTTGGAGGACTTGATTATGGGTCTCACTAATAAGCCTCGCAAAGTGACCAAACGAGTGTCAATAAGTGTCATGAACATATTTTGCTGATTATTTTTATTATTTAATATTGATTTACATAATATTTTTATATATTGATATTCATTTTTAATGATGCTGTGAAGGACTTATGAAGAGTGCAGATATAGGTCTGTACTGTGCTCGCATTTAGGCTAAGCCTATTTTCATATTACTGATTGTTTTGAAACTTTGCATGTGTTTTCTTCATGGTATGAGGATGTGCATGTGGTTTGGGTATAATTGTTAGAACATTTTTTGTCACTTTTTTCACATTGTGAACTTAGTCATTTTTCACCCTCAGTATTTAGACAATGGGTACGTACCTCTTGTGAGTGCAACTCCTCTTACAGTTTTGTACTGATCTTTTTGAAACTTTGCATATGTTTTCTTCATGATATGAGGATGTGCATGTGGTTTGGATATAATTGGTAGGTTATTTTTTGTCACTTTTCCCACATTGTGAACTTAGTCATTTTTCACCCTTTATATTATATAAACAGTTGGTACCTCTTGTGAGCGCAACTCCTCACAGTTTTGTACCAATTATTATGAAACTTTGCATGCGTTTTCTTAATGGTATGAGGATGTGCATGTGGTTTGGATGTAATTGATAGATTTTTTTTCTTTTACTTTTTTCCACATTGTGAACTTATTCATTTTCCCCCCTCAATATATATCATTACGAAAACATGCCTATTCAAATATACTGAAAATTTTACCACCAAAAAATGAAAATTTTCAGATAAAAAATTCTGATATTTTTCATGTTTCTGCTCAAAACATAGATTGTGGGTACTCGTTAGCACCGCCTCATCGAGGCGGTTCTAACAAGTACCCACAATCTATGTTTTGAGCAGAAATAAGAAAAATAATGTATACCCCTGTAAACCCCAGTTTTACTATATAAAAGTGGGGTTTAAGGGGGTCAAAATTATATAGGCATGTTTTCGTGATGTACAGACAGTGGGTACCTCGTGAGTACAACTCTACATACAATTTTATACTAATCTTTTTGGAACTTTGCATGTTTTCTCCACAGTCTGAAGATGTGTATGTGCTTTTCATATAATCCTTGCCATATTTTTTGTCACTTTTTTGTACTTTTTGAACTTTGTAATTTTCTGATCTCAGTTGTATAGACAGTGGGTACCTTGTGATTGCAACTTCTCATACAATTTTATACCGGTCTATTTGAAACTTTGCACATGTTTCCTCCTGGGTCTGCAGAAGTGCACATGGTTTGGATATGATTTTAAATTTATTTTTGTCACTTTCTCCACTTTGTCATTTTCTGAACCTCAGATTTTATGAAAGTGTACAGACTGTGGGTACTTTTTTAGCCTAATTTCTCATGCATCATATGAGAAAATGCATATGCTTTCAATGAAATTTCTATATTCATATAATCTTTGTCTTTAATTTTTATCACTTTTCCAACTAAGCACTGCTAAGAATGAAATAAACTTATTTAATAACCACGTTCTGATTGTGACTTTTGCCTCAGCAGGTGCGATGTCACCTTCCGCGGAATTCTGGTACAATCTCTGTAAAGCAGCATTCCCACTCACATTTTGATTTAGGGGTACATCTACCCCTTGGGTTAAGCATTTGGGGGTACAAATCACTTTTTGAGGGTACACATATTTTGGGGTAACTAAATGCATTGTTAAGCGCTGGGAAGACTTTCTACTTTAAATGTCATTGTGGTCAGTTTTAGCTTGGACCCAATATACTTATTATTAGGTCCGAGGTTTTAGGTACTTTGTCTTAGTATTTTAAATAAAAGGAAAACTGTGCTTCCATCATATCAAGACGTCACTTTTCCAAAACATATTCTTCAGTCAAAAGAACCTAATACTAACAGCCAAGTTCAAGTACTATTAAAGCTTCCTAGATATACAATGTTCGAAAACAGGTAAAACAGGTTCTGTCCAGAATGTTGTTCCTTTCGTTCAGTGTGAGTCGGACATACTGATTTTATAGAAAATCGCTAAGTAGTACTGCAAAATGGTATGAAAGATTGGAAATTCTATGAAAAAGTGTATGACATTTTCCTGGGAGTTCTTAACACTTTTAATATTCATAACAGTGTTTATTGACTTAATAATTAAGCTTTGTCGGGAAATTAGGAAGTCGTGAAAACTTATGACATGTAGATTTTACGGCAATAAGTACATGCTTTTGTTGACAACAGTCATTAAAAACTTGGCTAAAGTAGTCATGCAGCAGTACAACTATCCTAAATTAATCTAAATGAAACAAAATATTACCGATCTAATTGACAACTTTTGTATACACTTGTGCGAACTGAGCCGTATCGAAACTCGGAGAAAAAGAGGTGCCCACTGAACCGCGATAGAATGTAATAGTCATCAGTGATTGGATAATAATAAAAAGGTCATACACAATAACCAATGAACAATAATCTTATCCGTCTCGGTAAGAATATAAATACATTCCGGGAATCCCGTCCATTTCAATGCACTAGTCGAACGCATTCATTATTGTCCGCCAGCGAATCAATATTTAAAAGGATATGCTATTGAGCGAAAACTGACTCAGTAGGACGTACGCATGTTTCAATTTATACTTGCACCAAAATTTTGGTACGTTTATGTACGTAGATACCAACAGTTCTGTACGCTCATGGCAGATTCTCTACGTGAATTACGTACTGCAGTACGTGAATGGGAATGCTGTAAAGTTCCTCTAGCTGAAACTATACACCAAATATCAAAGGTCTTGGCCTTCTAGTTTTCAGACAAGAAGATTTTTCTAGTTTTTCCCTACATAGGTCTATGTAAAACAAGTGACCCTGTGGGCTGAGCCATTTTTTTACTCTGAGACTTTAATTTGGTCAATCTTGGAAGAGATCCATTAGATAAGCTCTTTACCAAATATCAAAGCCCTGGGCCTTCTAGTTTCAGTTAAAAAGATTTTTAAAGTTTTTCCCTACATGACACAAGTGAGCCCTGGGGCAGGGCAATTTTTGAGTCTTTGTAAAACAAATGACCCCTGGGGTGGGGCTATGTTTTGACCCCAGGGCTATAATTTGAACAATCTTGGTAGCGGTCCACTAGATGAAGCTATATATCAAATATCAAAGGCCTGGGCCCTCTAGTTTCAGACAAGAAGATTTTGAAAGTTTTACCTATAGGAGTCTTTGTAAAAAAGGTCAATGTCAATCCAAGGTTATCATTTTTTCTAACTTTATCGGGCCCATGTGCCCAATACTGCATACCAAGCCCCAGGGCCATTGGCCCTTTGGTTCCGGAGAAGATTTTTCAAGGGTTTTTACCATATATGGGCATGGCAGCCATTTTGATCATGTGACCCAGATGTTGGGAACAAATTTCCATTCCCCTACTCATTGAGACGCCATATGAAATTTGGCTTTGATTGGCCCAGTTGTTTCTGAGGAGAAAACATTTGAAAAGATTTCCCTATATGAGTCTGTGTAAAATAAGTGACCCCTAGGGCAGGGCCATTTTTGACCCCAGGGATATAATTTGAACAATCTTGGTAGAGGTCCACATGATAAAGTTACATACTAAATATCAAAGGCCTGGGCCTTTCAGACAAGAAGTTTTGCCAAAAGGAGTCTGTGTAAAACAATTAGACCTTTCCATGAAGTGAAGGTTACTGTAAAACCCAAGGTCATCATTTTGTCTAACTTTATTGGGCCCATGTCCCCAATACTGCATACATAGCCCCAGCACTATTGGCCCTTTGGTTCCAGAGAAGAAGATTTTTAAAGGCTTTTTACCATTATATGGGCATGGCAGCCATCTTGGTCAAGTGACCCAGATGCGGTGAATAAACTTTTGTTCCTCCTACCCACTGAGGCTCCTTATAGAATTTGGCTTCAATTGGCCCAGTGGTTTCTGAGAAGATGTTTGAAGAGTGTGGATGATGGACATCGGATAGACAGCTGAGCCTGCCTATACTACAGGCTCACCTATGAGCCTATAGGCTCAGGTGAGCTAAAAAAAAACAAAATAACTTCAAGACATAAGACACCAAATAAATGTAATGCAGGAAGCATTTGATTCAATACTTGCATTGATTCCTCTATCATTTGTGTGCATTTTTTCACTGGAAGTTGTGTAAGTAGTGTCTGGGTGGTTGGCACAGGGTCCTATTTGATCAAATAGGCTTGAGACCAGGAAAATGGAAAATCAGAAAATGGTGAAATTTGACTGTCATTTTGGATATATTATCACTGATACGTACAAACAAAAGTTGGTATTAAATTTAGTACATCCCTTCCACTCTTGCAAAACCTAGAACAAAGGGATACAAGGACAAGGTTTAACCATGGTCAATTTAACAAAAATATAGAGGGTAAAAGTTTCAGCAGATGCAATTGTCACTATGGTTGACTACAATTAACTTTGGTTATATACTGGTTATATATCCATGGTAGCATGCCAAGCATTAATTTGTGACATGCCCAATGCAGTGTACTTATCAGCTGTGAAAATAATAGGCTGACAACCAACAGGATACAGAAGCTAGGCAACACCTGAGCTATCTTATCATAACAAAACATAAGCTACCTATTAGTCTAGGGTTACCTTTATCCTCCCTGAACTATCAACAAATCATGCTTAATTAAACCTGCTGGCTTTTATTGGGGTCATTGTAATCTACCCTTGATTGGATTTAATTGGCAGCAGCATGTCTGCAGCACATAAAAACTGAAGTACCTTCAAGAGCAGTTGTACACAAGGGATACCAAAAGACTCATAGTAGACTTTGGTATGATGGCAAAATTTGTTTATTATGTCTGTCTGCTGTGATGTTGTAAGAAGGTGAAATTGTAAAAAGGTGCATGAAGCTGTTTTTGCTCTGTTATATTTTTAAGGTACCAATACCCCTCCCCACGAACTCACCACTCTACCCCTAAAGTTCACCCCATGCCTTTGTCCACACCTAGCAAATTATAGGAGGATTGTTGAGCCTATTAACTTAGTGGCACCTCTGGGCCCAGATATTCAAAACATAACAAAGTTGTTAGCAAATATGACATTAAAATTTGTTTCTTGAAATATGGCAAATACAAAGATATTTTTTGCTGCAAAAATGTGAGTAGCTTTTGCAATGCAAAAGCTACTCACATTTTTTGCAGCAAAAATATCAATGTATTTGAAAATACCTTAGCTACAACATTTAACAAGTTTGTCACTAATGAGCTTGTTAAGCTAACGATGTTTCAACCAAATGGGCCCTGGCTTTTAAAGCTTAGCATGCAGAGTAAAAATTTCAGCAAATGGCAAACTGATGAAATTTTTCTTAGTTCTCCCAGAGAACAGGCTTTGACATTTCATGCAAATTGTCTCCAATTTGCAAGAAATGTCAATGTATATTTTCTGGGAAATATAAGGAAAATGTCATCAATCTGCCATCTGCTGAACAGAGTAGTAAAAGGCTTAAGGGACATAAACACAATTTCATATACATAATAAAACAAAACCCAAATGCAGGATTAACCCTTGTCCTGCTGAACCTGGATATACCCTGCCTTTGCAAACAGTGTAGATCCAGATCAGTTGGCTTCTGAAGAAGCCAACTGATCTGGATCTACACTGTTTGCCATTAAGTATGTGAATTTATAGGAAAAATCTGGACCAGGGAATCTGATTGGCTGAAAATTAGAAGTGGGTGTGGCATCTTAATTTATTCAGCAGGACAAGGGTTAATACCCAAAAAGAGAGGACAATTGGAACTTCCATGTGGAACACTTTTATATGTTGTCCTACTGTACTGAAGTTGTTTTCTGATGGAAATGTCATTTGATCTATGGAAAGAATGCAAAATCTTGGTATTCCTGCTATCAGATTAAGAGGTAAAATTCAGGATAGTATCTGGAATGATATGATAGTAGAAATTGTTACTGTTGCTTTTTATAACACCAAACAGATATAATGATATATAGCAAAGAATGGAATAATGTGTCCCTTGCCAATTCAATGTGATTCTGTAACAAACCTACAGAACCATATGTGTCCCTTGCCAATTCAATGTGATTCTGTAACAAACCTACAGAACCATGTGTCCCTTGCCAATTCAATGTGATTCTGTAACAAACCTACAGAACCATATGTGTCCCTTGCCAATTCAATGTGATTCTGTAACAAACCTACAGAACCATATGTGTCCCTTGCCAATTCAATGTGATTCTGTAACAAACCTACAGAACCATATGTGTCCCTTGCCAATTCAATGTGATTCTGTAACAAACCTACAGAACTATATGTGTCCCTTGCCAATTCAATGTGTGCCACTGGTTCTGTAACAAATCTACAGAACCAGTCACAACTGACACAAGTGATCACCTATATTTTAGTTTTTTTTTTTGTTTTTTTTTTCTGGAAAAAATATTTAAGAATATACTCTCCTGCAATTCTGAACAGCACTTTAAGGACAAACTGTTTCAGTATGTTGACAATATAATCATCATTGTTCCAGATAATGGGAATATCCATCAAATCTTTTTTGCACCAGAATGTGCCTTGTGGATTGATTCCAATGACTACCCACAAGATATGTTTTGGTGTGATACCATATTTACCCTAAGTTTTCAGACGGACAGACCTACACAAATAGTGTAGCACCAGATCAGAAGCCACAAAATGTGGCATCTGACAAATCATTTTGTAGTAAAATGGACTTACACACATTTTATGATAATTATGGTAAGGATTTACTGTGTCTGAATACTTAACCCATTGAAGACTGGAGACCCCTAAACAGGTAACTGGCAAACAGTGCAAACCCAGATCAGATGCTGCAGAAAGAGGCATCTGATCAGGGTCCTCACTGTTTGCAAATAGTTCAACCATTTTTCTTTAGGAATATCTACATCATATAGCCTGTATGTCCTATAATAAAAAATGGACTCTTCCAATATATAGTGTGGGAGAGTTTATTTAGTCTTTAATGGGTTAAAGTAAATACAGTAAATAATAAAACATAATCTAAATACTCCATTCATCTTGACCTGTGTGACAGGCATGACTCCTGAGAATTCCTGCAAGTCTCCAAGCCATCCAGATAACTATCAGCAATAACAATAAAGTCTGGCACCAATCCCAGGAACATTTCTATTACTTCTTAGGTGAAGTAAGGTTATGACTATTATGTCAGCAATGATGTGGCTGTCTGACAGCTGTTCTCTCTCATTATCACAACAATAGTAGCACCATTAACATAGCTCCAAATAAGAGGGGTATCAGAAAAACATTTTCATTATTTCTTATTTTTTTATTTCGCCATGAAAACATTTGTTGTGGGTACTCATTAGAAGCCGCTTGAACACAAAAAGCACTGCTATACTGTCTAGTTTTGAATCATAGAAATTTTCCTTCCATGCATTTTTCAGTTTTGTATTTTCTTTTTCTTGAATTAAAGGCCAAAATATTGATGAAATTCTGTAAGCTGCTTTTAAACTAGTTTAAATGAAATATCACGGAAATATCACTGAAGTTGTATGAAATTTCAGTCAAACAGCAGAATATCACTGATAGTTCACTGTATCACCAAAATTTAAATGAAATTTCACTGAAATATCACTGGAGTTTTATGAAATTTTGGTCAAACAGCAGAATATCACTGATATTTCGCTATATCACCGAAATTTGGGTGAAATTTCACTGAAATTTCAGTACCATTTTCACCTGGGGGGTCAGTAGAGACATAAGTCCCCTTGAAAAAATATCTAAGGGACAACCCTGTCATTATAGTCTACCATACTAGTACCAAATGATTCTGTAAGTGGATAGTAAAGATGCTGCTCAGCCTGTGTGAATGCACAGGCTGATCTGGCCGTCAGCCTAAGTTAATGACTAGTGTAGACTCTGACCATTAAGGTTATTTTCTATTTGATGGTGGCATAACTCATCAAAGTATCCATTCAACCAATATTCCACTCACAGTATACCTATTTTTCTTTCAATCTTCAAAAAATAAATCTCTCTTCTAGTGAAAAACAAAAAGGCTTATCTTTGCCACCCCTGGTGAAAATGTTGACAAGTTAGGTGACCTACATTTCACATGAACTTGAAACATTAATTTTGCTTCACTTAGTTGTTCTGAGTTGAGGAATTGGACTGGTGATAAATGCTCTGACTTGCAAGCAGGATGTCATGGTAGACTGGCTCCAGTCTCCAGTGACTAAATATTTTTCTCGTAATCCTGTTTGATCCACTAAAATAAAAAAATAAAAAATATCATGACTAAAGGCTCGTCACTAGTAACCAGCCTTTATAGTCATGATATTATTTTGGTTTTATTTTAGTGCATTATTAAACAGGATTATAAGAAAAAAATATTTAGCCACTGGAAACTGGAGCCAGTCTAGATGTCATGGGATCAAACCTCATGCTGGTCATGCAAATTTTCTCAACAGCTTTTTGTATATACACTGTATTTACACTAAGTATTCCAATAAACTGGTTAACCCATTGCAGATGGAATGAACTCTCCAACACTATATATTGGACGATTCTAATTTCGATTTTAGGTATGTCAGGCTATGTGATTTAGATATTCCTAGAGAAAAATGATTGAACTATTTGCAAACAGTAGAGACCCTGATCAGATGCCACATTCTGATCTGGGTCTGCACTGTTTGCCAAATACCCTTTTAGGGGTCTCCAGACTACAATGCAACTCAGAAATCAGGGTTAAGACTCAGATCAGATGCTGCAGAAGGGGGGCATCTGATCAAGTCATCTGATCAGGGTCTCTTATCCAGCTGTTTTTAGAAACATCAACAAGTTGGCAGGGGACTTGTTCAAATTTTAAGAGAAGCGCGGTAAAGAAGAAAAGGTGTCCGTATACTATACTGTTGACCTAATTACCACACTGTGTGATTAGGATTTTCAAAATTTATATAATACTGGAAAAACTTGTAGTAAAAGGACTGTAAAGAAAGATAAAATGATTTCATGAGATGATCATTTAATGAAACTTATGCGTTCAGGGCACAGTTGTTCAAAGCGTCGTTAGCTTAACAAGCTCGTTAAGGGTCATTTCGTTAACTGTTTTAGCGGATTCAATACACAATATTCTGATATTTTTCACTGAAAAAATGTGAGTAGCTTTTGCATTGCAAAAGCTACTCACATTTTTTCAGCAAAAAATTTCAGTATATTTGCGTATCACTCGATGTAAATTTTAACGAATCGTTAACTAACGACGTCGTTTGCTTTGAACAGCTGGGCCCAGATTTTCTATATTAAAGCATGTTGTTGGTACTCATTTGAACTGCCTCGACTTGTCAAGGCAATACAAGTCGAGGCAATTCCAGGGGTCATCCTAGAGCTCTCAGAGAGGGAGAAGTTTTTTGACAATTTCAGGATTTCAGAGAGAAGTTTTGGTCCAAATTTTGGATTTCCCTATACATTCTATACATTTTCACTTCTCCCTCAGCTCAAGATAGGGAGAAGTCAGCTAGCTTAGGGAGACTTTTTTTCCCAAATCGCCCTCTATGATGACCCCTCAATTCAAATGAGTACCAACAGTACATTGTATATGCTTTTATAAAGAAGCAGATAATAGTACACAAGCTGTAATTTGAAGACTACCAAACTGCCTGACTGTGCATTTATAAGGGTATGTGTGGTAATCCGGTCCAATATGGTATTAAGAGTAAATACAGTATATTCACTGTGCCTTGTCAGGTGGGATGTGCCTAGAGTATGAATAGACAAACAAATATTATAACAATATTGTACTGTATTTACCCTAAGTATTGGGACACCATTAACTCCTTACCATACTTGTCCTTAAATTTGAAAAAGTCTATTTTACTACCTGTTGATATGTCTAAAATAGAGCTGGATGAGTGGCAAAGAGTGTAGACCCTGATGAGAGGCTGCATTCTGTGGCATCTCATCTGGGTCTACACTCTTTGCTCAGGCCTGTCTGATCAAAAACTTATAATAAATACAGTTGAGGAAATACTAATATGCCCCCATTCTCCCTGCAAGTACAGCAGGCCTGCCCTAGTTCCTGTCAGCTAAAACCTCAGAATTTTTCTTCTTTTTTTTTAATGGACATCTATACAGAATTTTTCCCAAAAAGTGACTGGCATAGAACTACAGCAGGCCCTTGCTTAAACCACCCACCCAGTCATCCGCGCCAAACATTCAGTGTACAACTGAAGTCAGTGTGACTGGCATAGAACTACAGCAGGCCCTTGCTTAAACCACCCACCCAGTCATCCGCGCCAAACATTCAGTGTACAACTGTACCACGGTTTTAGCATAAAGTGGACAGGGAGCTTTTTTTTGTGACATTTTTCAATTGCACAGCATACATGTTCATTTTCAGTCCAATATACCTGAAATGCCATTCATAGGGCCATTAACCACAGCACCACCATCATTAAAACTTTTGGCCTCCACCTAAATTCACCACTCCTATTATGATGTATCTCCCAAATATATTCTATTCACAAATTAACTTACCCCCAAATTTTTTCTTATATATTCCTCCATAATTTTCACTTATTTCACTTATATAATTTTTCTCTCCCTCTTAAGTCTCACACTTTTCATATTCTTGTTTTAAGAATAGAATTAATTTCCTCAACACACAATTCTTGACGTAAATCCTTCAGAAAACTGATTCTATCCAAAAAGTGAAGCTTTACTTTATTACAACGTTTTTAACAACTTTTCTGGAAAACACATTCATAACCAAAAAAAAAAAATCCATGGAGCCACAGCAAAATAAATAATATGTCATGCGCAAACAGTGAAGACGCTGCTCAGATTGCACATCAGTGGCCTGATCAGCATCTTCACTGTTTGCTCTGTGAATTCCTGGTGATCTGTAGACTATTCCCATAAACTGAAGACTGACCAGAATGCGTATATCGCAGGCTGATATGTTGTCTTCGCTGTTTGAAAATACAATAACGTTGGTTTTACTGTGGCCCAGCTCAAATTATGGTTGCAAGCACATGGTAGGTACTTTTACTTTCACCTGAATTACAACAGTATGTTTATACTCATATCTAAAGGCTTCTTCTATTGGTGCCACTACCACTTTCAATAACAGCCTCAGCAACACCTGAATGATACCTGAGAAAATTTCTACTACTAAAGGCTTTCCTATCTATGTGCAACCTAAATATATATCCAATGTGTGTATGAGTATAAAATAGCTCCAGATGTTTTCTTTTTCAACCAAAACTTACTGATTTTTCTTATATCTCAAGGAAAACATATGATGTGGTACTCATTAGAAGCGCCTCGGCAAGGCGCTTTTATTGAGCACCCACAAAATAGGTTTTTGTGAAGAAATATTTCTCTCCAAGAAAAATATTATTCTCGATACTCCTCTTATATCGAGCTATGCAGAAAATTTGAAAAAGGGACAAATGTATGTGTTCATGAGAACTGCCTCCATTAGACAATCAATGAGTATCTATGACATAATCGTTAAGGACCTTATTTTGTGGAGAAAGCCTCTTGAAATTAGTTAGCATATAGGGGCGGATCCAGGAGGATTTCTGAGAGGGTTTGATTTAATCATATTACCCTACTTACTCAACGTATTCCGTCAGACAGGCTAAACAGTAGTAGACCCAGATCAGACACAGCAGAATGTGGCATCTGATCAGGGTCTACAGTCTGTTTGCCACTCACCCAGCAATTTTACAAACATTCATAGGTAGTAAAATGGACTTGTTAAAGAGAAGTGTAAGGAAACGTGTCAAATTTATCAAAACATTCCCATGAAAATGAAATTTTGAGTCAAAGGGGATTCAGTGAGGGGTGGGGTTCAACCAAACCCCCTGAAACTCCTCTCAATCTGCCCCTGGCCTATATTACTTTCAATACCATATTACTCTAAGTATTTAGCCTCAGCCAACTGAATGTGGCATCTGATTATGGTCTACACTGTTTACCACTCATCCAGCAGTTTTTTTTAGACACATCAACTTAGTCAAATTCTAGGACAAGTATAGTAAAGAGTTAAAGTGTCTGAATACTTAGTTTAAATATGTTAAGTTCAACTAGACATAGTGGCAACAAGTTAAAAACTACAACCATTCAGCACTTAATTAATCCAAATTCTACTTCCTCCCTAGAAACAAAGTATAGTTAATCAAACTGTCCATCAGAATAAATTTTGATGTTATGTGTTTTTTGAAGTTTCACATACTTGGTAAAAATTTACTGAAACATTTTGAATTTTTTTTTTTTTTTTTTTCTTTTCTCCCAGAAAATGAGACTTGATATTTTTAGCAAACTGTGGAGACAATTTGCATGAAAAGTCAAATCCTATTTTCTGGAAATATAAGAAAAATACCATCAGTGTGTCATCTGCTGAATAATGCCATGATGAGTTAAATGTTAATATCCCAACAGTGGTATTTCAATGGTCACATATTGGTGACCATGGTCTCTTAATATTTAGGGTTAATATGGCAGTAAGTTGGCAATCAACGCAGACCTTGATCAGCTGCTGCTGTGGCAAATGATCTAGGTTGACACTACATTTGACAGTTCCATTTTGGAACATTATTTCAAGAGTTCCTATTGTTGTACTTATTGTTTTTAGAAGTGGGAGAACAGCAGTAAATGCTTTCCTATCAAGATTTGTTCAAATTTTAAGACAAGTACAGTAAGGCTCCAGTTACTATAGTTCCAGATAAGACTATTTTTTTTTTTCACCCAAAAAGTACTAATATCTTTCTTATTAATTTTGTCCACAAAGACATATGTTGTGGGTACTCATTAGAAGTGCCACAGTGAGGCACTTCTAATGATACCCATAACATATGTTTTCGTGGAGAAATAAGAAAACCACTACATCTGGATATCCCTAGTTATCGGGAGCTATGGTTACCATGTCTAAATATTTAAGGCAATTATGGGTTCTATGTCTGGGCAGAAAATTGCAAAATTTGCATAGGGCAGCAATATTGTAAGCAAATCAATAGTAATGCAGGACAGATATTCATAAACCAGACTTGTTGTCATAAATGCTTGTCGAAAAATGGCAGTTACGGTAAATCTCCAAAGATTTTGTACACCAAAGTTTCTGAAAAAAAAAAACGCACATGCAAACAGTGCAGACCCAAATGAAGGAGCAGTCTGATGAGGGCATTACGAAAACATGCCTATTTAAATATGCTGAAAATTTTACCACCAAAAAATGAAAATTTTCAGATAAAAATTCTGATATTTTTCATATTTCTGCTCAAAAACATAGATTGTGGGTACTCGTTAGAACTGCCTCGCCGAGGTGGTTCTAACAAGTACCGACAATCTAAAAACATAGATTGTTGGTACTCATTAGAACTGCCTCGGCGAGGCAGTTCTAACGAGTACCCACAATCTATGTTTTTGAGCAGAAATACGAAAAATAATGTATACCCCTGTAAACCCCAGTTTTATTATATAAAAGTGGGGTTTAATGGGGTCAACATTATATAGGCATGTTTTCGTGATGGCCTACATGGTTTGCCATTCCACTCGGTATTTTATGAAAGAATGGCTTAAAAAGCAAAATTTAGACCAAATGGAAAGTATGCAATAAAGTGTTTGAAATTTTAGGACAATTACCGTATTTACTATTGCTCAGGAGTTTACTATAAAAAATTAGGGAACAAATGTTTTGAACTATTATCCATTCACATCCTCTTAGGAACATTTAAGTTACAATATAACACAAGGGTATACTTTCTTGCCTCCATATTACCTGTTTTCTAAAATGCCCTTTAGGTTTCCAATTAGTCACATATAAACATTTCTGAAAACATGTACACTATCGACTGTGTGTACAGACAGTAGTAACTCAGAACAATGATCTAAATGTAGTTGTACAGTCATTGGTTATTTCAGTGGTGTGTTTACGACTCTATGGCAACATCAAAAATATAGATCTTTTCACATATTTCAAAACACATTTCCTTTTATTCTGTATTTGGACAGACAGGCCTGCACAAATCGTGTAAACCCAGATCAGATACTGCAGAATGCTTGCTCGGGCTGTTCTGTCTGAATACTTACTATAGGATTAATAGAGTACTTCCAAATATGAAGCTATTAAAATGTACTGATATTTTTCTTATTTCGCCTTGATGAGACAATTCTTATGAGTATCCACAACATGTTTCCACAGAAAAATAAAAATGAGCTGTAATGTGAACAAATATAGCTTCTGAGATGTGCGCCTAAAGACTCAAAATAGCTAGCACATCTATGCAGTCTGATTAGTCTTGTTTGCCCATATGAAGAAACTTTGCATCCTTGGCTATCCAAACCGTGCCCAGAAGACTCTTATCAGACTCTGTGAATGCATAGGTTGATCTAAATCTTTGCTGAGCACACATTACACCTCAAATAAAAATATCATCAGGTAACTCTTCTTACCCAGCAGCACCAAAATCTGCAACATTTAACCCATTGTAAACTGAATGAACTCCCCCACACTTTATATCGGAAGATTCTAATTTTGATTTTGATTTTAGGTATGTCAGGCTATGTGATTTAGATATTCATTCCTAAAGAAAGAACTATTCGCAAACAGTGGAGACCCTGATTGAACGCCGCATTCTGCGGCATCTGATCTGGGTCTGCACTGTTTGCCAATTACCCTTTTAGGGGTCTCCAGACTAAAATGGGTTAAAGCAGTTCTGGGCGTAAGCTAAAAGTGTGTTGATTGAAATCTGTTTACTAACTGTCAGTGATACTGATCAAATTATGTTCAGTTTGAAGTGCAGACAGAAGTCTGAGGTTACAGGAAAAGAAAGTGCAAACATTTATAATTTACAGGAAACACAATGCTAATTAAGATTAATGAATAGGCATTAAACAAACTCCTCATATATAAAGTAAAAGCATGATAACCCACCACAGGAAATATACCTCTGAAAAATACACTGGAACTTCTTTATAAGATGGTTCATTGTAAGGATTAAACCTGGACCCCAAAAGTGTTGTATCCAAACAATAAATGTACAGATTATATAAAAAATGAATATGTATGGTCATTTTTCTATATAATCTATACATTTTTTTTGGATACAAAATGATTGTTTAGCTGACATAGGTTTTACTTTGGATCCCAGCAAAAGTGTTATACAGAGGTTGTGGTGTACCTTTTTTTAACACTAAAAAGGGACACAAAAAGAGTATTTGACCTATCCCACATACCCCTATAAGCGCAATATCAAGCAATTCCATAGTCTTTTTGTCTACTTTATAGAGACATATGTTGCGCATACCCATTTGAATTGCATCGACTTGTCCATGCAATTCAAATGAGTACCCATAACAGATGCTTTTATAAAGAAAACCAGAAGAAAAAACACACAAAAACCATTGCATAAGCATCATTAAGTAAGTCCTTTGCTGATTTTATTTTTTTTTTTTAAGTGTACCCTTAGTTTATGTGGATACATATTTTACCACAGTTTTACCCAGTAATTTTGAAAAACCTAGGCACATGGTGCGGTAATTAGGTCGAATATGGTAATTCTAGAAAGAAATACTGAAATTTGGCCATTAACAATCACCATCTTCCTAATATTTATGCACATGCAAAGTTTCAACTGAATCTATCAAATTCAACTGGTTATCACATATTCATCAATATATTTCACATGATAAACTATCTTTTGTATGTGTGATAATGACAGTTTGTGTTCCCCACTTACAATATCCATGGTGACAGACAATCAGGCTGATAACCAGAAACAATGTATGTCCAAATGTAAGATGTTATCAGCCTGCCTGGGCCGAGAACCAGAAACAATGTTTTTTGAATGGACAGAGGTTATCAGACTGCTTGCTACAATATGGTGATGCTGTCAGCAACATGAAGCAATAAAAGTGCTGCAAGCACTGCACCATGCTCCGTCACTGCACTTACATCAAGCAAGTGCCATAACTCTGTCAAAAATGAAATCAAGGGAAGGTACATTAGTCTTTCCCAATATAAAGTTGACATGAATATATGACTGAGATGACTATTTTCAATATTCAAAGGGCCATGTCTCAAAAAGAAAGTAAACCAGACTTATCGCTCTCTTTTTCTGCAGATCCCCTCATGGTGCTTCACATTCATGTAAAGTTTACAAGTATATCACAGAAACTGTTATTTTCAATGTTCAAAGACCCATAACTCAAAATGTTATTAAGCCAGACATATGGGTCTTAAGTTCTACGTGTCATCTTATTTTGCTTTACATTTTTGCAAGGCTTCAAGAAAATCTCTGAAACCATTTTTAAGTTATAGAAAGGGCACAAGGGAGAAAAATTTTATGAAAATATCTAAAATGGTTTTTAACTTACAAAGTGGACCCTACTACATGGTAGAAATAGCTATGTTCAATGTTCAAAGGGAAATATCTCCAAAAGTAGGCAAATTAGAGTTACGGTTCATAAGTTCGGCAAGTTGCCTCATAGAGCTTTAAATTTGTGTGAAGTTTCATCAAAATATCTGAAACGGTTTCCAACTTACAGAGCGGATGCTAGTACATGGTAGAAATGGCTATTTTCAATATTTACAAATGTTCAAAAGGCTGTAACTCCAAAGGCAGGTTAATCAGAGTTATGGTTCTTATGTTCTGCATGTCGTCTCATGGTGCTTTACATTTGTGAGAGATTTCATGAAAATATCTCAAACTGTTTTCAACTTACAGAGTGGACATGAGTACATAGTGGAAATGGCTATGTTCAATGTTCAAAGGACAATAAATCAAAAAGAAGACACATCAGAGTTACAGTTCATGTGTTCTGCATATTATCTCATGATGCTTTATATTTGTGTGAAGTTTTTTGAAAATATCACAAACGGTATCAGAGTTATGGAGCAAACACGAGTACATGGCAGAAATGGCTATGTTCAATGTTCAAAGGGTAATAACTCTGTAAGTAGGCAAACCAGAGTTATGGTTCATGTGTTCTGCATATGTAGTTGGATGGCTGAGGCAACAAGTGATAGGGGTGGCAGGAGTGAGAATTTTCAGCAGATCCACTGAATTCAGGGATTTTGTTCAGTTTTTAGAAAAACAAAAAGTTCTGGTTATGATGCAAGCAGTTGAAATATTGTATTTGTTTTGGGTTCGGGTAGGGGTGCAGGGAATTTCAAGAGTTTTTGGTGATCTGCCATTCCCACTCCACGGGTAGGAAATTCACTCACAAAAATTAAAGAAAATGCTTTTCATCAATGGCGGTACAGGTACAAAACAAATCTCCCCCTAACTCCCTCCTACTGCATGCATCTGCAGCAACAATAAGTATTATTCTTGACATCTAATTAGTTCTTCAGTCATTACAATAGCTCTCCAACAGGATATGTAGATATCTGTCACAACTACAGATAAGCAGAGGTACAGGATAAATATTTTTCTTATTTCTGCTCAAAAACATATGTTACAGGTACTCATTAGAAGCACCTCAGCGAGGCACTTCTAATGAGTACCCACAACATATAATTTTGTGTAGAAATACCGTATTCAACCTAATTATCGCACATACCCCTATAAGCGCACAGTCGAGCAATTTAGTAGTCTTCATGTTACAGCCACATTTTTGTATGTACCTCTTTATAAAAGCATATGTTGTGGGTACTCATTTGAATTGCCTCGACAAGTCGAGGCAATTCAAATGAGTACCCACAACATATGCTTTTATAAAGACAATCAGGAACAAATATTAAGGAAGCCTTATTAATAATCCCCTCACTATGTCCTCTGCCAATCGTTATCTAAAGTGTGCCCTTACTAAAAGGTTTTCCCAGTAATTTTGAAAAACCTAAGCGCACCGTGTGGTAATTAGATCGAATACGGTAAGAAAGATATCCATACTTTCGTTTTTAAAAAATATGATTATCAGGAGCTATGGTATGAGTCAATCCAAAGAGGCTTACAAGCTACTGGTGTTGGAACTTCAAAGAAAGAGAGAAGGTGAGAATCCTTTGATGTCAGAGCCAGAAACAACAGATATATCAAAATATCACTCACCAATCACTATAACAATCACTTTAACAAACCTACACCTATCCCCCCCCCCCACCCAACACCCCACCCACCCCCTTTTTATCATATATACCCTAAATATTGGGACACCTTAGCCCCTTACCCCAGACTGGCTCCAGTCCACAGTGACTAAATGTATTAATATTTATAACTCTCTAAATAAAACAAAGGCAATACTAACATGCTAAGGTCATGAAGCACTAGTCAACAGGCAAACAGTGCAGCCCAGGATCAGATGCTACAGAATGCAGCATCTGATTAGGGTCTCCACTGTTTGCAAATTATATTTTAGCCATTTTTCTCTAGGATTATCTATATGACATAGCCTGACATACCTATAATTGAAATTGGATTTTTCCAAAATATAGTGTTCGACTCTTCTAATATAGTGTTTGGGAGCTTATTCAGTCTAAAATGGGTTAACAGCCCGTATCCTGATGCTGATATAACAGTAGTTGAAAGTTTAGAAAGCCTAAGGTGCCAGCGTCTACACTGAAGTCTTCATCAGAGTAGCATTTCAATACTCCAGGTTAAAAACCTGCTTAACGCTTAGCATCCTGTGTAAAATTTTCAGCAGACAACATATTGAAATGTCATATACTGTTTTCTGGAAAAAAAAAAAGAAAAATATCACCAGTTTGTCATCTGCTGAATTAGCAAAAAAAAGTGGTAACTGTTAACCCTTGTCCTGCTGAATAAATTAAGATGCCGCACCCACTTCTAATTTTCAGCCAATCAAATTACTTAATCCGAATTGTTAATATAAATTCACATACTGAATGGCAAACAGTGCAGATCCAGATCAATTGGCTTCTTCAGAAGCCAAATGATCTGAATCTACTCTGTTTGCAAATGCAGGGTATATCCGGGCTCAGCAGGACTAGGGTTAAAAACCTAAAGACCACTACAACCTACAAAAGAGCTGATTACATTTTGGGACTGCTTTTGCTATTATTGAACAGCTCATTTCTGAAAAACAATTATCAAAGTATCTCATTCTTTGCAAGCAAGCCATCATGACCCAGACATACATAAATTAAGATGCCACGCCCACTTCCAATTTTCAGCCAATCAGATTACTTGATCCAGGTTGTTGATAAAAATTCACATACTCAATTACAAACAGTTCAGATCCAGATCAGTTGGCTTCTTCAGAAGCCAACTGATCTGGATCTACACTGTTTGCAAAGGCAGGGTATATCTGGGTTCAGCAGGACAAGGGTTAACATGGGGTGTAATATGTACCATATTTAATATAAACATATGGATACCTTAACACCTTACCATCTTTACCATAAAATATCTTTAGGATCAGTTTGATCCAGGTCCACAGTTTACCCTTATGCATTTCTCTGAATAGTTTGGCTAAATACTCTGAGTAATGGCTCCCCTGGAAATTTGACACACTAATAAAAATACAGGGCACAGGCCAATTTACTACTAGTGAAACTGACAGTTTTGATGGAAAGGAACATCCATCACTGTTCTTCTCTTCTGAAATGAGGTTCACCTAGTGGGGAAAAGAACACATATGCTACATCATATGACCTATCACGTGACCATAATGACCCAAACCAGACATACCTAATTTACGACTAATATTCCCACAGACTGGGCTGAACAAACAATGCAAACCAACATCAAACTGCTCATTTACACATCAAACTGCTCCTTTACACATCACTGCTCCTTTACATACCAAACAGGTCCTTTACAGATCAAACTGCTGTTTTATACACCAAACAGCTCCTTTATACACCAAACCACTTCTTTACTTACCAAACATGTCCTTTTTCACATGAAACTGCTGCTGCTTAACACACCACACATTTCCTTTACACACCATACACCAAACAGCCCCTTTACACACCAAACAGCTCCTTTGTACTGATCAAACAGCTCCTCTACATACCAAACAGCTCCTTTATACACAAAACAGCTCCTTTACACACCAAACAACTCTTATATATCAAACAGCTCCTTTACACACCAAACAGCCCCTTTGTACTGATCAAACAGCTCCTATACACACCAAACAGATCCTTTATACACAAAACAGCTCCTTTACACACCAAACAACTCTTTTATATATCAAACAGCTCCTTTACACACCAAACAGCCCTTTTGTACTGTTCAAACAGCTCCTTTATACATCAAACAGCCCCTTTATACAACAAACAGCTCCTTCAAACAGCTCCTTTATATATCAAACTGCTCCTTTATACCACCTAACAGCTCCTTTACACATCAAACAACCCTTTATACACCGCACAGCTCCTTTATAACCAAACAACTCTGTATACATTAACTTCTCCTTTACACATCAAACTGCTCCTTTACATATCAAACAGTTCCCTCACACATCAAACTGCTCCTTTACACATCAAACTGCTCCTTTACACATCAAACTGCTCTTTACACATCAAACAGTTCCTTCACACATCAAACAGCTTATTTACATATCAAACAGTTCCTTTCCACATCCAACTGCTCCTTTACACATCAAACTGCTCCCTTACACATCAAACTGCTCTTTACACACAAACAGTTCCTTTACACACCCAAAGTTCACCAGAGTTTCTGATGTGCACTCTTTTATTTTTGAATTGAGACAACCCATTGTTGCAAATAGGCATGTCAGTCAAAAAACAAAACAAAACAAAAAAAGAATGGCAAATAATGAAGATCCTAATGAAACCAGCCATTTCATATGAATCTACACTGTTTGCAAAGGTGTATGTTTTGATTTATAGAGCTGAAAGGGTTAAGTCACATCAATGGGCAGTTGATTGGACTTGTTCAAATTACATAGGGGTTAAGCTGTCTGAATTACATGGGTAAAAATGATAAATTTGATCCCTTTTTATTTCTCACAGCCTAATACATGAAACATAAGGTCTAAGATTAATGGTTCAATGTCCTGGAAATGCTGCAGTAATTGTTCCAATTAATCATATCTATCAAGAAAGTTTTTGCAGAAGATGAAAAGAGTATTTTTTATGTCTAAATGATACCAGAAGAAAAACAACAGCTGCCAGAGGACAGCCTATCTCACCTGGATGGCAGCATGTCTATCAATGGTACAGTGATAGTATACCAACAGTTTTAACTAAATTTGTCTTAAATATGATACAGACCTTAAGGTCAGTCACAGAGGTAGGGCAGCACCTGTAGTGGACAAAAACTTTGAACCAGTATCCAACATCAGTCCAAGTTTAAGTTTAAAAGGATATAGGTCTTTAGAAGGGGTAAATTAACCAAAAGAAACAACTAAAAATCCAAAATCTGTGACCTTGACCTCAATATTATTGGGGAGACGGAGATGGTAATGAATAAAACAGATTATAACAGATAAAACCCTAGTCCTACTGAACCCTGATTATGCCCTGCCTTTGCAAACAGTGAAGATCCAGATCAGTTGGCTTCTGCCAACTGATCTAGATCTACACTGTTTGCTATCTAGTATTTGAATTTATAACAACAGTACATACTGATCAAGTTATCTGATTGGCTGAAAATTGGAAGTGGGTGTGGCATCTTAATTTATTCAGCATGACAAGGGTTAATAGGCAATCAGGTGGAAAAACTTGAATATATTTAAACTTTAACTTATTTAGCCCAAATACTCAGACAGATAGGCGAGAGCAAAGTGTAGACCTGGAACAGATACAACAGAATATGGAATCTGTGGCAGAATATGGCATCTAATCAGGGTCTACACTGTCTGACATTCATCCAGCAGTTTTAAGACGTGTCAAGAATAAGTAAAAAGGATTTGTTAAAATTTTAGGACAAATATTGTAAGGAGTTAACCCTTGCCTTGCTGAATAAATTAAGATGCCACGCCCACTTCTAATTTCCAGCCAATCAGATTACTTGATCTGGGTTTTTGATAGAAATTCACATACTTAATGTCACATACTTAATGACAAACAGCGCAGATCCAGATCAGTTGGCTTCTTCAGAAGCCAACTGATCTGGATCTACACTGTTTGCTAACACAGGGCATGTCGTGTTACGCAAGAGAAGGGTTAAGGTGTCTCTCTAACACAGCGTAATACTGTGTACAAAGTTGTCCTAATATTTAGGGTAAATACCATATGAACCACGTCATGGGAAAAGAGCAGTTCTAGCATATGCCAACAGCAAAGGTTCAGGCAAGCCTGCGCTTCCGTACAGTCTTGCCAGAACCTATGCTGTTCGCTCATATAAGCAGTAAGCCAAAGGGAACTTCAGCCAAAGAACTAGACATGTCAATCTGATTGAAATCCGATCTTAATCTATTATAAGATCTGACAGTCATTGATCTGAGGTCATCTTCAATGACCCTGGAAAGTCCGAAATCTCTATTTTTAAGCGAACCAATCAAAACGCTTGTTACATACTCAATTTAGTTATCGAAAACAGGTCACACAAATAGAATGCTGACCTACTGTCAAATCAAGCTCGCTAAAATCGTCTTTCAGAACATCCGTGACCAACTTCAACTTATTCTCTGTGAGACGCAGTTTTTTATTTGAATGTTTCATTAATTTCTCCAATAGGTCGCTCATTTTTTGCTTTTGAATGAAAGAAAATCCACAGATAGCGCAAATGTCTTTTAAGAAATACAATTTCCTGGGCGTCATCATCTTGGTTCATTCTTCAGTTGTCATTAGCAACGACAGAGCAGTGCGCATGTCTCAGTCGCTTTCAGAATTCTGAAAGCGTGAATTTGACTGGTTCGAGGAAAGGTCATCAGAGATGACCCCTCATCGATGCCTGTCAGATGTTACTGTAGATAACAAAGTAAACATCGGATTTTAATCAGATTGCTAGACATGTGGACTTGCTAAGGGACTTGGCATGCACTCTGAAAGATTGATTCAACGGAGAGTCCGAAGAGCCTTTTTCTTGCACATTATGAAAACACGCCTATTCAAATATACTGAAAATTTTTCAACCAAAAAAGGAAAAATTTCAGATAAAAAATTCTGATATTTTTTGTATACCTGCTCAAAACACAGATTGTGAGTACTCATTAGAACTACCTCGGCAAGGCAGTTCTAACAAGTACCCACAAGCTATGTTTTTGAGCAGAAATAAGAAAAATAATGTACACCCCTGTAAGCCCCAGTTTTACGATATAAAGGGGGGTTTAAGGGGGTCAAAATTATATATGGTATATAGATATGTTTTGTGATGTTTAGACAGATGGCACAGGCTGATCTGTGTCTTTGCTAGCCACACAAGCAATGTTGTAGGCCCAAGCTCACATATAACATAAGGTCACTTTCATGATAATAGCAACTAGGGACCCCATTATTATCTATAACCTATCTATCATTTTCTGAACCATTTAACCCAACTGTTCCAGCTTCTCTTTCCAGGTGTATTCTCAATTCCAGGTTTTAATATTTCTACCATTCTATTTACCTTTCATGCATCCTCAAACCTCCAGATAACTACATTTGTACACTAGAATCTCTTAGTAAGTTAGTTCATTAGAAGACCATTTCGGATATAAGACGGTTTAAAGATGGACCCCACATTTATGGTCATTTTTCTATATAATCTATACATTTTTGTTTGGCTACACAAGATACAAAAATGAATATAGAAAAATGACTATTTATGGTCATTTTTCTATATAATCTATGCATTTTTGATTGGATACAACATGGTTGTTTAGCTAACAGTTTTTACTTTGGATCCCAGCAATAGTGTTATAAAGAGGCTGCAGTGTATGATGATGATTTAGTGTTTTATGTCCCTTTCAACATTATTTAAGTCATATTTATGATGCAATAATAATGAAAGGCTCTGTGCAATGTCATGAGATGAATTCACTTCTAGTGGGGTTATTATCTGCAACCTTGTGATATGACATCACGAAAACATACCTACGGTATATAATTTTGACCTCCGCACCCCATCCCCCCTCCACAAAAACCCCACTTTTATATAGTAAAACTGGGATTTACAGGGATATACATTATTTTTCTTATTTCTGCTCAAAACATAGATTGTGGGTACTCATTAGAACTGCCTTGCCGAGGCAGTTCTAACGAGTTAACAAAATCTATGTTTTGAGCAGAAATTTGAAAATTGAGCAGAAATATGAAAAATATCAGAATTTTTATCTGAAAAGTTTCAGTTTTTGGTGGTGAAATTTTCAATATATTTTGAAAGGGTGTATTTTCGTAATGAAATCAGAAGCACTAACTGCTTGGCCAGATCCTTTCCTTCCTGCAGATAACTATGCATTCATAGGAATATGCTGTCTACACCAAAATGTATGTTGTCGGATCTTGCCAAGATCACACTGAGATCCCCTAACATTATGTTTTTGTGGCAAGAAAAAAAACCAAAAACAATCAACACTTTTATCTCCAGTATCAATATTTTACATATCCAAGATACAGATGATTTGTCAAGCAAGAATATTTGATGAGAATTTTTTGATAATTTTCTCAATTTCTCCATAAAAAGCATATGTTGTGGGTACTCATTGGCAGTGCCTCCATGAGGTGCTTCTAATGAGTAACACAACATATATGTTTTTTATGGAGAACTGATCCTAGAATTATCTGATCCTGAGAATTATCTAGAAAAAATGATCCTAGAATTATCACCATATACTCCTCCCTAACAAGCCACCAGAAAATATCTACAGCCATGAGGTTGAACAAATAAAATACCTCTGGAAATATTATCCCTTGTCCTGCTGAGCCCGGATATACTCTGCCTTTGCAAACAGTGTACATCCAGATCAGTTCTGGATCTGCACTGTCTGCCATTAAGTATGTAAATTTATAGCAACTATTGGGATCGAGTAATCGGATTGGCTGAAAATTAGAAGTGGGTATGGCATCTTAATTTATTCAGCAGAACAGGGGTTATTATGCCAGTGTTATTCTACTAACAACAAAAAAGAGCTGTCAGAAGACATAACATCTTTTGAGAGATTGTCACTAAAGAAGTATTTTTATTAATGTATTATCCATCCATATACTCAGTATAATATCCAGTATAATATTCAGTATATTGCAGGGACCTGATCCCAGGCTTTGTATGGTTACAGAGAAACTGACCTGAACACAATTAGTGGATCTGAATTTTCTAAGTTCAGTGAAGCATGAAATATAGGCCAAGGCTAGATATAGATCCACCAGGAGCTACCGTATTTACCATATGTATTCGGACAGACTGGCCTGAGCAAACAGTATAGACCCAGATGAGACGCCGCAGAATGCGGCGTCTCATCTGGGTCTACACTGTTTGCCACTCATCCAGCAATTTTTAGACACAACATTGGGTAATGAATTGTACTGGTTCAAATTTTAGAACATATATGGTAAGGAGTTGAGGTGTCCAAATATTTAGGGTAAATACGGTAGTCACTCATGTGGAGGTACATGTGTAGTATCTCATAAACAGGCAACATTCTGAAATATTTCTTTTTTTATTTTTATGAGAAAATGGGGCTTCAATTTTCCTGTGAATTGTCTGCCTAGAAATGATCCACATGAAATGTCAATTTTAGGCTTTATTTTTTTTTCTGAGAAATAAAAACATCACATATTTTAGGACATCATGCTGTTTTGAAAAATTATGAGGACAGTTTAATTAAACTAAAATAATATCATGACTATAAAGGCTGGTCACTAGTGACCAGCCTTTATGATCTTGACATTAATTTGGTTTTATTTTAGTGGATTATCAAACAGGAATATGAGAAAAATATTTAGTCACTGGAGACTGGAGCCAGTCTATATATCCCTTTATCTGCATTGATCCTGACTGTGTTCTTTTTGGTGAACTAGGGCAACCTGCATGAGAACATAGAAACAACAAACCACTACTGTTCTGTATCAAGAGTAACCTCATTAAATTAAATTAATCATATTACAAGTCAGTAAGTGTGGGAGTCAGAGATATTTACAATCCCTCCTATTATTTGCCTCTATTAATAATGCAACAGCAGCAGACAACATTCTAAAATAATTGGTTGTTTTTTTGTTTTTGATTTTTTTATTCATTATTTTTCAGACAAAATTAGGATTGATACTTCATGTGAATCGTCCACCTTATTTTCTCTGAAACAATTAAAAAAAAATATATAAAATGTCGTCAGCTGAGGGATGTAACCTGAATACTCCAGGGTCCCCTTATTTGGAGCTATGAAGTTTGTTGTCTCCAAAATGTGGGAACTTCTGTAGTATCCTTCGTTTTACATGGGAAATTAAGCCTTTCTTTAAACAGTAATAAAAAAAAGACACACATCTGGGAAATGTCATGCAATTTTAAATGTTTTGTACCTCATTGTAGTAACATATCATACTGCATAGTGGAAACAGTGAAACCTGGGCTGCATTCAGAAGTGCAAAGGGATCAGGATCATTTTTTCCTGTATCTCTGTACACTTACAATGCTGTTGGCAGATTCAGCAGACAACAAACTGATGATATTTTTCTTATTTTTCCTAGAAAATAGGATCTGACACTTTGAAGTGTCAGACCCTATTTTCTAGGAAAAATAATAAAATACTTCAAAATGTCGTCTGCTGAAATTTCTACCCAGCATGCAAAGTGTTAATGATGAGCAACAGCAGGGGTATCCAGGGCCAAATGTTTGAGGGTATCTTTCACTGCTGAACACAGCCCTGTATAATAAGAAACCACCTCCGAGTACAAATGTGGTCTTTTAATACTTAGCATGCTGGGTAAAATGTCGTCTGCTGAAATGTTTACCCAGCATGCAAAGCATTAGCTTGTAGATTCTAAAGATACGTCAAATACCATATTTATCCTAAGCACTGTAACAGATGGGCTTAGATCAGATGCTGCAGAATGTAGTTTCTTGCACACCAGATAAGGGGATCCTGGATTAAACACTGGGATAGAAATTCTTATCCTACCCAGGGTAAGATAAAAATTCAGAATTCTCACATGTTTGATGTGCACTGGTTGTAATGGACATCAGGTATGCCATCGTTAAAGTTTACATCAATGAACATAATGATGTCATTAAACCCACAGTAATGTCATCACAATATGCATGGCAGACGTCAGCAATTGAAGCGACTGCATTATTAAAAAAAATCTACATTCAGAAATGAAAGGTGTGCAAGAAAAAAGAATCTATCATGGGTGTGATTGGTAGATTGAAAAATCAGTCCCTCGCGATAACTGTCTGGCACCACTCGGCAAGCCTCGTGATGCCAGACGGTGATCCTCAGGACAGGTTTTTCTATCTTCCCCTCACACCAATAATAGATCCTTCTAGTCTGATTGGCATCTACACAGTTTGCCACTCATCCAGCAGTGTTTAGACACAACTGCAGAAAGTAAAATGGACTGTTCAAATTTTAGAATACCGTAATCTACCTAATTACTGCACATACCCCTATAAGCGCACAGTCAAGCCATACCATTGTCTTCAGATTATTTATAGCCAGTGTACTTTTGTTTACTTCTTTATAAAGACATATGTTGTGGGTACCCATTTGAATTCCATCGACTTGTCGATGCAATTCAAATGAATACCCACAACATATGCTTATATAAAGAAAATGAGAAAAACATAATACAAAAACATCACATGAGCTGATCTTTGTTTAAGTGTACCCTAAGTATACGTGGATACACAAGTTTTCCCAGTAATTTTGAAAAATCTAAGCACACAGTGTGTTAGTTAGGTCAAATACGGTAAGTAGGGTAAGGAGTGAACATTGCTCCAGCTAAGAAAGGGTTGGGTTTTTTTCGCCAAAAAGTATGGATATATTAATTTTCTTATTTCTGCATGAGCACCTATGTTGCTGGTACTCATTAGAAGCCCTCACTGAGTACCCACAACATATGTTTCCATGGAGAACTAAGAGAAATGTTTACCTGATACCATAGTTCTTAATTAGGCACTGTTTTCA
Organism: Anodontia alba; assembly: GCA_964016985.1. Taxonomy (NCBI): domain Eukaryota; kingdom Metazoa; phylum Mollusca; class Bivalvia; order Lucinida; family Lucinidae; genus Anodontia; species Anodontia alba. The sequence goes on along the minus strand of OZ024824.1, from coordinate 94,236,167 downwards.
AACAAAAAGTATCTGTATTTTTCTTACTTCTCAATGAAAAACATATGTTGTGTGTACTCAGTGAGGCACTTCTAATGAGTCCCACAACATATGTTTTTGCCAAGAAATAAGAAAAATATTTACCTGATACCCCCTCTTATCTGGAGCTATGATCTCAATATTTAACCTTTACCACTCTCTAGGCATTTTCAGCAGATGACAAATTTGATATTTTTCTTATTTTTCCCAGAAACCAGGATTTGACATTTCATGCAAATTGAATTTGCATGAAATGTCAAATCCTGTTTCCTGAGAAAAATAGAAAAACTATTTCAAAATGTCTGCTGAAAATTTTACCAAGAGTGCTAAGCATGTAGATCTAAGTAAAAACGGTCTGTATACCTTAATATTGTCATGACAGTAGGTCTTCGGCTCTGCTGTGTCCCAAACTGTGACCATATATTCCAATACCATGTCTCTTCAATTTCTTTTCTATATTCCCAGGTGTATACAAGACACATACATAAGATTCCTTGCTAAAGAAAACATCCACTAATCACTTTCCCCAATTACTGGTCTTTTAACTGGATAATTCAATTTACTCCAAATTTAAGTACCAGGTCACTTTTTTTTTCTTATTTTTCTTTCTTATTTTTTTTTTTTTTTTTTATTTTGAAAATTAGGAAACTTCACAATAGAATAGCTATTGATTCCCTATGTCATGGTGACTAATGTTCTCCTAAATTTGTTGGATAATCACCAAACTCCTTTCTAAATCAAAGTTAATATCCCTAAAAGGAATATAAAAACTACAGACATTCAGAAATCCATCTCTGTTTAATAAAAGCACACATCAAAGCACATAAATTTTGTTCTGTAATTCTGTCAACATAGTCCACTTATTCCACTAGCCATAATCCATTGATGATCAGACTACAAATAGGAAAATCTTGACAAAATCTGAGATACTGGGAAGGGGGAAAACAATCCAGAGAAGCAGGTCTCCAAACAACCAGACTCCAAACAACCAGGCTATTTTCATTTCTCAAACAAAAAATATGAAAAAAATGCTGGGACATCTCACTAGAATTGTCTATTCAAGACAATACTAATGTGAGAAATTCCTGCTATATCTAACAACAGGAAAATAAGAATAAATGTCAATCTTAGAACTCATCTAAAACCCTGACAAATGATTGTTTCGAATCACTAGAGTACCAGATAAGACAATACCAGTAAAGTTGATTTTGGGGTATTTTTGTACCACAACATACATTCTGAATACCCATAAGAATTGCTTCATTGAAGAAATTCTAATGAGTGCCCATTATACAGGTTTCAGTGCAGCAAAAGAAAAAGAAAATGCTTTAAGAAACATGATTTAGATAGGACATGTTTTTCAACAAAAATTTTCTGATATTTTTCTCTATCTCCATTAAAAACATAGGTTGTTGGAATTGCCTCAGTAAGGCAATTTTAATGAGTACCCACAACCTATGTTTTCATGGAGAAATATGAAACCTATCTAAATGGATACTCCACTTTTCAAAATCTAAAGTATTTCAAATGTTTTTTCTGGAGCCCTGAGTGTCAGATTGGATCCAGAGCATGGAGGGAAATAAGCATAATGAATCTCTGAGAATGGTCTAAAATTCCAATAGAAATGCATGAAGATTGACTGACAGAGAAATTGACACCAGTTGAGGAAATCTTCAAACTGATAAAAATGTTTAATTCCAATTATTTTGTCAGATATCATCAGCTTCTAAGTACTGTGAATGTGAGGACCAGGAAGGGAAAAAACTGCATGTACCCTAAATAATCAGATAGCAGATCCTTGCCATATTTATCCTAAAATATGAACAAGGTCATTTGGCTATAAGGTGTTGTGTCAGAGCTCCACATAAGTGGAGTATCTCAATACATTAAGGATTTTTCTTATTTTTCCATAAAATCAAGGAGAAATTACAAAAACACGCCTATTCAAATATACAGAAAAACATCACCTCCAAAAACTGAAAATTTTCAGATAAAATACTTATATTTTTCATATTTCTGCTTAAAACATAGACTGTGGGTACTCGTTAGAACCGCCTTGGCATGACAGTTCTAACAAGTACCCACAATCTATGTTTTTTCAGCAGAAATAAGAAAAATAATGTATACCCCTGTAAACCCCAGTTTTACTATATACATTGATTGTATAAGTAGGGTTTTTAAGGGGGTCAAAATTATATGGGAATGTTTTCTTGATGAATAAAAAAAAATATAAATACTTTTCAGTGGCATAAAGCACTTCATCTGAAATACCCTAAGTATTGAGACAGACAGGCATTCACAAACAGTGTAGACCCAGATCAGATGCTGCCAAACGCAGCATCTGATCAGGGTCTACACAGTTTGCCATACATACAGCAATATTTCAGACACGTCAACAGGTAGTAGAATAAGCTATTTCAAATTTTTGGACAAATATGGTAAGTAGATAAGGTGTCCCAATACTAAGGGTATAATTATTATATGGTACAAATGTCTAAAAATTGCTGAATATATAGAGTAATTATCCCCGTGCTTTTCGAAGAAAAAGTGGAGATACTGTTATATACCCTGTCCGTCTGTCTGTCCACCCGTACATCCATCTGTAATGTCACACCATTGCTCATAGACCATGTAAGCTAGAATCTTAAAACTTTCACAGGCAAAAGCCCTATGTATGAGGACTGGAGGAACGCATTTGGAATTTTGATGTGCGCGGAGATATGCAATGGTGCTGGCGCAGGGATATGTGATTGCTGTCACCATCCACTTGCTCTAGTTATGGTATGGTAAATTGGGTAGGCATAGCTCCAGATAAGGTAATTTATTCAACCAAAAAGTAATGACATTTTTATTAACCCTTGTCATGCTGAATAAATTAAGATGCCACGCTCACCTCCAATTTTAAGCCAATCAGATTATTTGATCCAGGTTGTTGATATCAATTCACATACTCAATGGCAAACAGTGAAGATTCAGATCAGTTGGCTTCTTTAGAAGCCAACTGATCTGGATCTACACTGTTTGCACAGGCAGAGTATAGTGGAGGTGCTTCTAATGAGTACCACAATACATGTACATGTTTTTCATGGAAAAAGAAGAAAAATATTATTGGCTATCCATCTCTTATCTGGAGCTATGGTAGTGCTTATTTTCCCACAGCCTATCATTTTTTATCAGACAAGACAGATAAAGTAAATGTAAACTTAGAGTGCTGTAGGTGACAAATATTATTGTCTGCTAAATTTACTCACAGCAAATTAAACCTTCAACACACTAGCGACCAATGATCAAATGTCAAAATAATGGGTTACTGCAACCTAATGCAACAAATTAACTTCACAAAATATACAAACAGACAAAATTTGGCAAACCTAGGTTTTACAGGATATGAGATTTGCACTTCAACCATATAATGTTGGTCAAATGTCAAAATACAGGTTACAGTGAACTACTAATGGTATGTTGCATATTAACTTCACTAAATGTACCCATACATAAAATTTGGTGAAAGGAGATTTTTTTTTTTCTCAAATGTAGTTCAAATGTCAAAATACAGGTCACAGTGCATATATTTCTGAAAAGTAGGTCACTGTGACCTACTGACTTGGAGGATGACCTTGACTATCTGGACTTTCACATTCAATGAACAAGAAGGAAAGTAGCTTTCCAATCTTTGCTGATTCAGGAAATTAGGCAAGCAATAATGAGGAAAACCAGGTTAAAATAATATATGCCTACAATCTATCAGTTTAAAGCAAATAATTTTCTTCCAAACACCTGTTTCAACACCTAGAAATTGAAACCAAAGCCAATCAACTTCAACTACAGATCAAAACACCTGCTCACTCAGTTTAATTAAAACAATTAAACATTATACTGCTCAAAAAAAGTTTAAACTTTACCTCCATGTGATTTATTAATCATGTCCAATCATATCCTTTAAGAAATAATTTACACTTCACTATTCCATAATTAAAAGGGAGACAACTTTTGTGACTTCCTTTTTGCTTTCCTGCACATCAAGTTCCTTCTGAAAAGGTCTCTGTTCTAAAAGGAAAGAATTTGCTCACACAGGGTGCAAATTCTTTCCTTTAAGAGTAGACCCCCTTTTTTAAAAGGGAACCAAAACAGTTTTGAAAGAGTTGCCATCCCTTGAAAGTGTATTCACCTCCTTAACCTTTGGCAATAGCAACAGCTGACGAATGTGTGCTGTTTTTTTGTTTGTTTTTTTTTTTTCCTTCAAAACTTGGTTTCACCTAAAAATTTATTCAAACTGTCTCTAATTTGCATGATTTTCAAGAATATTTAAAAATAAGCAAAACATATTTGAAAACAAAATCCACCCATGTTTAAATTCTGCGGGTTAAAGTTTGATATTTTTTATAGACATTGCATTCTCCAGTTCAGCAATTCATTCCTTATTAGATGACAATATTGATATTTTTTGTTTCTCCTAATATCTCCACGAAAAACGTGTTTCGGAATCTCATTACAATGTCAACACCTCCAAGTTAAATCACTCTGACATGGAAATCTTTACCTCCCTTCTCCTTGGTGGCTACTCTTAAAGAAAAGAATTTGCTCCCAGAGAGAGAAAATTCTTTCCATTAAGTGTAGCCCCAATTTCTAAACTTTATAAACATGTGGAAGGCAACTTCCTCTTAACAATGGTGATCTCCCTTTGCAAAATGGTGGCAAAAGCTTTCTGGTGTATTATATCAATAATAACATAACAAAATTCCAGAATATACCTATATATTTTCATTGAGAGTTAAGAATTTCTTTAGTCTGCTTACATGGAATCTGGTCTATTACATAATCCAGTATCATGTAACCCTTAAAGGGTAATCACAACTGCAGCAGACGGCTTTTTTTTTTCATTTTATTTTTTTTCTATTTTTCATAGAAAATAAGTCTGCTTAGCAGATGATTCACATGAAATGTCAAGACTTATTTTCTATGAAAAAAAAAAAAAATGTTAGAATGTTGTCAGCTACAAATTTTGCTTGGCCCTTTAAGAGTTAAACACCAAACAGTGACACTCCTGTTTCACATTTTGTATCCAAATTTCTGGTCCCATTCGTGAATCACAATCAAAACTAAGTATTTACCACTAAAAGCATATCCGTCTTTGAAAACACGATCTAAAACTTTTGCTTTCTCCACTTACTCATGTTTGTTAATCATAAAATTCTGTATTGTAAAGGAACTCTGTTCCATAACAAAAGCCAGTAGTATACTTTGATTTTCTGCTATTTCTCAATATTGCAGACAGATGCTGGAGACTGTCCAAACGAATAATTAGTCGGTTAAAGTGCCATACAGAAATATTAGCAGATGTCACGTCAAAATATTTTTTCTGAGAAAATAGGTCTTGGCATTTGATGTGAATCATCTTGATGATTCACATGAAATGCCAAGACCAATTTTCTCAGAAAAAAAAATGAGAAAAATTCCACAAATTTGTTGTACACTAGTTTTGTGGTAAGCAGACTCGGGATTAGTAGCTTGTTAGGTAGGAAATAGTATTGAACATCATATTACAAGTAAAGATCATATCTCCAGATAGATCATTCTTTTTGACCAAAAAGTATCGATATTTTTATTTCTCCAGGCAAACATACATTGTGGGTACTCACTAGAAGCGCCTCAGCAAGGTGCTTCTAATGAGTACCCACAACATATGTTTTCGAAGAGAATTAAGAAAAATTTTACCTGCTACCCCTCTTATCTGGAGCTGTGAAAGATATAGATTTCAACAATATTTCTGACTGCTATGTTTGTACTATAGACCAAATTATGTTTTGGTTCACAAACTGGTCATGATCCAGCACAGCAATTATTTTAATGATTGCACCAAGCAAAAAGGGTCTTTCTATCATATGAGAATGACAATCTCTGAGGACAATCTAGGTCAGCCAACTCATGATTGCACCAAGCAAAAAGGGTCTTTCTATCATATGAGAATGACAATCTCTGAGGACAATCTAGGTCAGCCAACTCATGATTGCACCAAGCAAAAAGGGTCTTTCTATCATATGAGAATGACAATCTCTGAGGACAATCTAGGTCAGCCAACTCATGATTGCACCAAGCAAAAAGGGTCTTTCTATCATATGAGAATGAAAATCTCTGAGGACAATCTAGGTCAGCCAACTCATGATTGCACCAAGCAAAAAGGGTCTTTCCATCATATGAGAATGACAATCTCTGAGGACAATCTAGGTCAGCCAACTCATGATTGCACCAAGCAAAAAGGGTCTTTCTATCATATGAGAATGACAATCTCTGAGGACAATCTAGGTCAGCCAACTCATGATTGCACCAAGCAAAAAGGGTCTTTCCATCATATGAGAATGACAATCTCTGAGGACAATCTAGGTCAGCCAACTCATGATTGCACCAAGCAAAAAGGGTCTTTCTATCATATGAGAATGACAATCTCTGAGGACAATCTAGGTCAGCCAACTCATGATTGCACCAAGCAAAAAGGGTCTTTCCATCATATGAGAATGACAATCTCTGAGAACAATCTAGGTCAGCCAACTCATGATTGCACGAAGCAAAAAGGGTCTTTCCATCATATGAGAATGACAATCTCTGAGGACAATCTAGGTCAGCCAACTCATGATTGCACCAAGCAAATAGGGTCTTTCCATCATATGAGAATGACAATCTCTGAGAACAATCTAGGTCAGCCAACTCATGATTGCACGAAGCAAAAAGGGTCTTTCCATCATATGAGAATGACAATCTCTGAGAACAATCTAGGTCAGCCAACTCATGATTGCACCAAGCAAAAAGGGTCTTTCCATCATATGAGAATGACAATCTCTGAGGACAATCTAGGTCAGCCAACTCATGATTGCACCAAGCAAAAAGGGTCTTTCCATCATATGAGAATGACAATCTCTGAGGACAATCTAGGTCAGCCAACTCATGATTGCACCAAGCAAAAAGGGTCTTTCCATCATATGAGAATGACAATCTCTGAGGACAATCTAGGTCAGCCAACTCATCACCAGTCCTATCAAACCCTATCCAATGTGAAAAATAGGTCTTAGAATGCCCTGATGTTATGTATACAAAAATGCCTTGAAACTGATCAGACTGTGCGGGTGTGCAGGCTGAACTGAGTCTGGACATTTCCAATAATGTTCAGCAGGTATAGCTTATTTGACCACTAGATCAGAGCTGTATCAAACTGAACTCGAGTCATGCAAGAAGAAAACCAACCTAATGCCAAATACAATTTAGCACAGCTCTAGATAAGGGGCTTACTTTTAACCAAACTTCCTATTTCTCCACATAAACATATGTATTGGGCGCTCATTAAAAACTGAAACCTTGTGCTTATATGAGTGCCGTAATAACCCTAAGTATTGGGACAGATAGGCCGTTGCAAACAGTGTAGACCCAGATCAGACGCCACTGAACACGGCATCTGATCAGGGTCTACACTGTTTGCCATACATATAGCAATATTTAAGACACATCAAGAGGTAGTAGAATGGACTATTACAAATTTAAGGACAAGAATGGTATGTAGATAAGGTGTCCCTATTATACTTGGGGTTATTTTGGTACATGCAACAAATGTTTTCATTGAGAAGTAAGAAAATCCTTATTTGGATACCTCTCTTATCTAGAGCTAAGTAGCAAAGACCCAGATCAGCCTTCTTAGTGCCTTTGCTGTTCATATATCCATCGTTCCAGATAAGACAAGTTTTTTTGCAATCGAAAATTGATATTTTTCTTATTTCTCCATGAAATCATATGTTGTGGTGCTCATCAGAAGCGCCTCACCGAGGCGCTTCTAATGAGTACCCACAACATATGTTTTCCTGGAGAAACAAGAAAAATATTCTGTGGATCTGGAGCTATAAATTATGACATCTGAATCTTTTAGACTAATTATAATTAGCCTTTACAGTGATGGAAAGATGGTTCATTTTAAGATGGTTTCTGATATGATGGTTTAAAGGTGGACCCCAAAACAAAAATGCATAGGAAATATAGAAAAATGACCACTTATGGTCATTTTTCTATATAATCTATACATTTTTGTTTGGATACAAGACTGTTGTTTCGCTAACACAGTTTTTACTTGGGATCCCAGCAATAGTGTTATCAAAAGGTTGTGGTGTATTTTTTTGTTTCCCAGAAAATTGGCATGAAATCTCAAATGCTATTTTCTTGGAAAAATAAATTAAAACAAACAATTTTCAATGCAATATTTGTGTTTGCTGATTTTCTCCAGATAGTGCTAAAGGTTAAACAGCCAAGGCCCAGACTAAACTGTGTGGGTGACATTAGGATGGTTCAGACTTTTGTTGCATGCAACCAGCCAATATATAAGCTACAGGTAAAAGTGACAGCTAGACAACTGTTTTCCATTTCTAGTATTTTCTACTTGAAATCTTTATTATTGTCAATACTCATTAGAATAGCCTCCATGCATGAGGTGGTTCTAATAAGTACTTAGAACATGTGTCTTCATGAAATCAACACTTTTGGGTCATAAAGGTCATCTTATCTGGAACTATGACCAGTGTATGTCATATTTTCCCATGATGCCATTGAAATGTAACGTGCCCAAGGGCTTATGAAGTTGGCATGTGCCAGGTTTCATTCAACTCAATTCCTTACTTCTGCTTCATTAAATTCTGACAGTATGAACCAGACAGACAGGGGCATGAAATGAACACTGGTAGTCATTCCCGTCCCTGAAAATGTACCTTTTGGGATCTCAAAAACCTTTAACCTGCTGAATTTATATAGCAGCTGGTGACAATTTAATATATATAAACCCCGATGCCCTGGTATCTGGGAACATTTCTTTGACCTCTAGACCATTAAGGTTCCAACATCCCTATATAATGTTCCCACAAACCAGGTACTTATGGAAAAACCCTCTATGTAATATATTTATACGTTCCCAAATACCATTTTATTATTGTTTATATACAAAAGAAAAATAACATCATGAAGTATATCCAATTAACTATAATATTCCCAACCGGGTATATTTGTAACTCATCAGGGGAATCAACATTAGCAATATGGCCTAAAATATGGCAACATTACTTAGTAACAATAAAAACGTGTACATAGTATACAAAGTTAAACATCATAGCGTCCAAACGAAGTAATTAGTCTTTGTTAAGTTTGAGGTTAAATATTTTCATGAAGTACTTTTCTTTAGATAACCTCGTTGAATCATCATTGTTATGAAATTTGGAAAAAGGAAAAATGGAAAATTTAGGATTTGTACAAGGGCACTGCTCTAAATGAGAACTCAGAGTAATTGTCTTATTGATGGGTCCCTGATTTGTTGGTCATGAACTGTCTGTTTGTTACAAAGATTGTTTCCCGTCTGTCCATATATATATATATATATATATATATATATATATATATATATATATATATATATATATATATATATATATTCAGATTATGAAAATAAAAATTAATAAGTTGACATGACATGCAAGTATGTCTCCATGGTTTAACTGTCTCCAAGGATTTAGACAACTTGTATGAACTGTGAAGTTTCTGTGGAAAATAAGACATATGCAAGCATATTTTGCCTACAGGAGGCCAAAGGTTCAGTAAAACTGTTTACCAAAATATTTTAATAGTGAAAAACTAAAAGCATTACCACACTTACCCTAAATATCCAGACACCTTACCAAACTTATCCTATATTTTGAACATGTCAATTAAACTGCACAGTTTGATGTACCTGAAAACTGTAGGATGAGTGGCAGAGAGTGTAGGCCCTGATCACATATCACATTCTGCAGTGTCTGATCTGGATCTACACTGTTTGCTCAAGCCTGTCTGTTTGAATACTTTGGGTAAATAAGGTAACTTTTTCCCTTTAGCATAACAGCTCAATAAGGCTCTGTACTGACAAAGGTTTTTTTTTGTTTTTTGGGGGTTTTTTTTGAGCAAAAGTTCTTTTAAAAAAAAAAGCTAATAAAGCTAATTCAAAAATAACCAGTTTGCAATCATTAAAGCACCATTTTTACTCCAGCTTAATTAATCTAAACAACCATTTTTTCATTGTTCCGAAGTATGTCACAAAAAAGCCATTGCATGATATTAAAATATTTGCAAAAAACAGTAAAAACAAATGAAGTCCATTAATTAATGTTTCTCCAGAGAAAACTGAACTTGTTCTGGTTTGATTTTTAAGTCAGCAAAAGTGACATTAAATTGTACTGACAGTTGCAGGTACTGTACAGTAACTCAACAAAATTGTTGCTCATCAAGTCCATTTATATGAAAAAAACTGCTCTGTACTGTACTGTACTCTACTGTAATGTAATGTACTATACTGATCTATATTATACTATACTATACTATATTGTTCTGTTCTGTAATGTACTGTCATGTACTGTATGATATTGTACTATACTATACTGTACTGTACTGTACTGTTTGTTTGTGTTGAGGTTTTAAGGCCCATTCAACCCAATGGGGTCATGTCGAGCGTGGTCAGTTTACCTAACCACACGTTTACTGGGCAGACTTAGTCCTCTAAGCGGTTAACCAGTATTGTGCACATTCTTTCACCAGAAACTGACAACTGCCCTTCTTGAATCAGCGGAAGGGAGAGAAAGACCTTAGAAAATATTTCATGATCAATCTCCACGAAAGAATGTTGCTGACCTCAGCGGGGGTTGAACCCACGACCTCCTGGTCTCCAGTCGGACGGCACATCCAACTGAGCCACAGAGGCCGGCTGTACTGGATTGTACAGTACAGTAGAGTATAGTACAGTACAGTTTAGTACTGTATAAGACTACAGTCCATTACAGTACAGTGTAGTACAGTACAGTTTAGTTCAGTATAATACAGTACAGTATACTACAGTACAGTTTAGTACAATATAATACTGTACTGGATTGTATTATATTGTACTAAACTGTACTGTAGTATACTGTACTGTACTGTATTATACTGAACTAAACTGTACTGTACTACACTGTACTGTAATGGACTGTAGTCTTATACTGTACTAAACTGTACTGTACTATACTCTACTGTACTGAACTAAATTGTACTGTATTAAACTGTACTGTACTATATGGTATTATACTGTATTAAACTGTACTGTACTGTACTATACTGTACTGTACTGTACCATATTATACTGTACTAAACTGTACTGTACCATACTGTTCTGTACAGTACTGGATTGTACTGTTTTATACTGTATTAAACTGTACTGTACTGTACTGTGTTGTGCTGTACTTTAAAGCTGAACCAAGATTCTGATTTTGCTTTTTTTTAAACTTTAAATATAAAAATTTTCACTGTAAATCCTAACATGTATAGTATAATTAATGGGAAGCTCTGATGATTGGAAGGGAAATTTCAAACTGCTAGATGATCATGAAAATCTATACCGCAACAAATCTTTGAAGCTTTGACTTTCAGTCTGTAACAAAGCAACACCTACAGGGTGTTATAATACAGATAGATAAACATCTAAGTCAATTATCGGACAATAGTAACTTTCATAACAACAAGTAAAATAACACTGATCACGCTATGGGCAAATTCAGTAGACAACAAACTGAAGATATTTTCTCTTTTTTTTTCCCAGAAAATAAGAGTAGACATTTCATGCAAATTGTCTTTAAAGGAGACAAACTGCATGAGATGTAAATTCTATGTTCTGGTGAAAAAATAAGAAAAATATTTTAAAATTCCGCGTCTGCTGAAATTTTTATCCAGCATGCTGAGTGTTAACCCTTGTCCTGCTGAATAAATTAAGATGCCACTCCCACTTCTAATTTTCAGCCAATCAGATTACTTGATCCTAACTGTTGCTATAAATTCACATACTAATGGCAAACAGTGCAGATCCAGATCAGAAGCCAACTGATCTGGATCTACACTGTTTGCAAAGGAAGGGCATATCTGGGTTCAGCAGGACAAAGGTTAACCAGAATGCTGATGCCACCAGCATAGTAATTACAACCATCATTGTCCCAGCTCCAGATAAAGCACAGTTTTTCATCAAAACATACTGATATTTTTTTTTTATTATTATCATACTATATTTTCCATGAAATCATGCAGAGATTTTCTCCTTAAAGCACTTGACCAATTACCCAGGACATATGTCGTGGAGAAATAAGAGAACTATTTGTTTGGCCACCCCTCTTATCTAGAGCTATATGACTGTTACTGTGAATCACAGCTCTTGATAAGGTACTTTTTTTCAATCCAAAAGTATTGATATTTTTCTTATTTCTCCACGAGAACACACATTGTGGGTACTTATTAGAAGCGCCTTGCCGAGGCGCTTCTAATGAGTACCCACAACATATGTTTTCGTGGAGAAATAAAAAAAATGTTTACCTGATACCCACTCTTATCCAGAACTATGATAAATAAAAGGATAACATCTGCTCTGAACAGATGTACCAATTTTATCATTATATGACGTATCAGTCAGCCATCATCTTTCAGTTAAAGCTAAATAATTATATACTCTATATTTAATTCCTTCTATACTAATATCAAACAGTTTGAAAAATTCCTTGTGACTGATGACTCCTTTGTGACAGTGCAGATTACGTACCATATTTTATATGATACTGTGCTAAGTTACTCAGTATCAATGAAGCAAAGTGCCTGTGTTTTAAACTATTTCATTTGACTACTAGATCATACATCTAAAAAGAGGTGATGGTTGAATGGCAAACACAGTTGCAATGGGTCTACTCTGTTTGCTCAGATCTGTTTGTCCAAATACACTAGGTGCTCTTTATAAGACAGTTCATTATAACGCGGTTTTGAAAATAAGACAGTTTCTCTTGCTTCTCTTGCTGAACATGACATGCCCTGTCTTAGCAAACAGTGTAGATCCAGATCAGTTGGCTTCTGAAGAAGCCAACTGATCTGTATCTACACTGTGTCATTAAATATGTGAATTTCTATCAAAAACCCAAATTAAGTAATCTGATTGGCTGGAAATTAGAAGTGGGCATGGCATCTTAATTTATTCAACAAGGCAAGGGTTAAGATAGACCCCAAAAGTGTTGTATCCAAACAAACATAATATAACATACTGACACTTTTTACGGGACAGGCTTAGTCTTCTAAGTGTGCCAGTAACTGACAACTGCCCTTCTTGACTCAGTGGAAGTGAGAGAATGACTGTATCAATGTTTTCACAATCAATATCCATGAAAGGTATGTGGCCGAGCTGAGATTTGAACCTGCAACTCCTGGATCTGCATTCAGACATGCTATCAACTGCACTATGGAGCCCTGATCAGATAAAGTTGCAATAGATCTACACTATTTGCTTAGGCCTGTCTGTCTAAATACTTCGAATAAATACAGTAAGGCCAGAGGGTTTTTATCTTTAGCTTTTACAGGAGATTTCTTAAAAAGTTGTTATCGGGAGGGAGGAATAATAATAAAAATATGAAAAAGCTTGGATTGATGAAATAAAGTAACTTTTTAACAAAAATATATGTAAATATGCAATATTTCAGCCGGTTGGGATATAAAAAAAAAAAAAAAATTGAAACCAATTTTTTTTTTTTTTTCTGGAGAGGCTAAATTCATATGGTAGATTCTTCTATAAGCCTATAAATAAACAAGAGGGCCCTGATGGCCCGTCATCTGAGTATCATAGCACTAAGAGAAACTGACCTAGAGATCATCAAGACAAACATTCTAACCAAGATTCAAGATGATTACAAAAACAACTAAAACAATGTAGTACACCTAATGGACCTTAAAATATAGGTCAAGGTGAAATATGGATGACTGCACTCAAGAGGCCATGCTAAGATGTATGCATGTGCCAAGTATTACTGTTGTAGAACCAATAATTACTGAGAAACTGACCTAAACGCAAAAACGAAGTCAACAGACTGTGAAATATAGGTCATATGTGACCCAGTTCCAACTTGACCGAGAAATCATCAAAACAAACATTAAGATTCATGATGATTACTTCAACAATATGACCTCTACCATCTTAACAAGGTTTTCCACTGATTTGGCCTGGTGACCCACTTTTTGACCCCGTCACCCAGTTTCGAGCTTGACCTATAAGTCATCAAGACAAACATTTTTTAGCAAGATTCATGATGATTACTTAAAAAATGTGACCTCTAGGTGTTAACAAAATTTTCATCTGATTTGACCTGGTGACCTACTTTTTTACCCGAAGTGACCTAATTTCAAACCTGATCTAGAAATCATCAAAACAAACATTTTGAACAAGAGTCATGATGATAACTTCAAAAAATGTGACTTCTAGTCTTAATAAGGTTTTCTTTTGATTTGGCCTGGTGACCTACTTTTTGATCCCAAGTGACCCAGTTTCCAATCTGACCTAGAAATCATCATGACAAACAAATTGAGCAAGATTCATGACAATTACTTAAAAAAATGAGACCTATAGAGTGTTAACAAGGTTTTCCTTTGATTTGGTCTGAAGACCTCTTTTTGACCTCAAATGACCCAGTTTCAAACCTGACCTAGAAATAATCAAGACAAATCTAGAAATCATCAAGACAAACATTTTGAACACAATTCATGATGACTATTTCAAAAATGAGACCTCTAGAGTCTGAATAAGGATTTCCTTGATTTGGTCTGGTGACCTAGTTTTTGACCCAAAGTGACCCAGTTTCGAACTTGACCTATAAATCGTCAAGACAGATGTTTTGAGCGAGATTCATGATGATTACTTCAAAAATGTGACCTGTAGGGTGTTAACAAGGTTTTCCTTTGACTTGGCCCGGTGACCTAGTTTTTGAACCCAAGTGACCCAGATTCAACCTAACCAAGAAAGTCATCAAGAAAAATATTTTGAGCAAGATTCATGATGATAACTTCAAAACTGTGACCTCTAAAGTGCTAACAAGGTTTTCCTTTGATTTGGTCTGGTGACCTACTTTTTGACCCTAAGTGACCCAGTTTTGAACCTGACCTAGAATTTATCAAGACAAACTATTTGAGCAAGATTCATAATGATCACTTCAAAAATGTGACCTCTACAGCGTTAACAAGGTTTTCCATTGATTTGGCCTGGTGACCTATCTTTTACCCAAACTGACCCAGTGCTGAACTTGATCTAGATTTCACAGAGGCAAATATTCTAAGTAAATTTCATTAAGATCGGGTCAAAACTGTGACCTCTAGAGTGTTATCAAAGTAATAGCTGATGATGGAGGACAAACTACGCACTGCAGATGATGAACAGAGTGTGATCACAACAGCTCATGCTGAGCATTTGTTCAGATGAGCTAAAAACTGTGGCCTAACTGTGTACAAAATCTAGGTAGAAATGGAAGCCAGTGTAAAAACAGTAGTAAAACAGACAAATCCTGTATCATTCATCAATCAAATTATTCAATTACAAAAGGCATTTAATGGGTTTCCCAGGTGGAGTATGAACCTGAAAGGGCTGTAATAACAGCTCCTGTTATGTGGCACACTTCTTTGATTAGCTGGGGATATCAGGCTGTCAAAACCTATTTACATTAACAAATCTAAGAAATAAAACATCAGATATTTTTTAGAGAAGATCCACAGTTAATGATAAGCTGGAAATTTTTTTTTATTTTTCTTATTTTACCCAGAACAAAGACTTTGACATTTCATGCCATTTGTCTTCTAAGGAGACAGTTTGCATGAAATGTCAAAGTCTATTTTCTGGGAAGAATTAGAAAAATATCATCAACTTGTCAGCTGTTGAATCCACCCTGAGACGTGGTAAAGGTTTAATATTTAGGATATTTTTTTAGCATAAAGACATTCCTAATGAAAACTTGGAAGGCGCCCACAAGAAAATTTCAAATTATCCTTTGATTACAGCCTTTTTCTGGAGAAATGAACCCTTAGAGCACAAAAGCAAAATTATAGCAGATGGCATTCTGATTTTTTTTTTTTTTACTATTTTTTTTAGAGAAAATAAGACCTGGCATTGCATGTGAATCAGGCCAGAAGGAGAAACACTTCTCTCTGTTTTCAGAACCTAGGCTGGGCCCTAATTAAATACCAAGCCCTATTTTCTCAAACAAATCAGAAAAGTATGATAAATGAATGAATATACCCAAATGTTTTTTGCAAAGGGAGACAACCTAAATTATTTTTACAAAGGGAGGCAATTAGTCTTTTACAGAAAAGAAGTTGCCGCCCTAGTACTTGAAACTTTTCAAAAATTGAGGTTGGTTTTAAGGAAAGAATTTATTCCCAAGGGATGCAGCCCCCAATCAGAAGGTAGGTATATATACTGAAAGGAAAAAGAAACGCAGGGTAAATTTTATTCCTAAATTTCATTCAAGTTTGAAAAAGTTTGTTAAATATTTTACTATGATTACAAAACGGTACATGTATGGAACAAAAGATCCAAATTTCATTGGTTTGTGATCAACAAGTCTCGAGTTATTGAAGTTCATTGGTAGCTACCCCCCAAATCTTGAAATCAAAATCAAACTGAAAATCAATATCGGGTGTGCCCCCCTCTTGCTGCCATTGCTGCCATTGCTGCCCTAATTCTCCTTTGGATAGAGTTAACCAAAGCATTGACAGTTCACATCGGGATGTTATTCCATTCATCGATCAACGCATTCCTTAGTTGTGCGAGAGTTGCGGGGGGATTTCGGCGCTTCCTAACCCTTCTGTCCAGCTCATCCCACATGTGCTCTATTGGGGTCAAATCTGGACTGTACGGTGGCCATGCTAGTGGTGCGATGTTATTGTTTGCCAGGAAATCCTGACAAACTCGGGCAACATGTGGTCGGGCATTGTCCTGCTGCAGAATCAGATTAGGTTGTTGCACAAGCGGGACTGCAACAGGATGCAAGATCTCATCCCTATACCTTACTGCGGTCATATTGCCCGCAACAATAATCAACTGTGATTTTATCCCATGAGCAATGCCTCCCCAGACCATAATGGAGCCACCCCCAAACCGATCCCGTTCGACAACACAGGCGTTGGCAAATCGTTCTCCGTGACGTCGGTACACACGACGTCGACCATCTGCGCGATAGAGAGTGAACCTAGACTCGTCCGTAAAAAGAACTCGTCTCCACTGCCTCATCGGAAATAGCCTGGGCGCATGCGCCATCAACCACGCCATACGACGCAACCTACGTACCTGGGTCAGAGGCAGACCAACGTATGGATGACGAGCTCGAAGACCAATCTCACGCAATCGACTTCCATCAGTCTTCGGAGAAATTTGTCGATTATGCGTACCTACTGTATAAAGGGCAGTTTCGGCAGCAGTGAGATGACGATTCCGCAAATGTGCCAGACGGACTGTCCTGTCTTGACGTCGCGACATCACGCGTGGACGCCCAGACCGCGGTCGGTCCACTAAATGCCCTGTCTCCCTTAAACGTCTAACAAGACGATCAATTGTTGAGACGTTAACCCCAAAATGATTGGCAACTTGCTGTTGCCTCTGACCCTGCATCAGCAATGCAATTGCCCTACCCCTCTGAACATCAGTCAATCATACCATGATTGAAAAAAAGTTCAAAATAGCGTAAAAATGAAAAGAAAAATCGGTAAAAGAATCAAAGAGCATTGTGTATCGTTGAAGTGTACCAACTGGTGTGAGGAAATCTTGTGCTGAAGGTTTAAACATGCTTGTTTTGCACGAAATTTTGGCTTTCCGTATTGTCCGTGCAATGCACTGTGTAGTGCACGGTTGAATGATTTAACACACTGGGTAGATAGCACATCGACCAAAGACTCATATACCCGCGGTTCACATTCACAGGACAATCTGTAAAAGTGTATGGCTATAGTAAACACCGTAAAAAATGGTTAAAATAAGAAGGAAAAAACTCTACCCTGCGTTTCTTTTTCCTTTCAGTATATTTCCATGTCAGAGTTATTTCCATTGTAGGTGTATCCCTTCTCCTAACCTTTACTGACTCACCAGGCTAATTCAGCAGACGACAAATTGACAATTTTTTTTCTCATCTTCCCTAGAAAAAAGGCTTTGACATTTCATTTGAAATATCATAGCCTATTTTCTGGGAAAAGTAAGAAAAATATTACAAAATGATGTCTGCTGAATTTTTTACCCAGCATGATAGCATTAGGATTGCAGAACTGATATGAAAGTAAGAACAGAAAGCTGAAATCACAGACACACTGAAAAAAAAAAAAAAGACAGAAGTAGTGCTCAGTATTTTTTGATGTTGCTAGGAACACTTTATTTGAATGAAATGTCAAATCCTGTTTTCTGGGAAAAATAAGAAAAAATATTGTCAATTTGTTGCTGCTAAATTAGCCAAGAGAGTGATAACGGTTAAGACACATGTCATCAAATCTTATGAACATTTCTGTGGGTTCCTAAATGGCTATCATCTGCTTTATATCCCAGTCTCATACAATGGATGCAGATAAGCTGGGGTATCCTGATGTTGTTTTATTATTATCATCATTATTATTATTCTGTTAAAAAAAAAAACTGTTTGGGCTTCTAAAAATAATTTCTCTCATGCCCCCCTATCAAAAAAAAATGCATGTACCAATAATTTTTGGTTGAAATTATTAGACTTATCCAGACATGTATCTGTAACATGGTTTGGCTGGATCCTATGATCTAAGCTGCAGTATGACATATCAGCCTTGTCAAAGTGAAAAAGCGCCCTAAGACAAATGAAGCTAGCAAAGCTCTGGATTGATCACATAGATGTCATAGCCACAGATAAGGCATTTTCTTCCACCAAAAATTGCTGATATTTTTCTTATTTCTCCACAAAGACAAACAGTTGACTCTCATTATCTCCATCTCGCTTATCGCGAATAACCGCTTATCTCAAAGTGAAAATCTTGTCCCTGCTTAAACATGAAAATCTAACAACAGGTAAAAATATTGTGGAAAAGAGGAGAAATTGCTCCTAGCATTTTTTCCTCTTTTCCACAATAATTTCAATATATCTTTAACTTCAAGAGTCCAATTACATATAAATTTGTTAAATGTGGTTGTTCGAAATATTTTTTTCTCAATTCTGCAAATCTGATATGTCAAGGTACAGATATCTCGAAGTATTTCAGAGAGTCCCTTGGAATTCGAGATAACGAGAGTCGACTTTATGTTGTGAGTACTCATTAGAAGTGCCTCACTGAGGCGCTTCTAGTGATTACCCACAATGTATGTTTTTTTTTGTGAAGAAATAAAAAATAATTCCTGATACCCCCACTTATCTGGATCTATGAGATATGCCATCTGGTCTAGGCATTCACTGCTCTCTATGAAAAATCTACATGAACCATCCAAGCACTACTCAGTTTGTAAACCAGCAGAACAGCATCTGTGCAACCTGGTCTGGACTCTTGCTATTCACATATGGCATACGGCAGGTTTTCATATTTATTCCATTTACCCGAGAACGTTGACATTTTACTATAGAACAGAGGAAGACATTATATGGGTGTCTATATAACCTTCTAATTAATGACATTTTTTTTTGTAATCATCTTGGGAATAGCATGGACATTATGTCAATATGTACTCTAAAAGGAGTTAAAATATCCTATGATAACAGTTCTAATACACTTAAAGGCTCCATATTCCTCAAAAATTGACATGTTTTACCCAAAAAAGGTTTAATAAATTTATATATGGTATTAATAAGATAAAAAAATGTGGCATCTGACAGCCTGTAAAATTTCAGTTAGTCTCTAGTTTTTCAAGTGGATCAAAAATGAAATCATTTTATCATATCTCTGAATTAATGTTGGCAACATTAATTCAGAGATACCATAAAAAGCATTTTTATTTTTTATCCATTTCAAGAACAAGAGACTAACTGAAATTTTAATAGGCTATCAGGTGCCACATGTTATGATAGTATTAATGCCATTTACCAATTTATTAAACTTTTTTTGGATAGTAAAATGTCTGTTTTTGAGGAATATGGAGCCTTTAACCCTAAAAGCACTTGTTTTCTCTGAAAAAAAAAAAAAAAAATTGAATGTCGTCTGCTACAAATTTTGCTTGGCACTTTAAGAGTTAAAGGCTCCAATTGACATTTTTTACCCAAAAAAGGCTTAATAAATTTATATATGGTATTAAGTATACAGACAGCCAGGATGAGCAGAAATAAAATATGTGATATGAATGGTACTGTCACTATCGATACCAGTGCAGATGGATAATGATTCCTAAGTTGTTTTGCCATATAATGCAGGTGGAATAATTCTGATACTAATTATTGAGTGTGACACAATGATTCAGAAAGTGCTACCCAGGCAATGTTAAATTTATTATGGTATTTACCATAAATATTGGGACTTCTGCACTCCTTTCCACTTAAGGCTTAGAGCACTCAGGTTAAAATTTCCAGCAGCCGACATTTTGAAATATTTTTTTCTTATTTTTCCCAGTATGCAGGATTTGACATTCCATGTAAATTGTCTCCAATGGTGAAAATTTGCCTGAAATGTCAAATCCTGTTTTGGGGAAAAATTAAGAAAAATATCATGATTTTGTCGTCTGCTGAATTAGCCTAGAGAGTGGTAAGGGTAAACAAATATTGAAGTATCTTCACCTTTACCACTCTTGGCTAATTCAGCAGACAACACATTGATGATATCTTTCTTATTTTCCCCAGAAAACAGGTTTTGACATTTCATAAAGAATTTGCATGAAATGTCAAAAAACCTGTTTTCTAAGAAAAATATTTCAATATGTCATCTGCTGCAAATTTTACCTAGAGCACTAAGTGTTAAAACTGCTGAATGATTGGCAAGCAATTTAGTCTGCCACATCTGATCTGGATCCAAACTGTTTCTATAGGCTTGTCTCTGCTTTGATAGCAGATGATTTGCAAGACACATCCACTATTTTTTAGTTAACACTTAGTCTGGCCCCAGACCCTTTCTTTATTTTTCTTTTCTTTCTTTTTCTTCTTTTTTTTTTTGAGGGGACACAACACTTGTATAGCTTGTAGAATTTTTGTTTACTTCAGTCCCTTGGCTAGAAAGAAAGATTTTGTTCAGCCATAGGTAGCTTGAAGTTGGATTTTATTACGTCATCAATACTTCCGTGCTCAAATGAGATGCGCGCAGGTAACTGCCATATTCCTCAGTGCGCAGTCAGCTTTACAGGTGTGAAGACATGTCTTCACTACACCTGGTGCTTATATATACACGTGTGTGTATATGTGTAATTTTGCTCTCGGTGAACGAGGTTCGCCTTCTTTCAGCTCAAGTCATATTCCTTTACGGAATAAAGTTTATTTGATTATCATTGAATTATTACGGGGTAATAATTCGTTAATTTCTGGGTATTTACTTTTACGACATTATCGTGGTTTACGGCAGTTAGCCGTTTTTTCGCATCATGGCAGAAGCAGTGCTTCGTAGGCAAAGTGCGACTCCTTCGGCTGTTTCTGGGGAAACAGTGGAGAAAATAAGCGAGAAAACATTGACAAAACCCAGTCAAAAGCCGGATAAGACTAGCCAAGCAAGCAAACCTACTCAAAAGGCTCCGAGTGCTGGAGCCGATGGTAAATCAGGCAGTTCGACCGAAAAGTTTTCGGCCCAGCAAGATAAATTCCAGAATGAACTATTGAGTGTTCTTCAAACTATTAATAAAAACCAAACTTTACAAGACAAACGTTTGAAGCAAATTGAATCTAAATTGTCTGAATATGATGAACAATATGATTGTTCGTATGATTACACAGATTATGAAGGTCAACAATACACTGGTCAGGAGGATCAGCCTGTAGTTGTTTCTGAAATAGAACAACAGAATATAGATATTATCCCAAATGAAAATGATCCACCAAGTATATTTGAAGGAATTTTCAAGAAATATAATCAGGTAGGTGAGGTGGACATTCCAGTTAATGCTCATTTGGCTACTTTGGTCAATAAAGTTTTCCGAGAGGGGATTTTGGATGAAAAGTTTCAGAAACTATTGAAAGACACACATCGTCCTGATAATTGTGATTCACTGGTTAAAACCAGGGTTAATAATCTTGTTTGGAACTTACTGTCTCCTCAAATTCATACTATTGATAGTAATATGCAAAAAATTCAGGAAGCAGTAATTAAATCTGCTGTAATTTTGACGAAATTACTTTCTCAGAACAGCCATGTACACTTTGAAACAACAGTTGAGGCTGGTACTGATGCTCTTGGTCTTCTAGACCAAGCAAATAAACTTATCAATGTTCGTAGAAAGGATCTACACAAATCAAATTTGAATCCAGAGTACCATTATTTGTGCTCCCCTTCTCAGAAATACACAGATATGTTGTATGGAGATGACATTAGTAAGCATGTCAAAGAAATTCAGGATGTTAATAAAATAGGGACTAGAATTAAGGGAGCTAACTTTGGTGGCGGCTATGGATACCAAAATAGAGGTCGCGGAGCAAAGAACTTTAGAGGAGTTTTCCGGGGCCGTGTTACAAAGCCTAGAGGCCGTGGAAGGGGCTTTATTCCATCAAAGTCAAAAAACCAGTTGTCGGAGCACAGCAAAAAGTAAATGAGGTAAGCAAATTTCAAGCTGGTAGGTTGAAACGTTACGTTGAAAATTGGAGAAAAATTACTTCAGATGAAAGAATCCTGGACATAGTTCAGCATTGCCATATTGAGTTTGATGCTGATTTTAATGAATATGAATTTCAGGGTTCAAAAGGTGGTAATTTTTCTAAAACAGAATGTCAAGTTATTGAAAATGAAATTTCAAATCTTCTAGAAATGAACGTTATTTCTGAACTTCAGCACACTGCTGGAGAAATCATTTCTCCAATTTTCATCGTACCAAAGAAAAACGGAGAATTTAGAATGATTCATAATTTGAAGAAACTGAATGAAAAAGTTTCATATTATCATTTCAAAATGGATACATTTGAGTCTTCCTTGCACTTGATTAGAAAAGATGTTTTTATGGCCAGTGTTGATGTTAGGCATGCTTATTACATGGTGCCTATTGCTGTTGAGCAACAGAAATTTCTCCGTTTTGTATGGAAAGGAAAATTATATTCTTACACCTGTTTACCAAATGGAATAAGCTGTGCTCCGAGATTATATACGAAATTAATGAAACCTGTTTATGCTACTTTACGTCAACTAGGGCACACTAATTCAGGGTATATCGATGATTCTCTGCTTGTGCCAGATACTTTTGAAGCTTGTTTAAAAAATATTAATGATACTGTTGACCTAATGACAAAATTAGGCTTTATCATCCATGAAATCAAATCTGTCCTTGTTCCAACAACTAAAATCATGTTTTTGGGTAACTGGATTGATTCTGTTGCCATGATAGTTTATTTGCCAACAGAGAAAGTTTCCACAATTGTGAATGAATGTAGAAAACTTGCTTCAAAAGATCATGCAACAATTAGACAAGTTGCTAGAGTTTTAGGTTTAATGGTATCTAGTTTTTCTGCAGTGGAATATGGTCCATTGTATTATAGAAATTTGGAATTAGCTAAAATTCAGGCTTTGAAATTTAATACTGGAAACTATGATGCCATCATGCCCATTACTTCTTGCATGAAGGATGATTTATTTTGGTGGGTAAGTAATCTGGCAGATCAGAAACGTTACATTTCACACGGTAATCCAGATGTCTGTATCACATCTGATGCATCCTCAGTTGGTTGGGGTGCCACAAATGGAGATTGCAACATTGGAGGTAGGTGGAAGCAAGAGGAACTCCAATATCATATCAATTACTTAGAATTGTTGGCAATCTTCCTGGCATTAAAAGCTTTTTGTGGAGCAAAAAGCAATATTCATGTGCAGTTGAAAACAGATAATACATGTGCCATGTCTTATATTAATGCCATGGGTGGTATAAAATCATCCCTCTGCAATACTTTGGCAAAACAAATTTGGCTTTGGTGTCTAGAAAGAAATATTTGGATTTCAGCTGCACATGTACCTGGCATTCTGAATGAAGCAGACATTTTATCAAGAAAATTTAATGACAGTGCAACAAGCATATCTTCATGAAATTAATACAGATTTGGGGAGAGCCTGATATAGATTTAATGGCCTCAAGAATAAACAAACAGTTACCCAGATACATTTCATGGAGAAGTGATCCCGAAGCAGAAAATGTTGATGCTTTTTCTGTTAGTTGGGCCAGTGACTATTTGTACTGTTTTCCTCCTTTCAGTTTGATCATGAGATCTATACGCAAACTAAAGGACGATCAGGGGGAATGTCTCTTTGTTTTCCCTCTATGGACGACCCAGATATGGTGGACACCATTGTTGGAATTGGCAGTAGACTATCCGAGGATAATCCCGAAGTCGGCAACACTTCTGAGTATCCCAGGAACGAACAGAGTTCATCCTTTACACAAAACTCTGACTTTGATAGCATGCAAACTATCCGGAAAGCCTTTCAAAATCAAAACATTTCAGGAAAGTCTATTGACATCATTATGGGGTCATGGCGACATAGTACACAGAAGCAGTATGCTTCCTTCATCAAAAGATGGTTATTTTACTGTAGTGAAAGGCAAATTGATGCATTTCATGCACCTTTAAATGAGGTTTTGGATTTTTTAACTGATCTGTTTGAATCAGGGTTAAGTTATAGTGCTTTGAATACGGCACATAGTGCACTGTCTGCCATTGGAATTACAATTAATGGTTTTTTAGTGGGTAGTCACCCTGTGATCATTAGATATATGAAGGGTGTATATAACAAAAGACCTAGTACTCCTCGCTATACAGAACTTTGGGATGTGGCAGTAGTACTGCGTTATTTACAGACATTATCTCCTGTTAAAGAATTATCTTTGAAACTGCTAACTTTTAAGTTAGTTATGTTAATATCACTTACACTTGCTTGTCGTACACAGTCATTGCATTTGTTAGACTTAAGAGGAATGATTAAGAAGAAAGATTCTTATACGTTGCTCTATAGAAGTTTATTGAAACAATGTAGACCAGGAAAAGATAACTCGGTCGCTATTTTAAAGTCATATCCTCTAGATAGGAGGCTTTGTGTTAATTTTGTGCTCAAAGAATACCTCAAAAGAACAGAGACTTTAAGGGGAAATTCTACGGAATTGTTCATTAGTTATATGAAACCATATAAGCCTGTTTCACGAGAAACAATTAGCAGGTGGCTAAGAACTGTCCTGTGTTCTGCAGGAATAAATTGTGACATGTTCAAAACTCTTAGTATTAGAGGTGCGGCATCTTCAAAAGCTAAGATGAACAGTGTTCCTGTTGATCATATATTAAAAACAGCCGGTTGGTCTAATACTAAAACATTTGGAAAATTCTATGATAAGCCTGTTGTACAAGAGGTTTCATTTGCACATGGAGTTTTGAAACTTTGAGAAATTCAACTTATAACAGTATTTCATGTTTCACATAGTGGAATTAAATTTATTTTGCAATAAAGTTTGTGAAACATCACCTGTAATGCAGTGTCCTTTACAAACTCGCTTTGAAGTCTCATTTGAGCATGGAAGTATTGATGACGTAATAAAATCCAAAAAATAAACGAGACTTACCTTGGTTAAGGTGAAGTTTGTTTGGGATTTTATGTAGTCATCAAAATACTGGAGGGATCAAATGCCCTCCCAAATATGTAATATCCCTCCCTTAACAAATTATGATTTCATTGTGTGGACCTATTAAAATCTACTAAAACTTTAGATTTTAAAGTTCGCCTATATGAATTTGTAAAGTCCACTTTTTGCTTTGAATACACTGAGGAATATGGCAGTTACCTGCGCGCATCTCATTTGATCCCTCCAGTATTTTGATGACTACATAAAATCCCAAACAAACTTCACCTTAACCAAGGTAAGTCTCGTTTATTTTTTGGATTAAAGAGGATCATGATAAAAAAATAATGTAGAGAAAGAGAGAAATAGATATAAAACAAAAACGACTGGAGCCAGTCTAGTTAACGCTTAGCACTCTGGGTAAAATTTTCAGAGACAACATTTTGAAACATTTTTCTTATTTTTCCCAGATAACAGGATATGACATTTCATGCAAATTGTCTCCTATTTGTATGAAATGTCAAATCCTGTTTTTTTGGGAAAAATATGATCACTTTGTCGTCTGCTGAAAATGCCCAGAGAGTGGTAAAGGTTAAAAAAAAGTCAAGGCCACTGAACTTCTGTATCTACATAAGCAGATCTATAAGAAAAGTATTAAGAGAAAACATATTTTTTAAGGCTTAGCACTCTGGATAACATTTTCAGCAGAAAACAGATATTTTTCTTATTTTTACTGGAAAACTTCATGCAAAATATCTCCTATATATGGAGACAATTTGCATGAAATGTCAAATCCTGTAAATTGTCTTCTATATATGGAGACAATTTGCATAAAATATCAAATCCTGTTTTCTGGGAAAAATAAGAAATAAATCACTGATCTGATGTCCGCTGAATGGTGAAGGTGAACTCTTGTCCTGATGAATCCGGATATACCCTGTCTTTGCAAACAGTGTAGATCCAGATCTAGATCTGGATCTGGATCTGCACTGTTTGCCATAAAGTATGTGAATTTATAGCAACAATACCAATCAAGTAATCTGATTGGCTGAAAATTAGAAGTTTATTCAGCAGGACAAGGGTTAATAACAAAATTCTGCTTTTATATTTTCCCCTATTTCCTGAACTATGCCATCAATGATCAAATCAACTGAGTTATCAGAAGGTCAGCAGATGGAAGCAGACAATAAAAGGGAATCATTATATAAATATTTATATCATTTTCCATATTTTACTTTTACAAATGGGTTGCAGCATAGCTCCAGATTAGAGGGGGTATATTCATGTAATATTTTTCTTATTTCTCCATGAAAACATATTCATTAGAAGTACCTTGGTGAGGTTTGTTTTTGGGGAGAAACAAGAAAAATATCACTACTTTTCATCTGAAAAATAAAAAAGTGCCTTATCTGGAGTGAGGGCTGCAGTCAAAGGCTAAAACATACAACCAATTCAGCCTCTATTGATAACTATATAAACAAATGGACTCAGTCACTTGACTTCAATATATATTTACATTTCTGGTATATTTCAATATTTGTTTAATTGATTTCTAACAAAA
Source organism: Anodontia alba (assembly GCA_964016985.1). NCBI lineage: Eukaryota > Metazoa > Mollusca > Bivalvia > Lucinida > Lucinidae > Anodontia > Anodontia alba. The sequence goes on along the minus strand of OZ024824.1, from coordinate 94,209,075 downwards.
ATATGTATTGGGAATAATTAGCCTGATCTGGTTAGAGTAACCTGAGAATTTTATGGAAGGTACACAATCCACTGCCTCATAAATTACTGCCCTTAACCTTTACTATTCTATGGGTGAATTCAGCAGATGACAATCTGATTCAGAAAATAGGGTTTCACATTTCATGCAAATTGGCTCCTCATCATGAAACATTTTGCATGAAATGTCAAACCCTATTACTGGAGCAAACAAAAAAAAAATCAAAATGTTGCTTGCTGAATGTTTTTTTTCCCAGCACTGCTAAGTGTAAATTAAACGGAAAAGATTCATATTTGAAATAAATATTTAGAAAAATATGCTTGGACAAACAGTGTAGACCAAGATCAAACTGAAGTTCCTTTTTGGGTTGATTGTAAATAATCAACCCAAAGTATACTAAGTATACTACACCAAAATTTCCTTAATTGATTGTGTTGGGGTTTAACGACACGTCAACCCTTGTGGGTCATTTTGTGTCATCTCCCAGAGAATGGGAGAAAAGAGATAGAAGAGACAGTAGAGGAGATGAAAGAGAGGGGCAGGAAAGGAAGAGGAAGAGGAACGAAAGTGAAGAAACATAAACATTCCCCCTTTACCCTTACCTGCTACAAGGATAGCAGGCCTTGCCCAACTGTAAGCCAATATCAGTTGGACACCTCGGTGACATAAGATACATGACACCTTCGCACCACCCAACCACCCCATCCTTAAGGTTGTTGTCTACATGATAATCATTATTAATAATAATAATAATAATAGACTTTATTTTTAGAGGGTGACACATTTAGCAATCACTGACCAATGATATGAAACCCTGCCTTAGACGGACCAAACAACTGTTCATGATATGAAACCTGCAACCTGCTGTCTCCGAACCAAACTCTATTCCTTGAAATTGAACATTTTTGGGTCAGTTGTTTATCCAAAGTTACTAAAGAATCTGAGTTATATTGCTCAACAGTTATCCACATGACTATCTCTGACCAATAAAATTAATCCACTCAAATGGCGCTTGTACTAAATCCAGGTCAGGGATATTTATAGCCCGGCTATTCTTGCCGGAGTGATGTCAATGAGGAGTGTAAAGAGGGTTATCTGTAAAATCTGGACTGAGCTTAGTACTGGGACAATGGCAAACAGTACAGACCCAGATAAGAATCCTCAGAGTCCAGTATCTGATAAGGGTCTGCACAGTTTGCATAAATTACAGGAAGTTAAAGGTTGAATGAAACAGTCTTCAGTCCCTGTTCAGGACCATTTTCCCAGCCTACACTCTGAGATAATCCACCCACCAGAACTGTTTGTGCTTCCACTAAGTGCCTGCAGCAGCTTGTTTGTTGTGATACCTCATCTGAGTCAGAGTAAAATCACCTGAAAACACTATGTTGTTCAAAGGCAGCAATTTTTGTGACTTTCTGTTAAACTTTGATTTCCTGCTCCCAAGCTCCCTTCTGATAACGGTCTATTCTAAAAGGAAAGAATTTGCTCTGCAAGGTAGCAAATTCTTTTCTATTGGAGTAGACCCCTTTCCTATTAGAACCAAACAATTCTGACAGAATTGTCTCCCTTGAAAGTGTATCAATTACCCTAAAACTACAAAATCCCAGCTCCCCATGCCACCCCCTCCCCCCCCCATCCCCGCTCCCCTACCCACAAAAAAAAACAAAACATTATATTAACAAAGCATGTGAACCTACCTTTTGAGACATGGAGAGTCCTGTTAAAATCCTGTTGATGTTAAAGCCAAATCTTGTATTTTTGTTATCCATTTTTGTTTCTGTTTGTTTTTTTATGTTTCTTTTTCTCTGGCTATAACCCCTTATTTTTTTCTCCAGTGACAACTTACAATTATTTTCAGTTAATTTTCAATTATTTGTTCATTAAGGAAGCAATCAATTTTCTGAAGCAAGCAAAAAAGTAAAGGTTCTTAAATACACTAAAAAGAAATCATGACTGATTAATTCTTTTAACTCTTATCCTGCTGAACCAGGATGTACTCGGCCTTTACAAACAGTGTAGATCCAGATCAGTTGGCTTCTGAAGAAGCCAACTGATCTGGATCTGCACTGTTTGTCATTCAATATGTGAATTTATATCAACAACCTGGATCATGTAATCTGACTGGCTGAAAATTGAAAGTGGGTGTGGCATCTTAATTTATTCAGCATGAGAAGGGTTAAGAAATAGCATAGAACAACATGTCTTGTGCGCACACCAGTGACCCAAACCAGCCCTTGCATCTGTACTGAGTCTGTTAGCCTCATCCAGATATATTACAGTAAATGTACTAAAATTTCGTTAGGAAAACATGCCTATTCAAATACACTGAAACGTTTACCACCAAAAAAAACGAAAATTTTCAGATAAAAAATTCTGATATTTTTCATATTTCTGCTCAAAACATAGATTGTGGGTACTCGTTAGAACTGCCTCAACGAGGCGGTTCTAACGAGTACCCATAATCTATGTTTTGAGCAGAAATAAGGAAAATAATGTATACCCCTGTAAACCCCAGTTTTACTGTATAAAAGTGGGGTTTAAGGGGGTCAAAATTATATAGGTAAGTTTTCGTGATGTAAATATTTTATTCTTTACTTTATTCCGTACTGTATTTTTGCCTAAATTTTGTTGTTTTCTTTAAGCATATTTTTCACTAAATTCTTGGTGGAATGGCGAACAGTCAAGGGCCTGATCAGAGAGCTTCATCAGTCTAATCTGAGCTGAGTCTGTGCAGTTTGCATAAGCCATTATGCCAGAATTGCTGGTGTCACAGGTTTATTAAGGAGTATTTGATGATTTGTTTGTGTTGAGGTTTTACGGCCCAGTCAACCCAATGGGGCCATGTCGAGCGCGGTCAGTTTACCTAGCCACACATTTACTGGGCAGGCTTAGTCCTCTAAGTGGTTAACCAGTATTGTGCACATTCTTTCGCCAGAAACTGACAACTGCCCTTCTTGAATCAGCGGAAGGGAAATGATAATTCCAGAATAATTATTCTTATTTCTCCATAAAAAAATTATGTTGTGGGTACTCATTCAAAGCACTTCATCGAGGCATTTCTGATGAGTACCTTCATCATATGTTTTCATGGCTCATAGACTGTCAAGGCGATTCCAATGAGTACCCACAACATATGTTTTTACTGAGAACGTGAAAATTATTCTACAATTATCACCAAATATTCCTCTTTTAACCCTTATCCTGCTGAATAATTTAATTAGCCACACCCATTTCTGACTATCGGCCTATCAGATAACATCATATAATGTTTTTGTTCAAATTCACAAGCTGAATGACAAACAGTGTAGATCCTGATCAGATGGCTTTGTTCAAATTCACAAACTGAATGACAAACAGTGTAGGGGTTGTCGTGAACAGCAGGATAAGGTTAACAAAAGTCCTTGTTTGTGTTGAGGTTTTACGGCCCAGTCAACCCAATGGGGTCATGTCGAGCGCGGTCAGTTTACCTAACCACACGTTTACTGGGCAGGCTTTGTCCTCTAAGCGGTTAACCAGTATTGTGCACATTCTTTCGCCAGAAACTGACAACTGCCCTTCTTGAATCAGCGGAAGGGAGAGAATGACCGTAGAAAATATTTCATGATCAATCTCCACGAAAGAATGTTGCCGACCTTGGCGGGGGTCGAACCCGCGACCTCCTGGTCTCCAGTCGGACGCGCATCCAACTGAGCCACCGAGGCCGGCTCTGTCAGTTGTACAAAATTTTAGGACAGTGAGTGCTATCAAATGAGCCCTATCAAATTTTAGGACAATTACAGTTTGTGCACCCTATCAAGTGAAAAGATGTCTTCAGCATATATGTATAGACTGGCTCCAGTCTCCAGTGACTAAGTATTTTTCTCATAATCCTGTTTGATAATCCACTAAAATAAAACCAAAAAAATATCATGATTATAAAGGCTGGTCACTAGTGACCAGCCTTTATAGTCATATTATTTTGGTTTTATTTTAGGGGATTATTAATCAGTTTATAAGAAAAAAGTATTTTGTCACTGGAGACTGAAGCCAGTTTACATATATATGATGAGTAAAGATCCATCAAAATAAGTCTTGACATTTCACATGAATCATCTACCAACATGAAATGTCAACTTATTTTCTATGAAAAATAATACAAAAAAAAAATAAATAAATAAAAAATAAAACTTTGTCTACTGCAGTTATGACTACATAGTGCTTTAAGGGTTCAATTAGAAACAAATACTATTCACTTTATTCACAAACAAATACTCTGTAGAATTTTTTTAACAATAAAAGATCATTTTGTAGAGTTTTATTTTTTTTTTTAACAAAACATAAAGGTAATTAAGTCATGTTATTTTAATGGTATCACTGGTACTCATTTCTCAAAAAAAAAAAAAACACAAAAAAACATGACATTTACATGATCGAGGCCATTTGTGATGGTATTCATTACATTTAGATGTAATACCTTTTTTCATCAAATAATCGTCATTTGTAATGTACGTGGGAAGTGAGAAATTCAATCTTAAAAGCATGTTTTCCTAGTTTTCACGAATGTTATTAATCTTTAATACTCCCCAGCAAATTCAGCAGGTGAAAAACTGACAATAATTTTCTCATTTGCATGAAATGTCAATTCTTATTTTCTGAGAAAAATACAAAAAATTATTTCAAAACCCTGTTAGCTGCAATTTTTACCAATAATAATTAACCTTTAATCTGCTGCAAAATTAGCAGACAACAAATGAAGATGGGTTGTTGTTTTTTAAGCATCATGCAGCTGCTTTGTGTTTGGTTTTGTCCTACATTTTTCAGTATTCCATTGGTCAATAAAAGCACATCCAGCATAATAACCTATAGAAGGGTCAAGTAATTTGCATAAATAGTCCGGTTATTTTCTTTACCACCTGTTTTACATGGGGCACTAACTATAGACCTCAGGTAATATTAGGATTACTGTTGTTGATAAATCACTGTCACTGCCACAAATTTCAAAACACCTTTCCATTTAATCTGTGCCAATCATCTTTTTTAAAGGTATTTCTTGTTTATTCTACTTTTATTGTTGTTAAAAGAAAATATGGCATCATTCAACAGAACCATCTCTCAGTAATGCAAATAATCAATAATTTCCTTTAATCTATTTTTTTTTTTTTTAATTAATTAACATAATTAACGCTTAGCACTCTGGGTAAAATTTTCAGCAGACGACATTTTGAAATATTTTTCTTATTTTTCTCAGAAAACAGGATATGACATTTCATGCAAATTGTCTCCTACGGAGACAATTTGCATGAAATGTCAAATCCTGTTTTCTGGGAAAAATAAGAAAAATATCATCAATCTGTCGTCTGCTGAAAATGCCCAGAGAGTGGTAAAGGTTAATTTCCCTGAGCATATAGAGTCCAGTATTGTCCTGAGACTGGACAAAAACTAGGGAGGTCCTGGCTGGGTTCTTATCAGCACAGAATATTCAGAAGACAAGTTTTGTTATTTTTGTACTAAAACTGTATCTCTTCATCACCTAATCAATTCAGGTGAGTCCAAAGAGATATTTTGGTGCCAAAATAATATATTTATCCTTCAGTAATATCACAGCATTTTATGATAATCATGACATAAATGTACATGACTGTATCTGTTGTATATTTAACCCTTAAAGTGCCTTTTTTTTTCTTTTTTTTTTCAGAGTAAATAAGACTGAACCTTTCATGTATATCATCCACCTAGCAGATGATTCACATGAAATATCAAGTCTTAACCCTTGTCCTGCTGAACCCGGATATACCCTGCCTTTGCAAACAGTGTAAATCCAGATCAGTTGGCTTCTGAACTAATCTGGATCTGCACTGTTTGCCATTATGTGAATTTATATCAGCAATCTGGATCAAGTAATCTGATTGGCTGAAAATTAGAAATGGGTGTGGCATCTTAATTTATTCAGCAGGACAAGGGTTAATTTCTCAAAAAAAAAAAAAAAAAAAAAAAATGAGAATGTTGTCTGCTGCATGGCTGCATCTTAATGGTGCTTAAAAAGGGTTATATAATGCATAGGCCTATGGCCAAAACTGTTAATAAATTATAAGGCACTTGAGCTGCTGATTTTGTAGTCCAAATACAAATGTGCTCCAAATTAGGGTTTGATACTCAAACCACCATCACAGTGATTGAAAGGTACTGCACCAGCCAAAATTATTTGGAATACATCCTTATTTGTTGCATGAAGTAAGAAATTCACATGATAACAATATAGCTTGGTACATATTTCTCTGTATATGTATACAAACCAAACACATGTCTCAATATGAGAAATTTGTCCCTGAATATCAGCTTGATGTTCACCTTATTGTTTCCTTTTTGTCGGGAAGAAATAAACCTTTCATTTGTTGTCTGCTAAATTTCATTTGAAGCAGGATAGCAAGGTTTAATTAACCCTTGTCCTGCTGAACCCGGATATACCCTGTTTTGCAAACAGTGTAGATCCAGATCAGTTAGCTTCTTTAGAAGCTAACTGATCTGGATCTACACTGTTTGCAATCAAGTACGCAAATTTATAGCAACAATTTGGATCAAGTAATCTGATTGGCTGAAAATTAGAAGTAGGCGTGGCATCTTAATTTATTCAGCAGGACAAGGGTTAAGATTAAAAAAATTGTGTCAGAATCAGAAATTGCCATTTTCAAGCTTTCACTAATTGTTCAAAAGCAAAATCTACTGGTTTTTATAATAAAAACCATGAGAACATATATTTTTCACTCAAGAAACAATTATACACAGAACAGTTTTTTTAAGTACCACTTAACTTAACCTTTACCACTCTATGAGCTAATTCAGCAGACTGATGATATTTTTCTTATTTTTCCCGGAAAAACAAGATTTGCCATTTCATGTCAGACAATTTGCATGAAATGTCAAATCCTGTTTTCTGGGAAAAATAAGAAAAGATATTTCAAAATGTTGTCTGCTGCAATTTTTTCCCAACATGCTAAGTGTTAATTCCAACAGTCATATAGTCTTTAAGCACTTTTGTAATCCAAAAACTAAATCACCCATCAACAGAACATCACAAAACCAAAGCAATGTTTTTTTTCCTGTTGCCTATTCCTGAAGTGCAATGTCCAGTTGCATCAATAATGTTCCTAGAGATTTATAAGTGCAAGGCCTATGATTTTATGAAGAATTAATGAGGTCCTGTATAATCCAATAAGGACATGTATGGTCATTATTGGAAATCACAACAACTACTGCCGGAATTTCCTATCACCCAATCACTGGGAGCAATGACTGCATTCATAAAATTACTACTGTGCTTCAGACTATCCAACATTCTCCAGATTTTCTATTTCCAGGATTCAGACATCTAAACTCTTCACCATACTTGTCTTAAAACTTGAACATGTCTATTTTTACTACCTGTTGATATGTCTAAAATATTGGATGAGTGGCAAACATTGACTTTCTGAAAAGCTGTTTAAACTGAAGGGATATACCTCCAAGGAAGATTGCTCTTGCCTCCCTTACCCTCCTTTCTCCCAGGGGAGCAAATTCTTTTCTATAGGAGTAGCCACACCCCCTCCCCCCTCCCCCCTCAACCCCTCTTGCCCCTTTGAAAAGGTATTAGGTTATTCATACATAAAGAAACAAGTTCTTTTTTGTGTGAGGGTGGCTGCCCTGTAAGGGAAGGCAAACACTTTCAGCTTAGAGTGCTCTGTTGGGAGATTATTTATTTGCCTAAAGGGGACTGGATATACCAGGGATAATTCTACATCATTTCTGCAAAGGGAGGCAACTATTGTGACTTCCTTTTTGCTTTAATGCATGACAAACCCCTTCTGGAAAGGGATCTATTCTAAAAGGAAATAATGTGCAGCCCCCATTTCAAAAGGGAAGCAAAACCATTTTGACAGAGTTGCCTCCCCTGAAAAAAATACTATTGCAGACAGATGTATCAACAAACATTTCATAACTTTTAACCCCAAGCCTGCTGCAATCGACAATTGTAGAACAATAGTAGAACAGACAAAACAAGAAATGTCAATTGAAAGGTTGCTGATGATATCACACACCAAGAGTTATCTTTCTTGCTGGAGACACCCAGGCATATTTTCAATATAATTTTAATGTACTTTGAGCATCAATATTTTCCTTGTCTCTAGGCATATTATGATGGAACCTTACTTGTTCGATTCTTATATACCTTAAGAATAAATTCACAGTGAAGTTTCAAGTTCTTTAGACTTTTTATCACCAAGGAATTATGACATAAAAATGGTTAAAATTATGTACAGAAACCTGTCTGGTGTCTCCAAGATGAAGGATCAAGGGAGAATAACCTTACAAAACTTCTGCAACCTCTCAATAAACAGTGCATATTAGATACCCCGGCCCGGACAGATAGACAAACTCAGGTTTGTAGACAGCCTCAGGTTTGTAGACTTCATTTAGGGTGAAAGCTAGAATGGACACTTACGGTAGGTTGGATGAATGGAGGAGAGAATGTACAGAAACTTGCATGTCTAAGTCGCCCATGCTTATGCAGGTGTGACAAAAATATTACATGTCATATGTTGATTCAGCCTAGCGAGCTCAAAAGATTTAGCCTGACATTACCATATTTACCCTAAATATTCAGACACCTTAACTCCTTACCATATGTGTCCTGAAATTTGAAAAGGCCCATTTTACTACTTTTTTGGTACGTTTAAAAACAGCTGGATGAGTAGCAAACAGTGCAGACCCTGATCAGATTCTCCATTCTGTGATGTGTAATCTGGGTCTATACTGTTTGCTGAGGCCTGTCTGTCTGATTATTTAGGGTAAATAAGGTACTTTTCATCAAGCAGTGCAACCACAATACAAGAGGGACTGAAAGTTGTTAAAATAGGTTTCCACTTTACATAAATGCGTGAGAAGAAAGGACAATCAGATTATATTCTAACTGAAAAAAGACATTTTTTACAATTATTCGCCAGTCAATGAAAGATGCATGTAATTCGTGCAATATGAGATCATTTGTGGTATCTCTGATCATATTAATCTTTACCACGCTCTGGGCAAATTCAGCAGATGACAAACTGATGATGTATTTTTTCTTATTTATCCAAGAAAATATGCTTTGGCATTTCATGAAATACCAAAGCATATTTCCTGGAAAAATAAGACGAAATATATTTCAAATGTTGTCTGCTGAAACTTTTTCCCAGCATGCCAAGCTTACATAAGACAAATCAATACAAAAATGGTAGCAGTCAGGAAGTGATAAGGATGGAAATTATTTTGTAACTGTCATTATCTTTTCCTCAGTTCAATATTTTGTGGCTGCATAGTTAAATAAAAAGGATTTATAGCATTAATTGACGCCTATTTCCCTTGTCTAAAGAAAAGTAATACCATATCCCTTGCATGCTGGGCAAAAATTTCAACAGAATGATGGCATTTCTAAATATTTTTCACCGAAAATATGGTATAATTCATATGTAATGTCAAGACTTATTTTCTCTGAAAAATACTAAAAATGTATATATACATGTATTTTAGAATGTCCTCTGCTTCAAATAAGACTGGTGCCTCATGGTTAAGTGATGAAGACGATCAAACTGCTCCTTTGAGCTTGGTCTATTTTGTTTTCTCAGACATGTCTGTCAAAACATTGAGGGCAATAAAAGCACTACAGACAGGGAATAATATATAGTCAATATCATTTGGTATATAAACTTTCAACCAAATCCACCCGTATGTTCTCACGATATTGAGTAACTTTGTCAAAAGTTTACAGATTTTGCCCATTTAACCCTTAAAGCGCCAAGAAAACCTGCATTTGAAAATGTCGTCTGTTTATGTCGTCTGCTGAATATTCTTGCAAACTTTTCAAATCTATTTTTGCATACAGGCAAACAGTGTGGACCCAGATCAGACTGCTCCTAGAGGAGCAGTCTGATCTGGGTCCACACTGTTTGCAAAAATGACTTTTAAAATTACAAGCAGACGACAAAGCAGACGACTATTGTTGTGATTGGCGCTTTAAGGGTTAAAACCCCAAACCACCCATCCCGGCACAACAGTGTATGCAATCCATCAAAAACTTTTCAAGTTAGAGAGCAATAACCAAGTGCTGATGGACAGAAGGATGGACACTTGAATGGTAAAACATAATCCTGCAACAGGATAGATATAACAAGTGGGCCATTTAATGGCCCTAATAGTAAATCGCCCACCTGTTTCACTGTCTAATTATTCAAATTGCATGTGTTGTGGTAAATTAGCTACAAGGCAGTAACTGACAACTGCCTTTCTTGAATCAGTGGAAGAGGAAAGAATGACTGTAGAAATTATTTCATGTTCTATATCTATGAAAGTGTGTGGCCTTGCTGTGTTTCTAGCTTGAACAATCTGGCAAGTGGTCACTAAAGGAATATTTCTGCCAAATTATATTGAAATCGGTCCAGTGGAATCAAACAAGAAAACTTTTAAAGTTTTCAATATACATGCAGATATATAGGGGAAATAAGCCCAGTCCCCTGGTGACCATGGTTTTGATGAATCAAGTGAATCATGATGGCTTGAATAATCTTCTTAGAGAATCATCAAAGCAACAATGCTGCCAAGTTATATTGAAATCAGTCCAGTGGTTTCTGACAAGAAGACTTTTAAAGTTTTTTATATAGATATATAGGGAAAATTAAGCCCCTCCCCTTGCAGTCATTTGTTCTGACGAATCAAGACAGCTTGAACAATCTTGATGCAGGTTCACCAAAGGAACATTTCTGCCAAATTATATTTAAATCAATCCAGAGGTTTCTGACAAGATGAGTTTTAAAATTTTCTATATAGATATATAAGGAAAATAAGCCCTGCCCCCTGGCGCCATGTTTTTTGACAAATTACCACAGCTTGAACAATCTTGGTACAGGGTCACCAAAAGAATATTTCCACCAAATCATATTTAAATCAGTCTAGTGGTTTCTGACAAGAAGATTTTTAAAGTTTTCTATATAGTTGTATAGGGAAAATAAGCACCACCTCCTGGTGGCCATGTTTTTTTGACATATCATCACCGCTTTAACTACCTTGGTACAGGGTTGCCAAAGGTACATTGCTGCCAAATTATATTCAGATCAGTCCAGTGGTTTCTGACAGCAGATGTATAAGGGAAAATAAGCCCGCCCCATGGTGGCCATGTTTTTTGACAAATCATGATGGTCTGAACAATGTTTGTACAGGGTCAGCAAAGGAACATTTCTGCCAAATTATATTCAGATCAGTCCAGTGGTTTCTGACAGCAGATGTATAAGGGAAAATAAGCCCGCCCCATGGTGGCCATGTTTTTTGACAAATCATGATGGTCTGAACAATGTTTGTACAGGGTCAGCAAAGGAACATTTCTGCCAAATTATATTAAAAATAGTCCAGTAAAATCTGATAAAAATATTTGTTTTGGTTACCATGGCAACCAGAATCCTGCATGGATTCCAGTTATTTGAACAACTTTTAGTCAGTATCACCAAAGAATCATTCCTGTGAAATTTGATTAAAATTGGCTCAGTAGTTTAGGAGGAGATGTCAAATGTTAACAGGGGACAGACAACAGACGATGGACAACTGGCCTATCAAAATAGCTCATCTCAGGTCAGCTAAAAAAAGAAAACCTACTAAGTTGGAGAATGGAAATCAAGCACTAACAGCTAGACAGACACTCGCACTGTGAGGTATACATACAGAAGTTTTCACTTTTTCCCTCGCCTGCATGAAAGTACAGGTGAGCTATAGCAGACACCACGGCGTCAACTTTGGTGTTAGTGTTGGTTTAAGTTTTTGGTTTAAGTTTTTAATTAACCCTTGTCCTGAATTCATATCAACAATCTGGATCAAGCAATCTGATTGGCTGAAAATTAGAAGTGGGTGTGGCATCTTAATGTATTCAGCAGGACAAGGGTTAAAAGGCTATATCTCCTGAACCTCGATGGAAGTAGTTCGTACTTGCCCTGATGTCACATACTGGTTTGAAGTTCTATGCTGCATCATCCAGACCTACTTGACTGACCTTGCGGTTAAGGTCACACACTTTGAATAAAATCAATCTTAAAGATTTTTGTTAAAGAGTTCAGAAGCAAAGCGAGATTGCTATGCTGTCCTGCAACAGCTCTTGTGTCTCTTTTTTTTTTTGTATTAGAAAACAGATTATGAGTAACTCTGGTCAAACTGAAAGAAGCCCTGATGCAATATAATTCTGAATCCTTAGAGAGGAAACATATTATCTGTGTGAGAGGATTTAGTCCATAAATGATTTTCTGAGAAATTTTGTGACTCATGATGTCCATTCCCATTTCTCAACTGTGGAAGAATATGACACCAATAAGTCACCCTGCAGCAGTCAGGCTCTGAAACAGTCAATTATTTCAGACTTGTTGGTATTTCTAGAGTTACTATAGGAAATTAAGAAAACAATTATTGATCCCCAATGTCAGAAAAAATACCTTCGGATATGTGTGCCAGCAAAGATCGGCCTGCGCATTCACACAGTCTGATCAGAATCTTCAATGGGTGCATTTTGGATGGCCAAAGATGCAAAGTTTCTATATGCAGACAATGAAGATTGATCAGACTGCAAAGATGTGCAGGATGATTTGAGTCTTCATTGGGCGCACATGTAAAAAAGTATGTTTTCTCATGTTACAGTTCTATTGTCAATCCATGAGTCCACAATGGAATGCTAGAGTACACTGGTAGCCTGGAAAACATATCAGCTATGTCATGAAAAAAGCCTGTCTTTGGGGCATTACCATATTTACCCTCTGACTTTAGACAGACAGGCATAGGAAAGTTCATGCAGACCCAGCCAGTCCATTCTGTAGGAAGGTATCTTTACAACAAGCACAAATAGCATTTAAGGTAAATGTCCTAAAATTTCGTACACCAAAGTGTCTGACAAAATGGACCCCTCATCCGAGCATTTGTGGTGGATGAGGGGCATTATTGAAGCAAGCCGGAGGTGAGCATGTATGAACCCTCCCCTGTCTTAGACTCCCTCCCATTTTATTTGGTTTCAACAAAATGGCTGTCTTTAAATTATGATTTTCACGTGTGGCTTCCGGTTTTATAGGTAAAGGTCATTATCGAATCTATCAAAGGCTTGCGCAAAATAATGGCATATGCAAACAGTGCAGACCCAGATCAGACTACTCCTGAAGGAAAAGTCTGATCTGGGACTACACTGTTTGCCATTCTACTAAGTACTGCTTAAAAAGCAAAATTTAGGCCAAAAAAGTATGGAATAAAGTGTTCGAAATTTTAGGACATTTACCATACACCAAATATTTGGACAAATACATGTAGCTCTAGATACCCTAGTGAAATGTAGTTCACGAAATCATGAACATGTAGTTCATGAAATCATGATCTTATCAAGAGTCTGAAAAACTGTTCTTGAATTGTACTTCATAAGTTCTTTGGTCAAATTCATGAACCATAGGAGACGAACAATTCTTGAAATGTGTTCATAAACAGTTCATGAACTAATGAAGGTCATGAACACAGTCAAGAACATTTGAAGAATTACTGAAGAATAGATAAAATCCTTGAAAAATTCATGATAAAACAATCAGGAACATTTGAAAAACTAATGAAGTATGTAAAATTCATAAACTGTTCATGAAACACAGTCATGAATTATTCAAGAACTAATCAAGAATTGCATTAGAGTTACCTCCCTTGGGAAACTCTTCCTTTGGAGAAGCACTATTATTAACAATAACTTCTAAATTTGGTGAGAGTATTAAAATGTTGTTTATTTGTACAAAAAGTGGTGAATTTAACTGTACAGCATTCTGTGTATACACTGCTTTGAAATTCTAAGATAAAGATTTATACACTGCTTTAAAATTCTAAGATAAAGACAGTTTTAGACTAAAACTTTTGAAAAAAATTGGTGGTATGACCATTACCATCTCCCATTGTAATTCTGTTGTAAAACTTCACTGAATAATCTACACAGTTCTTGATTAATTCTGTTCATGAACCAGCCTTGGTTGCTCAGTCAGATGCATATCCCACTGATGATCAGGAGGTCTCGGATTTGATCGCTGATGGGTCCAGCAACATTCTTTCGTAGAGATTGATCAAGAATTTTCTACGGTCAGTCTCTCCTTTCTGCTGATTCAAGAAGGGCAGTTGTCAGTTACCAGCAAAAGAATGTGCACATATACTGGTTAACTGTTAAGAGGACTAATGTGGTTAGGTAAACTAACTGGCTTGACATTATCCGAACTGGTTAACTGAGCTGTATCAGTCAGTCATGAACTCTGTATAACTGTTTAATGATCCTTGATTGGTTAATTAATCAATCATGAACAATTTAGTAACATTAAGCATGGAAATACCCTCAGATACCCTTGATCATGTTTTTAGGACAGTTCTTGAATTGCATCAAGTTCATGAACATATTTCAAGACCATTTCAAGAATGTCTCATTTAGACCAGTCACTTCATGAGATTTTGCAACAAGAAGGATTCATGAAAAGTCATGAACAGTTAATGAACTGTAACTGTTCAATTCCAGGTGAGGGTAGTGAAAAGTTCATTAGCTATTCATGAATCATGAACAGTTCATATCCAGAACAATATGCTTGAATAGAAAAAAAAATCATGAACTATTCATGAATATATATGTTCATAAAAACGTAATGAACTGCTCATGAAATGTTTGTCGAATTCATCAGTAACAGCTTAAGATCAATTGTCAATGAACAGTCCATGAAAAATTCTTGATGGCATTTCTTGGACAGTTCATAAACCATATGTTGTTCATGAACTTACATTTTATGGACATTTCAAGAATTTGTCTCATTTAGACGTCAAGCATTTTCATGAACTGTTCTTAAAATCTTGATATGAATTATTGATGATCATTTCATGAATGATTCATGAACTGTGATTGTTCATTTCAAAGGGATAAGGTGCTTTTCTTTTCGACCAACAAGTACTGATTTTTCTCTGCTTCCTTCACAAAAAGGTATGTTCAAGGATACTCATTAAAAGCACTTCATCAATGTTCCTCTAATGAGTACCTGTGAGGCATTTCTAATCATATGTTTTCCTGGAGAAATAAGAAAATACTTTCTTGATAGCCATCTTATCTGGAGCTATGGACACACCTGAGCAGACAGTGTACATGTAAATTAGACGGCTCCTAAGACACATTCTCATCAGGATCTGAAGTGATAGCCACTCAGCCAAGTAATTTGTAATCAAATGGGCTTTTTAACCCTTGTCCTGCTGAATAAATTAAGATGATACGCCTACTTCTAATTTTCAGCCAATCAGATTACTTGATCCAGATTGTTGCTATAAATTCAAATACTTAATGGCAAACAGTGCAGATCCAGATCGGTTGGCTTCTTCAGAAGCCAACTGATCTGAATCTACACTGTTTGCAAAGGAAGGGTATATCCGAGTTCAGCAGGACAAGGGTTAAATTAAAATTTTATTATTCTGATTTAATACTATAAATACCAGGACACCATAAGTCCTTTCCATATTTATGAAGAAGAGCATTTCTCCTAAAACTTGAATTTTAGGAAAAGTCCATAATTCTGACTAGCCATTCTGACTAGCCAGAGGAATTGTTAAAAAGGAGTATTAATTTTGGTGATAATTCTGCCATAAATTTTCTTATTTGTCCATAAGGTGCTTCTAATGAGTACCCACAACATATATTTTTTATGGAGAACTGGAGAAAATTATCCAATAATTATCACCAAATACTCCTCCTTAACCCTTGTCCTGCTGAATAAATTAAGAAGCCACACCCATTTTTAATTTTCAGCCAATAAGATTACTTGATCAAGGTTGTTGATACAGATTCACATACTTAATGACAAACAGTGCAGATCCAGATCAGTTGGCTTCTTCAGAAGCCAACTGATCTGGATCTACACTGTTTGCAAAGGCAGGATATATCCGGGTTCAGCAGGACAAGGATTAACAATTCCTCTGCTAGCCACTGAGCTGTCTTAAATGACCTCGTGGAATTTGTAAACAGTGTAAACCCTGATCAAACTGTTTGATCTGGGTCTATATTATTTTGCACAGGCCTATCTATCCAAATACTTAGGGTAGATATTATGGTATTTTGGATATAGTGAGGGTGTCTGAACATTCAGGGTAATTATGGTATATACTACTTTTCTGCTCAAGTGTTTTGTATAAATAGGAAAAGTCTCAGGAAGAGGCCTGATGGGAATGCTGGTCAGAGCTTCTGATGGTCTCATGCCATAATTACTCTATTTATCTTAAGTATTGGAATACCTTAACATAGGTTTAGAAAAAAAATGGGTATCAGGTAGATATTTTTCTTATTTCTCCATGAAAACATATGTTGTGGGTACTCATTATGTGCCTCTGCTTTTCTTATTTCTCCACAAATCATACGTTGTGTGTACTCTTTAGAAGCGCCTCACTGGGGCACTTCTAATGAGTACCCAACAACATGTTTTCATGGAGAAATAAGAAAAATATCAATACTGTCGGACTGAAAAAAAAAAAAAAAAAAAAAAAAAAAAAAACAAACAGCTTATCAAGAGCTATGCCTTAACCCTTGTCCTGCTGAATAAATCAAGATGCCACACCCACTTCTAATTTTCAGCCAATCAGATTTCTTGATCCAGATTGCTGTTATAAATTCACATAATGGCAAACAGTGCAGATCCAGAACAAGTCTATTTTATTACCTTTCCTTGTGTCTAAAAATAGCTGGATGAGTGGCAAACAGCACAGACCCTGATCACTATCTGCCACACATCCAGCAGTTTTCAGCCACAGAGGAAAGCAAAGTTGACTAATGTCAAATACTTGGATACTTATATTAAGGAGTTCAGATGTCCCAATATTTAGGGTAAATATTTATGCTATTAAAAATCTAAAAGGTTGCCTTTGGAAACAAAGAACATGTTACAGATAGAAAATAGGAGTCTCTGTTTTACTTAAGACTCTTCATAAGCAGTTATGAAGTTTGCAACACCGATTATGCCCTCTAGTGTATACATGAGAAGAACTCCATTTGTGCTAAGGACAACTCACTTTTAACTGGACACAATACAAATTGCAATCTCAGAGGTCCTAATTTTAGGTAATTAAGACTGCATGGCAGTTCCAGTGCAGGACATCACAGCATTCCATCCAATAATGCACTCCAATAATTGAATTGCTGGACAAGGAACAGATGGTGCCAGCAGTCCCTGATGAAATTCCTTCAGTTCATGACTTGAGCCACAGCATCAGAAAACATACCTTTCGACAAACATACACAGGAAAGATTAAGATCAGCCTGTACATCCATGCAGTCTGATCAGAATCTTCATTGCGTGCATTTCTGATAGCCAAGGATGCAAAGTCTCTTCATGCGGACAATGAAGACTGATCAAACTACAGGGATGTGCAGGCTGATTAAAGTCTTCCTTGGGTGTACATGCTAGAATGTACGTTCTCTCAAGTTGCAGCTTATTTAACTCTTGTCCTGCTGAATATATTAAAATGCCACACCCACTTCTAACTTTCAGCCAATCTGATTACTTGATCCAGATTGTTTATACAAATTCACATACTTAATGGCAAACAGTGCAGATCCAGATCAGTTGGCTTCTTCAGAAGCCAACTGATCTGGATCTGCACTGTTTGCAAAGGCAGGACATATACGGGTTAAGCAGGACTAGGGTTAACGAGATTCTTCACTACTTGAGAATTTCATGAATACTAATCATTACTATTGTCAAGCCACAATAACTCTCCTATTAAAAATAAAGAAAAGGAAAACCCTGTTGCTTCTGTTGTCAAACATACCAAAAAAAGGAAGACAATGATCAGGAATCGATGCAATTAACTAACACCTTCTGTCCAAGACACCAAAGGGAAAGAAGGATGCACTCAAAGCAACGGCATCAAAACACTACATGTACAAACTGAAAAGGACAGTTTTTTTCCTAAAAATTGGCCAAATGGCTACCCAAAATAAAAAAAATCACCAGGACATACATGCAAAGACAAACAATGACAGAAATAGTAAACCACAGCAGATACACTGCCTTGGAACAGTCAGTAAAAATATTACTGTGGGTGAGGGTGGGGGTGGAGGGTGGAGGGGGGGGGGGAGAGCTTAAATCAATTTTACGTGGCCACAACCCTTGCCCTTAGAACTGCCATGGTATATACAAGACATTTGTTCAGTCCGTGTGAAGGGTTCCTACCTCATCTCTGAGAACATAAAAATCAAATGAATGAGGAACATCCCCATTCAAGTAAGGAAAATTTATAATCTTAAAACATACCAAGTCTGAATGTAAGTGA
This sequence comes from Anodontia alba, assembly GCA_964016985.1. Lineage (NCBI taxonomy): Eukaryota > Metazoa > Mollusca > Bivalvia > Lucinida > Lucinidae > Anodontia > Anodontia alba. The sequence continues at coordinate 94,190,736 of OZ024824.1, read as the reverse complement.
AACAAAATGATTATACAAACCTGGATGACATCTTGCCATGAACCTATGCTGCATTCAGAAGTGCAAAGTGATAGCAAATGTTTTGCGCTGGATCCCTGTACCTGATCACGAGCACCAACAGGAGCAGGGATCCAGGGCAAAACATTCAGTAATAAGTTGCACATTTGAATGCAGTTCTGGTGCCAAGTTTCATGGCTACAGGTTCTACGGTTTGTGAGGAAAAGATCAGAGTTCAATGATAGTATAAGAAAATAAAACATCAAGGACCATGACCAGACGGCAAGATAAGAAGAGTAATTTTTTCTTAAAACATACATATCTCTAGATAATGGATATCCAAAAAATATTTTTTCTTATTTCACCATGAAAACATACAGTTTGGGTACCCATTAGAAGCCCCTCAGCAAAGAGCCTTGAATGAGTATTTCACCATAAAAACATACAGTTTGGGTACCCATTAGAAGCCCCTCAGCAAAGAGCCTTGAATGAGTATTCACAAGGTAATCATGATTTAATGAGAATTAGGGAAATGTTTAATACTCTTTGGTAAAAAAAAACCTTACCTAAAGCTATGATAAGCAGTTTCTGGAATGGACTCTTCAATCTCTGAAACTGGACTATTCCATTGTTGCAAATAGGGGTTTCAGTCAATAATCAATAACAGAATAGCAAACTATGAGCCATATCATCTGGATCTGCACTGTTTGCAAAGGTGTCTGTATTGATCTGCAGAGACTGTACTATATATTCAATCTCTCCATCAGAGCTATATACTTTTGTGCCTTCCAAAAGGTGGCTGCATGTTATAGGTAGATTGCACTGTACTTCAAATTATGGCTTCTCATCAGAACTTACTTGGCACAGCAATTCTAACAAGTATCACAATGTACATTTTTGTGGAGAAATAACAAAATATAAAATAATATTTCTTAGTGAAAATGTGTCTCATTTAGGTAACGTCCCTAATACTATATACAGTCGACTCTCGTTATCTCGAATTCCAAGGGACTCACTGAAACACTTCGAGATATCCGTACCTCGACATATCAGAGTTGAGAGTAAGGAAAACAATAAATTGAACAACCACATTTAACAAATGAATATGTAATTTGACTCCTGAAGTTAGAAATATATATATAAAATAATGTGAAAAAGAGGAGAAATTGCTCCTGAGGAGCAATTTCTCCTCTTTTCCACATTATTTTGTTACCTGTTGTCATAGTTGCGTGTTAAAATAGGGACCAGATTTTCACTTCGAGATAAGCGGTAATTCGAAATAAGCGAGTTCGAGATAACAAGGTTCAACTGTATATGTATATATGAAAATGTCGTTATGCCATATGCAGGCAAAAGAACAGCTCAGACTACACATTCACATAATCTCATCAGGACCTTCTCTGCCCATTTATAGAATCAACAGACTGATCAAATGCTCCATTTTGCAATGTCTGGTCTGGATCTGCACTGTTTGCTCAGGGTCTATGTCCCAATGTTTGGGGGTAATTAGCCACAACACAATATTTAATATCTCTTGCCTCTGATTATGAACTTGTTTTGTAAGGTATCTTTGGGGATAGATAACTGTCTCCTTAAGAGACCATATTTCTGGGAAAAAATAAGAAAAATATTTCAAATGTCTTCTGCAGAATTTTTTACTCAGAATGCTCAGTGTTTTTTCCAAGAGTCATTGGTCTTAACCTTCACCACTCTGGGCAAATTCAACAGACAAAAAACTGGAGATATTTTTTTCCCCCAATAAACAGAATTTGACATTTCATGCTAATTGTCTCCTTTGGAAAATTTACGTGAAACGTCAAATCCTTTCGACAATCTACATGCAATGTTAAATCCTGTTTCCTGAGAAAAATCAAATGAAAATATTTCAATATGTAGTCTGCTGAAAATTTTACCCAGCATGCTAAGCGTTGAAGACAGCACACTCAATGTTTCATTATTCCTCCCTCACACATCAAATGGGATGACTGTCCCCAAAGCAACACATTCCCATGAATCATCTCCAATTTGCATCCAATAATATAATTATTTTGTCCTTAACTGCCTCGGAATTAGATCTCAAAATAACAGGACTGAAACAATCATGCAAAACCATCTGTTGATGACTTTTCGGAAGTGGCATTTAAAGACACAATAAAATGCATTTAAGTGAATAATTTATAATCAACAAAGTGTTTTTGAAATGTAGAAGTGTATTAAATTGTATAAAAAGGTGGTTTATTTTGTTGTAAAAGTAAATGCACTTTTAACATTGTATACTGAATAAAAAAAGTTAGCAGATAACACTTTAATAAATTATTTAGGTTAGCAGATAGCACTTTAATAAATTATTCTTTTTTTTAGAATGGGGCTTGACAGTTCAGATGAATTGTCTCTCAACATCACAGAATGTCACTGTTGCCAGACTAAGTATTTATTTTATTTATCAACTATCATAAAGATAGACATCTTATATATTATTTATAATAATATAGAACAGGCCCAATTTTAACCATTGAAGTGCTAAGCAAAATTGTATCGGACAACATTCTAATTTCTCTTTTATCATTTTCAGCAAAAATAAGACCTGGCATTTCATGTGAATCATATGAAATGTAAAGCCTTGTTTTCTCTGGAAAATATGCACAGAAAGACAAAATATCAACAGCTGCAGCTTGAAGGTTCAAGAGAAGAAGCCTTTCCCAAAGCCTTTATAGAAAATTGTGTCCAGACACCTTAACTCATTACTATAGTTATCCTAACCCAGTTGCCATAGTGAATGAATAAAGATGCCATGCCCACTTCTAATTTTCAGCCAATCAGATTATTAATCCAGGTTTTTGATACAAAACTGACATACTTAATGACAAACAGTGTAGATCCAGATGAGTTGGCTTCTGAAGAAGCCAACTGATCTGGATCTACACTGTAAAGGTTGGGCATAGCCCTGTCCAGCAGGACCAGGGCTAAAATTATAACAAGTCCATTTGATGAGTTGGTGATGTGTCAGACTAAAAAAACAGTGTGATCCTGGTCAAACTGATTTATGAATTATGTATAAATCACCAAATTGAAATGTAAAAGAAAAAGAGGTCTGAATGAGACCTTTTATGCTAATAACAATTTATTTCTAATTTCATGTTTAAACCGATAATTAGTTTACAATATGTTTGCTAATTACAAGTACACATGTATACAAGATTGTTGATTATACCAACATTACCAAACTAATACTTTCTACCTTCTCCACAAATGAAAAATGTTATGGTATCCCATTAAAATCATGTCAATGATCCACTACAGCCTATGTTTTCAAGGAGGAATAAGAATATATTGGTTTAAACTCCTTATCAACTGCCCTGAAAATAAAAGGAGTCACTCACTGTGCCTTATAAAGTCACAAATTTAACCCTTCTCTTGTTGAACATGACATGCTCTGTTTTAGCAAACAGTGTAGATCCAGATCAGTTGGCTTCTGAAGAAGCTAAATCATCTGGATCTGCACTGTTTGTCATTAAGCATATGAATTTGTATCAACAACCTGGATCAAGTAATCTGACTGGCAGAAAACTAGAAGTGGGCGTGGCATCTTAATATATTCAGCATGACAAGGGTTAACTCTTACTGGGCTAATCACAGCTACAGCTGACAACATTTCGATCTTTTTTTTTTTGTTTGTTTTTTTTTGTATATTTCAAATAAATAAGGCTTGGTACTTTATGTAAATCATCTGCTATGCAGACAATTCATATAAAATGCCAAGTTTTATTTTCTCTGAAAAATAAAAGAAAAACAAAAAACTGTCATTTGCTACAATTTTGCTTTGTGCTTAAATGGTTAAATCTCAAGCCATGCTTCATTTATATTCTATGAAGAATTTGCAACAATAGACATCAAAAACTATACTTAAAATTCATCAATTTACGAAATAATGACTGATGCTAATTTGAGCCAGAGTTGCCAATTTGAGCCAAAGTTGCAGTAAATGTCCTACAATTTTGTACACCAAAGTTTCTGACAAAATGGCATATGCAAACAGTGCAGACCCAGATCAGACTGCCCCTTCAAGGAGAAGTCTGATCAGGGTCTAGACTGTTTGCCATTCCGCTAAGATTTTTAAGAAACAATTGCATAATAAGCAAACTTTATGCAAAAAAAAAGGTATGGAATAAAGTGTTCGAAATTTGAGGGCATTTACCATATATTTTTTTCTATTAGAACTTACCTTAATGATTTTAAAATGATGTCCCAACATTATTAGGGCTTTCCAAAGACTCACACAGTAATTAAAGTTACATTTTGTCCATGATGAAAATATGACATATGAAATCCGAACCAAAGTGTTAAAACCAATGGATGATGGAAGAGCTAATCTTTTCATCAGAAGTCAGAATATTAGAGAGATCACAAGTTGAGGAAAGGTGTGAAAAATCTATAGTATAACAACTGAAGCCATAGATCACCTGTTAGAAGCTGCTATATCATCGTATTTACTCTAAATATTAGGACACCTGAACTTCTTACCTGACATCTCCTAAAATTTCAGCCTCACGAAAACATATCTATATAATTTTGACCCCCTTAAATCCCACTTTTATACTTGTAAAACTGGGGTTTACAGGGGTATACATCATTTTTCTTATTTCTGCTCAAAAACATAGATTGTGGGTATTCATTAGAACTGCCTCGGTGAGGCGGTTCTAACAAGTACCCACAATCTATGTTTTGAGCAGAAATATGAAAAAATATCAGATTTTTTTATCCGAAATTTTTCAGTTTTTGGAGGTGAAATTTTCTATATATTTGAATAGGCGTGTTTTCATAATGGCATGTCCATTTTACTACATGTTGCTGTGGTCTAAAGTCTGCTTGATGAGTGGCAATTAAACAGTGTAGATCCAGATCTGACACCACATTCTATGGTGTCTGATCTGGGTTTACACTGTTTGCTCAGACACCATATTCTGTGGCGTGGCATCTGAACTGGGGCTAAACTGTTTGTTCAGGCCTGTCTGTCCCAAATCTTAGGGTACTAATGATGACTATGATTTGGTGTTTTACATTCCTTTCAACACTATTTAAGTCATATTGAGTTGATTGAAGGGTGATAATGAAAGGCTCTATGCAATAAGCCACCATACAGTCATGAGTTGAATTCCACCTCCAGTGAGATTCAAACCCAGGACCTTGTGATCTGAAGTCTGGGCCAGCACTTGGCCACCTGGCCCAGAGATTATAAAACTTTTTTCATGCTCAACTCAGCTGAGTATGAAATTTGTCCTGCTAATAAATCTCAAATTACTGACAACTGCAAATTCTTTCTTGCTAAACATAGCTGAGCATGAAAATTTCTCAGCTAATAAATATAAAAATGCCAACTATTGTTGGCATTTTCATATTTATTTGCAGAGAAAATTTCATGCTCAGCTGAGTTGAGCATGCAAAAAGTTTTATAACCTCCGGGCCTGGACACTTCATACTTAGGGTAAATATGGTATACATTCAGATTTCTCAAATAATTCATAGCTTCAGATAAAATGTATTTTCAAACAAACAAAAAAGGTATTCATATTTTTCTTGTGTCTCCATGAAAACATCCTTTGTCAGAGTTTTCACTGGAAATTCTATAGCCTTGCCAAGGTATTTATATTGAGTACCCACAACTTAAGTTTTGTTGGAAAATAAGCAAAATATTTAAATGTAGCCATTGTTATCTCAAACATTATCTCTCAGATGTCAGAGCTTCTGTCACTTTGTGACATGCTCAATCAGGTCTCCAACAAAAGAACTTGTTATATAATTGCCAGCAAAGGCCTTCTGTGATTGGCTGATACTGGCTGTAACATGATTTTACAAATCCTGATGTTTGCTAAAATTAGCTGCTGCTTGTTAAAAATAGCCTGGCTAAGGTCAAGGACTAGTCAAAAACACTTTTGTCACAGCTTCCAGACAGCTAAAAATAGTCATATAACAAATAGCCTGACTAAGGTCATAGACCGGTCAACATCACTTTTGTCACTGCTGCCAGACATCTATAAATAGTCATATAACAAAACAATCAATGCATTCTACTGAGGTTCACATCAGGATTTGTCAACCCGAAAAAGTGATGTTCATAAGTCCTAGGTTAACATCACTTTCTCAGGCTGACAAATCCTGGTGTTAACCTCAACAGAATGCATCAATTGTGTAATTATGGCTACATTTTCATACAAATCTGCACTGTAGTTATCATAGGCAACTGGTACGTTCTGCTACAAGAAATTGTGGATCTGCTACCGTAGATTGCTGTAGTGAAGTGTGTAGTATTCTCTGTCATCTGAAGGACATGCTATCTACATGCATTAGGTTCTATCTGACAGTATGCTCGTGACAAAATTGTAAGATGACAAAAGATCTTTTATTTTTTCATTTATTTATTTTTCATTTTTTTTAAAAGAAAATAAGTGTCCTTAGACCTACTTATAATGCACTGGTGTCTTTACGAAGGCTAACTACTGTAGGCTGTTGACTCTGTCATCTGTAAGAAGATTTGCTCAGGCAACTTATTGAGCAGCACTCTATCATCTATTAGAAGATCTGCTAGCTGCATATTAAGGGATGGCTCTCTTTGCCATCTGTGAGAAGGCTTGACAGCTATGTGCATACATGCCATACCTCACACTGTGAGACAAAATCTCACAGAATTTTGGCCCTTCTGGACCCCGTTTCCCATAAGATTTTTAAATCTCACAGAATTTTCATACCATTTAATAAGCTATTTTTTGAAGGACTGGAAATAAATCACACATTAGCATGGCTATCCCAAGCTTGATTCATTAAAATAATGGCTTTCAACTTACTTATGTAAGCTTGAAAGTGATTTTCACAAAAATCTCACAGAATTTCATCAAATCTCCCCTAAAAATTTGCGAAATCTCACAGATTACTGTCATAAGCTAATGGCATGTATGTATGTGTTTTGAGCCAATTATTTTTTTCTGCTCTTATAAACAATTTGCTTGCTACCTATTGCAGATTAATGACACTATTTCTTTCTAGGTAGACAGCCCTCTCTGCCCCCTTAAGAAGACTTGCAGCTATTTACTGTGAACTGTTGATCATTTCTCCATCATCTGTAATAAGATATGACAGTTAAAACTACTTATTGTGGGTCGGTGGCCCTATTTGTTCTGCAACATTTTAGATTTGCCAGCTGCTTATTGTGGCTGTTTTGTTTTCTCTATAATCTGTAAGATGATTTGCCTGCAACTAATAGTGTGGGCTAGTGGTCCTGTTTGGCATCTGTATGAAAATGTGTCAGCTACTGGCTCTCTCTGTCATCTGTAAGAAGTTTATCTACTGTGGGTTGGCTCTCTTTGTCACTCACTCTTTGCTAGCTATGAGCCATGGTTTAGTTTTTCATCTGTAAATAGATTTATTAGTTACTACATGTACCAAGGGTAAACATAGGAGGCTTTCCACATCATCTGTGAGCTAATATATTTTGTTGTGGATTAGTGGTTTTAGTGTTTTTTTTTTTCTCTCATTTAAAGAAGCTTTGCTATGTACTTCTGTGTGGTTTGGTAGTTCCCTCTGTCTGTAGGAAGATTAGTTAAATACCTTGTCATCTGTTAGATGATACACAAGCTGGTTCTCCCTGTCTGTAGGGAGAGAAGCTAGCTACTTTAGTGGTTGTCTCTGTCATCTGTTAAATGATGTACTAGATAATGTCACCTGCAGAAAGAGTAGTAGATACTTACACGAACCTGATGGTTTTCTTGCATCTGTAAGTTGATCCACAGTAGCCACTTGTTGCACTTTGACAGTCCTGTCTGTCATCTGTAAAATCATTTGCTAGCAAATCTGTTGTGGCTATGTCATGCTCTCTCTCAGCTTACTACAGCAGAACTAAATGACTTGAACCCTGATGGCTCAACTGGAACTAAAACGCCCATGTTCCTACCCATGGAGCATGCAAACACCAAGACAATGTTGCATTAACATGTCCACGTAGTACAGGTAAATTTTTGCAAAAACCAAGTCTGGATCATAGGTGGAATTCCCTCTGACTAGAACTAATGTTTATGTTCCAAACATATTCTGAAGCAGGGATAAAGCAGTTTGATCTGGGTCTACACTGTCTGCCCATGTATGTCTGTACAAATATTCATGGAAAATGAGATATCTTCAATCCGTAATATTGCTCCCAATCTCCAGCCAACTTTGAAGTTAGTATGAATGGTTTTACTGACATTTTGCAATAATTAACAGACACAGGAAAGTTCATCAGAGATGTAAACAGAGAAACAAATATAAAAATTTCAAAGGTGAAAATTTACCTGAGAGCCTCATATTCTAAAGAACCAATTACCTGGATTTTGCCAGCTTCAGAAAATCTTACAACAGCATTCTGTCTGTCAGCATTTTGCTATAAGTAGAGTAACTGGCAAACATACTTTTATTTTTTCTTAATTTCCTCCTGAAAATGGCTTCAAATTTCATTTAATCTCAAGAAAACATCCATACTTCCTAGATCTTCCTGAATTGTGGTTAGATTTAGCGAAATTACCAAGGAACAGGTTACCATGTACCACTTCAATGTGTCAAAGTGGTTATTACTGCCAACACAAGTTCGGTATTAGGGTTCAAACACCACTCAGATTGTCAGTTTTTTGGGGTCATTAGTACTCTTACCATTGAAAGGGTAGTAAAGAACAAAATATCAACAAAACAGCAAATACTTTGGATCCTGATCAGATACAGAACAACGCATCTGATCTGAGTCTACATTGTTTGCTACAGAATTCAGAGTAAATAAGATACCCCTTATTTTTCTAACATATAGAGGGAAATCCCAAGAACTGTTGTTTATTTCTGGTAGTAGGCAGTTTATAGTTTATTATATTGTCCATAAAGAATAAAAAGAAAAACACTGTTTTTTTTTTTAAATTAAGTAAATAAATACTACTTACCGTAATAACCCTAATTAAGTATTGGGACAGACAGGCCTGTTCAGACAGTGTAGACCTAGATCAGATGCCATTGATACAGACAGCATTATTTTAGGTAGTAAAATGAACTTTTTTAAAGTTGAGGACCAGTAAGGTAAGGAGCTAATCTGTCCCTTTATTTAGGGTAAAAATGATATACGGTATTTTCCTCTTTTCATAATTTGAGTGGACTAGCTGGAGAAAACTACATAATTTGAGTGAATTGATGAAAACTACATGCAGAAGTTCATGTGAGGAAAAAAAAGTTGTAGTCAAGTTTGTTTGAGCTGAAGTTTACGGCCAAGTTAACACTATCAAGGTCATATTGAGCCAGTCAGTTTACTTAATCACACTTTTACTGAGCACAGCTTAGTCCTCAAAGTAATTAATCAGGGCCCAGTTGTTCAAAGCATCGTTAGCTTAACGAGCTCGTTAAGGGTCATTTCGTTAACTGTTTTAGCAGATTCAATTCACAATATTCTGAAATTTTTTGCTGAAAAAATGTGAATAGCTTTTGCAGTGCAAAAGCTACTCACGTTTTTTTAGCAAAAAATTTCAGCATATTTGCGTATCACTCGATTAAAATTGTAACGAATCGTTAACTAATGACATCGTTAGTTTTGAACAACTGGGCCCAGTACTTGTGCACAGTCATTCACCAGAAACTGACAACAGGGAATGATTCTATATATAGGTACTGAACTATAAATAGCTGTGTTTGTCCGAAAGTTTAACTGTTATTTTACGCATTGCAGATGATAAATGTAAATGTGACAGCTTTCATTATTGACCCCATGCTTTTGTACCTGACATGACAAACTTCATAAACCGTTGCATTGCAAGTTTCGGACAAACAAATGACGTATTGTTGACCCGTGGAAAACCGTTCGCTACTGCCCTTCCTGAATCAGCGGAAGGGGGAGAATGACCATAGAAAATATTTCATGATCAATCTGCATGAAAAGATGCTGCTGGACACAGCGGGGATGGAACCCACAACCTCCTAATCACCAGTCTGATGCGCATCTGACTAAGCCATCAAGGTAGGCAAAAAAGTTGTAGTTCCTAGAATCTCAACTCCAAAGCGGAACCATGAACATTTGTTCTTTGTTCACTTTCTCTGAACCCTGAATCAAACAACTGTTTTCACAGCAAAATATCAATAATTTATCATTAACTGCCAAACTAAGCACTACAATTTTATCAAGACTTTATCCCTTGTCCTACTGAATCAATTATGAACCACACCCACTTCTAATTGTCAGCCAATCAGATTACTTGATCCAGGTTGTTGATACACATTTACATAATGACAAACAGTGCAGAAGCCAACTGATCTGGATCTACACTGTTTGCTATGGCAGCATATATCCGGGCTCAGCAGGACCAGGGTAAACAGTTTTTCCCTGCATGTTTGCATGCTAGAAATCAAACAAATGACCAAAGACATGAAAGGCTAAAATTAATGATCAGCCCTTCACACTGTCTGCAAATCAGAGATGCTTCCTTACACAATCACTATCATGTTTATAGGCTGGAAAGGTTTGCTCCTACAAGTTTGCATGCTAAGAATCAAACAAATGACAAGAGATGAAATGATGATCAGCCACTCAGACTCTTTACGCGGATGATTCCTGATATATTACACTACTATTGTGTTTTTGACAGCTTTCAGAAAGTCGTTTTTTGCTTGGCATGTTACACAGAAAAAGTAAATTTGCAAATTTTTGTCATGATTTAGTGCAAAATCATGTTCTGCACCTTGTCTCATGATGCTTTACATTTTTGTGAAGTTTTATCAGAAACAGTTCCTAACTTACAGAGCATGACACGAGAGTAGTATAGGGCGGCCGCCCTTTACTACTCACGAGTACATGGTAGAAATGACTATTTTCAATATTTACTATGTTCAAAGGGTGATAACTCCAAAAGTAGGTTAACCAGAGCTATGGCTCTTGTGCTCTGCACATTCTCTCATGGTGCTTTACATTTATGAGAAATTTCATGAAAATATCTGGAAGGATTTTTAAATTACAGAGCTGACATAAGTACATGGTAGAAATGGCTATGTTCAATAATCAAAGGATGATAACTCCAAAAGTAGGCAAACTAGAATTACTGTTCATGAGTTCTGCATATTGCCTCATGAAGCTTTAAATTTGTAGGAAGCTTCATCAAAATATCTGAAACAGTTTCCACTTTACAGAGCTGATGCTAGTACTTGGTAGAAATGGCTATTTTCAAGATTTATGATATACGAAGCGCTGTAACTCCAAAGGTAGGCTAACCAGTTATGTTCTGCACATCATCTCATAGTGCTTTACATTTGTGTGAGATTTCTCAAAAATGTACCCAGTGAAGATTCTAATCTGACTGAGCGGATGTGCCTGCTGATCTGAATCTTCACTGGGCAGACATGTCTAAAGGTACATTTTATGAGGTTGCAGCTCTTATGTATACCAGTACTTGGCTGACAGCAGATGATCAATATATGTATACTTACACTGAAGTAAAAATCAAAGCACTGACAGCACTGGTGGGTCAACTGTCTCTGAGAAATAAACTGACTCCTGTATAATTCAGTGCAAACCACAGAAGCATGGCTATACTTAAAGCTCATATGAGCCTTTGGCTGATTTGTTTTTCCTATACTTCAATATCTGACCAAACAATAACAAAACAAAACTAAACAATTTAATAATGGCAAAATTTCCATGCAAACCTAATAAAAGAAGATGAAAAAAAAGAATAAATAAATAACTTGCCCATATGGCCATAACTTTAGTTATTTACAAAAAATATACCTATTATAAAATAAAATTGCACACTATTTCCTCTAAACAATATGCTGCAAACAGTTTACGAAAAGAGGCATAACTCTGCCAATATGTGGTGTACTCTAACCTCGAAATAATACGCGCTGCTCCACATCATCGTGTAACTATTAACCCTTGTCCTGTTGAGGCCGGATATGGCCTGCCTTTGCAAACAGTGTAGATCCAGATCAGTTGGCTTTTGAAGAAGCCAACTGATCTGGATCTGCTCTGTTTGCCATCAAGTATGCAAATTTATAGGCATAATCTAGATCAAGTAATCTGATTGGCTGAAAATTAGAAGTGGGCGTGGTATCTTAATTTATTCAGCAGGACAAGGGTTAAAGAAGTTTCAGCTTGATTGGATGTAAACTGTCAGAGGAGTTAGCCAGAAACAAAAAAATTACAGAAATTTTCAAAGGGGTATAACTCTGCTAATATTTGGTGTACTGTAACCTTTAAACAATATGCACTGCTCTACATCATGGTCTAACTATAAATGAAGTTTCAGCTTGATCGGATGTAAATTGTAAGAGGTGTTAGCCAGAAACGAAAGTTTAAAGAAATTTTCAAAGGGGCATAACTCTGCTAATATTTGGTGGAATGTAACCTCGAAACAATATGCGCTGCTCCACTCATGGACTAACTATAAATGAAGTCTCAGCTTGATCGGATATAAATTGTAGGAGGAGTTAGCAGGAAACGAAAAGTTTAAAGAAATTTTCAAAGGGGAATAACTCTGCTAATATTTAGTGGACTGTAAACTCAAAACAATATGCACTGCTCCACATCATGGTCTAACTATAAATGAAGTTTCAGCTTGATCGGATCTAAATTGTAGGAGTTAGCCGGCAACGAAAAGTTTAAAGAAATTTTCAAAAGGGCATAACTCTGCTAATATTTGATGGACTGTAACCTTGAAATAATATGCACTGCTCCACATCATGGTGTAACTATAAATGAAGTTTCAGCTTGTTCAGATGTAAAGTGCAGGAGGATTTAACCAGAAACAAAAAGTTTTCAAAAATTTTCAAAGGGGCATAACTCTGCAAATATTTGGTGGACTGTAACCCCGAAACAATATACACTGCTCCACATCATGGTCTAACTATAAATGAAGTTTCAGCTTTATCGGACGTAAATTGTAGGAGGAGTTAGCCGGAAACGAAAAGTTTAATGAAATTTTCAAAGAGGCATAACTCTGTTAATTTTTGCTGGACTGTAAGGTCAAAACAATATGCACTGCTCCATATCATGATCTAAATATAAATGAAGTTTTAGCTTGATCGGATATTATTTGTTGGAGGAGTTAGCGGGAAACGAAAAGTTTAAAGAAATTTTCAAAAGGGCATAACTCTGCTAATATTTGGTGGACTGTAACCCCAAAACAATTATTTATGCTCTGCTTCACATCATGGTTTAACTATATACCATGTTTCAGCTTGATCCGGTGTAAACTGTAGGAGGAGTTAGCAAGAAACGAAAAAGTTTACGGACGGACGGATGGATGGACGCCATACCCCGTAATATAATATGTCCTGTTTTTCAAACGGGCGTACAAAAAATGACCATAAATAGACATTTTCTATATAATCTGTACATTTTTGTTTGGAGGCAACACATCTGGGGTTTAGCTTTAAACCGTCTCATGTCTGAAACCATTTTATAATGAACCATCTTATACAGGTTCCAGGGACATAGCTCTTGATAAGGCGCTTTTTTTCAACCAAAAAGTATCTATATTTTTCTTATTTCTCGATGAAAACATATGTTGTGGGTACTCATTAGAAGTGCCTCAATGAGGCACTTCTAATGAGTACCCACAACATATGTTTTCGTCAAGAAATAAGAAAACTATTTACCTGATACCCACTCATATCTAGACCTATGAAGGTATTTTAAAATTGGAATGCAGTGTAACTTATATGATAACAGGAAGTGCAAAGTGCGTGAACCATAACTCTACCTTTACCATCATAGAATTATTTCCACTTTGCCATTGATTCATTTAGCTTGGGATCAAACCATCTCTCAGATGGCCTTGTTGAAACATATTATTTATGACAAAGGTGCAAAAACTGGCAAAAGATGGAAAAGTAATTTCATTTGATTTAAATCCCCATTTATAAGACAGGTTAGGAGAAATGCCAGAGGTACAAATAGAACATGACAAGCTTGCCAAGTTGTTTTCATTTTCACATTATGACAGGTGGAAATTAACACCAGGAGTATGCCAATCAAATATGAAATTAAGCTCAAAACATATATCACAGGAAGATTTTCTGTGGCAATGTCATTTTTTTATAACACTAATGTATTCGACTTTTACTAAAGATAAGATAAAGAATCTATAAAAAATGCCCTTGAGTATGCATTGTTTTTGTGTTTGTTTTTTCATTTCCAAATTTAATCCCTTGATCTTCCAATTTAAAGTGAATAGATTCACCTAAAAGATTTTGCTGCTATTCTGCAATGTTTTTGACGAGTGACTACTGACATATAAGCATTTGAAAAAAACTTGCATATACAACTTTTTATGAAATTTGATGTAAACATAAACAGTAATAGGAACAGGAATGTGGACGACCAATCAGGGTGACTACAACAGCTCCTTGTACTTCATACAGGCAAGCTAAAAATTGGTAGTATTTTGTTCAATGAAGGCCTCAGAACAGCACTAAAAACTGGGCCAAAACTGACCCTAATAAGGGTGTATATCTACCCCAATTATCACTGCCTGGTGCTCTAAATAAGAAAAACATGTTATAAACAAAAAAGTTCAAACAGATGCCAGTGCCAGAATGCCTACAATGTGTTTCAAACAGCTAAAACTAAAAATACCTTGTAATAATGTTTACAGTTCATCCCAAGATGCTATTTCCTGCACAAACACAAACAAAATATTAATAAACAAGAAATCTTAATCAAATATCAATCGCAATCATATAAAGACAAGCTGTTTCCCAAATCAGCATGCAGTTTCATAACCATATACTTCTTTACTGTAATTGAATCGCACGCAACTCCAAACAAGGCAAAAATTGACATGCTAATTTAGGAAAATTTAGATTATTTTTGCATCAAAACATATCTTGTGGGTACTCATTGGAATTGCCTCACCGAGGCAATTCCAATGAGTACCCACATGATATATTTTGGTGCAAAAGTAACAAAAATATCTTATGACTTATCCCTTCATCTGGACCTTATGATGAATGTAACATGAGCAAAAGGACATTATGTTGTAAGCAAACCATGAAGGTCCAGATAGTCTGTGCATCCGTAACTGGACTATGGCTTTCACTGTTTGCTTTATTATATGCCACTATATCTTACTATCATATGAAAAAACAGGAATGTTCTTGATAAAACTGTTCATTTATACAGGCTGATCTATGTCTTTGCCTTTACTGGTCCCATATATTATAGATACCTTTTCTCATGGTTACCATTTCTAATCATCAATGCACTAAAGAACTGCTCTAAATGACCAGCCAGTTTGAAATCAAGGGTATTGTGTGGTATGGTAGGTGAAAAGCAAATACAGGTAAACTAGAAATGTGTAAACCACTATGCCCACAACTATTTTCGGCAAATACCAAACATGAAAAGGGGCGTAACACATGCAAAATTTACCTGATTTTTTGTTCATAGCTAATCAGGTGATCTACTCCCCAGTCCCAAAGAGCTTGCCAAGTTTCAAGGCCCTAGCTCAGATAGTTATCGAGATATCTTGTCCACAAGAAAATAATGATGAACTAATGAAAGAATGCACTGTGCCCCAGAAGCAATATACCCCTCCTTCTAACTTTGGGGACTAATAACTATTTATATACATATTTATGTATCATATTTCCACTAAATTTGGGTAAAATTTTCAGCAGACAACATTTTGAAATATTCTTCTTATTTTTCCCAGGAAACAGGTTTTGACATTTACTGTAGGTTTTGACAAAATGTCAAAACCTGTTTCTTGGGAAAAATAAGAAAAATAAAACCAATTTGTTGTCTGCTGAATTAGCCCACAGAGTGGTAAAGGTTAATCAGAGACAATTTGCATAAAATGTCAAAACCTGTTTCCTGGGAAAAATTAGAAAAATATAATCAATTTGTTGTCTGCTGAATTAGCCCAGAGAGTGGTAAAGGCTAACTTTTCAGGGTGCTTGTCCAAAAATTAATACAATCCCATCTTACTACCTGCTGATCCATGGATGTGGCAATCTAAAAATATCTGGCTTGAAAGCTGCATCCTGTATACTGCTGACTCTTATAAGGTTTACCCTTTTTGCTATGGCTTGTCTGTTCCAATCTTAGGGTAAATATGGGATTTATTTTGCTAAACATTTTGTTTGACAGCAGAATATAACACTCCATGGTAAAATGGTAAATCAAGTTTTTCCTTACAAGCATCCTGCTGCCCCCCTCCCCCCCCCTGCCCCCCTCCCCCCCCTCCCCCCCCCCCCCACACACACACACACACACACCACACACCTCTTCACCCCACCCCCTTCCACTGCCTAGTAGACTTGTAGAATAGAATGTTTCCCATGTTCAGAATCATCTCATAATGACTTGGATAAGTCTTTGAATATGCACTTTGGCCTCTGAGATCTATCATTATCGGGTAGCCTAGCTAGTACTACTGAAAAATGTCTTTAACCCTTTCAGTTTCAGCCTGGCAGAACAGAACAGATACCTGTGCAAATGTGTAGATCCAGATGAGACAGCTCATAATGAGCCATCTCATCAGGATCTACACTATTTGCCAGTCTGTTAATGAGTTTGAGTAAAACACCTTATTGACAACAATGGACATGACTAAATATTACAGAAAGATGGAAGAGTCCACTTCAGAAACTCAGGGGTGAAAGGGTTAATTGCCAGCTGATATCCTAGACAAATCAGACCATCACCTAGAGTACACTATCTATTTATCATATGTCTCCAAACATTTTTAACTCTTAAAAAGTTGTTTGGTTGTGATTTAATTTTTAACCCATTGTAGTCGGGATACTAGTAAAATGGTAATAGGCAAACAGTGCAGACCCAGATCAGACGCCGCAGAACACGGCGTCTGATCAGGGTTTCCACTGTTTGCAAATAGTTTAGTCATTTTTCTCTAGGAATATCTAAATTTCATAGCCTGATATACCTAAAATTGAAATTGGACTCTTCCAATATACAGTGTGGGGGAGTCTTTTCAGTATAAAATGGGTTAAAGCTCTGCTCAAAAAAAGTAAAGTTATAGAACTGTGTTTGTGTTCCTCATACTCTCTACAAACTAAATTGTATCCACAGCTCCTTCGTCTGATCGATTTCCATGCCGTTCCAATCTGGTTTTGGTGAAGCCTGATGCCTGCTCATTTCTTTTCTCGATAATATTATCAAGATCTAGCAGCTGGTTGACAATTGTCATTGTCTTTTCACTCATGTTTTTTTTTTCTTTTTTCTAAAATTCTGTGCATTTCTTTAATGACCACATTGTTTATTCCTAAATGAATATCAAAGAATAACTGCAAATGGCAACTGTCTGGAAGCAGCATCACTGACAACAGGAAGACAGCCTAGTGTTCTGAAAATTGTGACGTCAGATGGTTTTTAGGGTGCTATAAAGGATGGATTTTTGGGGGTGTGATACGGGGTATGCGATATGGCATTGCATACTGATGCCTCAGCTAACATGTGTGATATGTGCATAGATGTCACAATCGTATTGCATTTTCAAAAATGAAGTATTTTATAGTAAATATTATTATGATAAAAATGTTTTTGAGACTAGTAAAAATTGGACACAGCCCTTGCTGTCCATCATTCTACTGGCTTCTGTACTGTATTTATCTGAGTAAAGAGCAGACCCTGAGTTCAAATTGCTCCTTTTAATGTGGTGTCATCGTCCTTATCACCCACCCAAAATGACCTAAATATTAATGATGGGTACCATAATAACAATAAATATTGGGACGGACAGGCCTGAGCAAACATTGTAGACCCAGATGAGATGCCTCAGAATGCAGTATCTGATCAGGGTCTACACTGTTTGCTACTCAGTCCATCAGTTGTTAGACTGACCAACAGGTAATAAAATGGGCTTGTTCGAATTTAGGACATATATGGTAAGGAGTTCATTGTCCCAATATTTGGGGTTTAAATACAGTATTTATATACAAATGTCAAAGATCTAACAGCGATGGTAATATTATATTCTTTCCTATTTCTTTCATTTGCCAGCTATTTTCAATTAGCCCTCTCGGGGCTAATTCAGAAGATGTCAAATTGCGAGATATTTTTCTTATTTTTCCCAGAAAATAGGATTTGGTTTAAACATATTTATTTCCGAAATGTTTACATATACAACACATACAAAAGTACAACAATAGGATTAGAACGAAAGCATAAAAGCTTGTTTAGTTCCTTTCCTAGAATAGGATTTGACATTTCATGCAACTTATCTCCAATCATGAAATGCCAAATCCTGTTTTCTGGGAAAAATAAGAAAAATAGTTCAATGTCATCTGTGAAATTTTACCCAGTGTGCTAAGTGCTTATAATGTGGTGTCATCTGATCACCCCAAATGACCTAAATATTGATGATGGCTAATTAAATATCAAAACATCAAACATCTAATAGCCCAGATAGCTGTATAAAAACAGTGGTAATATTATCACACCTGGTAATCTCGTAAGGGGTAGCCGCTAGTTATGCACTCAAAATCCTTACGCGAACTTCCGGCTATGACTTACGACATCCGAATGTCAACAAACGGATAAATTCTCCTGATTTATTGATTTTTAGTAAATTTCATAGACATATTTTGAAAAATCGGACAATGCTGTTCCTAACAACTTTCATTTCTGCGTCGGAAAAGATAGGTGTGGGCTTGAAAAATCAAGCGGCTAATTTTTATTTCAATTTCACCCGGAGAAGGGTAGTCCAATATTCCTGTTTTGACTTTTTTACCAGTGTAAAATGAAGGTATTTTCAGCTATCTGGGCTATCAAAATACTTATTTAACATATCAGATAAGATGTACTGCAACCCACGTCCACTTTGAAATACATAAGATGCTTAATTTCCCCAAGCATACATTCCGGGGACTGAAATATTTGTGCCGAATATGACTTACCAGGCCGACTACACCTTACGGGAGCATTAACTCTTACTGGGACAAGAAAGCGTATACATCACAAAGCGATTTTTATGGCAGTATAATGAAACTTTTATATGATTTTGCTCAATTGAGAGCTTCAAATATATATCAAAACCCTATTGATACATGCTGTCTCATTTGCAAAACCATTCATGGTGTTTGATTGTTTATATGTAACTGGAATATTCTGAAACTGGTTTGGTCTAAAATCTGCATGTTTTCAAATGCGGGGCATTCTGATAATGACTAATGTTCCCATAAGGGATAATCAGGCCTCAGAATCAGGCCTTGTAATTAGACACCTGACAGTTGGCTTTCTTGTCCCCGTAAGGGGTAGTCGGTCATATTCGGCACAAATATTTCAGTCCCCGGAACAAATGCTTGGGAAATTTAGCATCTTATGTATTTCAACATAGTTGTAGGCTGCAGTCCGTCTATTTGATGTGTTAAATAAGTATTCCATAGTCCAGACAGCTGAAAATACCTTCACATTGCACTGGAAAAGAAGTCAAAACAGGAATACCGGACTACCCATCTCCGGATGAAATTGAAATAAAAAATAGCCCCTTGTTTCTTTTCCGATGTAGAAATGAAAGTTGCTGGGAATAGCATTGTCCGATTTTTCAAAATGTGTCTATGAAATTGACGAAAAATCAATAAATCAGGAGAACTTACCCATTTGTTGACATTTGGATGTCTCGTAAGTCATAGCTGGAAGTTCGCGTAAGGATTTTGAGTGCATAACCAGCGGCTACCCCTTACGAAATTACCAGGTGTGATTATAGTTTCCTGTTTCTTTCAAGCCAGCTATTTTCAGTAGTCCTTAAACTGCCAAGCAAAACTGTGGCAGATGACATTCTATTTTTTTATTATTACTATTATTAAATTTTTCAGAGAAAATTAGCTTGACATTTCATAAGAAAATAAGGCCTGATATTTGATGTGAATCATCTGCCTAGCAGATGATTCACATCAAATATCAGGCCCTATTTTCTCTGACAAAAAAACAAAAAATATTTCAAAATGTTGTCTCCTTCAGTAGTGATTGGCAGTCTACAGGTTAACAGCTGTCAATAAACCATTATTTTCATGTTTTATTTCATTGAATATTTCGATAAATCTTCACGATTAATCACAGCTGGAGCTTCTTTCTATGCATAATAATTCCACGCTAAATCTTACTGTTAGATCAGTTTAAACTGACGTTTCTATTTGGCAGTAATCACACAATGAAAGGAACATAATTCTGTTTTGTTTTCTTTTTATCCCGGTAGGTTGGGTTGACTTGGAGTTTATGGCACAGTCAACACTATTAAGATCTTGTCAAGCCAATCAGTTTATCTACACACTTCTACCGGGCCGGCTTAGTCCTCTAAGCTGTTAACCAGTACTTGTGCACATTCTTTTTCCAGACACTGACAACTGCCCTCCTTGAATCAGTGGAAGAGAGAGAATGACCATAGAAAATGTTTCATGATCATACTCTATGAAAGAAAGTTTCCGGACCTGGCAGGGATAGAACCCACAGCCTCCTTACTCTGATCACCAGTTGGATCCAACTGAGTCACCACGGCCTAGCTGGGTATGGGTGGGTGGTGATGGAAGGATGTTGTCTACACTGTTTACTTGGGCACATTTGGCCATATACATGGGTAGATAAGGTAATAACACACAAAAGCTTGACATTCTTACCAAGTACACTGAACAATGTTCCAAAGGGTTTTTGATTTACGCAAATAAACTGATTCGACTGACCCCACTGTAACAATCCTCAAACATTTGCCAAACAACTAGGGGCTTTTACTGTAAAACCTCTTGAAGGCAAAGTCCTTAAGAACGTTGATGTTTGAATGAGCATGGGGAACCAGCTTCTTTTGTCTTAGAATTAAGAGTTTATCTAACAAGAGACCTATATATGCCATGACTGGCTTACCTGTATGAAATAGCCACTGTATATCTGTAGTTGTTATGTAACATTTTTCCAGCATTTCCACAGCAACCAATCAAAACAGAGGATGGTCTTTAAAATGAAAACATCAAAGGTCAACTTAGAGACCTAATGCATTATGCAGTCGGAACTGACACACATTAGGTACGAGATTAAAAGTTCAATCTTTTCGGCCAACATTCAAAATTCTGCAACTTACAGGCAGGACTACTACTCATGCACAAGGTCTGGACAAACCCGCACTGTGTCTGGACATGCATGCATCCTGTGTCGGGGCGAGGTGACTTAGTTATGAATTTTAACTACGCACCGTTTCAAGCCACCCCAGTAGTCCAGTAAAACTAATTCAGATTTACCTAGCGCTGCCTCTATGTGACTCAGTTGCCTAGTAGCGTTAAAAATCTGAATAGTCAGTCAGGTCACAATCTGAGCCAGACTGACAGACCTCATGTTCCCAGTGCTACAACAAATATCCAACCTCAGAGTTTCCTTGGTTCTGTAGAAGAAGATGTATTTTATACCATAATATGGATAGCCAGCTAGACCATTGGAACAAACTCTAAATCACCCTTCAACAGAAGGTGCTACATGAAATCTGGTGGAAACAGACCCAGAGATTTAACCCTTGCCATGCTGAATAAAATAAGTCACTCCCACTTCTAATTTTCAGCCAACTGATTATTTAATCCAGATTTTGGATAAAAAATCACATACTGAATGGCAAACAGTGCAGATCCAAGGCCCAGTTGTTCAAAACTAACAACATCGTTAGTTAGCGATTCGTTAAAAAGCGATATGCAAATATGCTGAAATTTTTTGCTGAAAAAATGTGAGTAGCTTTTGCAGTGCAAAAAATATCAGAATATTGTATATTGAATCTGCTAAAACAGTTAATGAAATGACCCTTAACAAGCTCGTTAAGCTAACGATGCTTTGAACAACTGGGCCCTGAATGACAAACAGTGCAGATCCAGATAAGCTGGTTTCTTTCAATTGGATCTACATCTACACTGTTTGCAAAGGCACGGTATATCCGGGTTCACCAGGACAAGGGTTAACAGGAGAAGGCAATTAACAATATCATCATTTTATGTGTACATCAAAGAGAAATTCATATATTTAATGACAAACAGTGCAGGTCCAGATCAGTTGGCTTCTTCAGAAGCCAACTGATCTGGATCTACACTGTTTGCAAAGGCACAGTATATCAGGGTTCAGCAGGACAAGGGTTAACGAGAAGGCAATTAATTAACAATATCATCATTTTATGTGAACATGTACGAGAAATTCATATATTTAATGACAAACAGTGCAGATCCAGATCAGAAGCCAACTGATCTGGATCTACACTGTTTGCAAAGGCATGATATATCCGGGTTTAGCAGGACAAGGGTTAACAGGAGAAGGCAATTAAACAATATCATCATTTTATGTATACATGTATATAGCCCAGGTCAAGGACAGATAACAGATGTGGAACAATATTTTGACTGTAACAAAGGGTTTTGCCACTTTAATCATATATTTAACGTTTCAAATATCAGTTTTAATACATTTAAACTGTATTGAGAAAATGACTTGTCAACATTTTCCCCATACAAATGTATGCATACCTAAGCAAATTAAGGGCCACTATTTTTGCAAAATTAGTAACCCTCACACCCCAAATGCCATACACAAGGATTCAGCACCACACCTTTCTTGGCTTTGGTGATGAAGACTTTTAAAGTTTTTACAGAGCATAGTAATTGAGAGTAAGGCAGACTGCATACTCAATTTTTACTTTTCAAAGAAAATAAAAAGATTCAACATTTCGTGTGAATTACCAGACTGATGATCAAGGTTTACTTTCTAGAAAAAAAAAAAAACAACAAAAACTTTTAGAAGGTTGTCTGCATCTGTTGTGCCTAGTCCTGCTGAACTTGGATATACTCTGCCATTTCAAACAGTGTAAATTCAGATCAGTTGGCTTCAGAAGCCAACTGATCTGGATCTGCACAGTCTGCCAATAAGTATGTGAATTTGTTTCAACAACCTAGATCAAGCAATCTGATTGCCTGACAGTTAGAAGTGGGAGTGGCATTTTAATTTATTCAGCATGACAATTTTTAATTTTAAATAGATAGCTGCTGCTATTTTAGGAATGTGAACCATTTCACTATATGGAATTGATGCCATAACCCTTTTGCACTCACTCTCCACAATCAGAAGATGACCAACTGATAATTATTGTACTCACTTTTTTTCCCAGCAAAAAAGGTGTGTACTTTCATGCAAAAAGTCTACTTAGGAACCCTATGTTCTTGTTGAAATAAGTATTTTCATAATTTCTATCTGCTGATTTTTTTTTTTTTTTTTTTTTACCCAGCATTATGCCATAGCAACTAAATTCAGAGGACAGAAATTTGGAGTGGAGAACTGGGGCCTAGTACAGTAAAACCTCAATAATTCGAAGTGCAAGGGACTGCAGGAATTCCTTCGAATTATCTCTAGTTCGAATTTCCAAAATCGGTAGTTTTCGGATATGTTCGGATTTTTTATTCAATATCCTTGAAGTAATGGGAACATCTGCATTAAAGATAATAAGCTGCTTGAAGGTTGAGCTAATCATCTTCTACACTTGACAGGCCTATGGAACCAGAAAGTAAAAAGAAAACATGAACTTACTTTTTTATTTACAACCGTCAACAATAACGAAAATGAAAGTTAAATGTAAAGTAACGAATCAATTTACTGACAAAATATTTAACCTTGCAAAATACGGTGCAGAGAAGACAAACGTTGACAGCTAGCGAAGATTTGTATCAGTCTGCAATAAACTGGCTGATACAGATCCGAAAGGGCTAACCACATTTGTAGACAATTTTGTTTTGCCTTTTTGTCCCTACTTTCACTTTAAAAAAACAAAAAAAAAAACGTCCAAAAATATTCATGGCGCCAGGTCGGGAAGCAAATATCGCGAATTCCGGGAACTCTACTGATTTTCTATACAATATATGAATGTTGAGTGTACTCATTAGAATTGCCTCAAAGAGACAATTCTAATGAGTACACACAACATACAATTTTGTGATAAAATAAGAAAATTTCCTTAAATATTTGTTTTATTAAGCTATCGGAAGAATTTCGAAGCGACTCAAAAACGAGTTCGAATTAGCCATGGTAAACGAGCCATCGGTGTTCGAGCTATCGAGGTTTGACTGTACTGTATTCAAACAGAGAGACACATTATCAGGCAGTGAAATGGACAAGTACAATAAGGAATTTAGGTCTACCACTCTCTGGGCAAATTCAGAAGATGACAAACATGTGATATTTCTTATTTTCCCCAGAAAATAAGGTTTGTCAGTTTGCATGAAATGTCAAACCTTATTTTCTGGAACAAAAAAAAGAAAAATATTTCAGTGTTAAGTGCTGCGAGAAAAAAATGTCAAAGACTGATGTGGATAGGGAAGTAACTCCGTGCAGAAATACATACAAAAGCAGAACAGGTTTTATCCCTTGATCTCTTTATACGCATGATATTTTTCAGAATTTTTTTTATTTCATATCTTCTTTTATCTTCTAAATAAAATAATAGCGCAGAATCAATAATTCTCATTTTCTGTCTCAGTATCCTATTTAAGTTTTTTTATTATCTGCAAATTACAAGTGAAAACAAACAATAATTGTGTTGCCTGCAAGTCTGTCATTTACATAATGATCCAAAAGATAATGAAATATTCATAGAAAGCACAGTTTGAACAGCCACCAGCTCTAGAATTTGTGGAGGTTATTGATGGCAAACACTAGCTGAGGTGATTATTACACTAAAGTTATTGTGATAAGAAGAGTACCTAGATATTTTTTTTTTTTTTTTTTACTTACGGACAAATTCTGGCAGTTCTAATGAGTACACCCACAACAGAGTATTTGTTAAGGAGTGTGTGATGACAATTCTAGGATAGTTTTCTCCAGTTTTCCAAAAAAAACATATGTTGTGGGTACTTATTTGAAGCACGTCAGTCAGGTGCTTCTAAAGGGTACCAAGAACAAAGATTTTTAAAGAGAAATAAGAAAAAATATCCTAGAAATATAACCAAATAACAATGTCTCTGCCACAACATACATTTTTGTGTAGATATATGAAAAATATCATAATGTTTTGATTTCTTGTTATACATCCGGCAAACTGTGTTTGTAGGGAGTGCATACTTTTTTCAAGTTGTCCGTATAACCACCTGTGTGTACATCTGTCAGTTACATTTTTGGTTTCACCTTCTTATCTGCTATGTTTTTTCAGAAGGCAGTCATTACCTTGTGGGGTTATCTAATAAGCACTGCTTATTGACACTTCTTATCTAACCCTAGTTCTGCTAAACCCGGATATGCCCTGCCTTTGCAAACAAAGCAGATCCAGATCAGTTGGCTTTCAAGCCAATTGATCTGAATCTGCACTGTTTGTCATTCAGTATGTGAATTTATATCAACAATCTGGATTAAGAAATCTGATTGGCTGTCAATTAGAAATGGTTGTGGCATCTTAACCTTTGTCCTGCTGAATAAATTAACATGCCACTCCCACTTCCAATTTTCAGCCAGTCGGATTACTTGATCCGGAATGTTGCTATAGATTTACATACTCAATGGCAAACAGTGCAGATCCAGATCAGTTGGCTTCTTCAGAAGCCAACTGATCTGGATCTACACTGTTTGCAAAGGCAGGGTATATCCGGGCTCAGCAGGACAAGGGTTAATTTATTCAGCATGACAAGAGTTAATGACACTGCAACTCTCATTGGCTATCTTGTGTCTTCTCCCAGAGAAAGGGAGAAAAAGGTACAGAAGAGCTAGTAGATGAGAGAAAATAGAAAGATGGAGGAGGAGGATAGAGAAAAGCCATGGACAGTGCAGAACCAGAAGAAATACTAATGTCCCCATCCCTCCACCTGCTGCCAGTACAGCAGGTCCTTACCACCATCCTATTATACCCTGAGCCCAGTTGTTCAAAGCATTGTTAGCTTAACAAGTTCATTAATCACAAACTGGTTGACTGTTGTAGCTATGGTATTTTCAAATAAATACATTGATATTTTTGCTGCAAAAATGTGAAAAGCTACTCATTTTTTTTCAGCAAAAAATGACAATGCATTTGCTGTAATATTTCAAGATGGAAATTTTATTATCACATTAGCTTAAACTTCATTAAGTTTGAACAACTGGGCCCTGATGTTTTGGTATGAAAAAAGTGTCTTCTCTAATGCTTTTTTTTTTTTTTGTCGTTGTTATTAATTCCATTTCTTATTTCAAAAATAGCAAAATGTCATACAAATGAAATTCTCCACAAAAAGATCTTTTAACTCACCAAAATTCATAATAACTCAATGAAAAACATCAGAGACCCTCAATATGTCAATTTCATTAATACCAGCAATATTCTTTCTACAAAAGCTGATAAAATGGTATATTAATTGTAAAATTGCTCAAAATCCCTCTCCTGGGAAATCATTTATGACTTTGACAACAAAATCAAATAGAAAAACTGATTTATGGGTGCAAGTCTGCCAAAAAAGATAAAATTGGTAAATCCATGAATATCATGACAGGTTCCATGAAGACAACTAGTGGTGTATGTAACACAATGAAAATATCTAAAATACACACATTTTATGCAAAAATACTGAAAAAAAAATTACGCACTTGACTAGGAACTCACAAAACTGCAATTTTCTTTCAATTTTTAGCACTCCCTAATAGTGAAATAAGCTAACAAGAAATATATGATCATTTTCAGTCTGTCTCCAGTTGAATAAACTATGTCAAAGGAAAAACAAGAAAATACAAGTTTTTTATTGTTTTGCATGAAATGTCAATGCCTGTTTTCTGGTAAAATAAGAAAAACATACCAAAATGTAGTCTGCTGAAATTTGTCTCAGAATGCAAAGTGTTAACAATGTATTCTTTGTGCTGAGGTTTTACAGCCCAGTCAACCCAATGGGGGCATGTCGAGCGCGGTCAGTTTACCTAACCACACGTTTACTGGGCAAGCTTAGTCCTCTAAGCGGTTAACCAGTATTGTGCACATTCTTTCGCCAGAAACTGACAACTGCCCTTCTTGAATCAGCGGAAGGGAGAGAATGACTGTAGAAAATATTTCATGATCAATCTCCACTAAAGAATGTTGCCAACCTCGGCGGGGGTTGAACCCGCGACCTCCTGGTCTCCAGTCGGACGGCACATCCAACTGAGCCACCGAGGCAATTAAGTGAAGCTGATATACCCTTGTTGGATACAGATATCACTAGAGGACTCTTCAACCATTATTTTTCTTGTTTTTCCCTACTGCTGATCTCTCATAAAACATACCCTATTTACCCTAAATATTGAGACAAAATATTGCCATACCATACTTGTTATCACGAAAACACGCCTATATAAATTTGACCCCCTTAAACCCCACTTTTATATAGTAATATTGGGGTTAACAGGGGTAAACATTATTTTCTTATATCAGCTCAAAAACATAGGCAGTTCTAATGAGTACCCATAATCTATGTTTTGAGCAGAATTATGGAAAATATCAGAATTTTTGTCTGAAAACTTTCAGTTTTTGGTGTTGGAATTTTCAATATATTTGACTAGGTGTGTTTTCGTAATGTCCTAAAATTTGAACAAGTCCAGTTTACTACTACCTGTTGATGCAGATAAAATACTGCTGGGTGAGAGGCAAACACACAGTAGACCTTGATCAGATGTCAATTCTTCCGCATCTGAGCTGGGTCTACACTGTTTGCTTAGGCCTGTCTATCCCAATACTTAGGATTATAACGGTAAATCACTCCCTCACTTATCAAGTCTTTCCCCAAAAGTAAGGATGAAGTTTTATGAGAACTACTTCTGAAAGTGCCACCCTGATGAACTGATCCTCCACAAAATGCCAAACCCTATTTTCTTAGGAAAAAATAAGAAAATCATGTGTATTCAAA
Source organism: Anodontia alba (assembly GCA_964016985.1). NCBI lineage: Eukaryota > Metazoa > Mollusca > Bivalvia > Lucinida > Lucinidae > Anodontia > Anodontia alba. The sequence goes on along the minus strand of OZ024824.1, from coordinate 94,162,896 downwards.
ATTTTATTATTAATATCACCATCAGCATACTAAAGGAAAAAGAGCTCTTTGCATGTGTTAACACTAAATATTCCACACTATCCTAACAGTTTGCATATTGGGTAGACAATTTGCATAAAGTGTCAAATCCTATTTTCTGAGAAAAATAAGAAAAATATCATCAATTTGTCATCTGCTGAATTTGCCCACAGATAAAGGTAAAGATGTCCCTATGGGTCAATGGTGAGTTAGAGCACACGGTATCTTGGGCAACAGCATAATGAAAGGCTGGATAAAATCTGTATGTATATTTAGGAGATGGTATATATACTAAAATTTCGAGACTATATTCCATACATTTTTTTTTTTTTTTTTTTTTGGATAAATTTTGCTTTTTATGCTGTTGTTTCTTAAAACACTTAGTGGAATGGCAAACAGAGTAGCTCATGATCAGACTGCTAGGAGCAGTCTCATCAGGAGCTGCACTGTTTGAATATGCCATTTTGTTAGAAACTTTTAAGACATTTACCATAAATATGGAAATAAGATAACAATTAATACAATATCAATATATCATATTAGGACAAATAAAACCTATTGATTGGAGTCAAAACATGGTTTTGCTGTTGTGATTTTGTCTTATGGACAAAATCTTTTCTAGTGCCTTAATTAATCAGCAAAAACTGCCATATTTACTCAAAACACACTACAACCTCTTTGTAATACTATTGCTGGAATCCAAAGCAAAACAAAAAAGTATTAGCTAAACAATGTTGTTGTGACAAAACAAAAATGTATAGTCAATGCGGCATCTAATCAGGGTCTAGACTGTTCACTACACATCCAGCAGTAGTATAGACAGGTCAACAGACAGTAAAAAATATTTGTTCACATTTCCAGACAAGTATGGTAAGGAGTTTATATATATACAGTCGAACCTCGTTATCTCGAACTCACTTATTTCGAATTACCGCTTATCTCGAAGTGAAAATCTGGTCCCTGTTTTAACATGAAACTATAACAACAGGTAACAAAATAATGTGGAAAAGAGGAGAAATTGCTCCTAAGGAGCAATTTCTCCTCTTTTCCACATTATTTTATATATATATTTCTAACTTCAGGAGTCAAATTACTTATTCATTTGTTAAATGTAGTTGTTCAATTTATTGTTTTCCTCACTCTCTCAATTCTGATATGTCGAGGTACGGATATCTCGAAATATTTCAGAGAGTCCCTTGGAATTCGAGATAACGAGAGTCGACTGTATATATATATATTTTTTTTTTTTTTTGAGAAATTAAAGCTTGATTCATGTGACTTGCCTGTCTAACACAAGATAATAATCCCTCAAAAGCACACTTAACCTATCAAGCCCTACTTTATGGCAATAAAGTCTCTAAGGGTTAAGGGGAATGAATACACTGTCAAGGGATGCAACTGAAATTGTTTTGCCTCCCTTCTGAAAAGGGGCCTAATCTAAAAGGACTTTGGAATTTGCTCCCCTCCCCTTGGGAGAAAAGTCCTTCCTTTTAGAGTAGACCCTTTTCAGAAGGGAATTGATGTATAGGAAAGTAAACTGGTAGTCACAAACGTTGTCTCCCTTGCAAAAATGGCAGAAAATCTACCAATGGTGTGCATTCCCCTTAAGAAATAATCTATTGTTCTTCTTCAACCCAGAAAAAACTCATAAAGTGATACAAACTGCATCACAGTAGACATTTATTGATTACAAAGGTTTTATTAGACCAAGTATAAAATAATATGGTATAAGTGGATCTTGTTTTGTGTTGATTGGAAGAAGAGCATCCTGCCAGACAGACAGAATCAAGTTATACACAGGGCTGCACCATGCGAAAACGTGTCTTCAGGCATAGGCAGACAGTGAAGGCCAAGACCAGCCTGCGCATCAGCACAGTCTGATCAGAGCCTTTGCTGTCCACTAACAGAATCATTTAACACTACACAATGTAACAATAGAGAGCGAAAGCCAGGATGAGATTTTGCACATGGGCAGCATGAATCTGAATCTGTGCATTTTGTGCATGCTTGAAGACATATTTTTGCTTGGCCTGGCCCACACTGATACAATACAATGTATTGTCAACTAAAATGAACATTTTAAACGCAATTATTGCATGGGGAAAAATCACCTGAATAGAAAAGTGCTAACATTGCAGACAAGTAAATGAGAAATCTGACATGAACTGATGTGCCTAGATTCATGAATTGTGGATGCCACAGAAACCCTGAAAAAATGGACAGTTAAAAACTGTACAAGTTAGACATATGTTGTCCTTGGTGTAACCATTGTGAATACTTTCATGTTATCCCCCTACCTGTTCTAAGCCTTTCATTTCATATGTGTGATCATAGTGTATACTTCTTTGTTATCAGTTTATTTATGTAATCACATTAACAGACTTTTGTGTGTATGCTTTCCTTAACCCTTAAAGCGCCAATCACAACAATTGTCGTCTGCTTTGTCTTCTGCCGGTTACTTTAAAAGTCATTCTTGCAAACAGTGTGGACCCAGATCAGACTGCTCCTTAGGAGCAGTCTGATCTGGGTCCACACTGTTTGCCTATATGCAAAATGTAAGTTTGAAAAGTTTGCAAGAAGATGCAGCAGACGACATAAGCAGACGACATTTTCAGATGCAGATTTTCTTGGCGCTTTAAGGGTTAATGTTATCAGTCTACCTGTTCTAACTGTTCTCAGTATAATGACAGTGTGATATCAGTATATCTTATCATTTGTTTGATCATAGTGTTATCAGTCAACCTACCTGTCTTCAGCACGATCACAATCTCACCAGCCTGTCTTGTCATTTGTATGATCATAGTGTATATATTTCATGTCATCAGTATATTGGTTTGATCATTTAGTGTATACATTCCTATTATCAGTATATCTGTTATCAGTGTAATCATAAGGTTACCAGCCTACCTTTTCCTTTGTGAGGTCACAATGTATATTTTCATGTTATCATTTTACCTGTTCTCAATAAAATAACAATGTTACCAGCCTATCTTGTCATTTGTATGTTCAATAGAGTTTATTTGGTTGTTTTGATCGATTACAGAGAAATAGTTAACTAGTATTCTAATGAGTGAGCGAAATGAATGAGTTTTTTTACAAGCAAATCTTAGAACACAAGCAAACCTTAGAACAGGAGTAAATTATGTTTTCGTAATCCATCAAAACAACAAAATAAACTGTTTATTATATTTTCATTCATGTTCTACCTTTGAATTTTCACATTCAGACGTTATGATTTCCTGCCAAAATAGTTCCAGTCAGTGCATGAGTTTCAGGAGGCGTGGTTTAGTTGGAAAATCAGTCGCCATTTTGTTTTCACTTTAATGCAAAAATCATCCTGTGTTTGAAATATAGATACAACATCACAAAAGTTGAAGTGGATTATCAAGAAAATCATACTTTATATTTGTGTTGCAGGTCTTTCCTCAAAAGCATCAACTGGACCTGAAAATTGCAGTCTGATTTCCATGATTTTATCAAATTTTCTGCGAAACGTCAATTATTGTTAATGTTGTTACCAACAATGTCAGCAACCTCACCTAGCAATTATGACGTCAAACGTTCGAAATGAAAACATTCACTCGACGAATTATAGATTATAATTTACTGACAAATCTCAGTATATTACTGCTGAAAATGTAATAAAAGGGCATATTTTCATGTTAACAGTTATATTGCAACTGATGTGATCATTGTATATACATATTTTCCATTTTTTTATCACATGATAATTAACAACAATGTTAAAGACTTATCTTCCATTTAATGTGTTTATAGTGTGTACTTTTTTTTATCAGTGGGCCTGTTCTAAGTATGTTCACAATGTTACCAGTCTATTTTGTACAACATATGATCAAAGTGTATATTTTTATGTTATCAGTGCATTTCATCTCAATATGTTCACAATGTTATCAGTCTATCTTTTACAAGATGTGATCAAAGTGTATATGTTTCTGTTATCAATGTACCTTATCTCAATACGTTCACAATGTGACCAGCCTATCTTTTACAAGATGTGATCAAAGTGTATATAATAATGTTATCAATGTACCTCATCTCAATATGTTAACAATGTTACCAGCCTATCTTGTACAAGATGTGATCAAAGTGTATATGTTTATGTTATCAATATACTTCATCTCAATATGTTCACAATGTTACCAGCCTATCTTGTACAAGATGTGATCAAAGTGTATATGTTTATGTTATCAATATACTTCATCTCAATATGTTCACAATGTTACCAGCCTATCTTGTACAAGATGTGATCAAAGTGTATATGTTTATGTTATCAATGTACCTCCTTTCAACATGTTCACACATTAATGTTACCAGCCTATCTTGTACAAGATGTGATCAAAGTTTATGTTACCAATTTATCTCATCTCAATATGTTCACTATGTTACCAGCATATCTGGTACAAGATGTGATCAAAGTGCATATTTTTATTTTATCAATGTACCTCATCTCAATATGTTCAAAGTGTTACCAGCCTAGCTTGTACTAAATGTGATCAAAGGTGTATGTTTATGTTATTAGGGAACCTGTTCTCAACACATTAACAATGTTACCATCTTGTACAATATCTGATCAAAGTGTGTATGTTGATGTTATCAATGTACCTCATCTCAATATGTTAAAAAATGTAACCAGACTATCTTATATAAGACGTGACCAAAGTGTATACATGTATAATAATGTTATCAATGTACCTCATCTCAAAATGATCACAATGTTATCAGCCAAATCTTGTACTAGAAGTTGACCAAAGTGTGTATGTTTATATTATCAGTGTACCTCATCTCAATCTGTTCACAATGTTACAAGCCTACCTTATACATGAGGTGATCAAAGTGTATATAATAATGTTATCATTGTACTGCATCTCAATATGTTAACAACATTACCAGCCTATCTTGTACTAGAATATGATCAAAATGTATATGTTAATGTTATCAGTGTACCTCATCTCAATATGATCGCAGTTTTGCTTGGCACTTCAATGGTTAATCCTTTTAGCACACAGCAAAATTGTAACAGATGACATTATCATTATTTTACTTTTATTATTTTTCAGAGATAATGAGACTTGGCATTTCATGTGAATTGTCTGCTTGACAGATGATTCATATAAACTGTCAAGCTCTATTTTCTCTTAAAAAGTAATAAAACAGAGTGTCATCTGCTGCACATTTGTTTAGCACTTTAAGGGCTTTGACAATATGCATTAAATCAAGCTTATAACTGTTTTGTAACATTTGCCAGTCTTCTGCAACACTGCAGCACTTAATCCAATAAATCTTGTGTTTAAGGGAAATCAGCAAAAGTTAATTAAACAAAAAAAAAAAAAAAAAAAAGATGAAAAATACCAACTTTCAACATTTAACCTTTAGCAGCTTTTAAGGAAAATGACAACTGAACAATACTTTTTTTACAAGATTTTTAAGTGTTTTTACCATATATGGGCATGGCAGCCATCTTGATTAATGGACCTTGACCATTTGAGCAATTTTTCAATCCCCCTGTAACAGAAGGTTCCACCTGAAGTTTGAAGAAAACTGGCCCAGGGGTTTCAGAGGAGAGGCCGTTCAAAGGTGTGGACAGATGGACTGAAGGACGGATGAACCAAGGACGACAGACGGCAAGTGATCACAATAGCTCATCCTGAGCCTTCGGCTCAGGTTGTGATTAACCTTTACCACTCTCCACGCAAATTCAGCAGACATCAAATTGATATTTTTCTTATTTTTCCCCGAAAACAAGCTGTGGCATTATATGACATTATGAAATGTCAGTGCCTGTTTCCTGGGAAAAAATAAGAAAAATATTTCAAAATCTTATCTGCTGAAAAATTTACTCAGCATGCTAAGCATTAAAGTTGTATGACAATGGATTCCTGCCTCACAGACACAATATCAGAAAAGGTACCCTAGTACAAAGCAATTCTGCATTGCACCCGATTACCTTGAGCAATGTCAATAAGAAAAATAACCACAGTTCCAGATGAGATGATAATTGCTGCCACAACTTGGGACATTCTTTATCATTTTTGCACTGAAACATGTCTTGTAATGCATCAGTCATTTGTAGTCCAGGCACCTACGGGGCTGGGGAATAGCAGGACTTTTAATTTTTTTAAAGCCCTGCTAAACGCTCTGTACTGCAGGGACAAATTTATGGTAAAATCCCTGTTAAAAGCCCATATCCCCTCCCCCACCCAGCACCCCCTCTGGGGCCAGTTTTTATTTCCTGGAACAGTCTGCTCTCTGTTGCAAAACTCAACCTGTATCTTTTTCATGGTGAAAAGTCTGGTTTACTGCATACAGCTAAATGCAAAGGTAAAGTATCATTGACAGTATGAGCCAGGTTATTAGAAAACTGAAGGTTGAGTTTGATGTGGCTCTAATTTATGTATGCGAGGCATTTTGGCACGAAATTAATAACCAGCATATCTACGACACTGCAAGAACAACGGAGGTTAAATCATGGCACTTAAGCCCCGCTGTGTACCTGCTATCTCCGGCCCCATAGAGTCCGGAGTTTCAAATGACTGGTGTATAATACCGGAATTGCCTCTAGGACAAGAATTGTTTCCTGAATACCTCCCTGTTCTGAAGCTATGAAAACTTGTTACTGTATTTGACCTATGTATTTCAAAAATAATGGGAAAACTTGTGGTATAATATGTATATATCTTTTCTAATAGTACACTTTTAAAAACAAAAGGCCATTCTAAGATGTTACATTCGTGCCAAGTATCACTGCTGTAGTACCAGTAGTTACTGAGAAACTGACCTAAACGGAAAAAAATAAGAGAGTCACTGGACTGTGAAATATACCGGTAGGTCATAAATGACCCAGTTCCAAATTTGACCTAGTTATCATCAAGACAAACATTTTGAGCAAGAGTCATGAGATAACTTCAAAAATGTAATCTCTAGAGTGTTAACAAGGTTTTACTTTGATTTGGCCTGTTGATCTAGTTTTTGACCCTAAGTGATCCAGTTTTGATCTTGACCTAGAAATCATCAAGACAAACATCTAGAGCCAGATTCCTGATGATTACTTCAAAAATGGGTACCCACAACATATGCCTTTATAAAGAAAAAAATACACTGGTAATCTGAGGACTATGGAATTGCTTGACTGTGCGCTTATAGGGGTATGTGTGGTAATTAGGTCAACTACTGTATTTGTATCAGCAGTCTGACAAGACCATTCAATGCCAGTTACTATATTTACCCTAAATATAGCTTTTCTTCCTGACATTTTAAGATACCTGTCCTAAACTTTGTAAAAGTCCATTTTACTTTGAAAGACAACATACTGGATGAATAGCAAACAGTGTAGACCCTTCTCATTCTGCAGCATCTGATTTGGGTCTAAAAGCTCAGGCCTGTCTGTCCCCATACTGAGGGTTATTACAGTATCAAGATTTATTCATATGAAAATGCTACATGAAATATTAAGTTAACCCTGGTCCTGCTGAACCTGGATATATCCTGCCTTTGCAAACAGTGTAGATCCAGATCAGTTGGTTTCTGAAGAAGCCAACTGATCTGGATCTGCACTGGATGCCATTAAGTATATGAACTAATAGCAACAATCCGTATCAAGTAATCTGATTGGCTGAAAATTAGAAGTGGGCATGGCACCTTAATTCATTCAGCAGGACAAGGGTTAAATTAAGGCACTTTTCAAATGAAAAAAGGCCTTATCTAGAGCTATGAACATACCTTCAGCTGACGAGGGCTGCGCTGACAAGTTTCTTTGCTGCTCACAAACACAGGTATCTTTGTGCTTTTATTTCCACTTAAAGCCATTAAATTATCCTTTCATGGAAATGAACCTTAATCCTAAGAGACCTTTTTTATCTGACAGAGCTCCAGATGGAAAGTATTTTTCAATGAGTTTGTTTTCGTTTTGTTTTTTCTCATTTTTTTATGAAAAAAATTTGGGATCTTACAAAAAGTTTGTCTCAGCAATGTAGTTCTAATGAGTCCAGGAACATATCCTTTAGATGTTCACAACAAATTAAAAGGGTTGAAAAAAAGGGGTGATAAAAAGCATGCATCTTCAACAGCTAAATGCCCTCAACGTAATAATGCGGTTGAAAAAAGGGGTGACAAATAGTATGATGGTTCTGTGGTAGAACAGCCATGAATTTTGAAATAAGATGCCAACTTTAGGAAACATTTTCAGTCAAACGACAAACAAATATATATTTTTTAAGTAAAATTTTTATTTATTTTAGCCAAGACTATAATTATGCACGGAACACATTTGTTATATCATAATTACGTAATTAATAATTAAAAGCTAAAAATAGCGAAGTGTCACATTTCCAAAAATATTAAAAAGTGTGACATCATTAAAAAGTACTTATTAGCAGATGGGAAAACAACCAAGGATAAAGTAGCCTTGGATTTAATAGTAAGAAGACTGAACTTCATATTTTCAAGAAAAACGATATATTGAATCATTAATTATTAATATACTGTTACATAACATTACATCTTGATTAGAATTCCGCTTTGGTACGCTCTGGCCATTGCATTCACATTAATTTTTGTTTTGAGTATGTTATTGAGTTGACTATCCTCAAAATTTTATCATACTAATACATATTAAATAGATTTCTGAACCTTTTGATAATGTTATGGTCATACGCATCCATACCATTGAAATTTACAAAAAAACAGCCACAACATTCTTTTGCGTTACAGTTTTCCCATTTACAAGGTCCCAAAATAAAATTTCAAAAAAATGCCAATGCGTTTATATGCAGAATAAGTTCATGTTTTTTTAAACATAAAGGAAAAAACGGGAAATTATTACGCAAATTACACTATGGCTATAGAAACGGCATTTCTACTTACCGTTTTAATACACTATGGTTGTTAGATTCCAGAAGCTACGTGCTATTTGTCACCCCATTTTTTTCAACTGGATGTTTTGGGTGCTTTGTTCCGAAACATGCCGGACGTCAAAAGGATATGTCTATAAGCAGAGCGCTTAAAGCACTGATATAAGCTTGTAGCAGACAATATTCTTATTTTTTTATTATTATTATTTTTCAGAGAAAAAAAGACTTGTCATTTCATGTGAATCATCTGCCTGACAGATGGTTCAAATGAAATATCAAGCCTTATTTTCACAGAAAAATACAATAAAAAATCATTTTTGTGATTAGCACTTTAAGGTTTAATAAGAAACTGTAGAGAATCTAGTTATCCTCTTGATCAGACTGTAGTTAAGCCTTAAAGCGCCACGTAAAATTTGTAGCAGACAACATTCATAAAATTTTTAAAATTTTTTTAACCCTTAAACTGCCAATCACAACAATTGTCATCTGCTTTGTCATCTGCTTGTGATTTTAAAAGTCATTTTTGCAAACAGTGTGGGCACAGATCAGACAGCTCCTCTAGGAGCAGTCTGATCAGGGCCCACACTGTTTGCCGGTATGCAAAAATAGGTTTGAAAAATTTGCAAGAATATTCAGCAGACGACATAAACATATGACATTTTCAGATGCAGGTTTTCTTGGCATTTTAAGGGTTAATATAAATCGATTCACATGAAATGTCAAGGCTTGTTATTTCTGAACAAAAAAAAAAAAAAAAAGATGTGGTCTGCTGCCGATGTGATTGCTACTTTATGGATTAAAAGTACAAGTGGATTTGGCCCTTTGCTGTTCTTATACACGCGAATGCCTCATTTCGTGTTACAAAGCGCATTTTCTCTTCAAAATAACATTTATTTAGAATCGCTGCACAGAGAACTAGAACTCTAGAGACGATTAATCCTAAGTGACGTTTATCCATAATATCCATAAAGAGTTTGCAGGAATCATGCCAGTTTCACTCCCACAAATTGTTTTCATTTGAGTCAAGCCATAAGAAAAGGTGTCTTCGGGGAAAACAAGAACAGTCAACAGTTAACCCTTGTCATGCTGAATAAATTCAGATGTCACGCCCACTTGTAACTGTCAGCCAATCAGATACCTTGATCCAGGTTGTTCATCCAAATTCACATATTGAATGACAAACAGTGCAGATCCAGATCAGTTGGCTTCTGAAGAAGCCAACTGATCTGGACCTACACTGTTTGCAAAAGCAGGGCATAACCGGGTCCAGCAGGACTAGGGTTACAGTGCTTGCCATGACTGCAGCAGATGAAATTTTTAGAAAAAAAAAAAAATTCTGAGAGAATAAGGCATGACATTTCATGTGAATTGTCTACTTAGCAGATGATTCACATGAAATGTCAAATCTTATTTTCACTGAAAAATAATAAAACAAAATTTGAATGTCGTCTGCTACAAGTTTGCTGAGCACTTTAATGGTTAAGATCCAGATTAGCATACAAAACCATACAGTCTAATCAGAGACTTTGCTCTAATTTCTTACATTCTAGAGTATTCAATCAGTCTGTACATGGCAAAGGCCCTGATCACACTGCACATAGGTGCAGGCTGATCTTGATCTGGGCTTTTGCTGTCCACATATACCCAAAGGAAAGTTTCGACCTCTGTTGCGTGGGCTTTATTTGTCATTCTTCAGCTAGTAATGTTTCATGGCTTTCTCAATTTCCCATTATTCATTGTGGTAGTTTATCTTTATAATTTAAGCATACTGAGTAACAAAAGAAAAAAATGGTTTCTAAATGTTTTCAGGTCATTAGAGAAGAAATTTAATGGCTCAAACAGGTTTGAGACATTGAAAAACAAAAAATTGTTCTAACCAGAAGGACTTCCAGCCTTCCAGAGTTGGTTTCTGCATAAAATGACCTGCAAGACACAAGAATTAGTTCTAGTTAGCCGGAGTAAATAAGTCATGTATATTCGAGCCAATAAGTTCATCATAAGTTTTTCATTTCCACAAGACCGTAGGGTAAAGACCATAGCTCAAGACAAAATGCTGTGTCCCTGAAACAGAGATATAGTGGGGCATGCTGTTTTGAGTCTGCATCCCAGTGGTGTTAACTCTTGTCATGCTGAATAAATTAAGATGCCACGCCCACTTCTAATTTCCAGCCAATCAGATTACTTGATCCGGGTTTTTGCTAAGACAAAGCATGTCGTGTTCAGCAAGAGAAGGGTTAACATTATTGTGACACTTTCTTGTCTGCATTATCTCTCCTGAACCAAATGGGCAGATTCTTTCCAAACTTGCGGGAATCACTGGGACAGGCTTGAGAGTAGATTGGATTTTGGTAACCCTGACCCAATTTGCTTGGTAACAGTATTCCAAAGATGATCTATTTTCAACCCAAAACGGCTTGTGTGCAAATATCTTAGGAACCAATGGACGGATTAACGTCAAATTTGTACAGATACATCACTGGGACTATGTGAAGATAAGATTTTCAGCAGAAGACTCAGAATTTTGGCTGCAATGTTACATATTTTCTCTGAAAACACTTTCTTGTTTTTGTTGTTGTTGTTTTGATTTTCAATTTTTGTTTTTATTTTATTAATTATCTTATTTTTTTGAAAAAAAAAAAAAAATGTTGAGGATACTCCTCAGAATTGCCTTTCAGGGCCCAGTTGTTCAAAGCGTTGTTAGCTTAACGAGCTCGTTAAGGGTCATTTCGTTAACAGTTACAGCAGATTCAATACACAATATTCTGATATTTTTTGCTGAAAAAATGGGAGTAGCTTTTGCACTGCAAAAGCTACTCACATTTTTTCAGCAAAAAATTTCAGCATATTTGCGTATGACCCGATATAAATTTTAACGAATCGTTAACTAACGACATCGTTAGCTTTGAACAACTGGGCCCTGGAATTATTCTAATGTTGAACATAACCATATATAGCTCTTGAAAAGATGTTGTTTTTTTTGTTGTTTTGTTTTTTTTGTCAATCCAAAAGTATTGATATTTTTCTTATTTCTCCATGAAAACATATGTTGTGGGTACTCATTAGAAACACCTTGGCCACAACGTATGTTTTCATGGAGAAATAAAAATATTTACCTGATACTCCCTCTTATCTAGACCTATGAATTAACATATTTATTTGAGGAGAAATAGCATAGCAAAAGTACTTATTTGGCTACCTCTTTTGTAGTGAGAAACATAAATTATATGTATTTGTGCAATACAGATACAAGTTTAACACATTGTAGACTAAACAGACTCCCCCATAATGGAAGAGTCCAGTTTCAATTTTAGGTATATCCAGCTATGAAATTTAGATATTCCTAGAGAAAAATGGCTAAACTAATTGCAAACAGTGGAGACCCTGATCAGATGCCACATTCTGTGGTATTTGATCTTTTAGGGGTCTCTCAACTCATAACGAAAACATGCCTATTCAAATATATAGAAAATTTTATCTCCAAAAACTGAAAAGTTTCAGATAAAAAACTCAGATATCTTTCATATTTCTGCACAAAACATAGATTGTGGGTACTCATTAGAACTGCCTCGCTGAGGCGGTTCTAACAAGTACCCACAATCTATGTTTTGAGCAGAAATAAGAAAAATAATGTATACCCCTGTAAACCCCAGTTTTACTGTATAAAAGTGGGGTTTAAGGGGGTCAACTTTATATAGGCATGTTTTTGTGATGTACATGCAATGAGTTAAGTTGGATCAAACCTGCAAAAGTGTAGCTGGCAAATTCATGAGATGTTTCACTGAACAAGTAGTAATTGAATGTCTTCCAGCTTCAAAGAAAAATAAGACTGCTATTTTATTGAATATCTCAAAATTTACAAGTTGCTGATCTGACATTTTTCTTAAAGAAAATTTGAATAATGCTTTAGTCAGTTAACCCTTAAAGCATCAATCACAACTATGGCAGACAACATTTTGAAATATCTTTTATTATCATTATTTTTCAGAGAAAGTAAGGCTCATCATTTCATGTGAATCATCTGCCTAGTAGATGATTCACATGAAATTTCAAAACTTATTTTCTGTGAAAAATAAAACAACAATAACTGTCGCCTGCTGTAATTATCCTTGGCATTGAACATGAGACTAAGATTTGCTGTCTGCCCCTTCCCCAAATCCCTACCCCAAATGTGTATGATTCAGCCAGCTTTAGAAAATATTAAACTTAAAATTCCAAATTCTGAGAATAAGAATAAGACAGATACCAAAATCAGTTACCTTTCTTTTTGCCAATCAGTATATTTTAAATCAGGGCCCAGTTATTCAAAACTAACGATGTCGTTAGTTAACGATTCGTTAAAATTTACATCAAGTGATACGCAAATATGCTGAAATTTTTTGCTGAAAAAATGTGAGTAGCTTTTGCAGTGCAAAAGCTACTCACATTTTTTCAGCAAAAAATATCAGAATACTGTATATTGAATCCACTAAAACAGTTAACGAAATGACCCTTAACAAGCTCGTTAAGCTAGCGAGGCTTTGAACAACTGGGCCCTGGTTATTACATGTATATTAGACATAAAAATTCACTTAATGCTTAGCATGCTGGGTAAAAATTTCAGCAAAAGCCATTTTGAAATATTTATATTTTTCTCCAGATAATAGGCTTTGAAATTTCATGCAAATTGTATCCTTAGACAATTTGCATGAAATGTCAAAGCCTATATTCTGGGAAAAAGATCAATTTGTCCTCTGCTTTGCCCAGAGATGGTAATGGTTAAATTAACTCCCCAATGAATACCTATCATGTCACTTTTATCAATTTCAAATCTTATATTACTGCACTTGAATCTGATATAGTATTTTACTGCCTCTACTTTTTCTCTGTGTCAATAATTATTTTACCGGATCTGCTTTCTCAGCAGATTAGATGTCATTTCTGCCACAGTCTGTACCATAGTCTGTCATTTTTGGGTCAATTGTTTATAATCGAACCTGAAAGTACGCATACACCAAAATTTCCTTAAGGTTGTTGTCCACATGACTATCATTGACCAATGAAATAAAACCACACATTAGACAGACTAACGAAATTTTCATGATACAAAACCCACAACCTGTTGTCTCAGAACCAAACTCTATTCCCAAACTAAATGTTTTTTGTGTTGATTCAAAGTTACTAAATAATCTGAGTTGTCCATATCTGTCCACATGACTATCACTGACCAATGAAGTTAATACATACAAATAGAGTTTGTACAAAATCCAGGTAACGGTTATTTATAGTCGCACTATTCTTGTCACTGTGATGTCAGTGTGCAGTGTAAAGTGGGTTATGTGTAAAACCTGGACTGGGCTGTAAAAACCTGCTAGGGACGTTGGCAAACAGTGCAGACCCAGATCAGAGCTGCCACAGTGGCATCTGATCAGGGTCTGCACTGTTTGCTTAAATTACTGGAAAAAAAAGGCGAAATGAAACAGTCTTCAGTCCCCCGTTCAGGACCAATTTCCCGGCCTACACTCAGACAATGGACCGACCAGTGCTGTCAGTACTTTGATGTACTGAACTGTCAAAATGGTTAAGAATATCAGCGCACCAAGAGAGGAGTATATGACCTTAACCCTTAAAGTGCCAATCACAACTGCAGCAGACGACATTTTGAAATATTTCTTTTTAATTTTTCAAAGAAAACAAGTCCTGATATTTCATGTGAATCGTCTGCTTGGCCTGATATTTTAACCTTTACCACTCTCTGGGCATTTTCAGCAGACGACAGATTGATGATATTTTTCTTATTTTTCCCAGAAACCAGGATTTGACATTTCATGCAAATTAAGGAGACAATTTGCATGAAATGTCATATCCTGTTTTCTGAGAAAAATAAGAAAAATATTTCAAAATGTCGTCTGCTGAAAATTTTACCCAGAGTGCTAAGCTTTAAGGCTCTTCAAGATAAAGTTGTATACCCATGCTTTCATGGACTATCTACGGATACCTTAACCCTTGTCATGCTGAATAAATTAAGATGCCACTCTCACTTCTAATTTTCAGCCAATCAGATTACTTGATCCAGAGTCTCGATATAAATTCACGTATAAATGGCAAACAGTGTAGATCCAAATCAGTTGGCTTCTGCAGAATCTGGATCTATACTGTTTGCAAAGGCAGGGTATATCCAGATTCAGCAGGACTAGGGTTAATGTTTAGCACTCTAAACAAATCTGCCAGACCTCAATGACAACTGAACTTTTCTTAATTTTTTTTAGCATTTTGACCACAGGATTCGACTTTTCATGCAAACTGTCTGCTAAGAAAACAATCTGCATGAAATGTTAAAGCCTATTTTTGTAATAATACTGAACAAATTTATATCAGCATGAAGCAACATCTTATTATGATCAACACAATTATGAGCTTCTGCCAGATAAGGGAGCAGTCAAGAAGGTTTTACCTTTGTTAGATTAGAAAACTAAAACTCATAGCCATGGGACCAAAAGCCAGAGAAAATAAAATATAAATAGCTGGATGCAGAAAAGCACAAAAAGTTCAGCATTTTAAGGGTTAAATGAAAAATCAACACTTATGGAAACATTATCATAACAGCTATTTAACAGCAAAGTTCATTCACCCATTTCCAAAGTGTTTGCTTTTTTAAAATATCATCAATTATCAAACAGAATAATATTGTATCAATATGTCATGAAAGTTAATTAGCAAATCATGTGAGAATAAAAGATAAAAAGCAAAGGAAAACCACCCACATCATGTAATGGACCAACTTCTATATATATAGTTCAGTTGAAGCTTCTTTCTTACCCCAATAGTTTTTGTTTGTGTTGAGGTTTTACGGCCCAGTCAACCCAATGGGGTCATGTCGAGCGCGGTCAGTTTACCTAACCACACGTTTACTGGGCAGGCTTAGTCCTCTAAGCGGTTAACCAGTACTGTGCACATTCTTTCGCCAGAAACTGACAACTGCCCTTCTTGAATCAGCGGAAGGGAGTAAATGACCGTAGAAAATATTTCATGATCAATCTCCACGAAAGAATGTTGCGGACCTCGGCGGGGGTTGAACCCGCGACCTCCTAGTCTCCAGTCGGACGGCGCACCCCAATAGTCACACAGACTGGTGTGAGCAAACAATACAGACCCATATGAAACTGTTCCTTAGATCAGGGCCTACAATATCTGCAACAAATCACATGTAACAAAGAGCTGCTGCAAATAAAATCATTACATTGATCAACTCTTAAAGTGCTCATAACACTTACTGTAGCAACTGGGTAAAAATTCCAGCAACAACATTTTGAAACATTTTTCTTATTTTTCCCAGAAATAGGATTTGACATTTCATGAATATTGCCTTTTTAGGAGACAATTTGCATGGAATGTCAAATCCTTTTTTCTGGGAAAAAATAAGAAAAAATATCAAATTGTTATCTACTGATTTTGTCTAGAGAGCGGTAAAGGTTAAGAGTTTCATAGTGGTCAGCATCCCATACTTTATCCCACAATAGTCTAGTAATGTAAAAATTTGGTTATTTTGAATGTGGTTACTTTTTTATGCAAAATATTGTTCAGTAGCTTCAAACCGACACAAATTACAGGTCTTCTTTGGTTTTACTGCATCTCAACCACACCTTCAGTTCAGAAGTGTATCCAGATAACCTAGTTTTTCTTATTTCTCCTTGGGGGTGGTCAGGTGTGGCAAAGGTGTTGTGTATCTTATGTCACCGGGGTGTCCAACTGATACAGCTGGGCAGGGCCTGCTATACTTGTAGCAGGTAAGGGTAGAGGGGAAATGTTTTTATTTCTTCTGTATCTTCACTTTCATTCCTGTTCCTCTTTCTTCCCTGTCCCTCTCTTTCATCTCCTCTACCTCTACTATCTCTTCTATCTCTTTTCTCCCTTTCTCAGGGAGACAACACAAAATGACCCACAAGGGTTGACATGTCATTAAACCCCAACACAATCAATCAATCTTATTTCTCCTAAAAAATGTATGTTGTGAGTACACTGGTGAGGCACTTCTAACGAGTACCCACAACATATGTTTTTGAAGAGAAATAAGAAAAATAGCTATACTATTTGGTAACAAAAAAAATGTCTTATCTGGTACTATGTAAATCAAAGAAAACAATAAACTGTTAGCTAATATGTTATTACATATACAGACAAAAATAATACTGTAGACAACTAAAGATTAGTCTTGTTTTCTTTATTCATCTCCATAATGAGACAACAGTATGTAGAATAAATATTCAGATGCATCAATTCCATACCATACTTGTCCTTAATTTGACCAAGTCAATTTGACTTCTTGTTGATTTGTCCAAAAACTGCTGGATGAGTGACAAACAGTGCAGACCCTGATCTGATGCCATGTTCTGTGGCATCTGCTCTGGGTCTACAGTGTTTGTTCATGCCTATCTGTCCGAATACTTAGGGTAAATACAGTAATGCTAATATTACAGACTACATAAAATACCAAAAATGATGTATATGCTATCAAAGAAAAACCAGTAGCTCTAGGTGAGAAGGGCATCTTGAATCCAGATTTTTATATGTGTCTCTCCATTAAAACAAATGTGGGTACACATTGGAAGCCATTCAATGTGGTACAATGGACTGTTTTATAAGAAGGTTCATTTCAAGACAGTTTCAAATAAATAACTGTCTAAATGTGGATCCCAAAATTGTTGTATCCACACAAAAATGTATAGATTATATAGAAAAGTGACTATTAATGTTCATTCTCCTATATAATGTGAACATATTTGTTTGGATACAACATATTATTTGGCTAATACAGCTTTTGTTTTGGATCCCAGCAATAGTATTATAAAGAGGTGGTAGAGTGTTTCTAGTGACTACATGTTTAGGGGAGAAATAACAGTGTTTTTAGAGAAAACAGATGCACTAGTAACAGTGTTTTTAGAGAAAACAGATGCCCCCCCCCCCCCCCCCCCCCCCACCCCAACACCCACCCTGATTTTTCAGTTTTTCTACAGCTGTGACCTAGAAAATTAGGTGAAGGTCACCAAAATCTAATCAGTTCTTTCTTATGTCCCAATTATATAGCCATGAAAACTTGGTCAGAATCCAACCAACCACTGGTTCACAAGATATTGTGCAGACAAGAAAATGTGACACTGATGCCGATGCCAATGCCAACAAGATCTGCACCAAAAACAATATGTCCCCTTTCCTGTAGGTGGGGGGACATAATGAATACATGCTTTTGTGGAGACATAAAAAAATGGCTACTCTGTTTTGGACAAAAAAGAAAGCAGATGATTCACATGAAATGTTGAACCTTATTTGCTTGGAAAAATTAAAAAAAAATCGATTGTCTTCTGTTACAATTTTGCATGGTATAATTTGTCCTCTTATCACATTTGAGCTGGGCTATGGCATAACCTACAAGATCACATATGCACAAAGCAAAGACTCTGATCAGCCTGCACATATGTGCAGTCTGATCTGAGTCTTCCCAGGGCAATCTCACAGAAAATGCTGTGCCCCAGCTCAATTAACCGATTGTAGACTGAATAGACTTTCCCACACTATATATTGGAAGAGTCCAATTTCAATTTTAGGGAGGTGAGGCAATGAGATTTACATATTCCTAGAGAAAAATGGCTAAACTATTTGCAGACAGTGGAGACCCTGATCAGACGCCGCATTCTGCGGCGTCTGATCTGGGTCTGCACTGTTTGCCAAGTACCTTTTACGGGTCTCCCGACTGCAATGGGTTAAGAGTTCTGTACTTACAATGACCTATATCACTGAAAGTTGCACCAATAAACTGAGGAGACCAAATCATCCATACTACTTCTCTGAAGAAATACAAACACTTAAAAGCCTCCCGAGATCACTTTTAACAGCCCTTAAATGGACTATGTCATTAATGCTTTGCTAAAGCTTGAAGTACCAATAAAAAATAACATGGAGCTTTAGATAAGGAGCAATTTCAAATGAATATTTGAGCAAGCACACGACAAACCTACAATAAGACCTGTGTGACCAGCAAAGACTCAGATCAGCCTGTATTTTCACTCAGTATGGCAAGGGTTCTCGTTTATCCCTTTTTGGATTTGCCGGAGGCTGTAGAAGGCATGTGTGATCAGCGATGACTCTGATCAGACGGTTGCCAAAACAAAAAGATACCTGAAGCCTCTTTAACCCATTGTAGTCGGGAGACCCGTAAAAGGGTACTTGGCAAACAGTGCAGACCCAGATCAAACGCAGCAGAACCCGGCGTCTGATCAGGGTCTCCTCTATTTGCAAATAGTTAAGCCATTTTTCTCTAAGAATATGTAAATCTCATAGCCGGGTTTACCTAAATTTGATATTGGACTCTTCCAATATATAGTGTGGAGAGTCTATTCCGTATACAATGGATTAAGCAATTCAAGATGACAAAAGTAAAGCAATTTTTCTACAGCTTCAAACTAGTTACTCAAAAAAACTATGTCTTTCAACAGTTTATTGCAGTTCCTACATTTTCAGACTTGTTACTTAGAGAAGCTATGTCCTGCAATAGTTTATTGCAATTCCTACAGCTTCAGGTTGGTTATTCAGTAAAGTTATTTCCTTCTACAGTTAACCGCAATTCCTACAGCGTCAGACTGTTGTTGTTTTTTTTCGCTAAAACCATTTTCTTCTACGGTTTACTGCTGCAATTTCCACAGCTTCAGACTGGTTTTCAGAGATTAGCTATATCCTTCAACAGTCTATTGGGATTCCTACAGCTTCAGACTGGTTATTCAGTAAAGCTATTTCCATCAACAGGCTACTGCAGTTCTTACAGCTTTAGGCTGTTTTTTTGTTGTTTTTTTTTAGTAAAGGTTTGTCCCTCAACAGTTAACTGTAATTCCTACAGCTTCACACTTGTTTTCAGAGAAGCTAAGTCCTTCAACAGTTTATTGGGATTCCTACAGCTTCAGACTGGCTATTCGGTAAAGCTATTTGCTTCAACAGGTAATTGCAAATCCTACAGCTTCAGATATTTTTTTTTTTTCAGTAAAGGTTTGTCCTTCAACAGTTAACTGCAATTCCTTCAGCTTCAGACTGGTTATTCAGTAAATTGGACTTCCTTCAACAGTTAACTGCAATTCCTACAGCTTCAGACTGGTTATTCAGTAAAGCTATGTCTTTCAACAGTTATAGGGGAATGCAATATAAGTTGTAAGTATGCCTTGGAGTAAAGTGCTTAAAAACCATTTATTTTGATGCAAGACTTTTCAAAATGGGCCTAAAAATAAGGAAGTTATGGTGGTTTAAATATATTTAAAATGGCTGTCATGGATGCCGCCATATTGTAGGCTTTGTGACGTCACATAGCCCAAATTAAATATGCAAAACCAAATATAAAGGGTTTCTAAGAATAATTTTGCTACAGATTTTTTATAATCTTTTAATTATAGTTACAAAAAATAAAACAACTTTATGAGAATAACTACCTTTATGAAACAAATTTTAATTTCTACGAAACCTCATTAAATATTCAATATGGCAGTGCCCATACCACCAATGTTAAAATATTCAATTGTCTATAACTTACTTAATTTTCCACCAATTTTGTTCAAATTTGTGTCAAAATTCATTGTTTGTAATGTTCTTTACTTTAAAGCACAATACCTTTTAAGGTTGCGTTCCCCTTTAACTGTAATTCCTACAGCTTCAGACTTTTTCCCAGTCAAGCCATTTCCTTCAACAGTTAACTGTAATTTCTATAGCTTCAGACTTTTTTCCAGTAAAGCTATTTCCTTCAACAGTTAACTTTAATTCCTACAGCTTCAGACTTTTTTCCAGTAAAGCAACAGTTTACTGTAATTCCTACAGCTTCAGACTTTTTTCCAGTAAAGCTATTTCCTTCAACAGTGAACTGTAATTCCTACAGCTTCAGACTTTTTTCCAGTAAAGCTATTTCCTTCAACAATTTACTGCAATTCCTACAGATTCAGACTGGTTACTCAGTGAAGCTATGTCTTTCAAGAATTTACTGCAATTCCTACAGCTTCAGACTTGTTATTCAGTAAAGCTATGTTCTTCAACAGGTTACTACAATTCTTACAGCTTCAGGCTGGTTTTTTTTTCAGTAAAGCTATATTTCCTTCTACAGTTTATTGTAATTCCTACAGCTTCAGACTGTTGTTGTTTTTTTTTTTTTTTTTCAATAAAGCTACTTCTTTCAACAGTTTACTGCAATCCTACAGATTTAGACTGGTTATTCAGTGAAGCTATGCCCCTCAAGAGTTTACTGCAATTCCTACAGCTTCAGATTTGTTATTCAGTAAAACAATGTCCTTCAATAGGATACTACAATTCCTACAGCTTCAGACTGTTTGTTTGCTTTTTTTTTTTTTTTGTCTTTTTCAGTAAAGCTGTTTCCTTCTACAGTTCCTGCAGCTTTGGACTGGTTATTCAGTAAAGCTTTTTCCTTCTACAGGTTACTGCAGGTTCAAAATACTTCAGCTCAATTTGTGAAGCATTTGTTGAATAACTTGCAGAAAAGTTCATATAGTTTGAAAATTATTCCAATCTTTGCTCACATGCACCAGAAGATTGATTTTGTTATGACCCTGAACAAATCTCAGAAACAGATTTTTACAAATTTCCTTGAACACTGGATCAGGAAGAAGACAAATGCAATTGAGTTCTGTTGAAGAGAATTAATTTTGCTATTCTCAGGAAATTAACTGTTTTGATGTTGTGCAGAATGCATTAAAAAAAAATCTAATCATTTAATTTTTAACCCTGAAAGTGTCATTTAAAACTGTAGCAGGTGACATTTTATTACTTTTTTAACCCATTGTAGTCTGGAGACCCCTAAAAGGGTACTTCACAAACAGTGCAGACCCAGATCAGATGTCGCAGAATGCAGCATCTGATCAGGGTCTCCACTGTTTGCAAATAGCTTAACCATTTTTCTCTAGGAATATGATGACTGAATCTCATAACTGGACGTACCTAAAATTGAAATTGTACTCTTCCAATACAAAGTGTGGGAGTCTTTTCAGTCTACAATAGGTTAATTATTTTTCTGAGACAATGATGCTTATTTTCTCCCTCCCAAAAAAAACAGAATGTTGTCTGCTGCAGTTGATTGGCACACTTTACCCTTTAAAATGCTTAGCAAAATTTTATCAGACAACTATCTATTCTTTATTATTATTATTATTATCATTTCTTCAAAATATATTAAGGCTTGAATTCTTGCTTGTTGGTTGGTTCACTGCACTAAAATCAATAAACTTAACACATCAACCTATAATTGAAACACTTGCAAATTCACTAATTGTAGTATACTATATAATTCATTCATTGATACAGAATTATTCATTCATTAAATCAGAGAAATCAGTGAAATTCAGGCATGTCGATGAACTTAGGGTACTTAGTAACCAAGCTAATGAGAAGATTTTTACACACTAAAAAATAAAAGTTGTAGTGGTAAAAAAGCTAGATTTCCCACATTTGACAAACAAAGCTACATCCCTTCAAGAACAGTCTGAACTTGTCAGGATTTTTTCTAGAATGTGGCATCTCATCAGGGTTTACACTGTTTGCCACTCATCTAGCAATTCTTAGACACACCAACTGGTGATAAAATAGATGTTTAAGACAATTATGATAAAAAGTTGTTATCCAAATATTCAGGGAAAATACAGTAATGATGAAATTCACATAGCTTTGAACAGTAAGAGCGGTTTTTGATTGTGTTGCAGTTTATCGACACGTCAACCCTTGTGGGTCATTTTGTGTTGTCTCCCAGAAAAAGGGAGAAGAGAGATAGAAGAGATAGTAGAGATGAAAGAGAGGATTGGAAAGAAAGAGAAAAATGAAAGAAAGTTAAGGAAAAGAAGAAACAACAACATTCCCCCTCTGCCCTTACCTGCTGCTTGCCCAACTGTAAGCAAATATCAGATGGGTGCCTAGGTGACAAAAGCTACAGGACACCTTTGCCTCATCCAACCACCCCAAGTAAGAGCAGTATCCACATAATTTTTCTTCTTTCTCCACTAAAACATATGTTGTGAGTACTCATAAGAAGTGCTTCACACAGGCACTACTAATGAATATCCATACTATGTGTATTGTTTGTGTTGAGGTTTTATGGCCCAGTCAACCTAATGGGGTCATATCGAACATGGTCAGTTTACCTAGCCACACGTTTACTGGGCAGACTTAGTCCTCTAAGTGGTTAACCAGTATTGTGCACATTCTTTCGCTAGAAACTGACAACTGCCCTTCTTGAATCAGCAGAAGGGAGAGAATGACCATAGAAAATATTTCATGATCAATCTCCATGAAAGGAAGTTGCCGACCTCGGCGGGGGTTGAACCCGCAACCTCCTGGTCTCCAGTTGGACGGCGCATCCAACTGAGCCACCGAGGCCAGACCATACTATGTGTAACAATATATGTTTTTGTGGAGAAATAAGAAAAATACCAATACATGTACTTTTTGGTTGAAAAAAGCGCCCCATCTGGACATGAATTCTGTAAGTATCAGATATATATACGGAAGAAGCTACAGTGCTACTGAAAACCATTTACATGCACTCACTGAGACTTTTATGTCAATCTGACTCAAAACCCAGACAGACTAATCGCCTACTAAAGATGGGAAATTTAAAGCCTATTATTGCGACAGTAAAAATTAACATTCAACAGCTACGTACTTACTGACTGTCTCTCAAATTAATATCTAACTAAAAATTAGCATTCAACAGATATGTACTAAGTGACTCTCAAACTAAATTGTTACCCAAATATAATGCCAATACAGAAAACATAAATGGTTATAATCTATACAATTTGGTTTGGCTACAACACTTTTGGGGTCCACCTCTAAACTGTCTTATATCTGAAACCATCTTATAACGAACTGTCGTTTTAAGAGGTTCCAATGTAATTTAACCCTTGTCATGCTGAATAAATTTAGATGCCACGCCTATTTCTAATTTTCAGCCAATCAGATTACTTGATCCAGATTGTTGATATAAATTCACATACTTTATGGCAAACAGTGCAGATCCAGATCAGTTGGCTTCTTTAGAAGCCAACTGATCTGGGTTAAGTGTAATATATTCATGAAGAATAATTAAAATATATTTGTAAAACTTGTGGAAAATTTGCCATTGTAATGGTACACTGAAATTGTCTGGGCACTTGTTTTCATATTATAATGCTGTATTTCAGTCAAAGTAGATGACATTGATTACATCATAGCAGACAAATTTATTGATCTATACTCCTTTAAGTAACAGCAACAATAAAATACAGTTCCAAAAATTGAATAATTTCTAATTCCATCAAAAGCAGACAATATCTGAGTAGATTATACATAGCCACAGATAAGAGGGGTATCCACATAATATTTTTCTTATTTCTCGATGAAAACATATGTTGTGCTACTCATTAGAAGCGCCTCGCTGAGGCGCTTCTAATGAGTACCCACAACATATGTTTTCATTGAGAAATAAGAAAGATATCAGCAGTTTTCAGATGAAAAAAATGCAATCTGTTGCTATGATTATAGTTGGTGTCCTAAAATTCATACACACACTGTTTTGATAAAATGACAAATGGAAATAGTGCAGACAATAAGCAGTCTGATTAGGGTCCAAACTGTTTTCTATTCCACAATGTACTTTGTAAAGCAAAATTAATGCAAAGAAAAAAAAACTAACCCCAAAAAAGCATGAAATACAATGGATGAAGTATCAGAACAGCTACTGTATATCTGTAACTTATGCAAAATATACTGACGTCAAAAAGAAGCACTTCAACGAAAACAGGGCATAACTTTTTTGTTGGGCTTTTGTTCACGGTTAGTTTTGTACACTATAGTTATAACACCCTTCACATTAGCTTAACCACAAATGTTTTGCTTCACTACATTACATACCCCAATAAATGGTTGCATGACCATTTACTTGAACAGCCCTTGCAGCCAGTGTACATGACATCATGGCAACAAAACTGTACATGTTTATTTGATATTCAATCAACAACTTGGAGTTCAAAAGAAATTTGGAAAATTGTAAGATTTCAAAATGCCAAGGCTTAGTAATGAAGATCGGGCTCACGCTTTAGGCATGTTGAAAAGAAGCCGATCTCAAGATTTCGTCACATTTTAATGTGGCGCAGTCAACCGTGGCTCATTTAGTTAATCATGTTAAAGTCACAGGAAGCTTATCTGACAGGCCTTGTTCTGGTGCACCACGTGTGATGTTGGTGAGGCAGGATAACTTCATACATCACGTCACGTCACAACACTTGCATGATAGGTACCTCATGAAGCAATCAACAGCAGATATCATTGCTGGCAATCATGGACAAAGGATAAGTCATAACACAATGCAAAATCGATTGAGGAATCCTAGGATTGGCTGCAGCAGGCCTTACCATGGTCCCATATTGACCCGACGTCAACGTCTAGATCGTCAGCAGTGGGCAAGAAACAATTGTGGATTGTTTTTTTGGTGACGAGCCACGCTTTAACATTTCTAATGCTCGCAATGAATGTTATGCTGATAATTGTGTCTTTGAGCATGATCGCTTTGGGGGCAGATGTGTTATGGTGTGGGCGGCAATCAACCATAACTTCAAGTTTGAATTTCTTATTGTGAACTAACATTTGAATGCTAGGCAATATGTTAATCAAATGCTTCAACTAGTGAATTGGCCTTTGTTCTGACAATGCCCGGGACTTAAGCTTCAACAAGATAATGCCCGCCCCTACGTGGTCCTTGTTGCAAGAGACTTCTTGGTGATCAATAACATCAACGTTCTCTCATAGCCCACATATTCACCTGACTGTAATCCAGTTGAGCATATGTGGGACATACTGGGTCGCCGACTAGGTAAACGTCAACATCAGCCTAGAAACGTCGGAGAGTTCGCTGTTGCACTTTGCGAAGGATGGGCTTGTATTCCTCTATATCTGTTGATAAACCTGTGCTGTTCAATGAGACATAGACTGGATGCAGTGATTGTTAGATGAGGTGGTCACACCTGATACTGACATTCCAATGAGGGTACCTATGTTTGACAGTAGATAGCCAGGCCCTGGCTGCAGATAACTGAATGTTTTGTGTATTGCAAGTCGGCACTATATTACCCTAAATTGTTTGAATGACATTTTTGAAATTTGTGTTCTAGTTTATGAATTTTACCCCATGATATGTCACTGAAGTGTTTCTTTTTGTCGTCAGTATACATCAAAATGTTAGGACATTTACCATATAACTGAAACTTATGCAAAATACTTCTCTTTTTACCCTTTGTATTAAGCAGACAAGATTTTTTTCTTATAAATTCAAGTAATATAAAAGGCTTGACATTTCTTGTGATAGATAAAAAAAAAAAAGAATTCATTATAAGTAGATGAATCACATGAACTGACAAGCCATATATTCTGGGAAATATAAGAAAAAAAAGAATACTGTCATCTATTAGCTTAAATCAACATGCAAACAGTTTTATGTGGAAACATCAAAGTCATATACCCTGGAATTTTTCATCACAATTTATCTTAAAGGATTTTAAAGCCATAAAGTTGAACCAGGAAACTCTTGGGTTGGTTTCACCCACATGGGTAGGGATGACATCAATAAAGTTTGCAGGGTGTCTTGTACACACTAAAATGTTACATTAACCTTTGTCCGGCTGAATAAATTAAGATGCCACACCTACTTCTAATTTTCAGCCAATCAGATTGCTTGATCTGGACTGTTGCTATAAATTCACATACTTAATGGCAAACAGTGCAGATTCAGATCGGTTGGCTTCTTCAGAAGCCAACTGATCTGGATCTACACTGTTTGCAAAGGCAGGATATATCCGGGTTCAGCAGGACAAGGGTTAATCTTAATTGTGCCAAACAAGTAAAACTGTTGCTGATGACATTCTGACTTTAATTTATTTTTCATAAAAAATAAAAACAAAACATATGTTAGAAATTTATTTTTACCCTTTTGGGGGTGACTCCGGACTTGAATGGTTTAAAATTGGAACAAGTATATTTTATAATCCGTTGATGTGTCTAAAAACTGTTGGACGAGTGACAGGTAACATTCTGTGTCTACACGGTTTTCTCAGGCCTGCCTATCTAAATAATAAGGGTAAATACAGTAATGACAGAAAGATCATGATTGTCACAGTGTTAAGGAAACTCCTTTGGAAGAATGAAGCATAAATACTTTTTTACCGGAATGATGTCCTATCCAAAACTGACCACTTACATATGACATAAATAAAATGATTTAACCCTAACATCCCTGGGTTTCCAAAGTGGACTCTTCTGTCTTTGAATTTGGATGCACTGATTGTTGAAAACAGGGATAGCAGTCACAAATCTAGAACAGAATGGCAAACAGTGCAGATCCAGATGAGACTGCTCATTATGAGCAGTCTCATCTGGATCTACACTGTCTGCACAGGTATTGGTTTTGATCGGTCTAAAATAAAAAACAATATGAGCCATCTCATCTGGATCTACACAGATTGCATAGGTACTGATGTTTAGATATACCAGGCTGAAAGGGTAACTGATCCTGTCTGTGACATGAGAAAAATCTGCTTTCTTTATACATGTACAGCCGAAGACCTGATCATACTGTCCAAAACATTCTACAGTATTGTGAGCAATGACTAATCAAATTGTACTAATACACAGACTGATCTGGTTCTTCATGGAATGCATATGGCATAAGGGCTTTATGTTTTTTTTGGGGTTTTTTTCTTTATTTTTTTTTTTTATTTTACATGTATTTATTTATTTATTTTTTTTTGCTTTGCACATTACAAAAGGTCTCCCGTGGAGGATCAACCTAAATATTCAGACTTTAACTCCTAATCACAGTTGGCCTAAAATTTGAACAAGTCCATATTACCATATTTACCCTAATGTATTCGGACCGACAGGCCTGGGCAAACAGTGTTTACCCAAATGAGATGCCACAGAATGTGGCATCTCATCAGGACTACACTGTTTGCCACTCATCCAGCAATTTTTAGAAACAACATCAGGTAGTAATAGCAAGTATGATAAATGTCCTAAAATTTCGAACACCTAAGTGTCTGACAAAATGACATATGCAAACAGTGTAGATCTAGATCAGACTGCTCTTGAAGGAGCAGTCTCATCAGACTGCTCTTGAAGGAGCAGTCTGATCAGGGTCCACACTATTAGCTATTCCAGAAAGTATTTTAAGAAACAGCCGCAGAAAAGGCAAAATTTAGGCCAAAATAGTATGGAATAATGTATTTGAAATTTTAGGACATTTACCATATGGTTAGGAGTTGTGGTTTCCAAACAGTCTTAGAGTAAAGCAGACATTGCAGACCCTAATCTGATGCCAAATTCTCCAGCATCTAAACTGTGTCTACACTCTTTGCTGAGGCCTGTCTTTCTGAATATGTTGAGTAAATACAGTAACAGAAACTGTACATAGGATGATTATGATTTATATCCTTTCCATGTTCACAACATATTAAAACGGTTGAAAAAAAGGGTGATAAATAGCATGTATCTTCTACAGCCAAATGTCCTTAAAGAAATAATGTGGTTGAAAAAAGGGGTGACAAATTGCATGATAGCTCTATTGTAGAACGGCCAGGAACACAGAAGGAATCCTTCGGAGATAATCTGCACGAATGTCATAGCTTATTCTCTGGGAAAAATAAAAAAAAAATCAAAATGTTGTCTGTAGAAATTTTTACCTAGCATGTTAAGCATGAAAAAGTACTGATGGAATGGCAAGCAGTGCAGACCCTGCATAAAACTTGTCACCTGCACATTCTGGGTTAATAAAGAAATATCATCAATCTTTTCAACTCCTTACCATACTTGTTCTAAAATTTGAACAAGTAAAATTTACTACCCAATGTTGTGTCTAAATATTGCTGGATGAGTGGCAAACAGTGTAGACCCTGATCAGATGCCTCATTCTGTAGCATCTCATCTGGGACTACACTGTTTGCTCAGGCCTGTCTCTCCAAATACATCTGGTAAATATGGTATGACAGATTCACCCTTGAAGTGCTAATAACAACTGCAGCAGACAACATTTTGAATTTTATTTTTTGGTATTTTTCTTTGACAGATGAGTCACATAAAATGCCAATCTTATTTCTCTGAAAAATAATAAATAAAAATTTAGAATGTCGCCTGTTACAATTTTTCCACTTTTTTTTTATTTTTCAGAAAAAAATAAGGCTTGACAATTCATGTGAGTTGTTTGTCTAGCAGATGATTCACACATGAATTGCCAAGTCTTATTTCCACTCCAAAAATAATGTAAAAAAAAAATAGAATGTCATCTGTTGCAATTTTGCTTAGGGTTCTAATCCTAGTCCTGCTGAACCCAGATATGTCCTGCCTTATTGTAAACAGTGTAGATCCAGATCAGTTGGCTTCTTCTTGGCTTCTGAAGAAGCCAACTGATCTGGATCTGCACTGTTTGTCATTAATTTTGTGAATTTGTAGCAACAATCCATATCAAGTAATCTGACTGGCTGAAAAATTAGAAGGCATGGCAATTTAATTTATTCAGCAGGACAAGGGGTAAGGGTTAATCATATCTCCAGATAAATGCAGTATTCAGAATATATTTTTTGTCATTTTTGCACCAAACAAATATCTTGTGGTTACTCATTGGAACTGGCTTGCAGAGACAATTCCAATGTACCCACAAGTTATGTTTTGGTGAAAAATAGCATAAACTATCTAAAAGTATCATTTCAATTATCATCTTAGGCTTATATGGAGCTATATGCCAAATTATAACAATTCTCTGGTGACACACTGCAGCCATCAACAAACTGTTGCTTTAATGCAATAGCAGAAACAATTTACAAAACTGCTACTGAAATATTTGTAAAACAGTTTGGCAATAATCAAGGATCAAGCTTCATTTAAATACCAAATTTACCATAAGTCTTGGGACAGACAGCCTGAGCAAACAGTGTAGATCAAGATAAGATGCCACAGAATGCAGCATCTGACCATAGTATATACTGTTTGCCACTGCTCCAAAAACTTTTATAGAAAGCAGCAGGTAGTAAAATGGGCTTTAACAAATCATAAAAAATAGGGTAAGAAGA
Source organism: Anodontia alba (assembly GCA_964016985.1). Lineage (NCBI taxonomy): Eukaryota > Metazoa > Mollusca > Bivalvia > Lucinida > Lucinidae > Anodontia > Anodontia alba. The sequence continues at coordinate 94,132,913 of OZ024824.1, read as the reverse complement.
CCTGGGCCCAGTTGTTCAAAGCATCGTTAGCTTAACGAGCTCGTTAAGGGTTATTTCGTTAACTGTTTTAGTGGATTCAATATACAATATTATGATATTTTTTGCTGAAAAAATGTGAGTAGCTTTTGCACTGCAAAAGCTACTCACATTTTTTCAGCAAAAAATTTCAAAATATTTGCATATCACTCGATGTAAATTTTAACGAATCTTTAACTAACGACGTTGTTAGCTTTGAACAGCTGGGCCCTGATTGATTGTGTTGGAGTTTAATGACAAGTCAACCCTTGTGGGTAATTTTGTGTCATCTCCCAGAGAAAGGGAGAAAAAAGATAGAAGAGATAGTTGAGGAGAGGGAAGAGAGGGATAGGGAAGAAAGAGGAACAGGAATGAAAGAATGAAGAAACAGAAGAAATAAAAACATTCCACCTCTACCCTTACAGGCTACAAGGATAGCATGCCTTGCCCAACTGTAGTAAGATGAGTTGTTCCAATATTTAGGATAAATATGTAGCAGGAATTAGTGATCAGCACTCCTTACTTTGGATAGTTTCTCCTATTTGATTCCCATTGGAGGTAGAAGTCTGCTCATAACACGTACTGTTGAGTCTCATCACTGTATATACCTTAAATATTGAAAGACCCTATTGTGCTTTTGACATCTTTCAGAAAGTCGTTTTTTGCTTGGCGCTTTGCTCAGAAGAAGTAAATTTGGAAACTTTTGTCATAATTTAATGCAAAACCATTTGTCGTAACTACCTATGCTACCTATGCGCAAAAAGTTTTATTTTAGTCATTGGTTTTTAAAAAATAAAATATTTTTACTTTTTCCCATAGTAAAAATGTATGCATATTATGCAGAAATCTATAAGGTAAGTAATTTGGAGGCAGATTTTCAACAAGTTCTGCTTGTTATTTTTTTCTGAAATTTTCACAATATTGTTGTGAAACATCAATAATTCATATTCATCAAAGAAAAAGAAAAATATTTTCTTGGACAAAAATTTCAAAAAATCACTTTACTATAGAAATTGCATAGGTCAGACCAATTTTTGGCCACAAATTTGAATTTAGTGTATTATTTGAGAACCAAACACAGTAATACAAAAGACAAATGGTTTCTGATAAGATGTGGTCAATCAGAACAAAATGTTTTCATTTAAAATAAAACACTAAGCAAAAAACGTCTTTCCGAGTGATGTCGAAAGGACAGAAACACCTATTTAAAACAGGAGTTACTGTCCTTTCGACATCACTGGGAAAGACTAGTTTGACATCATCAGAAAACTAAGAATTAATTGAGATCTCAAAATGACTAAGTATTGTTGAATGGACTTAAGACATGAAATCATCATAATCATGATCCTCACTGTTCTCCTTTCATTAACAATCATAGCTCTACAGAAGAGATTTTTTCAATCAAACAGTGCTGATATTTGCTTTATTTCATCAAGAAATGAGTACCCACAACATGTGTTTGTGCAGAAATAAGAAAATTCTATATCTGGATACCTGTCTTATCTAGAGCTATGCATGATATTAAAACTTACCTTTAATTTACTGGGATGGTGTGGACACGTTTCTTTGCGGCTCATAGACACTGGTATTTTTGTACTTTTGTTTCCATTCACTGCCATTAATATGAGTTAAAATCCAACTTAATTAATCCATTTTTACAGCACTAATCCACAACAAACAGAAATTAATTCAACAAATCCACATTTTATTCCGATCAATTAATCCACATTTTTATTCCAACTGTGAATCCATTTACCTCCACCTGTTTTTCTTTTTATCTCATTTCACTGCAATCAAAGTTTATCTTCCAATGCTCCTTAACTTTTCTATTCATATTGTTTTGGCACTTACACGAATATCATGTAATATATTTCATTTTTATTTTTAATCAAATTCTTGGAATGCTTGAAATATAAAACTAATAATTCACCTTTTATATTCCTGTATTTCAATATTTGAAGAATTTTCATATCTCTAATCTAAGAACTCCAACATCACAAAAACTTAAAATGCACATATAACTTAGTGCCAAAGACATGTTTAATCCTAAAATAAATAGCATATTCATTACTTGTACCAATTTAAATCCAAGACAAGAAATTCTTCTATGCATTGTTTCAATCTCCAATATTTCTGCCTTCTCAGCAATACAAAACCATCTGTTGTGACAGAATCATAAAGCGCTAAGCAAGGACAGCTAATTAATTGAACTTTTTTCTCAGTCTTTCCCATCTTTAAACCTGATTTAGACAATAAATGAATTCATGATTTAGTTTTATCATTCTGAATGCTACATGTTCATCATTTCTTTCAAACAGCCCGGAGGAGCTGTCAAGGAGGAGTATTCTGGATGATATTTCTGGGATAATTTTCTCCGGTTCTCCAAAAAAACATCTGTTGTGGGTACTCATTAGAGGCACTTCTATTGAGTACCCGCAACATGTGTTCTTATGAAGAAGTAAGAAAAATTATTCCAAAACTATCACCAAATATTCCTCCTTAACAGCATCTCTGAAACACAACAATAATTTCCAGAATCTATACCTATAGCATGATGACTTTAAAACATGCAGATGATGAAAATCTTATTTTTCTCAGCCTTGCTTTCTAGGAAAAATAAGAAAAAATGATCTACACCTTGGAATCTGCAGATTTAGCAAAGGATCAAGGGTTAACCCTTAGCAAGCTAAACAAATTTCTAACAGATGACATGCTAAAACTGATTTTATTATTTTTTTCAGACAAAACAAGACAAAGGGAGATGATTCACATGAAATGTCAAGCCGTATTTTTCTCTGAAAAATAATAAAAAAAAAAAATTTCAAAGCATCATCCGCTGTTGTTGTGATCAGCAATTTAAGGGTTAAATAGTAAAATGGCAGCCCATATATTGCTTTCTTTTCTCTGTTGTAATTAACATATTTGGCCTAATTACCACACATACCCCTATATGCATACAGTCAAGCAATTCTGTAGTCTTCAGATTACAGCCTGTATACATTTTTGTCTGCATCTTTAAAAAGGCATATATTGTGGGTACCCATTTGAATCGCATCAAGTTTTTTTAAAGAAAGAAAATCGCATAAACATCATCAGATAAGTCCTTTGCTGATCTTTTTTTAAAGTGTACCCTTGGTAGGTACGAATGTAGGAAAGAAAGTATCAGGAAAAAAAGTATCCGGAAAAAAAGTATCGGAAAAAAAGAATCCGGAAAAAAAGTATCAGGAAAAAAAATAAGTCTCAGTTTCATGTACAAAGGATAGATAAAAGGCTATGTAATGTCATCCTAATTAATCTTTAATTGCATTTTGATCATTCAGTACCAAAATTCAGTGTTAATCCTGACTGATGGTAAGGTTTTTAATTGCACTTTGATAATTCAGTACCAAACTTTGGTACCAATCATAATCATGTTAATCCTGATTGATGGTAAAGGTCAATGGTAATTAAATTGTTTACTGTTTGTTGATTGTTTTGTTAATTTATTATTGACTTTAATGAGTTTGTTTGAAATTATCATTACTAAACAAAACAATTATATGCAGACATAATCTTAAATGGTCTTTAAAGTACCCTTTGATCAAGTAAGTGCAAACATTCATATTTTGTTAAAATGATTTTATTTCTGATTTTTATTTTTGATTGATAATTTGCATGTTTATCACAAAAATCACAATTTGTAAATTTTGGATAAAGTATAATCCCATTGGTAGAAATTAACATATGTAAATTGTTAATACATGTATATAAGCTGAAAAAGTTAATTTTCTATCAGTATATTGTGTGCAATTTTTTCATATGTGCTTATCTATATAAGAAAAAATGGAGTTAATTACAACTTCTAAAGGTGGACTTAAGTTATGTTTTGAGGGTTTTATGTATACCAAGGCCTATACTAGAAAGACAAAAGTGTGGTGGAAGTGTTCCAAGAAAACTAGCTTAGGGTGCCGTGCTACTTTGAGTACTGCACAAGACCACAGCATGGAGATCCGACTTGCACACTTAGCTCAAATGAGGAATTTCTCTTTTTACATCCCTGTCTACACTATATAGGTCATTTTGGATAGTTGCTTCTAACTTGTGAGTCTTTTACGAAACATTGAGATGAAATGACATCTCAAGACCTTTTATAAGGTAAGGATTACAGAGATAGGTTGCAAAATTTATTATTAAACTGAAAAGTACTAGTAAACATACAAAAGGATCCTAATCATCATCTCATTGTAACATCAGAGGCGAATCTGGTTAAAACTGATACTTTTTTTCCGGATACTTTTTTTCCTACTCAAAAGTGATACTTTTTTTCCGATACTTTTTTTCCTGATACTTTCTTTCCGATTACCGGTAGGTACATATTTATTTTACCACAAATTTTCATCAGTAATTTTGAAAACCCTGCATAGTGTGGTAATTAGGTTGAATATGGTATAACATTGTTTCAGAAATAAAATAAAAACAAGAATTTCTCGGACTGTTGCAACTGTTGGTGCTTCTCAGTATGACAACAAAGCCAAACAATATGATTCATATAAAAAAAGATAAATTCATTGGATTGTGAAATGTATGTAGGTCATAGTCACAAAATGATAGCACAGTGTTTGAGTCCCTGCAAGCAAGGTTTGATAATTGTAAGTTCTATGGTTAGCCCTTGTCCTGCTGGAACCGGATATACCCTGCCCTTGTAAACAGTGTAGATCCAGATCAGTTGGCTTCTGAAGAAGCCAAATGATCTGGATCTGTACTGTTTGCCATAAAGTATGCAAATCTATAGCAACAATCTGCATCAAGTAATCTGATTGGCTGAAAATTAGAAGTGGGAGTGGAATCTTAATTTATTCAGCAGGACAAGTGTTAATCAGAAGCAACCAATGGCGGTCAAGTAATCTGATTGGCTGAAAGGGTTAAGACCATGAAAAACAGGTCATGGTCAAATTACAGGTTGGCAGGTCTGTTTGTATTCTAGTGTTAATGTCTGGTGCTGCTTCAATAGATAAGGGTGGTTTTGTACTGATAAAACTGGTTCAATGCCACCTCCTGCCCCCACCCCTAGCAAGCAGTTCGTCTGCTGACTGTTCCAAAGCAGTTACTTTGTAACACAGTTGCAGTTCAATTCCTTAATGTTCTAATGTCAATTTTCCTTTATGTTCAAGTGTCAATTATGCTTTATGTTTGAGTGTAGGTTATTGCAAATGTGCTGTTTTGTTTCGTCATTGCTTGTTTCTCATCTCTTCTTCTTTCCCTGTTTGGGGAAGGGTGTACTTCATGACTGTGGTCTTTCCTGGATAACTTTATTAACCCTTGTCCTGCTGAACCTGGATATACCCTGTCTTTTCAAACTGTAGATCCAGATCAGTTGGCTTCTGAAGAAGCCAACTGATCTGGATCTGCACTGTTGCCATTAAGTATCTGAATTTGTAGCAACAATCCAGATCAAGTAATCCGATTGGCTGAAAATTTGAAGTAGGCATGGCATCTTAATTTATTTAGCAGGACAAGGGTTAAGGTAATTAGGACAATGCAGACTTATACAGTTGAGCAGATCTGCCTGTGCTGTGTCTCCACTGTTTGCACATTTATACAGCGAGTTTGTTTGTTTTGTTGTTTTTTCTGTTGTTTTTTTTTTTTCTATAAAAAGTCTTCATTCATCAAGTATTCTCTAAGAATTTTATAAAGATTTTATAAAGCCACAAGACCAGAAAGTACATCTAAACCCATTCCTGTTATTACAATATTAACCCTTAAGGTGCCAATCACAACTAAAGCAGATGACAATTTTGTTATTTTTTTATTTTCAGAAGAAAACAAGTCTTGAGATTTCATGTGAATCATGAAATATCACTTGTTTTCTCTGAAAATAAAAAATGAAAATTTTAGATTGTTGTCTGCTACAAATGTTGCTTGGCGCTTTAAGGGTTAAATCTGCTTCAGGGAAACGATACACTTTCAAGGGAGACAACTCTGTCCAAAGCATTTTTCTCCCATCTTAAAAGGTGTCTACTTTAAAAGGAAAGAATGCGCTCACCTTCTTTCCTTTTAGAGTAGACCCCCTTTTCAGAAGGAGACAGATTACAGGAAATCAATCAGTAAATCACAAAAGTTGTCTCCCTTGTAAGAACAGCAGAAAATTTACAAGTTTATTATATCCCCTTAAATAAAACATGCACAATCGTAATTAAACCTTCCTTCAAAACAGTTTGCCTGATCTTCAAAAAAAATTACAAAAAAAAAAAAAAAAAAAATAACTGCATATTAAAAAGAAAAAGCATTCATACTATATTCCTAGCAGACTTTTGGTCTCCAACCGCTGCTGGTTTCAGCAAATACCAAAGACAGATTATTTCCATTATCACACAGAGCAAAGCTTAGCCTTAAACATGGGCTAATTCAGCAGACGACAAATTAAAGATATTTTTCTTTTTCATAGAAAGCAGGATTTGACATTTCATGCAAATTGTCTCCACTGGAGCTAATTTGCATGCAATGTCAAAACCTGTTTACTGGAAAAATAAGAAAAATATCACCAATTTGTTGTCTGCTGAATATTTTACCCAGCATGCTAAGCGTTAGGTATTGCAACCAGCTTTACAAAATATTCAGATGGCCATGTGAACAAAATTGCACAGACCAAGATCAAGCTGTTTGCAGTCTCATCAAGAACTGCACCATTTGCCATTCAACTAGCATGTTTTAGGTACATCTCCAGGGAGTCAAAATGGACTTGTCAAGTTTCAGGTTAAGAACCCTTATAAGGAGTCCAAATATTTAAAGCAATTACTGCATAAACAAATATTGTACGGTTGAGACAGTTTCCAAATAACACTGAGATGATAACAAACCACATTCATGTTATAATAGGTGTATAAAAATGGACAGTTAAAAGCTTTTCTAAACTTATTCCAAAGTCCCAATAACTTCATATGACTAACAAGTGATGCATCCAAAATTAATGCTAGCTGACTGGAGTAGTCTGTCCTGCATCTTTGTGATCTAGATCTACAATATCTGCTGAGGAATGTCTTTCCATACCATAATGGTAAATAAGGTGTGTTACATCCCATCAGCTGTTTTCAGCCATTTCAGGATGTTCACAGCATTGCAACAAGGCATCAGAGAGGTATTGTAGTAACCTAAGACTTGGAGCATACTGTAATAGCCCTAAGTATTGGGACAGGTAGGCCTTTGCAAACAGTGTAGACGCAAATCAGATGCTGTGAAATGTGGCGTCTGATCAGGGTCAACACTGTTTGCCATACATTACAGCAATATTTTAGACACATCAAGAGGTAGTAGAATGGACTACTCCAAATTTTAGGAGTAGTATGGTAAGTAGATAAGGTGTCCCAATACTTAGGGTAAATACGGTATATGCCTTGGCAAACATTGTAGACTAAGTACTAAGACAACAGGCCTCAGTTTGTGGCAGACCTCAGTTTGTGGCATCAGATATAGAGTCTACACTGTTTGACCCTCATTCAGCAGTTTTAGACACATCAACAGCAAGTAAAATGGATTTGTTCAAATTATAGGACAAATAACCCATTGTAGACTGAATGAACTCCCCCACACTATATCATTGGAATATTCTAATTTTGATTTGAGGTATGTCAGGCTATGTGATTTAGATATTCCTAGAGAAAAATGGTTGAACTTTTTGCAAACAACTGAGACCCTGATCAGATGCCGCATACTGTGGCATCTGATCTGGGTCTGCACTGTTTGCCAGTTACCCTTTTATGGGTTTTCAGACTACAATAGGATAAAGAAAGGAGCCTGTAGACCAATAACAGATATCTTTGCAAACAGTGTAGATCCAGATGAGATGGCTTATAATGAGTCATCTCATCTGGATCTACACTGTTTGCCATTCTGTTCTTCATTTTGGACTGATATCCTTTTTGCAATAATGGACATGCCCAATTTCAAAGATGGAAGAGTCCACTTCAGAAACTCAGGGTTGAAAGGGTAAAGGTGTCCTAACCCTTAAAGCGCCAATCACAACTATTGTCCTCTGCTTTGTCATCTGCTTGTGATTTTAAAAGTCATTTTTGCAAACAGTGTGGACCCAAATCAGACTGCTCCTTTAGGAGCAGTCTGATCTGGGTCCACACTGTTTGCCTGTATTCAAAAACAGGTTCGATAAAGTTTGCAAGAATATTCAGCAGATGACATAAATAGACGACATTTTCAGATGCAGTTTTTCTTGGCACTTTAAGGGTTAATATTCAGGGAAGATACTGTATACTAATCTCACCTTTACAAAAAACTATCAAGCATAACACCAAATACTAGTGTAAACTAGTGTTTTTCTTGGCGCTTTAAGGGTTAACATGTTGCATACTATGGGCAATTTCAGCAGCTAACAAACTGATGATATTTTTCTTATTTTCCCAGAAAACAGGATTTGACAAATGTTAAATCCTATTTTCTGGAAAAAATTAGAAAATTATTTTAAAATGTCACCTGCTGAAATTTTTACCTAGCATGCTCAATGTCAAGCAAGTGAAACTGACATCAAGACTGTATGTGATGTCTATCAATGAAACAGAAGCGAGTTTTACAGTCCTAGGCTGCAAGCCAGCTTCGGTCCGACTGGTGATCAGGAGGTCAAGGGTTCGATCCTTGTGGGGTCTGGCAACATTCTTTTGTAGAGATTGATCATGAAATATTTTCTACAGTCATTCTCTCCCTTCTGCTGATTCAAGAAGGGCAATTGTAAGTTTCTGGAAAATGAATGTGCACAAGTACTGGTTAATCACTTAGATAAAAGCTTGCCCAGGAAAAGTGTGATTAGGTAAACTGACAAGCTTGACATGACCTTAATAGTGTTGACTGGGCAGTTAAACTCCAAACCAGGCAACCTCAGCTGCAAAACTTCAACTTCTATGTCTGTTCCAGTGACCATATGACCAAGATACTAATTCAATTCAATATGTGTTTCATTAGGGTTGACCATAGTTTAAACATAAGGATACACTGTGAACCGCAGACCTCCCTTAATGCTTAGAAATGGACCAGAGACATAAAATGAATATAATAACTCATTATATGGGTTAACATTCAGATGCAAACTCTAATCCTGATGTTGATCCACATTGACTACAATGGCTCTTCCTGTACTTTTAGGCATAAAAAAAAATAGCCGAGTTTCCACTAACATGCTGAAAAAAAATTTGGTCGGTAGGTAGGAGAAACTTTTTTTATTTTTCTATTTTTTCTCCAGAAACGAACAGGGTCGGGCCTGTAATTTTATGAAAATACGAGTATTTTGTTGAGGATCGGTGCTTTACTTTTTTATTTTGCATTTTTACTTATAAAAAATAGCGGGTGTTTGAAACAGGGTCGGTCGGGTTAGTGGAAACACAGCTATTTTTTTTTTTACCCCTTATAAAAGCAAGCTAAAAATAACATGCCCTTTAGAACAAAAAAGACTTATAAACTCTCATATTTGGAATCCATCTTTGTACTAGTCTTGCTGTTGTTTATTGCACTCATTTCCATTAGAAAAGCAATAAAATCACCTCTGTTTCTTAATTGATTAGCTTCCGAACATATTCAATATGGTCTCTTGACATGCAACTGCTAAAGTGACAAGGAAACAGGTTTTTCATCACTAAAAGTGAAATATCTATCACTGCCTATCCTGTTGCTAATGATAAACAAGAATTAATCCTGGTCCTGCTGAACCAGAATATGCCCTGTCTTTGCACACAGTGTAGATCCAGATCAAGTGGCTTCTTCAGAAACCAACTGATCTGAATCTGCACAGTTTGTCATTCAGTATGTGAATCTTAATCAACAACCTAAATCAAGTAATCTGATTGGCTGACAATTTGAAGTGGGCATGGCAGCTTAATGATTTTCAGCATGGCAAGGGTTAATAGATGTGAAATTAAGAGAATCTGGAAAATGAGCATAGAGTAAACCTAACCATCTGACTACAGTTATCTCAGAGAACAGCATAGAGTAAACCTAACTATCTGACTACAGTTATCTCAGAGAACAGCATAGAGTAAACCTAACTATCTGACTACAGTTATCTCAGAGAACAGCATAGAGTAAACCTAACTATCTGATTACAGTTATCCATGAGAACAGATTATCCAAACCTGCAGCCATTGATTTCAGAGTACCATATGAGCCATGTCATCATATCATCATAATCAGATTTTTGATTAACATGCAGGTACAGGGGCAACATCCACACCAGTGGGCCCCCTTCCAGATAGCTGGCTTGCTGCACGCATGGCAGATCTCACACCAGATCTCCAGGTATGTCTATCATGAAGGTTGATGGCCGAGAGCTTCCACTCTCTGCAATCCCTCTCTGTCAGCTGTTTCCATGTCATCTTGGGCCTCCCAGGCCCATGTTTTCCATCAACCTGTATGTCAAAGGCTGTCTTGACTGCACCATTGGAGTGTTCCACATGTCCATACCATCGGAGTCTTCTCTCCTTCAGAATGAGGTCCAGATCCTCAATGCCAAGCCGCACAAGTAGCTCATTGGACCTGGTGGTGACAATGTCTTGTGGTCTGACATTGCAGATCTGTCTCATCATTGCCCTGTCAGATCTCAATGCTCAATGAAGTCCAGATCCTCAATGCCAAGCCGCACAAGTAGCTCATTGGACCTGGTGGTGACAATGTCTTGCGGTCTGACATTGCAGATCTGTCTCATCATTGCCCTGTCATTTCGCTGCAGCCGCTGGAGGTTTGGCTTTGTCAATGGCCAAGTCTTGCTGGCATGGAGCATTGTCCTCCACACACAAGAGCTGTACACATGGCCATGTGTTTTGAAAGAGAGGTGGCGTGAAGAGAGAACTGGTAGCAGATCCTTGAACTTCTTCCAGGTGGTTTTCACACGTGGTTGAAAGTTCACAGCCATCTGCTGCTGACAGCATGTCTCCTAAGTAGCAAATGGAAGCTACCACCTCAAGCTAGCTTCCTTTTGCTACTTAATTAGGAGACATGCTCATGTCCTGAGAATAAAGGTTCTTCAGACTACCTTTCAGTGTGCATGCCAGGTAGCAAGGCAATGTGCTTACATAAGCAAACAGCATTGGTTCTGGCAAGACTGTGCGGTTGTTTAGGCTTGCCTGTACTTTTGCTGTTTGCGTATGCTGTAATGGTTTTTTCCTATGACACAGCTCATATTTCAACAGAGTGTCCCAATATCTCAGGTTTGAAGATTTAAACACTCAATTAACCAGACAATATTTGTTTCCTGATTATCAATCTTCAGAAAGTCTCAGATGGACTGGTCTTCTTCAGCCAGAACTTGTTAAGGAGGAATATTTGGTGATAATTCTGTGATATTTTTCTTATTTCTCTCCACAAAAACATATGCTGTGGGTTTTCATTAGAAGTGCCTCATCGAGGCACTGCTAATGGATAAGAAGTGCCTTGCTGAGGTGCTTCTTATGAGTAGCCACAATGTATGCTTTTATACAAAATACAACTTTATTTTAGAGAACTGAATAAAATATCAGATTTCCCTTGACATTTCATACTTATTAACAATGTGATAAAAATATCTTTATGGAAAAATTGAGAAAATTATCCAACAATTATCACCAAATACAAGGGGCTGTTGGAAAATATCCGAGGGGCTGTTGGAAAATATCCCGACTTTTTGCTCTATCTCAAAAATTATTAAACATTTACAAAAATTCTTTTACTTCTTTTTCAAATTCCCCATCTACAGCTATACACTTTTGCCATCTTTGTATTCCCTCTGCAAACAATGAAGTAGACCTACTGCTGAGGTACCAATTTACAGCTGAAATCAAGGCTGCCCTGTTCTCATATTTGTTTCCAGTGAGCCTTTTTCCAGTTCTGGAAACAAATAAAAGTCACTGGGAGGCAAGGTCTTGAATAAGGTGGGACAACAATTGCCACTTGAAGGATATGCAGGCTTTAAAAAATCTTTTCTGCAATTTTGAAAAATGTGGCAAGGTTTTTCACCCTCTAAAAGCAGGAATTTTATTACAGATCTCTGTGCCTCCAGTTTAGAGTCCATGGTAGCCCTAACACCTGCCTTGTTTAAATGCTCAAAACAACTTATGCAGACAGCAAAGACTCTGATCAGCCTGTGCAGATACACAGGTTGATATAAGTCTTCTTTGCTAGGCTATCTTGTAGGAAATGCTGTGCCCAAGCTCATATTATGTATACTATTACTTGGCTGATCAATGCCTGTACTGTGTGACAGATGATCAATTTGTGTATCTATACATACACTGAAGTAAAAAAATGAGTTTCATCAGAGCAAAATGTGATTAACAGAAAACATTTACCACTTTATCGTGCCTCGGAATGTGTAAGTAAGATTGTATGGAACTTTGTATTGGCCCAAAGCAGTGACCTATTCCATAAAGACCACAAACCAGATGTAACCCACAGCCACTCTGTCTATCTCTCAATACCTAGTTGAAGGGGATATAGGCATTATTCCATGCATGTGTCCATCTGTACAAGCTATTTTCTAACTGTTACCTATGGCATAACTACCTGTTTATAACACTATTGCTGGGATTCAAACCAAATCTTTGTTAGCTTAACAGTTGTGTTGTATCCATACAAAAAAGTATAGATTATACAGAAAAATGATCATACACGGTCATTTTTCTATATATGAGAGGCCGTCAGAAAATTTCCTGACTTTTGCTCTTTCTCAAAGTTTTTCAAAAATTCTTTTTATTCTTTTTCAAAGTATTCCCCACCTACATCATTCTATGCATTTTTCCATCTTCATGGGAGCTTCTGTATTCACTCTGCAAACCATGAAGTAGACCTACTGCTAAGGTACCGATTTACAGCTGATATCAAAAGCACCCTGATCTCATGTTTATTTCCTGTGAGCCTTTTTTTTTCAGTTTTCAGTTCTGGAAACAAAAAGTCGCAGGAAGCAAGGTCTGGCTGTATGGGGGCCGGGTGGGACAACAATTGCCACTTGAAGGATATGCAAGCTTTAGAAAAAATTTCTGCAACCTTTGAAAAATTTTCACCTTCTAAAAGTAGGAATTTTATTAGACATCTCTGTTCCTCTAGCTAGGAGTTCATGGTAGCCCCAATACCTACTTTGTTTAAATGCTCAAAACTTTCTGTATACACACTTCTCATTGAAAACAAATTATCGGCAACAAAATGTAATTTTCACTCATGTATATTATGTGTAGGAAGCTGCTCATGGAAAAACTGGAGCATGAAAAGTCTGAATATTTTCCAACAGCCCCTCGTACTCCATTTTAAAAAGTCCTCTGAGATAACCATATTTTAACAGACTGTACCAGATATCTGTTTTCTGATAATCAGAAAGTTTCAGCCACATTGGTCTTATTCAGCCATAGAAGAGCACTTTTCTTCTTCACAATGTATTGAAAGCCAGAAAGAAGAATGACATTCAGAAAACAAGATTCTAATTCTTCCTAAAAGTCAATATTCTGAAAATATTTTTAGATACTGCAAATTAGATTTTGCTTATGAGAGCTTAATTTTTTGTGAATTTTCAATAAATCATCTACTGCCAAATTAATAATGTTTCTGCAAATAATATCATCAATACTCAATAAATAAAGGAAACTAGAATCTTAAGAACACTGTAAAGAAGTTACTGTCAGATTGTGATATTGTTTGTTTATGTTGAGGTTTTACTGCCCAGTCAACCCATTGGGGTCATGTCGAGCACGGTCAGTTTACCTAACCACGCTTTTTCCTGGGCAGACTTCGTCCTTTAAGCAGTTAACCAGTACTTATGCACATTCTTTCATCAGAAACTGACAACTGCTTTCTTGAATCAGCAGACGGGAGAGAATGAACATAGAAAATATTTCATGATCAATCTCCACTAAAGAAGGTTGCCCGACCCAACCGGGATCAAGCCCGCAAACTCCTGATCTCCAGTTGGACGCGCATCCGACTGAGCCATCGAAGCTGGCACAAATTGTGATATAAAGCCAACTTAAAAAAACAATCTAAGGTAAGTTTTTTTGTCTTGTATCTATTTCATTTTGTTACATTTTAAAAATGAACCTACAAACTAAAACTGAGATGGTAGGTTAAATTATTGCAACTCCAGTAAAGGTCTCATTGTGGCAATACCATAATAATAATTAACCCTAAGTATTGGGACAGATAGGCCTTTGCTAACTGTGTAGACCCAGATCAGACACTACAGAATAGGGTATCTGATCAGGGTCTACACTGTTTGCCATACATACAGCAAATTTTAGACATATCAAGAGATAGCAGAATGGCAAGTAGATAAGGTGTCCCAATACTTAGGGTTATAAGAGTAATCAAGGCTTAATTATTTTAGGAAAATTGAATCTTGTGGGTACTCACTGGAACTGCCTCACTGACTGTTCCAATCACCTGAGCTAAAATGCAAACTTAACCTTGGTCCTGCTGAACCTGCATATACCCTGCCTTTGCAAAGAGTGTAGATCCAGATCAGTTGGCTTCTGAAGAAGCCAACTGATCTGGATCTACACTCTTTGTAATTAAGTTTGTGACTCTGATTGGCTGAAAATTAGAAGTGGGCTTGGTACCTTAGTTTATTCAGCATGGAAAGGAATAATATTTTCTGAATTATTACTTACGGGTACAGATTTTTATAACTCTTTCATCTGCAGCAAACTTTTGTTTTCCTTTTATGGTCCTACCAACTGGCTTAGCCATATAAATGTATATTAGATCTGGAGGAAGACACTTTACTGCATGAAATATTGTTGACAAGAGTCCAATTTATATTCTGATATGAGAGGGTGGTTGTGTGTGGCAAAGGTGTCGTTTAGCTTACGTCACCGGGGCGTCCAACTGAGATTGGCTTACATTTGGGTAAGGCCTGCAATTCTTGCAGCAGATTCTCGGTAGAGGGGAAATGTTTTTATTTCTTCTGTTTCTTCACTTTTATTCATTTTCTTTTTTCTCCCTAGTCCCTCTTTCATCTCCTCTGCTATCTCTTGTATCTCTCTTCTCCCTTTCTCTGGGAGATGACACAAAATGACCCACAAGGGTTGACATGTCATTAAACCCCTACACAATCAATCAATATTCTGATATGAAAGGAAGTAATTTAAAGTGCTTAACACTTAACGAGCTTGGTAAAAATTCAGCAGATGATATTTTGAAACATTTTTCTTATTTTTCCCAGAAAACAGACTTTGACATTTCATGCAAATTGCCAAAGTCTATTTTCTGGGGCAAAAAAAGAGAAATATCAATTTGTCATCTGCTGAATTTGCCCACAGAGTGGAAATGGTTAAAGTCAATCTATCTCTTACCAGTTGCTCAGTAAATGTTTGAGAAATATTGCATCACTTCACCCAAAACACTTTCGTCATTCAATTTCAGCTAATTCCGAGAAAACCATTGAAGCTTAGAATTACTACTATTCCATTCAGATGCACAGACTGCATGTGTGTTCTGTGTTTTATTTTGTTTGTCACAGCTAAAACTGATCAAGCTTTATCACTCTATAAGCAATATAGCAGATGACAAATTGATGACATTTTTCTTATTCTTAATTTCCATTAAATAGGCTTTGACATTTCATGCAAATTGTCACCTTTAGAGACAATTTGCATGAAATGCCAAATTTTAAGCCTGTTTTCTGGGAAAATAAGAAAAAAATATTTCAAAACATCATCTGCTGAAATTTTTATCCAACAAGCTAAATGTTAAACATGCTGAGGAAAAATCCAAAATCATGACAGTTAATTACAATGAACCATCTAATCTGCATGACAAGGAAAAAGAAAAAAGGACCTTATAACATCCAAGATTGGACGGCCCCATCAGAAAATGTGTCTTTGACATATGCAGACAGTGAAGGCCCAGATCAGACTGCGCATAAGCGCAGTTTGATCAGGGCCATTGCTGTCTGCTAAGAGAATCATTGGATAGTACAGAATGTATAAATGGAGAGCATAAGAGGCCCAGTTGATACTTTGTGCATGCGCAGGATGATCTGAATCTGCAAATTTTGCACATGTTTGAAGGCACTTTTTTGCTTGATACAGCCCAATTAGTAAAGTCCAGACCAGCTTGCACATCTGTGTTAATGAGATTTAGGGCCTTCTCTGTACATGAGCATTGTATATAGTATTTAATCCAAATTGTCAGACAACTTCTGCTCCTAACCCTACTAAGAATTTCTACCTAAATTTGAATAAGGTCACTGCACTGCCTACTTAGAGACGTCTCTAGAGATGGTTGAATGGCAAATAGTACAGACCCTGATCAGACCTTAATTGTATTCTGTCATATCTGATCTGAGTCTAAACTGTTTGATCAGACCTCTGTCTCCAAATACTTAGGGAAACTATGGTACGGTAGATTTCCTATTAGTTCGAACAGGTAAAAAATAAATATTGATCCCGATGTTCGAATTATTAGAAAATCAGTTTCAGAAAAAAAAGCACTGTTCGAACAATTTGAAATTTCGGAAAATCTCAGATAAGGACCCTTTAAATGAGACATGATCCTTCCTAAATGCTGTCTGTTTTAATTTTACTCAGAGTGCTAAATATTAAATGCTTTCTTTCGTCTTATTTCCTTGCCAGTTTTACCTAATGGACCAGTCCAAAAAGTCTGTTCAATTATTTTCGAAATTCTGGTGTACATTGTAAGGAAAAAAACGTCTTTTCAATAATATTTATGTTTTAGTGTTGAATCTTTGGGGATGGATAATATTTTGGAATCTATTATGATTTTATTAGTATGTATTAGTAAATTTCTGTCAAGGGAACGGGGGAAGTTTCTGAGGTAAACATCATTATAGCTTTCTCCTGGTTCGATGATCGGCATTTTCCGTGACTATGTGGCACCACCGGACTTTGCCAAAAATACCGATATGGCCCAAGACTTTCTTTATAAGATGGGTCTGAATTTTCTGAGACATTTTTTTGTGTAAAAAATCCCTGTCTCAGTAGCAGATTTTAACAATATACATGTACAGTTTACGAACCATAAGAGAGTGGGTGAACCAATTAATTAAATATATTAATGGATTAATTAACATAAAATTTTCACGTGTTCGAACTATTTAAAAATCAGTTTTAAAAAAACTAAGGGACTGTTCGAACTAATAGAGCAATTTTTGGGAGGTGATTTCATTCAATAAGGAGTGTTCGAATTATTAGAGTGTTCAAACTAATAGGAAATCTACCGTATATCCATTGTGGGCACTGAGGAATAAATCAAACTGGGGCAGCAGACCTGGTAAAAGTCCATCCCTGGGACATCACTGAATTTGATTACTCAAACCAAGAGAAACCTGAAAAGATTCAAAATCATGAGCTTTAATTATAAGGGAGTATGACCAAGATTCTTTGGAAAATGACAGTGGAAACCATTGATAAAACTCATGCAGCAAAAATGAAAGGAGCAGTACTCCCAGAAACACACTGATGGTGAAAGAATCTTTGGTCTCACAGATTCAGATTTAGTCCTTGGTTTGCTGTTGATCCTGATCTGGGTAGACACTATCTGCTCAGGCCTATCTGTTCCTTAGGATTATTACTGTACATACTGTTTTACCCTATATATTGGGAGAGTCCTGAGTAAACAGGCCTTCTAGAGTAGTTTGATCAGTGTCTACACTGTTTGTCATTCTGTTCTTATACTTGTCATTTATATCACTGGACAAATTGGATATATTTTCTGAGCTTTTATGACCATTGAGCCCATTTTTAGAATCTTTTATTTTCAGTACAGCTGGTGATAAGGCAATATTATGGTTGTACAATGTTTCCCTGTACTTCACTATAGTGCAGTTTATATTTTCTTGTCCTTTGTAGTTTTCCTTCTGACCGTTCCAATGTGGTTCTTCTGTTACAGTTCTTTGTGTGTCTGTGGTTTCATATGTGGAATTTGTGTTGTCCTTATTTGTTCCTAATCTCTCCTCCTATTGGTGCCTCAGATGGGCTATGCTTCGTGATTGTGGTATTTCCTCGGTATATTCACTTATAATTTTTACTTTATATTTACTGGCCCTTTGTCATTATTGAGCCCATGTTTAGAATACAGTTTTCGACCTAATTACCACACTGTGCACTTAGGTTTTTCAAAATGACTGGGAAAACATGTATCCTCCTATACTAAGAGTACACTTTAAAAAAAAAAAAGATCAGCGAGGGACTTATCTATTGATGCTAATTCAATGTTTTTGTGTGTGTTTTTTTTTTTTTTTTTTTTTCTTATGATTTTCTTCTTGAATGCATATGTTATGGGTACCCATTTGAATTGCATTGACAAGTCCATGCAATTCAAATGGGTACCCACAACATATGTCTTTATAAAGAAGTAGACAAACAGTACACTGGCTGTAATCTGAAGACTAAGTAATTGCTTGAATCTGCGCTTACAGGGGTATTTCTGGTAATTAGGTTGAATACGTTTTTTCATCATCAACGCAGCCTGTCTTAGTCTATGTTGTGGCTGCAAAACATTCTCCCCACACTTCATTTTAGTGTAGTTTATATTTTCTGATCCTTTGTGATCTCTGAGCCCTTTCCAGCATTTTTGAAAATTTATGTATGCAGGTCATAATGACTCAAAATGGCTAAAACTAGCTATTCTGACCCAGAAAACATGATAATTTACCTGTGTTTAGTTTTATAAAAGTTTTCATTGCTCTCTAGGGTCATTCCTTTAGAATGTATGGTTCAAATTTGGGATAAGTAAGGTAAGAAGTTAACCTTTAGCACTCTCTAGACAATTTCAACATACGAAAAAATTGATGATATTTGAGCCAGCATTGATAAAACCAACAAAATGGTATGTGCACCCAGGGAAGACTCAGATCAGCCTGGGCATTCACCAAGTCTGACCAGTCTTCGCTGTGAACTCAATGGGTAGCTATATAAGGACCCAAGCTTTCTGTATGCGAAAACTGATCAGACTGGGCGAGGTTCCATGGAGTAAAACTGGTTTAAGCCCCCAGCATTTTCTTCTACTGACTGTCCAAGGCAGTTGCTCTGTTGCAGTTCTTCTTTGTGCATGAGTGGTTTCATATGTGGCGTTTGTTTTGTTATTGCTTAACCCATTGTAGACTGTATAGACTTTCCCACACTACATATTAGAAGAGTACAATTTCAATTTTAGGTACAGCTGGCTATGAAACTTACATATTCCTAAAGAAAAATGGCTAAACTATTTGCAAACAGTGGAGACCTGATCAGACACTGCAGAAAGCAGCATCTGATCTGGGGCTGAACTGTTTGCCAGTTACCCTTTTACGGGTCTCCCGACTACAATGGGTTAATTATTCCTTCTTTTGGTACCTTGGGAAGGCTGTGCTTCATGACTGTAGCATTTCCTGGGTATCTTCACTTATATTTTGACATTTTATGTGAATTGTCTGCTTGGCAGATGATTCATATGAAATGTCAAACTTTATTTTCTCTGAAACATAAAAAAAAAAAAAAAAATTCAAAGTGTCTGCTGTAATTGTGATTAAAATTTCTGCCAGTTTTTAATTCAGCATTCAAAGAGTAATTTTGCCATTATTTATCTTCACAGTAAAAATAACTCCATCATTGTACAATACAATCAATTTACACTAAATTATGCCTTCTGTTTCATCACAGCAAATGCCATCAAGAGCTACTTGCCTCTGGAATGTCACAGGAAATATGGAGTTCACACCATGGGAACCAACAGAACAAACAACGTTAATGCTCTGTATGCTGAGTGAAAATTTCAGCAGACAACATGTTGAAACATTTTTCTTACTTTTCCCTGAACACAGGAGACAGTTTATATGAAATGTCAAAGCATATTTTCTGAGAAAACATAAGAAAAAATATCATAAATTTGTCATCTGCTGAATTAACCAGAAGAGTGGTAAAAGTTAATTAGCCGATCATGTGACAATAAGAGATAAATCCCAGAACATACCCAGCTACTAATAAAAAATTTATCTTGGTTAATGATACACAGATTTATCCCACCAGTGTAAAAATCATTCCTTCAAAAGTGCCCTATAGATTAAAGTGCACAGTGAAATGTGAAATAACATATCCTGTATTTGCAATTTGCCCTAAAGCGGAATAATAAGTTTGAAAATATAATACGTATGTACTCAGGAATTCTTTCTAATAAAATCTATAAAACTAGAAACATACCGTATTCGACCTTATTACCGCACTGTGCGCCAAGGTTTTTCAAAATAACTGGGAACACTCAGTTGTCGTAAAATATGTATCTACCTACTAAGGATACACTATAAAAAAAAGTCAGAAAAGGACTTATTGATGATGATTATGCGATTTTTTCTGATTTTCTTTATAAAGGCATATGTTGTGGGTACTCATTTGAATTGCATCGACAAGTCGATGCAATTCAAATGAGTACCCACAACATATGCCTTTATAAGGATGTAAAGAAAAAGTACACAGGCTGTAATCTGAAATCTACGGAATTTCTTGACTGTGCGCTTATAGGGGTATGTGCGGTAATTAGATCGAATACGGTATTATAAGAGAATGAAAATTGTTATCATATGACAGCAATGTAGTTTGCAGGGCTACATATGCCCTTGCACCAGAACTCAATTTTCCAAGCTACCTGGATAAAATACAAACTATTTTGGCAAAATATCTGACATTCTAACTCCCAACCTTACATTGTCAATTTCTGCAAATTTGGTAAAAATCAGACATTTACAGTCATTTTAATAAGGCAAAAAATGAAAACAGTCTTTTTGTTTTAACCCATTGTAGTCTGGAGACCCCTAAAGGGGTAATTGGCAAACAGTGCACCCAGATCAAATACACATACTTAATGACAGACAGTGTGGATCCAGATCAGTTGGCTTCTGAAGGAGGCAACTGATCTGGATCTACACTGTTTGCAAAGTTAGGGTATGATCCAGATTCAGCAGGACTAGGGTTAACACTTACCACACTATGGGCAGATTCAGCAGATGACAAACTGATGATATTTTTCTTATTCGATATGACACTTCATACAAATACAATTTGTATGACGTGTCATATCCAATTTTCTAGAAAAATAAGAGAAATATTTCAAAATGTCGTCTGCTGAAATTTTTACCAAGCATTCAAAGTGTTAATTTGATTTACACATTTTTCTGTGATGTTTCAATGATTCAGTAATGAAGCCTCTCTGAGAGCCTAACAATCATTATGTAGTTTTTAAAGCATTTAAGCCGGCCTCGGTGGCTCAGTTGGATGCGCCGTCCGACTGGAGACCAGGAGGTCGCGGGTTCAACCCCCGCCGAGGTCGGCAACATTCTTTCGTGGAGATTGATCATGAAATATTTTCTACGGTCATTCTCTCCCTTCCGCTGATTCAAGAAGGGCAGTTGTCAGTTTCTGGCGAAAGAATGTGCACAATACTGGTTAACCGCTTAGAGGACTAAGCCTGCCCAGTAAACATGTGGTTAGGAAATGACCGCGCTCGACATGACCCCATTGGGTTGACTGGGCCGTAAAACCTCAACACAAACAAATAAAGCATTTAAACCTGCAGTGAAGATTTAGTACCTGTAAAATTGATTTAACACCCCCACCTCCCCTCCCCTCCCCCACCCCACCTTTTCTAAGGTGGTGGTTCTGGTATTGTTTGTTCTTTGAGTAGCCTTGTGGCTATTTGCTGCCAGCCTTTTTTCATGTTTTTTTCTGTTCATTGTCATATTTTTGTGTTTAGTGGATCCTATCAAGCATTGTGATCACCGTGTCGAGGAAGAGGGAGCTGATTGCTTTGTTTTTGATTGGTTTGGTTTGGTTTGTGGCCAGTGGTCTGTCCACCCTGTGGCTCTTCCTGGACATCTTCTATACTAATTTGTTTATGTCTTCTGAGTAAAGCACCATGCCAAAATGAATTTCTGGAAGGTCGTAATCCTTGTCATACTGAATAAATTAAGATGCCACACTCAGTTCTAACTGTCAGCCAATCAGATTACTTGATCCACTTTGTTGATAAATATTATTCACAAACTTAATGACATACAGTGCAGATCCAGGCTTCTTCAGAAGCCAACTGATCTGGCTCTACACTGTTTGTAAAGACAGAGTATATCGGGGTTCAGCAGGACTAGGGTTAAAGTAGAGCAGACACTGGTTTCCAGCTATATTATAACAAATAGTAATAAGTAACCAAAATCCCTAATGACTGGATGTTTTATTGTCCATTTATTGTTGCTAGTGGACTCTCCAGTGTTTGGTTTTGACCTGGCAGCACAGTTTGAACAAGAGACCATTGATACAACCATCATGCTATATCTTCTGTGCCTATTTTTATGGTCAAAGATTATGCTAATATGTTTACACCGTCAGAGAAGCCCAGTCATTGTAAACCACCAATGAACTGACATATTACTGTTACATTTAGGAGGGTATCATTTTCTGAACCCATACTTGTTACACATATAGTACACCATATTCAAATTACCTCACCGTGCCCTTAGTTTTTTCAAAATGGCTGGGAAAACTTGTAGTAAAATATACCCACTTACCAAATGTATACTTTAATAACAAGGTCAGCAAATGACTTATTTAATGGTATTTTATGCATTTGTGTTTTTCACCCCCCCCTGATTTTTTTTATAAATGAATATATGTGTTATAGGAACACATTTGAATTGCATGGACAAGTCGATGCAATTCAAATGTGTACCCACAACATACGCCTTGACAAGTCGATGCAATTCATATGTGTACCCACAACATATGCCTTTATAAAGAAGTAGACAAAAAGTACACTGGCTGTAATCTGAAGACTATGAAATTGCTTGACTGTGCCCTTACAGGGGTATGTGCTGTAATTAGGTCGAATATGTATTTTACTAAGCAATCTTTGACTAGCCTTTAGGATTGCTAATCACATTGCTTCATGATTATGTAGTTCCTAGGCATCTTCAGTTATGTTTTTGACTTAACCCTTGTCCTGCTGAATCCAGATATACCCTGCCTTTGCAAACTGTGCAGATCCAGATCAGTTCTGCACTGTTTGCCATTAAGTGTGTGAATTTATAGCAACAATCAGGATCAAGTAGTCTGATTGGCTGAAAATTAGATGTAGGTGTGGCATCTTAATTTATTCAGCAGGACAAGGGTTAAGTGATCACATGAGCATCCTAGAAATGAACAAACACAAAACTGTGAAGCTCAAAGGGTCAGAGTGACAGACCATATGACTTTTCAACTTTAAGAGACAAGATTATGGCAATTCTTCTTCCAAATGATGGAAACAACATTGCTGATAGATGAAACATGATTAAGCTACTTAGAAACAAGAGGGCCATGATGGCCCTGTAACGCTCACATGAGCAACATAGCACTTAGAGAGCCTGATCTAGAACTGATCAAGGCAAACATTCTGATCAAAGTTCAAAATGATTATATAAACAAGTAAGACAATGTAGCATGTCTAATGGACTGTGAAATAAAGGTCAAGGTCAAATATGGATGACTGCACTCAAGAGGCCATGCTAAGATGTATGCATGTACTAAGTATCACTGGCTGTAGGAGCAACAGTTACTGAGAAACTGACCTAAACACAAACACTTTACAAGTACCAAATATCACTCTGAAGGACCAATAATTACTGAGAAATTGACCTAAATGGAAAAACTTAAGAGAGTCACTGGACAGAAAACTGTACATCACCTAGAAATCATCAAGACAAACATTATGAGCAATATTTATGATGATTATTTAAAAAATGTGACCTCTGGAGTGTTAACAGTTTTCTGCTGGTTTGGCCAGGTCACCTAGTTTTTGACCCCATGTGACCCAGTTTCAAACTTGACCTAGAAATCATCAAGACAAACTTTTTGAGCAAGATTCATGATGATTGCTTCAAAAATGTGACCACTAGAGTGTTAACAAGGTTTTCTGCTGATTTGGCCAGGTGACCTAGTTTTTGATCCCAAGCGACCCAGTTTCAAATCTGACCTAGAAATCATCAAGACAAACATGTTGAGCAAGATTTATGATGATTGCTTGAAAAATGTGACCACTAGAGTGTTAACAAGATTTTCTGCTGATCTGGCCAGGTGACCTAGTTTTTGACCCCAGATGACCTAGTTTCAAACCTGACCTAAAAATCATCAAGACAAACATTTTGAGCAAGATTCATGATGATTGCTTAAAAATGTGACCACTAGAGTTTCAACAAAGTTTTTCTGCTGATTTGGCCTGGTGACCTAGTTTTTGACTCCATGTGACCCAGTTTCGAACTTGACCTAGAAATCATCAAGACAAACATTTTGAGCAAGATTCATGATGATTGCTTAAAAAATGTGACCGCTAGAGTGATAACAAGATTTTACGCTGATTTGGCCAGGTGACCTAGTTTTTGACCCAGGTGTTCCAGTTTCGAACTTGACCTAGAAATCATCAAGACAAACATTTTGAGCAAGATTCATGATGACTGCTTCAAAAATGTTACCGCTAGAGTGTTAACAAGGTTTTCTGCTGATTTGGCCCGGTGACCTAGATTTTGACCCACGTGACCCAGTTTCAAACATATCATCAAGACAAACATTTTGAGCAAGATTCATGATGATTGCTTAAAAAATGTGACCGCTATGTGTTAACAAGGTTTTCTGCTGGTTTGGCCTGGTGACCTAGTTTTTGATCCACGTGACCCAGTTTCAAACTTGACCTAGAAATCATCAATACAAACATTTTGAGCAAGATTCATGATGTTTGCTTGAAAAATGTGACCGCTAGAGTGTTAACAAGGTTTTCTGCTGATTTGGCCCAGTGACCTAGTTTTTGACTCAAAGTGACCCAGTTTCGAACTTGACCGAGAAATCATCAAGACAAATATTTTGAGCAAGATTCATGATGACTGCTTCAAAAAGTGACCGCTGGAGTGTTAACAAGGTTTTCTGCTGATTTGGCCTGGTGACCTAGTTTTTGACCCCAAGTGACCCAGTTTCGAACTTGACCTAGAAATCATCAAGACAAACATATTGAGCAAGATTCATGATGATTGCTTCAAAAATGTGACCGCTAGAGTGTTAACAAGTTTTTCTGCTGATCTGGCCCGGTGACCTAGTTTTTGACCCCAAGTGACCCAGTTTCGAACTTGACCTAAATTTAATAAAGGCAAACATTTTGAGCAAGTTTCATCAAGATTGGGTCAAAACTGTGATCTCTAGAGTGTTAACAAGTTTTTCGTTTGATTTGACCTGCTGACCTAGTTTTTGACCCCAAGTAAACCAGTATCAACTTGACCTAGATTTCATAGAGGCAAACATTCTGACCAAGTTTCATCAAGACTGGGTCAAAACTGTGATCTCTAGAGTGTTAACAAACTAATTGTTGACGATGAACTACGGACGATGGACGACAGACGACGGACGATGACGGACGACGGACACAGGGTGATGACAATAGCTAACCTTGAGCTTTTGCTCAGGTGAGCTAAAAATAGAAAAGGTTGTCATTCTTGTACCCAACATGTCACCTCATCCTGTTCTACATTTCTACCAAGTATCATCAAAATATTCTGAAGGGTATTCATGTTACAGAGAAGAGACAAAAAATCATATTCAAATACAAGAAGGGGAGATAATTCCAAAAGTAAAAAAAGCCAAAGTTGTCATTCTTGTATGTGACATGTCATCTGGTCCTGTTCTTCATTACTACCAAGTATCATCAAAATATTCCAAAGGGTGTTCGACTTACATAGCAGACAGGAAATCAATGCATAAACAATGTCAAATATAACAAAGGTAGATAATGCCAAAAGTAAGGAAGGCTGAGTTGTCATTCTTTTACTTGAGACGTCATCTCATCCTGTTCTACATTTTCTACCAAATACCATCATAGTATTCCGATGGGTATTTGAGTTACCAGCTGACATGAAATCAATTTCAAAACTAAAACAAAGGGAGATAACTCCAAAAGAAAGAAAGCCAGAGATGTCACTCTTGTATGTGATGTGTCTTCTCGTCCTGTTCTGCATTTCTACCAAGTATCATCAAAACGTTCTGAAGGGTATTCAACTTACAGATCGCAAAGCATAATCACTGTCAAAAATAACAAAGGGAGATAATGCCAAAAGTAAGAATGGCAGAGTTGTCATTCTTATACGCAACATGTAATCTCGTCCTGTTCTACATTTCTACCAAGTACCATCAAAATATTCCAAAGGGTATTTGAGTTACTGAGCAGACACGAAATCAATGCATAATCACTGTCAAATATAACAAAGGGAGATAACGCCAAAAGTAAGAAAGGCAGAGTTGTCATTTTTGTAGGCGATATGTCGTCTTGTCTTATTCTATATTTGTACCATCAAAATATTCTGAAGGATATTCCAGTTACAGAGCAGACAAGAAATCTATTTCAAACATAACAAAGGGAGATAACTCCAAAAGTAAAAAAGCCAGAGTTGTCATTCTTGTATGTGACACGTTGTCTGGTCCTGTTCTACATTTCTACCAAGTATCATAAAAATATTCCAAAGGGTCTTTGACTTACAGAGCAGACACGAAATCAATGCATAATCACTGTCAAATATAACAACGGGAGATAACACCAAAAGAAAGGCAGAGTTGTCATTCTTGTATGCAACATGTCATCTGGTCCTGTTCTACATTTCTACCAAGTATCATAAAAATATTCCAAAGAGTCTTTGACTTACAGAGCAGACACGAAATCAATGCATAATCACTGTCAAATATAACAACGGGAGATAACACCAAAAGTAAGAAAGGCAGATTGTCATTCTTGTATGCGACATGTTGTCTCATCCTGTTCTATACTTCTACCAAGTACCACTGAAATATTCCAAAGGGTATTCGAGTTACAGAGCAGACACAAATTCTTTTTCAAATAAAACAAAGGGTGATAACTCCAGAAGAAAGAAAGCCAGAGTTGTCAATTTTGTATGTGACATGTCATCTTGTCCTGATCTACATTTCTACCAAGTATCATCAAAATATTCCATAGGGTATTCAAGTTACAAAGTGGACAAGAAGTTTTACACCAATGCCGACGCAGATGGGATCCATCCCAAAAACAATATGTCCCCCACTCTTTGGTAGGGCGGGGACATAATAAATAATATTCAAGAATCTATCATAGCTCTTGATAAGGAGATTCTTCACTTTGACCAAACTATTTGACATGTTTCTTGTTTCTACTCAAAATCTATATTGTGGATACAAATAAAAGCACCTCAACCAAGCACTTCTAATGAGCACCCACAAGATGTTTTTGTGCAGGAATAAGAAAAATAGTTTTCTGGGCCCAGTTGTTCAAAGCATCCATAGCTTAATGAGTTTGTAAATGGTCAAAATGTTAACTGTTCTAGTAAGTACAATATCCAATTCACAGGTGTTTTTCGCTGAAAAATGTAAAAGCAAAAATGTTAGTTGATATGCCATATTTAACCCTAGTCCTGCTGAACCCTGGGATACACCCTGCCTTTGCAAACATTGTAGATCCAGATCAGATGGCTTCTGGAGAAGCCAACTGATCTGGATCTGCACTGTTTACCATTAAGTATGTGAATTTATATCAACAATCTGGATCAAGTAACCTGACTGGCTGAAGATTAGAAGTGGGCATGGCATCTTAATTTATTCAGCAGGACAAGGGTTTTAATGATCAAAGTTTGAACAATACATTAACAAACGACATCATTAGTTTTGAACAACTGGGCCCTGGAAAATAGTTTTCTGGATACATCTCTTATCTAGGGCTATCCTGAAGGATACAAAAATATTCAGAATCTGATTGACAATGCATTTGTCATAGCACTGACAAATAGCCTTCTAAACTGTGTTGGACTCTTACATATATTCAGATGTCTTTAATAAATCCACCTAATATAAAAGTGGGAAGGTTGAATAAACCTAACCAAAATATCATTGCTCATCTAAAATCATACGATACTAAATCAAACATGACCTGACATTCTGTATCTAACCCAGGTACTCCGACAGACAGGCCTGAGGAAAAAGTATACATCAGATGCCTTAAAATGCAGAATCCGATCAGGGTCTACATACATATAGCTGGTCACTAATCTACAGTTTTAGACACACTAGAAGAAAGTAAAAATGGATATGTTTAACCCTTGTCCTGCTGAACCCAGATATACCCTGCCTTTGCAAACAGTGTAGATCCAGATCAGTTGGCTTCTAAGAAGCCAACTGATCTGGATCTGCACTGTTTGTCATTAATTATGTGAAACTGTATCAACAACCTGGATCAAGTAATCTGACTGGCTGACAATTAGATGTGAGAATGTCATCTTAATTTATCTAGCAGGACAAGGGTTGAATACAGCATCTGATCAGTATCTACACAGTTTGCCACTTTATATCTGGCAGTTTTTAGACACATTGGAAGGTTGTCAAATGGACATGTCCAATTTTAGATTAAGTAGGTGTCTGAAAACTTCGTAGTTTTTTCCTTAGTACTTACAAACTTTTTCTAACCCTTGTCATGCTGAATAAATTAAGATGCCACATCTACTTCTAATTTTCAGCCAATTAGATTACTTGATCTGGATTGTTGCTATAAATTCATACTTAATGGCAAACAGTGCAGATCTAGATCAGTTGTCTTCTTCAGAAGTCAACTGATCTGGATCTACACTGTTTTTAAAGATAGGGTATATCCGGGTTCAGCAGGACTAGGGTTAAGTATGCTGAGGAATTAAGGTGTCTGAAAACTTAGGGTAAAAATCGTAGTTTTTTTTCCCCTGGTACTTACAAACTTTTTCTAATAACCCAGAATGAAAATAATGAGCCTCAATATAAATCAAAGCACTGACAGTACTGACTTGTACTGTTTCATTTAACCTTCAACTTCCTGTAATTTAAGCAAGCAGTGCAGACCCTGATCAGATGCCTTGTTCTGCTTCTTCTGATCTAGATCTGCACTGTTTGCCAATGTCCTCAATGTCCCAGTCCAAGATAAGCCTCTATCAACAGCACTCTGACATCACAGCAACAAGAATAGCTAGGATATAAATAACCATTACCTGTATTTCATCTAACTCGTGGTTTGATTACATTGGTCAATGATAATCACATTGACAACTACCTTAAGGAAATTTTGGAGTGTATACTATAGCTCAACTATGAACAATCAACCCAAAAAGAGCCACTGTTGCATACACATACAATAATGGCCTAAATAAATCAGGCCGCATATCTAAGCAGTCTAATCTTGGCTTAAGGGAAGTTTATCTTTGGTCAGTTTACATGGCAAAGTTGTATAAAAAATATAAGTGAATGTTACCAGGAAATACCACAATAATAAAAGCACAGCCTTCCAGAGACACCAAAACTTTGACTTGCAATGTCTTAACCCTTGTCTTGCTAAATAAATTAAGATGCCACACCCACTTCTAATTTTCAGCCAATCAGATTTCTTGATCCAAGAGTTTGATACAAATATACATACTTAATGACAAACAGTGCAGATCCAGATCTGTTGGCATCTTCAGAAGCCAACTGATCTGGATCTACACTGTTTGCAAAGACAGGGTATATCCGGGATCAGCAGAACAAGGGTTTTAATGTATTGCATGACTGGCCGTGGATTTCTATTCTAAATTAAATCTAACAACTGTATGGAAAAAAAGAAATAATGGCACCAATCTGGAAGCCCACAAACATCACAAGCAATCTAAAGAAAACTGTTAACACCAACAAAAACCAGACCAGTGGGCTAAACACACATTCAGTGCACATAAGAGTTCCAGAAATTGATAGTTTTGGTGAAAAATTAGTGTTGTATTTAAAAATAAATATTTTAAAACATGATCTGCTGCTATTTAAGTCTTTCCCCATCTAGTGGCGACTTTTGTCATCTGCTGATAACCTTTGCAAACAGTTTGGATCCAGATCAGGCCCAACAAAACGTCCGGCCTGATCTGGATCCAAACTGTTTTACACTCATGGTATTCCTGAAAGATATTTTTGAAAAAATTAATTTTTAAAAAAAAAATCCACAGATGACAAAAAAAGCATGCAAAATTACCCAGCAAGTAAAGAGTTCAGTTATCTATCATTGCTCAAGTGCAAAACAAAATAGAAGAGGCTCTAAATTTCTATATATATGGCAATCAGCAGATCAAAATGCATTATTATATCATTCATAATTCAAGGCCTGTACTTTTATGCAGAAAGTGACATTTGAAGAATTGCACAATTATAGAAAATGGAAATTAGTTTTGGCAATACAAACAGGGGAAATGTCCTGTCTAGACCAGACTCTAAAGCTTATTAGATGTTCCAGTGTTGGAGAACTCATACAGTCAATGTCTATTGTAAGCCTGGAAAGCTAAATAAACTTGGTCTGATTTAATTAAGGTGAATGTTACAATACACTTCAAGTTAATCCTTGTCCTGCTGAACCCGGATATACCCTGTTTTGGATCTGCACTGTTTGCCATCAAATATGCATAATCATAACAACAATCTAAATCAAGTAATCTGACTGGCTGAAAATTAGAAGTGGGCGTGGCATCTTAATTTATTCAGCAGAACATGGGTTAAAAGTTGTTACCTCCATAGCTCAGAATAATGCACTTTTTTTTCAACCAAAACCAATTGATATTATTCTTGTTTCTACACAAAAACGTATGTTCTAGGTACTCTTTAGAAGCACCTGGTCTATCCTTTCCTGCTAAAGTGACCCCTCTCCCAACCACCAGCCCCAACCCTCCCCCCACACCCAATTTCAAAAGGGAGGCACATAGCTTCAGATACCAGTTATAAGAACTTTTTCTTATTTCTCCATAAAAGCATTATGTTGTGGGTACTCATTAGAAGTGTCTCACTGATGCACTTCTAATGAGTACCCACAACATATGTTTTCATGGAAAAATAAGAAAAATATTAACCTGATACCCACCCTAAAAGCATATGTTGTGGGTACTCATTAGAAGTGCCTTGAAAGCATCTGATTCATTAGATGTGCCTTGAAATCATATATTGAAAGCGTAAAGTGTGCACTTCTAATGAGTACCCACAACATGTGTTTTCATGCAAACATAAGAGAAACATTTTTCTTGCACACCAGAAAAGAAAATCCTGGAGTCAACCCTGGATTAGAAATTCTAATCCTACCCAGGTTATCTTAGACCTACCCAGGGTAAGATAAAAATCGAGAATTCTTACCTGTTTGATATATGCACTGGTTCTAATGGACGTCAAGGTTACATCACTGGCCGCAATGACGTCATTAAATGCCACAGTAATGTCATCACAATATAGTGGATGTCAGCAATTGAAGTGACTGCATTAGTAAAAAATCTACATTCAGAAATGAAAGGCATGCAAGAAAAAGTAGCTATCACGGGTGTGAGGGGTAGATAGACAAATCCGTCCCTTGGGATCACAGTCTGGCATCACTCGGCTTTTCTATCTACCCCTCACAACCATGATAGATCCTTATAATATGAATACTCCTATCAGCTAAAGATTTGTGTCTCCCATTTCATGATGGGAGGCTATTGCAGAAAAAGATCTCAATCCTGGTATACGAGTTCCTTTTCAAAGTGGGACTATTCATGAAGGAAAGAATTTGCTTCCAAGTCATTTAACACTTGGTTTAAATATTTTGTTTATGTTTTTCCTACAAAATAGGCTTTAATATTTCAAATATCATGCAAAAAGAAAAAAATGCTCACAAAGATACAAACTGGATTAAATGTTAACCCTAAAAGACTTACATCTGTCTTATAAAGCCCATTGAAATAATTTATGTGGGGAAAGGGAGACAAAATTCTCCTTTTTTACATGTAATAAAATGAAAATAAAGTGTTGACAAGACATTTTATTGACAAAAAGCATGGGAAAGTAGAGACTAAATTCCAGAAAATATAGGTAGTCAGTAAAACTGTGAAAAGGTACATGTAGGTACAAGCAGAGACTAAAATCAATATGTGCAGTCATCATTTTGGCCTTTTTAACTTGACACTAAATAGCTAAAACAAGATTCAATATTATCTAATCAAAATCTGTTTCTGATCATTTCATTAGCATTCCTAGTCACAAGTCCTCTAGGATGTTTTCATTATTAAACTGACCAAACTCTTGCTGTGATGTGTTTGACAAGTCTTCAAACTCTTAAGTTCCATCATGTTTCTGTCTGGCAAAATGTAGGTCAGGCTAATTTCCTCCATTGTCAACATTTGTTTTCTTGATAAACTATTATTTTGTCTTGACCAATGAAGGAAGAACACACTTCTAAAGTTTCATACATGTATAACAACTCCTTTCACAATCTAATAAAGTTACATACATGTATAACAACTCCTTTCACAATATTTCAGTTACACAGATATCTGTACATGTACAAAGGTTTTAAGGTTTTTGTACATATCTTGAAATAACTGCACCCAAACACTCTTCAAAGAACCACATAGTGCTATCTAGAAATTGTGTTTGTAAAACACTATGTCCCCAACATTACGCTTGCCTCTAAAGATAATACAAGGTAAAAATGGCCCAAACTACAAAGGGCCATAACTCCTGAAATATTTTTAAGAATTTATTCAAAAGTTAATCAGGTCATCTTCTCATCACTACCAATCTATTCATCAAGTTAAGAGGCTCTAGCTCCAGTAGTTTTTGAGATATTTTGCTGACAAGGGAAAATGCCCGAATTTACAAAAGGACATTACTCATGCCCAGAAGCAATAGGCTCCTCAAACTTCCTTCTTGTCACTACCAATCTATTTATCAAGTTATGAGGCTCTAACTCCAACAGTATTTGAGATATTTTGCTGACAAGGGAAATATGCCCAAATTTACAAAGGGCCATTACTCTTTAAATATTTTTCAGAAATTATTCAAAAGTTAATCAGGTCATCTACTCATCTTTACCAATCAATTCACCAACTTTCAAGGCTCTAGCCCCAACAGTTTTTGAGATATTTTGCTGACAAGGTAAAAATGCCCAAAATTACAAAGGGCTATAATTCATGAAGTATTTTTTTCAGAATTTGTTCTAAAGCAAACCAGGTTATCTACTCATTACTACTAATCTATTCATCAAGTTTCAAGGTCTAGCTTCAATAGTTTTTGATATTTTGCTGACAAGGGAAAAATACCCAAATTAACAAAGAGCCATTACTCTTGAAATATTTTTTTCAGAATTTATTCAAAAGTCAATCAGGTCATCTACTCATCACTACCGATCAATTCATCAAGTTTCAAGCCTCTAGCTCCAACAGTTTTTGAGATATTTTGCTGACAAGGCAAAAATGCCAAAAATTACAAAGGGTCAAAACTCAGGAAGTATTTTTTAGAATTTATCCAAAAGTTAATCAGGTCTACTCATACACTACCAATCTATTCATCAAGTTTCAAGGCCCTAGCTTGAATAATTTTTGAGATATTTTGCTGACAAGAGAAAAATGCTCAAATTTACAAAGGGCCATTACTCATAAAAAATATAATTCAGAATTTATTCAGCAGTTAATCAGGTCATCTCCTCATCATTACCAATCAATTCACCAAATTTCAAGGCTCTATAGAGCTCTAACAGTTTCTGAGATAGTTTGCTGACAAGGTAAAAATGCCAAAAATTACAAAGGGCCATAACTCAGTAAGTTTTTTTTTTCAGAATTTATTCAAAAGTTAATCAGGCTGTCTACTTATTACTACCAATCTATTCATCAAGTTTCAAGGCTCTAGCTTCAAGAGTTTTTGAGATATTTTGCTGAAAAGGGAAAAATGCCAAAATTTACAAAGGGTCGTTACTCTTGAAATATTTTCCAGAATTTATTCAAAAGTTAATCAGGTCATCTCCTCATCATTACCTATAAAGTTTCAAGGCTCTAGCTCTAACAGCTTTTTGAGATATTTTGCTGACAAGGTAAAAATGCCCAAAATTACAAAGGGTCATGACTCATGAAGTATTTTTCAGAATTTATTCAAAAGTTAATCATGTTGTGTACTCATTACTACCAATCTATTCATCAGGTTTCAAGGCTCTAGCTTCAATAGTTTTTAGATAGTTTGCTGACAAGGGAAAATGCCCAAATTTACAAAGGGGCATTACTCATGAAATATTTTTCAGAGTTTATTCAAAAGTTAAACAGGTCATCTCCTCATCATTATCAGTCAATTCACCAAGCTTCAAGGCTCTAGCTCTAACAGTTTTTGAGATATTTTGCTGACAAGGTAAAAAATGCCCAAAATTACAAAGGGCCATAACTCATGAAGTATTTTTCAGAATTTATTCAAAAGTTAAACAGGTCCTGTATTCATCGCTACCAGTCTATTCATCAAGTTTCAAGGCTCTAGCTTCAATAGTTTTTGAGATGTTTTGCTGACAAGATTGCATCCGTATTTTTTCAAAGGGCAATAACTCGGGAAAGTGGCATCATCCTATTGTGAAAAAAAAACATGTTTCAGCTATTTTTTCATAAGGAATCCAAATAAGAAATTTCAAAACAGTAGCATGCACATGTTGCGAGTTATGCTATGCATCAAAAAGCATGACAGACAGAAGGACGAACAGATGAATGGACGAATGCCCCAGAAGCAATATGCCCCTCAAACTGCTTTGAAATTGGGGGCATAATAAAACAGCTTATATTCCATTAACAGAAATGTCATTGTGGTCCTTTTTGTGGTTTTCTTGTATTCTGGCTTCAGATAGCCATTGAGTCCTTTGTTTTATTTCATGTTAGTGATTATATGTGCTTCACTGTGATCTTTCACAGATCAAGGGTTGAGCGCAAGACTGTAATAACTCAAACATATTTCTGAAACCCTTGTTTAGGGGCAACTTTGACCCCTTTGTAAACAATGCAAACTTAGGTGCTACTGCTCATACGAGCAATGGCACCTAAATTTCCATTATTTACAGAAAGAAATGTTGTAATCTTCATAACGCCTTCATGGTGAGGAGATTAAGTATTGGGAAAAACAACCATCTGACACGCTACAGTCTTGGAATCAATCTTTGAGATGAGGTAGGAGACCCGTATGCAGACGGACCTGCATCAGAATCAAGGGTGAGGTTTCGCAGCCCTCAGGGACTGTTTCATATCATCATCATAATCGGATTTTTGATTAACGTGCAGGTACAGGGCTTACATCCACATCAGTGGGCCCCCTTCCAGATAGCTGGCTTGCTGCACGCATGGAAGATCTCACACCAGATCTCCAGGAACGTCTATCATGAGGGTTGATAGCCAAGAGCTTCCACTCTCTGCAATCCCTCTTTGTCAGCTGCTTCCATGTCATTTTGGGCCTCCCAGGCCCACGCTTTCCATCAACCTGTATGTCAAAGGCTGTCTTGACTGCACCATTGGAGCATTCCACATGTCCATACCATGGGAGTCTTCTCTCATTCAGAATGAGGTCCAGATCCTCAATGCCAAGCCACACAAGTAGCTCATTGGACCTGGTGGTGACAATGTCTTGCCGCCTGACATTGCAGATCTGTCTGATCATTGCCCTGTCATTTCACTGCAGATGCTGGAGGTTCGGCTTTGTCAAAGGCCAAGTCTCGCTGGCATGAAGCATTGCCCTCCGCACACAAGAGCTGTACACACGGCCACGTGTTTTGAAAGAGAGGTGGCGTGAAGAGAGGACTAGTAGCAGATCCTTGAACTTCTTCCAGGCGGTTTTCACACATGTTGTGGTTGAAAGTTCACACCCACCTGCTGCTGAGAGCATGTCTCCTAGTAGCAAAAGGAAGCAACCACCTCAAGCTTGTCAGGTCCGACCTGGACTTCCTTCTGTGGTCTGCCATCCAAGGGGCATGCAGTTCCCTGGCATCGCGTACATTTGTAGTCAGGGTCCTTTTTCAAGCGCTTGAGCCCACTGCATTTCTTGTGCACCCAGTGCTTGCAGCCATTGCAGAAGATGCTGTTGCTGCCCACTCCAGTGCGACAGACAGCGCATGGATACTTACCTGAACTCTGCAGGAGGTCCAGTCCTGTACCGCAGATCATGATGTTTGTCTTTCCTGCATTTACTCTGTCCTTTCTTCTCCATTGCTTCTTTCCAAGTCAAGAGCCTGCTGACACATTCCTCAAGCATTTCAGCAATGACAACAAGGTCATCGGCATAGAGGTCCTCCCAGGGGACCCCAGAGCGGAACTCTCGTGATAAGGCTTCAAGCACAATGATGAAGAGCAGCTGGCTGAGTACTGATTCTTGGTGAACACCAACCTTCACTTCAAACTCTTCACTGTACCCCTCACCAACACAGACATGGCTCCATGCATTTGCATACATCCCCTGCACCAGTCGCACAATCCACTCCTCCACACCAAGTTTTCTCAGCGTCCACCAGATGACCTTCTGAGGCACTCGATCAAACGCCTTCTCCAGGTCAACGAAAGCCATGTGGAGTCTCTTAGTGGCAGCTAGATACTTCTCTTGCAGCTGCCTGACAATAAAGATTGCGTCTGTAGTGCCTCTGCCTGGGACGAAGCCAAACTGGGAATCGTCGACTGACACCAACTGTCTGATGAGGCCGTCCACAATCCTCTCCAGGATTTTCATAACCTGCTCTGTCAGCTTGAGACCGCGGTAGTTGCCCCTTTCCAATGCATCCCCTTTTCCCTTGTAGAGGCAGACAATGAAACTCTGCTCCCAGTCAGAGGGTACCTTGCCATCATGAATGATTGCAACTTGGTCACGGATCATGGAAGCGCCCATGTCACCGGCGGCTCATATCATCTCCACCACTATGCCTGATGGGTCCGGTGCTTTGCCAGTCTTCATCTGTGAGATAGCCTTCTTAACCATATCAATGGTGATTGGGATGGGCGGGCCTTCCACTGGTGGTTGATATGACAGGTGGTCTGGGCCCCAGTCAAACTCAACGTTGAGAAGCCTTTGGTAGTGCTCTAGCCAGGCCTTCTGCTTTGAGTCTTTGCTCATTGACATCTCTCCTGCATCATTCTTCACAGGTTTGTCACCAACAACATCAGTGTTCTCTCTTCTAAACTGGTTAGCAAGGTGGTAGACTTCTGAAGACTTGGGGTCAATATTCTCGTAGACCTTCTTGTCGGCTTCTTGACGAGCATGGTGCGCTGCATGTCTGGCATTTCGTTTGGCTGCATCGTATGATGCCCTAGAGCCTTTACCAGCCTTCCAGGCTTTGGAAGCTGTCTGCTTGGCAGCAATGGCCTTTTCCACGTGTTCATTCCACCACCAGGTTTCACGACGCCAATGGTGTGGCCGAGTTGTGCCACATACCTCCTCAGTTGTCTTGAGCAGTCCAGTCTTGATGTTGTTCCAGATATCCTCAGTGGCCCGGGCATCAGCTATACCTGCAGATGTGCTTACATGCAAGTTGAAGACCTCCTGGAAATGTTTCAGCTATATAAAGTTCATTTTAGGTTAAGTTGTTTCACAGCTGACTGGACAAGTTACACTTTTTAAAATCGAACACACTGTAGGCACTGTGACCACATTAAGGATGGACTACCATTCATTAACATGGCTGGTAGCCTTTTAAGGCATAATCAAAAGTTATGCAAAGAAAATCCTTATGGGAACTGGCCAACGGGAAGTAAATATGTCAACAAACAGGTAACTACTGTCGCTGTCTTTATTGTTTATCACTTTTGCAAATAGAATTTCAAACATCGGACAATGCTAATCCCAACAATTTTCATTTTCTCAGCAAATAAAACAAATATGAGCATAGAATAATGAGCATCCGAATTTTTGTGCAGTTTGTCCCAGATGAAGGGGTTCAACTTCCTGTTTTATGATGCCTGACACACATTTTTTGGAGTTTTTAGTAAATCAAAGAAGATGAAGTTGGTCAGAGAGAAAAACTTAAGATAATATAAATGTTTCAAGTTAGCATGTTGCTACCAGATTCCATGGAAAGCTAGACATAGCAACGTTTTTAATATAATAATGACCTTTATGACCCTTACGGACCAATGACACCTTACGAGTTGTAAAGTAAAGTCCAACTAGGTCTTTATACCCCTAGCATACAAAGCATGTCGAAGTGTATACAGGTTTCGTTTATGTCTATATGTTTGTCTGCCATTCTGTCCGTTATTCCCTTCATAAACACTTTTTGGACCAAGTTTTGCATTTAAGTAGTTTGAATCACTATACATGTATCTTGGTACCTACAAGTCTGATTCATTTCATATTTGGTATATGATACCTGTATAGGATTACCTATCATCTGCAAAATTAAGACCCCTGGATCAGGCCCCTGGTTGAGGTCAGGTGTTAATCATTAGGACATTGCAAAGTTTTCTGTTTTCATATCTTAGCAATCATGCAACAAACTATTTTCATATTTGATACATGAGGTCTGTAAAGCATATCATTTAAGACGGTGATGTCAACCCCATGCTTCAGGCCCCTGGGTGGGGCCAGGGGTCAATAATTAGAACATAGTCATTGCTGCACATGTATGTCAAAATTTTCTGTTTTCAAATCTCAGCAACCATATGACTAATTCATTTCATATTTGGTACATGATGTCTGTATGACATATGATTTAAGACTTGGTGGGGCCCAGGATCAAGAATCAGGACTTGACATGATTTCCTTTAGTTTAGCTTCTATAATAATATTACTACTATCTTTGCTACAGTTAAGCAAGCATGATCTGGTGGGTTATGGACTTCAAAATTTCATTACAGACTTTGGCACAGGTCT
The DNA here is from genome assembly GCA_964016985.1 of Anodontia alba. NCBI lineage: Eukaryota > Metazoa > Mollusca > Bivalvia > Lucinida > Lucinidae > Anodontia > Anodontia alba. The sequence goes on along the minus strand of OZ024824.1, from coordinate 94,094,286 downwards.
GGGGTATACATGACCCCCTGGTCACATGCTCTAGTTCTTAATCTAATAAAATATAAAGCCTTTATAAAATCTAGTCATGTGTGGTTCTTGATTGTTGCTGTAGTTTTCTATATATTGTACAATTTCAAGTAGCAGTTTTGTTACTATGTGAATTCTCTGAAGACATTTCTGATCACTGAAATTTACATGGTGAAAATTCACTTAATTACAAGGTCTTCACCAATAATTGTACTGGATTTCAGTGAATCCTTGTCATTTCACCAGGGATAAAGGCATGTGAGTGATGGGGGTTGAGGTTGGGATTGGGGTTGGTGGTGGTGGTGGCGGTGGTGGTGGTGGTGGGGTTGTATAGCAACCGAATTATTTTGGCTAAATATTTTTCAAGAACATTTCTTCTTACCGCATTAAATGGACTTGCCCAGAAATTCTAAACTACTTCACTTCAGTACTAATGAAAACATCAGATCCATGTCATGATTCCAATCAACTTAACAAAGGTGCATAAATAAATAAGTACATGAGACCAGAGAAGACCTAGATCAGCCCTCACATTAGGGGAGTCTGACCTGTGACTCCATCTCCTCCCCCACACAGCCCATGGGCTACCAACAGCACAGGCTAGACTTTATAAAGGCTTCATATTTTATTAGAATAAGAAAGACCTAAACAAAGCTTCACATTTTATTAGCATACAAGTACTCACAACATTTGTTTTTATTTATAATAGCGTATGTTGTGGGTACTCATTTGAATTGCCTAAATAAGTCGAGGCAATTTAAATGAGTACCCACAACATGTTTTTGTAAAGAAAAACAGGAAAAACTAGAAAGTGCAGTCAATAGTGCACCATTGCAAATCCCCACGTTTGTTGCTAATTTGCTAACAGCATGATGGACCGACAGATGGAGGGACTTGCCCTTGCACACCCTTTCCATGAGGGGAGGTCATGTAGCAAGTTTGGTTAAATTCCACCAAACTTCCAGTTTGGTTTAGGAGGAGATAGCATGATGGACAGATTGATGGAAAACAGATGCACAGAAAAAAATTGTTGCTCTTGCACACCCTTACCGTAAGGGGAAAGTCATGTAGCAAGTTTGTTGAATTCCACCCAGTGGTTTAGGAGGAGATAGCTCTTGTGTGCGGAGCGCAATGCTCCATGCCAGTGAGACTTGGCCATTGACAAAGCCAAACCTCCAGCGTCTGCAGCGGAATGACAGGGCAATGATCAGACAAATCTGCAACGTTAGGCCTCAAGACATTGTCACCACAAGGTCCAATGAGCTACTTGCACGGCTTGGGATTGAGGATCTGGACCTCATTCTGAAGGACAGATGAATGGATGACAGATGCATGGAAGGACAGATGCACAGAAAAATAATGTTGCTCTCACACACCCTTACCATATGAGGGGATAAGTGATGTAGCAAGTTTGGTTGAATTCTGCCCAGTGGTTTAGGAGGAGATAGCGCGACTGACAAATGGATGGATGACAGGTGCACGGACTGATGTACACACAGAAAAATAATGCTGCTCTCACACACCCTTACCATGGGGGAAGAGATGTAGCTAGTACAATTCCGCCCAGTGGTTAAGGAAGAGATAGCATGATGGACAGACGGATGGATAGATGGATGGACAGATGGACAGACTGAGGCATTCACAATATCCCCATTGCTTTTTTCAAAAGCATGGGGATAATAATATCACATAAGCAGCATTAAATGTGCTCCACATGAAGCCCTCTGCTGATCTTTCTTTAAAGTGTGCCCTTTTAAGGTGGATATAAATTACTGCAAGCTTTTCCAGTAATTTTGAAAAAACCTAAGTGCACAGTGCGGTAATTAAGTCTAAATGGTAATTACAGTAATGGACATGATTAACCCTTTACGCTTAAAATATTTTAAGTGTAAATAAAAAAAGCAGCAGATGATATTCTGATTTTTCTTTTTTATTTTTCTGAAAAAATTAGACAGGACATTTCATGTCAATTGTCTGCTTGACAAAAACGAATGGAAAGTTGCTGTAATTATCAACTTCAATCAGCAAGATATATCTGTTTACAGAACTGATAGTTTTCTTGGAAAATTAACAAACAATAATATACGATTTAATTTGGATCCAAAATTTCAAGCCACTAAATAAGTAAATTTGCAGGACTCAAATAGCAGCAATGATATTTGAGCCAGCCAACAACAAAACCAAGAAAAAACATGTGTGACCAGCAAAGACTCGATCAGCCTGTATATCCACCAAGTATGGCAAGGGTTCTTGTTTATCCATCTTTGGATAGCCTGGCAGCTGCGATCAGTCAAGACTTTGATCAGACTGTGCAGATACGCAGGCTGATCTGAGTATTTGCTGGTCACACATTTAGTCTTATTGTTGGTTTTGTTCTGCACTGATTCATTTTAAACTTCTTTTTTTTCCTAGAAATTAGGGCTTGACATGTGATGCTATCTATTGTGGAGACAATTAGCAAGAACTGTCAATCCTTACTTCCTGGATGAAAAGAGAAACAACTTCAATTTGTCATCAGCTGATTTTGCCCTGGGAGTGATAAAGGTTAATCCTATCTCAATGTTTTATGCATTTCAAGTTCATAGTAGCCATCTGATGAATCAGAAATTAATTCAAGAAGAAAAACAACAGAAAATCATTCTGGCGTTGTTGGTCAGTTGGATAAAAAATCGCTCCTACATTAGCAATCAAGAACCCCATAATTCACTTATGGTTAAAAGAAAGTAATGAAACTGAAACAAAAAAATTCACCATCTAATAGAAAAATTACTGCCATTAATGCTAAGCATACTGGGTAAAAAGTTCAGCAGACCACATTGTGAAATATGTTTTCTTATTTTTCCCAGAAAATAGGCTTTGACGTTTCATACAAATTGTCTCGGGAGACAATTTGTATAAAATATCAAAGTCTATTTTCTGCAAATAAAATAAGAATATCACAGTTTGTCGTATTCTGAATTTGTCCATAGAGTGGTAAAGGTGAAGGTACATGGCTAAGTATGATCTAGAGGCCAATGAGATGGTCAATGATTGCTGTTATTGGCTATAAACATGCCATGATTCAACCGGATTTACCATTCAAAGCCAAAATGTCCACAGTCCCTGATCTTGGCCATAAATATTCCCAGAGCAGATCATACCTAAACCCTAAAGAGCTTAGCAAATTTGCAGTAGACATTCTTAACATATTCTTTTTATTTTTTAAGGAAAAATAAGATAAGACATTTTATGTGAATCATCTTATTTACTCTGGAAAATAGAAAGGAAAGTCATGACGTCATCTTCTGCAGTAGTAGTTGGAGTTTTAACCCTTAAACTGCCAATCACAACAATTGTCGTCTGCTTTGTCATCTGCTTGTGATTTTAAAAGTCATTTCTGCAAACAGTGTGGGTGCAGATCAGACTGCTCCTTTAAGAACAGTCTGATCTGGGTCCACACTGTTTGCCTGTATGCAAAAAAAGATTTGAAAAGTTTGCAAGAATACTCAGCAGACGACATAAACAGACGACATTTTCAGATGCAGGTTTTCTTGGCATTTTAAGGGTTAAAGGTTATGACCGAGATTGCAAAAGAAGACCTCTAATATAGTTTCATAACACTTAGCTTCCGCAACATTTACCCCAAACCAAAGTATAATTTCCCTCCTCCCTTGGGTATGTGCTGTGCCTGAGTGTGGGGAGGTGGAGATATTTTTTTTATAGGATACCATACTGTTTAATAGAATACACTGTCTAGATACAGTCAAACCTGTCTTAAGCAGCCACCCATGGGAAGCGTAAAATGTGGCTGCTGAAGGCAGGTGGCTGCTTAATACAGTTCAAATATATAAGTATATGAATTTTCGGGCAACTTTCCTCTGGCTGCTTAATACAGGTTGGCTGCTTAATAGAGGTGACCACTAACACAGGTTTGACTGTACTCTTAAGGATATCACTGTATAATCAACTGTTTTCGAGAAAAGGCTTGACATTTCATATGAACTGTCTGCTAGACAGATAATTCACATGAAATGTTGCTTTATTTACTCTAAAAAATACAACAAAACAATCAAAATTTTGTTTGCTGCATTTGTGATTGACTTTTTAACCCGTTGTAGTTGGGAGACCCGTAAAAGGGTAATTGGCAAACAGTGCAGACCCAGATCAGACGCCACAGAATGTGGCGTCTGATCAGGGTCTCCACTGTTTGCAAATAGTTTACCCATTTTTCTCTAGGAATATGTAAATCTCATAGCTGGATGTACCTAAAACTGAAATTGGACTCTTCCAATATATAGTGCGGGAGAGTCTATTCCGTCTACAATGGGTTAAGAGGCAATGATCATATATCATACTATGTTATGTTAGGAAGTAGCTTTACATGGAAAAGCATTGCAAACTTCACTTAAGCCTGTCATAAACAAAATATGATAAGCATTTTGTCAATACTACATAACTAGTCTGTAGAACAGTACATAAACTTCGGTAGTCTATAGACGCAAATGTGGCTTTATCATTTCCGAATATCATGCTAACTAAAGCCGACTGATGTTAGAGACAAGATCAGCATGCAGACAGGATCGTCTGTAACAAACATCTAAAGATGTTAGAAACAAACTCAAGGGACGTCCAATGTCATCTAGCATTCAGAAGCCGAGACAGATCATTATTCAGCAGTTTGTATTCTGCACAGCCACAATTTTAACACTTAGCAGTCTTGGTAAAATTTTCAGCAGACGCACATTCTGCAACATTTTTCTTATTTTTCCCAGAAAACAGGATTTGAGATTTCAGCAAATTACATGAAATGTCAAAAGCAAAATGTTTTTACTAGTCTCTTTTACCTTTACCACACCCTGGGCTAATTCAGCAGAAGACAAATTGATGATTTTTTTCCCAGAAAACAGGATTTGACATTTCATGCAAATTGTCTCCACTGGAGACAATTTGCATGAAATGTCAAAATCAGTTTTCTGGGAAAAATAAGAAAAATATTTCAATTTCAATAAGTCATCTGCTGAAAATTTATCAAGAGTGCTATGTGTTAAAGGCTTTTTCAAAAGAGAAGCCTATGTAATCCTATTTTTTTGCAGCACTTGTTTTTTATGTTTTTGTTTCTTGTTTCTTGTTTTGTTTTTTCTGTGAGTTTTTTTCTGTTCATAAATATTACAATATAACCCTTAACCCTTTCACCCCTGAGTTTCTGTAGCGGGCTCTTCAGTCTTAGTCCATTATTGTAAATAGAGATATCAGTCAAACAGTATAGATCCTGATGAGCTGGCTTATTACAAGCCATCTTATCTGTATCTACACCATTTGCATAGATATTTGGATAGGTCTTCCTGTCTGAAACAGTTGAACACCTCTCAAAATTGTAGCAGACATTCTATTTTTTTTTTTTTTTTTTTTCTTTTCTTGTTTGCAGAGAAAACAAAGCTTGATGTTTGAACAGACTGCTAGGTAGACAATTCACATAAAATGTCAGGCATTATTGTCTCAGAGAAATAAAAAATATTTTAGAATAAGTCTGCTGTCTTTAGTGTGTGACAGATTTGAAAACATTTGTCACCATTAGCAGAAATTAACCCTGGTCCTGCTGAATCCAGATATGCCCTGCCTTTGCAAACAGTGATATGATCCAGATCAGTTGGCTTCTGAAGCCAACAGATCAGGATCTGCACTGTTTGTCATTAAGAATTTGAATTTGTATCAACAATCTAGATCAAGTAATATGATTGGCTGGAAATTAGAAGTGGGCGTGGTATCTTAAAGTATTCGGCATGAAAAGGGTTAAATCACTGTGACGAAACATGGATATGGGCTTATGGCAGTCATTTCAGACACTGGCAGCCAGAGCTAAAGAAAAGTAACCTGATTGGCCGAAAATCAGAAGTGGGCAGGGCCACTTCAGCATGGCAAGGGTTAAGAACATTTGGGGTCCAGCATTACTGTCCATTATTAGGTCACCTGATGCTATTTTATATATAAAAAAAAAATACTAATCCATAGCTGTCTCCAAACACATCCAAGTCTCTTTACCAGATAGTAATAATTTTGTATGTCTCTTTATAAAAATTGTGCAGTAATTTTGAACTGACTCAGATTGATCAGATTCACTAAACAAGTCTTATTCTATAAGACACAGTGCCTTCTACATAGTCTCGGTAGTATTTAAGGAGAATTTGTATACTTTCTGCGGATACCCTACTGTCCTTTTGACTGCCCATTATTCACTCAGAAAGACTTTTTCTGCTTGGCGATTTATTTTAAATGAAAATATTTTGTTATGATTGACCAACTTTTATCAGAAACCATTTGTCTTTTCTGTTTCTTTGTTTTGTTCTCAAAAATTTACCCTAAAATTAAATTTATGGCCAAGAATTGGTCTGACCTATGCAATTTTTATAGTGATGTGTTTTTTTGGAAATTTTGTATAAGAAAATATTTTTTACTTTTCTTGGCTGAATTTGAATTACAAATGTTTCACAACATTACTGTGAAAATTTCAGAAAAATAGAACCAGAAGAACTTGTTGAAAAATTGCCTCCAAGTTACCTGCCCTACAGATTTCTGCATAACTTGCATTCATTTTTACTATGAGGAAAAGTGAAATATTTGATTTTTTATAAATCAATGACTAGAATAAAATTACTTGTGCACAGATAGGTATGACAAATGGTTTCGTATTAAATCATGACAAAACAAAAGTTTGCATATTTACTTCTGCGTATAGTGCTAAGGAAAAAAGGACTTTCTGGAAGAATTCGAAAGGACAGTAATAACCGTATGGCCTAAGTATAGGGACTGACAAGCCTGAGCAAACAGTGTAAACACAGATCAGATGCTGCAGAATGCAGCATCTGATCAGGGTCTACACTGTTTGCCACTGGTCCAGCAATACGAGAGCAAGTCAATAAGTAACCAGCCTATCCCATTTCCATTTGACCGAGACAACCACGATTTTCATGCTTTGTTTCAATACATGTTTTAGGCCTGAGAGCAAAACTGCACCCTTATCGTGTCATTCACTCATAAGATATTGAATGTCAAACATGGCTAGTGATGCAAAAGCAAGCTTTTCGTCAAAAGTTGAATACCGTGCTGTAATTCGGTACTTGTATTTGAAAGGGAAAATAGGTCAGGAAATATATTGCGAGTTGACCAATGTTAATGGGTCTTCTGCACCATCGTATGCAAGAGTTAAATTCTGGGTTGGGGAATTCAAACGCCGTAGAATGTCTTTAGAAGTGGAAACCAGGTCTGGACGCCCATCAGATGCCACCGATGAAGAAATGTGTAACAAAGTACGAGATCTGGTGTACTCTGATAGGCGAGTTAAGGTGGAAGAAATAGCGAATGCATTACACATGTCACATGATAGCGTTTCAACAATTTTACATGATCGCTTGGGTATGCGCAAGCTAACAGCCCACTGGGTCCCAAAATCCCTTAGCGACAAGCAAATGGTAACCAGAGCATCAGTATGCAGCGCATTGTTGAAGCAGTTTAGGTCAAAGGAAGATGATTTCCTTTCACGTCTGGTGACTGTAGATGAGACCTGGGTCCATTATTATGAGCCAGAGAATAAAACTCAAAGTCGCCAGTGGGTTGGGCGGGGGTCTCCGAGACCAAAGAAGTTCAAAACGCAACCCTCTGCTAGCAAGGTGATGGCAACTGTATTTTGGGATGCACAAGGCGTTATTATGTTGGACTTTCTAGCTAAGAAAAGTACAATAACAGGTGCGTATTATGCAAATTTGCTCAACCAACTGAGAACTGTGATCCATGAAAAACGCTGAGGTAAACTCTCCAAAGGGATTCTGCTCCAACAGGACAATGTGAGAGTCCACACTTGTAAAATTGCAATGGATGCTGTTTAGTGGAATGGGTACGAGCAAATACCACAACCCGCCTATTCTCCGGACTTAGGTCCTAGTGACTATTTCCTATTCCCAAACTTGAAAAAGGATATCCGTGGACGTCATTTCCGGTCCAACAAAGAAGTCGTGGCGGCAGTTGAGGGGTGGGTCGGAGACAAAGACCCTGGCTTCTTCAGTTCTGGGCTGACGGCACTGGAACACCGTTGGTCCGTGCATCATTCTAGAGGGCAATTACATCAAAAAAGAAGAGATCGATCTCACCCAGAAATAAGTTAGGCTGTTTTTTTACTGACATGCCCTCGTATTTTAAACACATCAAAAGGCAGAGGAACAGATTTTAACAAATTATAGGACAAGTATGGTAAGGAGTTAAGGTGTTCCAATATTTATAGTAAATACAGTACAGAGCTTTTTTTGACAAGATACAATCGGGAAGCAGACAGTTTTATTGGTAGAATTGTTTGTGGTGAAGAAACATGGCTTCACCACTACGATCAAGAAACCAAAGAACAGAGTAAACAGTGACTGAGTATGCTTCACCTTGTCCCTATAAGTTTAACCCTTAAAGTGCCAATCACAACTGCAGCAGACGACATTTTTTTTTATTTTTTTTTATTTTTCAGAGAAAACAAGTTTTGGCATTTCATGTGAATCATCTGCTTGGCAGATGATTCACATGAAATGTCAAGACTTGTTTTCTCTGAAAAATAAAAAAAAAATTTTTGAATGTTGTCTGCTACAAATTTTGCTTGGCCCCTTAAGGGTTAAGACCCCTTTCAGCTGGCAATATGATAGTGACAATCTTTTGGGATACAGGCAGTATCTTGCTCATTGGTTTTCTAGCACATCCATGGTCAAACTGTTCTCGAGAAGGGTGAGTGAGATAAAAATTGAAACTGTTAAGCCTCACTGCGTCACCAGGTAATGTCATGTTAGAGCAGCACACCTTTTGTGACTTTTCCATGCCTTTTTGCAATGATAGCAGCCTATAAATGGTCCAAGGCATCTGAGAAGTACTCTCCGCCCGACTTGTGCTCTTAGCAACTACCTTTTCTTCCCAAACTAACTGCATGGACACCACTTCTGGTCCAAAGATGCCCCCCAGACAACAGTCAAGGGCTTGCTGTATGAACAAACCCCCTAGTTTCTATCAGAACTGAAATTGCTGGACAAAGTGCTTCAAAATTAATGGCGATTACGTGGAGAAAGAAGAAGTGAGGGAAGCACAAATTGGGGTGGTTATATAATGAATGGCCCTCCTACTTGAAAATTAAACTGAACATGAATCTACTTGAACAACATAGTTCAGACCTTCAAGATTTATTATTTAAAAAGCATTTAAATGTCAAATCATTCCAGTTTTAGAAACAAAACCTGAGAAGCAGACAATGAGTTGTGACAAATCACAGCTTCAGATAAAAGGGCTATCCAGACAAATATTTTTTCTTACTTCTGCATAATATTATGTTGGGAGTTCACATTAGAAGTGTCTTGGTGAGGCCCTCCTAATGAATCTCACAACACCTGTTTTTGTTAACCCATGTCCTGCTGAACACAGATATACCCTACCTTTGCAAACAGTATAGATCCAGATCGGTTGGCTTCTGAAGAAGCCAACTGATCTGGATCTGCACTGTTTGCCATTGCGTATGTGAATTTATAGCAACAATCTGGATCAATTAATCTGATTGGCTGAAAATTAGAAATGTGCTGGCATCTTAATTTATTCAGCATGACAAGGGTTAAGACATAAGAAAAAAGTCAATACCTTTTGGCAAAGAAAAAGTGTCCTATCTGGAGATATGATGAACACTATGAAAAGGAATATTACCATACATTTGTACTTTTTCGAGGAGCAAGGCAGTGGCATCTGTGAGCTTTGGACACACCTCTAGTTCTATGAGCAAATATACTAGGAATCTCATTAGAACCATATCAGTCAAGGAATAAGATTACAGACCATCACGAAAACATACCTATATAATTTTGACCCCCTTACTCCACTTTCATTTAGTAAAACTGGGATTTACAGGGGTACATATTATTTTTCTTATTTCTGCTCAAAATCATAGATTACGGGCATTTGTTAGAACTGCCTCCTTGAGGCAGTTCTAATGAGTACCCATAATCTATGATTTGAGCAGAAATCAGGGTGGACAATGTACGTCACAGTCATGTGACTAAAGCATTACGGAACACTAAATTTGATTGTCAAAATCCTCCACTTCAGGTAAGAAAATTATCTCATGCGCGGCACTTACCTAACAAAGCTAAATGTGGTAAAAAGCAGTTACCCCACATCGGTTTCTAGTTTTATTTGCATATTTCATCTTTTCCTGAAATCCAGTCTTTTTCAAGACTACTCAAGAAAACCTGGATTTTGCAACGTTATGGGATACACATCCGCTCACCGGCTAGCCCCAAATTCACGAAACGGACCAAACGAGGCTCTCATAAACTATGGAATTGGTCTGAATTCAAACCTCAGAGATGACCAAGCCTGTTTTGTTCACGACATTTTATAACAATGCTTTTTTTACGGCGCCAAGGAGCAGTGACCGAAATAGTGATATGGGACACACAACAATGTGTTTGGATATGGTACACACATGACTGTTTAAGCCGATCAGTTGCTTGTAAAGGACCTCTTGCATGTGTTCGGTATATCTCCTTATATGCTACTTTCTGTTCATGCGAGTTTTGAGACATACAATTTAAGATGTAAATACCCTAAGCACTGGCACAGTGTTGGTATAGAAATCAAGTCTCACGGGAAGAGCGGGGCTCTTCCATTAAAAGGTATGGTACAGATGTGCCGCTGGAATGGCCCTCATTTTCATCTCGGAGATATATCAATAGGTATGGTTTCCATACTCACTGTATATGATTAGACCTATTTTCTCCCTGCTCTGCTAATACTAATAGTACTCTATCTGGTGCATCAGCTATTCACAAAACTCTGTTGTAAAGGCAGCACTCACTTGTGAGATTACAGCAATTAGTTTATTGTTTAACATTAATCAAGAGCGGATTTATATAGAAGAATAAATTTATGGACAGTAATAAAATTGTCAAGTAGTATATGAACAGGGTGCCATTTTTCAAACAAATATGTGAATAGGAATGTAGTTTGATACTTGGAGATTACATGAATATGTAGAGTAACAAAAATTTCAGCGTAACACCCATACCATATCAAAGGTCAAGACCCCGCACCCTCCCCAACCCCACTGGGTCTAAAGTGCTGCACTCTTTACACAATCTGCATCAATCATTGTTAAAATAACAGAATATGTATACTTTTATTACTTTGGACTTGTCTCACACCAGCAATCCAGAGATAACCAATGCGACTGAGTACAACAAACTCAGTTGAAATCAGTGAGTGACAATTAGGAGTAAAAACCTGTCTGGGAACTTGCAATGGATCATATACTGATTCAAAGCAAGTTGTTCCCAGACAGGTATTTACTCCCTTTTACTGTTATTGATTTCAACTGCGTTTGTTGTTTTCAGTCGGTTAGTTGTCTCTGGACAACGGGTGTGTGTGTGTTCTTCCCGAGCTGGAATATGGAAGGACACGAGCTAGCGAGCGTCTGTAGATATACCACCGAGGGACAATATTCACCAATTTCACTGTATTAACCCTTTTATTATATAGCCAAAACATTTTATGTCGTTTCTACAGTAAAGCTCCAAAAAGCAGATTTTACACAATAGCGTGAAACTGTTTCGCGCAACCTCATTTGCCTTAGGGCGTCATTTAATGTAAGACCATGTTACGGTAACATGCAAAGGCATCCATATAAGTTTACAACAAATTATTATAAAAGAATTTGATTTACAAGAAGTTAGTGTGCATGCCAATATTGTATGATATCGGAACGCTACTCCTCGGTGTTGATCACGCATTTTAACCATTTAATATTAATAGCTATATAATGAGTACCATTATCTCATATAGGCCCTACCGGCTCAAATTATTATTAAAGCATAAAAAGTAGCGCCACACTCTGTTAAACAGCTGTTTTATTAATAGCCTCTTTACTCAGGTGCATCCTGGGCCACACAATCCATGATGTCGGCACTGGTTACATGCATAGAAGCGAACATCAAAACTTGACATCAGCAGCATGCCCTAGAAAACGGATTTTAGAAATACATGTAGGTAACGCGACGTCCTTTGGTGGGTGGGTGGGGGGGGGGGGGGTTTAACATCTGGGTAAACAGCTTTATGGTCATGATGGGACGGAGAGAATAAGTACAGCAACAACCACTTCACATGCAGAACAATCAACTTTCTCTTTCCCAAACTGTGATTAGATTGCTAAAAGCTGACACATAACATCAAATTTTATCACTGGGATAAAGTTAAGACTAGTCTCCTTGTCATCCCTATAAACATGGTAAGAGATAAAAAAAAAAACAACAAAAAATAAAAGAACATCCAGACCAGTTAAACAACTACAGGTCTAACCAACGACAAACAACTACAGGTCTAACCAACGACAAACATGTAGCAAAAGGCATCTTTCACTTTTGATGTATTTTGGTTATGGGAATCGTATATGATCTATGTGTTCCCTATTTTGTGAAGCTGCAACGTCAGTAGTGCTAATCATAGGAACTACCGCGGAATCATGTTACCGTTAATTTGTTCAAAGACCAGATTCGGACAAACTCTTTGTAATTGAACATCAAAATAGTGAAGGATGACAACAGACTGGAGAATCGGTTGTTTTATTCATACTTTTGTAAAGCGCTCTGCTAGCCCTAAATTGAGACATGCTTTGAAAAAAAAAATAATAAAAGTGGTCTCCATTTCAGATACTGTCTGCGTTTCAGTGATGCAACACCTGAAAACGTCCTGTCTGCAGGCGTTCAATAGTGAGAGTATAATATAAGTAGGACTTTCGTAATTTCGTGTGATCTTTCCGATGTTGTGTATCGAAACAAATTTGATTAAAATAACACAATGTTGTGGTACCTGTGAGTATACAGAGTTCATTATCATGATAACTTATTGCAAATCTGAAAGCCTGTTACAAGCAACTGATCGGCTTAAACAGTCATGTGTACCATATCCAAACACATTGTTGTGTGCCCCATATCACTATTTTGGTCACTGCTCATTGGCGCCGTAAGAAAGCAGTGTTATAAAATGTCATGAACAAAACAGGCTTAGTCATCTCTGAGGTTTGAATTCAGACCAATTCCAGTGTTTATGAGAGCCTCGTTTGGTCTGTTTCGTGAATTTGGGGCTAGCCGGTGAGTGGATGTGTGTCCCATAACGTTGCAAAATCCAGGTTTTCTTGAGTAATCTCGAAAAAGACTGGATTTCAGGAAAAGATGAAACATGTGAATAAAACTAGAAACCAATGTGGGGTAACTGCTTTTTACCGCATTAAGCTGTTATGCATGTGCCGCGCACAAGATAATTTTCTTACCTGAAGTGGAGGATTTTGACAATCAAATTTAGAGTTCCTTAAGGATTTAGTCATGTGACTGCGATGTACGTTGTCCACCCCGAGAAAATATGAAGATTATCAGATTTTTTTTTATGAAATTTTTCATTTTTTGGTGGTAAAATTTTCAATATATTTGAATAAACATGTTTTCCTAATGCACAGATTATAGATAAGAGGAATATTTTGTTTCTTATTTCTCCTAAAAACATATGTTTTTGGTACCACAACAGCATGCTTTTTCATGGAAATAAGAATAATATCAATTCTTTTAGGCTGAAATCCACATCGTAAAGTTTTATATATAAGAACAAACATTTATCATACTAATGTGAATAGTGACAATCCTGCAAATAAAAATATCTTCTTAATGTTTTCTGGAATCAAAAGAAGTCTTAAAATTCTGGATAGACAGATAAATGACTCAAGGGAAGATCTATATGTCATCTTGGAACCAGGGAATGTGACAGCTGCTCATTACAATCCAGTTTACACTTAAAGCGCTAAGCAGATTTATAGCCGATAACATTCAACTGATTTTGTTGTTTCTCAGAGAAAATAAGACTTGTCATTTCATGTGAATAGTCTGCTAGGCAGATGATTCACATGAAATATTAAGCCTTATTTTCTCTGCAAAATAAAAAGAATTATTTCAAAATATCATATGCTGAAAGTGTGGTTGGTGCTTTCAGGATTAGTTCACTTATCATGCAGTCACTCTGTGTTTCAAGCAAACAAAGTTTCCACATGAATGCTGTGAAGTTTCATCCAAATATTCTATATAGTGAATGAACACAACCATTTCTCAGACACTAAGTAAGTAAGTAAGTAAGTAAATTCTTTATTTTGAGAGGGTAACCCAATTGGCTGGTAGCCAATCTTCCTTGAGGCCCTCTTTAGCAAAAAATACACAAACAGTACAAGCGTAAACAAATATGCATGGGCATAATATATAAAAAATACATCAAACTGAGGTGTGAAGATTAACATACATATATGTATATTTACAAAGATAAAACTTATTGGAGAATGAATCAATAACAATTGAAATGAATTCATGGCAACAAAACAGCGATAAGAGAGAGAGAGAGAGAGAGAGAGAGAGAGATGTGCAATATCAATATTTAATTATTGCGGTGGAGGTATATATAATGTTAAATTGCAAATATAGTAGAAAATATATATATTAATGTTTAATCCAATAAGTACACCTTTTTACAAAAACATCTAACGACTCTGAGTTCTTTATATTAACAGGAATACTGTTCCAGACAATTACGCCAGAGAATGAAAGACTACCCTTGAATAAGTTGCATTTAGCCTGTGGTAATATATAATTCTTCCTAGACACTGATCGTAAGTTCGATGCAGTGTTGTCATGGTTAACATCTCTCATTTGGAAAAGCTCTTGCAAATAAGTGGGCGCTAGATTGTTATACACTTTATACATAATTTTTGCTTTATTTAGGAAAACAATTTGATCAAAAGACAAAATATCAAGACGTTTTAAAGATTCTTGCAGACCATTATATTCCTGTGCCAGTATTAATTTACATGCGCGTCGTTGCAATGTATTGAATTTGTTTATGTTACTACTTGATGTGTTACTCCATATTACACTACAATACTCAAAATGAGGTTTAATATAAGCTTTGTAGAATAACAATCTATGTTCAATGGATAAAAATGATCTTATTTTGCTCAATAGCCATAAATATGAGGATACTTTTTTATATACTTGCTGACATTGGCTATTCCAAATAAGATTTTCGTCTACTTGTATACCCAGAATCTTATCACAAGTTGTCATTTTAATATTGATGTCATTATAACGTAGAGCTAAAGTTGGATTTTGTAAGCAATTTCGCTTCTGTTTGCTTGTTATTAGCATAACTTTAGTCTTGTCAGCATTTAGAACCATACCATTTTGTTTGCACCACTTGTGCAGTGATTCTAGCGAAGACTGTAGGTTGTTTTTAAGTTGGTTAATGTCATTTTGGAAGTCATAAAAAGTTGTATCATCCGCATATAAATCAACAACAGAGGAACTTTGAAGAAATAATGGAAGATCATTTATGAAAACTAAAAATAATAAAGGACCTAAAATAGAACCTTGTGGAACGCCACATGTCACATTTGCAGGCTCAGACAGATTATTACCCAAGGAAACTCTCTGTATTCTGTTTGTTAAATAAGATTCAAACCATTTAAGACAGGCTTCGCTGCACTTGTAGCATTCTAATTTCTTCAGAAGAATGTTATGATCTACCAGATCAAACGCTTTGCGAAAATCAACTAATACACAGCCTATAATTTTTCCAACATTTACAGCTCTTAACCATGAATCGATCATATGGATAAGTGCAGTTTCCGTGGAGTGCTTAGGTCTAAACCCACTTTGAGATTTGTGAAGCAAATTAAAATTATTCAAATATACCGAAAATTGACTGTCAACCCATTTTTCGATGAGTTTAGACACAGTTGGGAGAATAGAGATAGGTCGGTAATTATTAATGTCATCTTTGGCACCTGATTTAAAAAGAGGTTTAACTTTTGCTTCTTTCCAATAACTAGGGAATTCGCCGGATAATACGCTTTTGTTAACTATAAACGTAAGGCTTGGCGTTAAAATGTTAGCAGCTAATTTAAGGATTTTTGGGCCTATATTGTCTAATCCAGTTGATTTATTTACATTCAGGTTTGTTAAAAATTTCCGTACAAAAGTTTCATTAGTAAGTGAAACATTAAACTTGGTGTTTGTGGGAACCTTAGACGTGACGAATGTTCTGAGTGTTTCGAAGTCTGATGGAATAATTGGTTCTTTAAGATTAGTTGCTATATTGACAAAATACGAGTTAAACAATTCTGTCAATTCAGAATCTTTTTGTACGAATTTATCATCTTTTTTTAATATTAATATTAAGCTCGCTGTTACTTCCCTTTCCATTTGCACCAAGTTCCTTAAATAGTTTCCAGATTGTTTTTGGATCATCTTTCCCTTCCTCTATTTTCGTTTGATATGTCCTCTTTTTAGCTTGTTCAATCAAACTGGATACATTATTGCATATGATTTTGTATGTTTCAATGTTTCCATTTAGTTTGTATTTATCACGTTCTTTCATACAATCTAATATTTCTGAAATTAACCAGTCTGGTTGGTATTGCTTTTTAACTCTGTGTCTTTTTATTGGGGCATGTTTATTTAGAATTTCTAAAAATAGGGTGTTCCAAACCGAGACTATATCATCTATATTATCAAATGCTTGAATTATTTCCCATGGGACTAGACTCAGGTCAGTGAGAAATCTTGATTCATCAAAAGTTTTGAATGACCTGTAAGTGATAGTTTGGTGTTTAGTTTTGCCTATCTCAGAATGAGCCTTGCGACTACAGAAAACTGCAAAATGGTCACTTAAGCAAATTTTTTTCACACTTACATGTTGGATATTATCTTCATTGTTAGTATATATGTGGTCTATAAGCATAGTTGAATCTTTCGTTACTCTTGTAGGCTCACTTACTAGCTGAGTAAGCCCTAAAGACATTATAAAATTGCCCCAGTCTCTATCAATTTCCTCATTTAATAAATTTTTATTTAGGTCGCCTAACAAAACAAATTCCTTATCCTCCTTAATTACAATATCCATAAAATCCTCAAATCTATCGTTATATTCTACTTTCGAATCGGGTGGTCTGTATATGTTTCCTACTAAAAATGATTTACTGTTTTGGGGAGATATTTCTAACCAAAGACACGATATGCTGTTAGTTTCTAAATCTTTCCTTCGTCTGGCGTTAATACCATTTCTTACATAAACAATTAAACCCCCACCGCCATTAGAATAATTATCCTTTCTAAAAGGCGTTTGAAATCCGTTTATTTTAAAAGGATTTATGATCCTTTAACTTAGTTTCACTTAATCCAAATATATGTAAATTATTATTAGCTGGAGATGTTAATAATACCTTTAATTCCGAGAACTTGCTTAATTTATCACCACAAATACCTTGTATATTTAAATGGCCTATATTTATGCCCTTATTAGCTAAATTAAATGAAAGGGAATGCTCATGTTCGTTATTTAAAAGATCAGGCTGTTCCAAGGTAGATCCGCTGGAGCTGCTAGGCGACACTGAAAAGCTGTAACTCTTTGTCAAAACAAAGCACAAACCCCTGTCACATACTAATATATATTCAAAACCAAAAGTAACTTGTCACTTTTTATTAATGAGTAATTTTATTTCTACTTCGATTTGGTTGTAATAAATTAGTTCAATTATTTTCCACAGTTAGTCTCAATAGAATTCAAGAGAGATCATTCGTGTAAAAGATTCCAGTCTCAAGTTACCTGCATTTTCATTAAAAACAGTATATTCACATTTTCTCACAACTTCAAAAGCAGAACATGACTTTCAAAACAAAATCTGAAAGACCATTGTTTGTCGATAAAATTCCCTGCAAAATTGTTTTGCTGTTCCACCTTGCTAATTAATGGCAATTACTTAAAGTTGCTTGATTGTTGAAAGAAAAATGTATGACAATTTCTCTGTAGAATTTCCATTACAAAAATTGTTAAGTTTGATCAAATGGCCTTCTCAATAAAACTGACATGTTCTGAAGTTGCTTAACAGATGATGCAGACTTTTTGTTAATTTAAGAACAATTTTCAATACATGTCCAAGCGAGTAAAGTGGTTTTGTCTGAAATAAACCCATATTTAAGGTACAGGTACAGTGACCTTCCAGCAGTGAAGTAATATCTTAACTTGATTTTGGTCCCTTCTGTTTTGAGAGTGACCCTTTTGATTATCTGTTTGACAGAAGGGGCTCAACAAATGTGTATCATGTGCACAAATGATTGTTCTTTAACATCATTAACCCTTAAAGCGCCAAGAAAAACTGAATCTGAAAATGTCGTCTGTTTATGTCATCTGCTGAATATTCTTGCAGACTTTTCAAACCTATTTTTGCATACAGGCAAACAGTGTGGACCCAGATCAGACTGCTCCTAAAGGAGCAGTCTGATCTGGGTCCACACTGTTTGCAGAAGTGACTTTTAAAGTAACCAGCAGAAGACAAAGCAGACGACAATAGTTGTGATTGGCGCTTTAAGGGTTAAAACATCTTGTTTAAATTTCACTCAGCGAAAGTCAGCTAAGCGTATAAATATAAGCTGTAAAGTTACTTTTGGCTTTATGTATATATGCAAAATTTGAACAAAATCCACGAATAAATACTCATGTTATCGAGCGGAAATTGTGTAGATAGATGGATGGATAGAAGGGTATAACAATACTTTGCCATTAAAATGTGGCTGGGTATAAAAATTCAACACTTTTTTATTGAAAAACAAAACAAAAACAAGAGGGCCATGATGGCCCTGTAACACTCATCTGAGTATCATGGCACTTTGAGAACCTGACCTAGAACTGATCAAGGCAAACATTCTGATCAAAATTCAAAATGATTATATTAACAAGTAAGACAATGTAGCATGTCTAATGGACTATGAAATAGAGGTCAAGGTCAAATATGGCTGACTGCACCCAAGAGGCCATGCTAAGATGTATGCATGTACTAAGTATCACTGGCTGTAGGAGCAATAGTTACTGAGAAACTGACCTAAACATAAACACTTCACAAGTACCAAATATCACTATGTAGGACCAATAATTACTGAGAAACTGACCTAAACGGAAAACCTTAAGAAAGTTACTGGACAGTGAAATATACGTCACCTAGAAATCATCAAGACAAACATTTTGAGCAAGATTCATGCTGATCACTTCAAAAATGTGACCTCTAGAGCATCAACAAGGTTTTCCTTTGATTTGGCCTGGTGATCTAGTTTCTGACATCAAGTGACCCAGTTTTAAACTACACCTAGAAATCATCAAGACAAACATTTTGAGCAATATTTATGATGATTATTTAAAAAATGTGACTTCTGGAATGTTAACAAGGTTCTCCTTTGATTTGGCCTGGTGACCTAGTTTCTGACCCAACGTGACCCAGTTTCAAACTTGACTTAGAAATCATCAAGACAAACATTTTGGGCGATTCATGATGACTGCTTAAAAAATGTGACCTCTAGAGTGTTAACAAGGTCTTCCTTTGATTTGGCCTGGTTACCTAGTTTTTGACTCCAAGTGACCCAGTTTCAAAGCTGACCTAGAAATCATCAAGACAAACACTTTGATCAAAATTCATGATGATTGCTTCATAAAAGTGGCCGCTAGAGTGTTAACAAGGTTTTACACTTATGTGGCCAGGTGACCTAGTTTTTGATCCCACGTGACCCAGTTTTGAACTTGACCTAGAAATCATCAAGACAAACATTTTGAGCAAGATTCATGATGATTGCTTCAAAAATGTGACTGCTAGAGTGTTAACAAGGTTTTCTGCTGATTTGGCCTGATGACCTAGTTTTTGACCCCAAGTGACCCAGTTTTAAACTTGACCTAGAACTCATCAAGACAAATATTTTGAGCATGATTCATGATGATTGCTTCAAAAATGTGACTGCTAGAGCATTAATGAGGTTTTACACCGATGTGGCCAGGCGACCTAGTTTTTGACCCCACTTAACCCAGTTTCAAACTTGACCTAAAACTCATCAAGATAAACATTTTGAGCAAGATTCATGATGGTTGCTTCAAAAATGTGACAGCTAGAGTGATAAGGTTTTCCTTTGATTTGGCCTGGTGACCTAGTTTTTGACCCCACATGACCAATTTCAAATCTGACCTAGAAATCATCAAGGCAAACAATTTGAGCAAGATTCATAATGATTGCTTGAAAAATGTGACCGCTAGAGTGGTGACAAGGTTTTCGGCTGATTTGGCCCAGTGACCTAGTTTTTGATCCCACGTAACCCAGTTTCAAACTTGACCTAGAAATCATCAAGACAAACATTTTGAGCAAGAGTCATGATGATTGCTTCAAACATGTTACCGCTAGAGTGTTAACAAGGTTTTCTGCTAATTTGGCCCGTTGACTAGTTTTTGACCCCAAGTAACCCAGTTTTGAATCTGACCTAGAACTCATCAAGACAAACATTTTGAGCAAGATTCATGATGATTGCTCCAAAAATGTGACCTCTAGAGTGTTAACAAGTTTTTCCTTTGATTTGAACTGGTGACCTAGTTTTTGACCCAAAGTGACCCAGTATGAAATTTGACCTAGATTTTATAGGGGCAAACATTCTGGGCAAGTTTCATCAAGACTGGGTTAAAACTGTGATCTCTAGAGTGTTAACAAACTAATTGTTGATGACAGACGACGGACGATGGATGACAGACGAGGGACAACGACGGACAGAGAGTGATCACAATAGCTCACCCTGACCTTTTGCTCAGGTGAGCTTAAAACACGTCTTGACCTATATGAGTATGTGCAAACACCTGCTTGGTACAAAAAGAATAAGAAACCATTTGAAAGGGTCTAATTTCAGCCAGCAGCTGGCTAAAGGCTAATTTTGTTTATGTTACAGACCATGCTTTTATCATTTTTTCATGTTAATAAAATCACCTTGTCAGCAATTTTCAAAGGATATCTAAAAGCTTGATTGATTTTACAAATAGTACCAAATCCATATCTGATGTTCTGGAATCACCTTTTATTTTCAATCAATTAAATTTGAGGCATGTGAGAAAACCAAAATTATCCCACAAATGAACAGCATACTCTGACCAAACTGCAAAACAACAGTAACACGGACCAGACCAAGGTTTCTACACAATATCTTGAGCTTGTAAATTTATATAGAAAACCATGATGAACTAAAGCGGACTGCACCAACAGACAGGCAGATCTGTGTCTGTGGGATGAGGTTGAATGTTTTCTTTAGCTTGTCTCATTTATTAACCCTTGTCATGCTGAATAAATTAAGATGCCACGCCCACTTCTAATTTTCAGCCAATCAGATTACTTGATGAAGTTGTTCATACAAATTCAAATACTTTATGACAAACAGTGCAGATCCAGATCAGTTGGCTTCTTCAGAAGCCAACTGATCTGGATCGACACTGTTTGCAAATGCAGGGTATATCCAGGTTCAGCAGGACAAGGGTTAAGAGGCTGATGATCCAAAGATTACATTCAACAAATACTGGCAGGCCCCTTAGAGAGATGACAAGTTCCTTCAGTTGGAATGTATTATTCACATTTTTCACAGTATTCATTAGAAATGCCTTATGAAAACAATTCTACTTGTGAGTACCCATAACATAATTATGTTTTGGTGGGGAAATACAAAACAATACTAAAAAAAATACCCATCTTGGTTGGAAACTGAACACACAGGAAATTCAATATTCACCAGAAAACATTGCAACCAAGTCTGGAAGGTCTCACAAACTGAAGTAGTCGTGCCATGTGGAAAGGTATCTTTGGCACATAAACAAACAGCAAAGGCCCAGACTGGCCTACATGTCTTCAAGTCTGATCAGGACCTTCACTGTTGGCTTACAGGAAGGATTGTTGGATGCTATATCTGTAATAACACTCTAAGTACTGAGTCAGGCAGGCCTAATCAAACAGGGTAAACCAAGATCAGGCACCGCAGAACACAAAAACATGTTGTGGTTTCTCATTGGAATGGCCTCACCAATAGGTACCCACAACATGTTTTATGGAGAAATAAAAAATATGTCTAAACTTTTCAGTTGAAAATATGCATCTTAATCCTTGTCATGCTGAATAAATTAAGATGCCACACCCACCTAATTTTCAGCCAATCAGATTACTTGATCCAGGTTGTGGATACAAATTCACATACTTAATGACAAACCGTGCAGATCCAGATTAGTGAGCTAACTGATCTGGATTTACACTGTTTGCAATGGCAGGGCATATCTCGGTTCAGCAAGGCAAGGGTTAATATATAAGGTTGATCTGGAATTATACTGATTGTATATACCAGTGCCATTTTAACTTGGCATGGCTCAAGTGGAGAAAAAAGGCAAACCTTCTTGGGAATAGCTTTATTTGTATAGGCTAATTGATGTCGCCTAAACAATACAATATATTTTAGCAATTCAGCTTGCTTGTAATCATAGCTCTAAATAAGAGGGGATATCTATATAATATTTTTCTTATTTCCCTCTGAAAACATATGTTATGAGTACGTATTAGAAGCGCCTTAATGAGGCACTTCTAATGAGGACCAAACCTATGCTTTTGTGGAAAAATAAGAAAAACATCGGTCCTTTTCGGTTGAAAACAGCACCCTATCTAGATCAATGTTGATAATTTTTCTGTCATGAAAACCTGCTGGTAAGGAAAAAATCTATAGTTATGATGGAATTACTTGAAAGCAGTACAAAGATATATGTATCTCTTGGGGGCAGGACTGAACCTGGGTCAAGACTGGGGCAAGAACGGGTATACAATGAAGAAACAAGAGGTGGGGGGAGGAGGGGAGTTTGAATATGTCATGGTCAGATACAAAATTTAGATGAGGGATACCCAGCGGTGTTTCTCAGGAGTACCCACAGTGTATGTTTGGTGGAGGAATTTTGGTTGAAAAAAGTGTCTTATCTATTATTTATCAGAGATCTGTGAGAAGCAGTCATGTACCATTATGTCAAATTACAGTTTGAGAGAGTTCAATAACTGTAATAGGACTAGCATTATATTAAGAAAGCACTGCATGCAAGAGGAAGCAGTGCTGCACTGCTTAAACTGAGTTTACAATACAAAGCTGCAATACCAATTTGAAGGCAATATACAGTAGGTTGGAACATGGCATAGCAGTTGATAGTGCTAAATGAACCGTATGCATACACGGTACTACAGTAGAATTCAGCTATTAAGCCCACTTTTGGTACAGCCTAAAAGTAGTCTTATTAGTGGGGGTGGTCTTAATATTGAACAGATAAGTTGCTTTTTCAACCAAAAAGTTTGTTTGTTTGATTTGGGCTTAACGTCGCTTTCAACAATCTTTCAGTCATAGCATGACGATGTCTGATGTGACAGGGAGCTCAATGCTCACTTTTAGAGTGTTGCCTCACTGAAATATCATGCCCCAGACACATTGACATGATATCCCACCCAGTCACATTATACTGACACTGAGCTGACCAGTTCCGATTCCTAGCTCTACTTTCTTAATGCTGAGCGCCAAACAAAAGAGCAGCTGGTACCATTTTTAAAGTCTTTGGTATGACCCGGCCGGGGATCGAACCCATAACCTCCCGATCACAAAGCCGATGCTCTACCACTGAGCCACTGTGCCGGTCAACCAAAAAGTACTGGGCCCAGTTGTTCAAAACTGAACAAACTAACGATGTCGTTAGTTAACGATTCAAAATTTACATCAAGTGATATGCAAATATGCTGAAATTTTTTGCTGACAAAATGTGAGTAGCTTTTGCAGTGCAAAAGCTACTCACATTTTTTCAGCAAAAAATATCAGAATATTGTATATTGAATCCGCTAAAATAGTTAACGAAATGACCCTTAACGAGCTCGTTAAGCTAACGACGCTTTGAACAAATGGGCCCTGATATTTTACTTATTTCTATGTTGTAGTACTCATTAGAAATAACTCAGCAAGGCACTTCTAATGAGTACACACAACATATTTTTTGTGAAGAAATAAGAAATTATCTGGAGCCACATATAACAAACCAAAACCCATTTTGGACTGGCAAAAACTGATCATAATAGAGAAGTGGTATTATTTTTGAGTGGATTTAAAGGGAAAAACACATCAAATAAAAAGCATGTTAAAAATAAAGAAAATGATGAGCTAAACAGTTTGGTGAAAACATTATGAAAATCGACTGATAAATAAGAAAGTTACTGGATTTTAAAATACTAGAAAATGCTGACACGGAAGCCACCATTTTTGTGAGTTAGTGACGTTATAACCAGCTAATTAAATATACAAAATTTGAAATAATCACATCTGAAACAAAATTTTGTTGTTGTATAACTATAAATGTGTTCATTTGCATATAGACTGTCAATATAATTCACAGAAGCATAATATTCTTGTCAGCAGGCGACTTTTATTTGTGTCTTAAAAAATAGATATATAGGTTAATTCACTTTTGTTTTGAAATATAGGATTTCTTTCCTGAGAGAGGGACAAATCCTATAAACAAAAGAGTGCGCAGCACAAGTCTGTTTATCTGATTTGTCCCTCCCGAGGGAAAGAAATCCTGTATTTCAAAACAAAAGTGGATTAATCGATATATTACACTTTTGCCATTTCGTCACGTTTTTTAATGTTTAACCCAAGTTTGACATTTTAGAAAAAAGTACTGAATTTTTACCCCATCTGGAACCTAAGACATTCCTATGTCACTGACGCAGATGAATACACATTCGATCAACCTGCAATAGTGGAGAAACACTGCCATTTTATTTCTGCTAATTATACTCGCTTTGAGGCGAATACTTAGGGTAATTTGCTGTAAACATGTGACTTTTGCTGTGAAACAGGATTTTATTCCTTTATAAGATGACAAGAAGTATGTGTAGAGTGGAATTTATAGCTATTATTTTGATTAAGGTAAGGTATTTGCAGTGATTTCAGCTGCTGCTTGACCCAATCAGCTGATCATACAACCTGTATCAGCAAGCTAGGTGAATACACTTGAAAGCAATAAAGTAAATTAAACTGGATTCATAGGCAGTTTCTTTATCTGTGAGATTAATGTGACAATAAAATTTAACTTGATTCATAGACAGTTTCTTCATCAGTGAGATTAACATGACAATGATATTTAACTTGATTCATAGACAGTTTCTTTATCAGTGAGATTATTTAACTTGACTCATAGACAGTTTCTTCATTGGTGAGATTAATGTGACAATGAAATTTAATTTGATTCATAGACAGTTTCTTCACCTGTGAGATTAATGTGACAATAAAATTTAACTTGATTCATAGACAGTTTCTTCACCTGTGAGATTAATGTAACAGTTTCTTCATCAGTGAGATTAGCCTGATAATGAAATTTAACTTGATTTATAAACCGTTTCCTCATCTGTGAAATTAATCTGACAATGAAATTTAACTTGATTCATAGAGAACTACAGTTTCTTCACCCAAATTGAACTCTTTCACTGCCATAGGCGACAACAATGACTTTTGCAAACAGCATAGATCCAGATGAGCTCTCTCATCAGGATCTACAATCTTTCAATTTTACATATAAACTTCAATCCAATTGATAGTTTGTAAAAAAAAAAACAAAAAAAAAAGTAGAAGACAAATGTAGTCTGAAATTTGGTGCCTCAAAAGTTAACTTGATTCATTAACAGTTTCTTCACCTGTGAGATTAACCTAACAAGGAAATAAATTTAACTTGATTCATAAATAGTTTCTTCACCAGTGAGGTTAATCTGACAAGGAAATGAACTTAACTTGATTCATACACAGCTTCTTCACCAGTGAGGTTAACCTAACAAGGAAATAAACTTAACTTGATTCATACACAGTTTCTTCACAAGTGAGGTTCATCTGACAAGGAAATAAATTTACTTGATTCATTAATAGTTTCTTCACCAGTGAGGTAACCTAAGGAAATAAATCTAACTTGATTCATAAATAGTTTCTTTACCAGTGAGGTTAACCTGACAAGGAAATAAATTAAACTTGATTTATAAATAGTTTCTTCACCAGTGAGGTTAATCTGACAAGGAAATAAAAACTAAACTTGATTTATGAATAGTTTCTTCACACTGAGGTTAATCTGACAAGGAAATAAATTTACTTGATTCTTCACCAGTGAGGTTAATCTAAGGAAATAAATCTAACTTGATTGATAAATAGTTTCTTCACCAGTGAGGTTAACCTAAAGGAAATAAATCTAACTTGATTCATAAATAGTTTCTTCACCAGTGAGGTTAACCTGACAACGAAATAAATTAAACTTGATTTATAAATAGTTTCTTCACCAGTGAGGTTAACCTGACAAGGAAATAAGTTAAACTTGATTTATAAATAGTTTCTTCACCAGTGAGGTTAACCTAAGGAAATAAATTTACTTGATTTATAAATAGTTTCTTCACCAGCTAGGTTAACCTGACAAGGAAATAAATTAAACTTGATTTATAGTTTCTTCACCGGTGAGGTTAATCTAAGGAAATAAATCTAACTTGATTCATGAATAGTTTCTTCACCAGTGAGGTTAACCTGACAAGGAAATAAATCTAACTTGATTCATAGAGAAATTATACAACAGTTTCATATGAGATTAATGAGAAAATGAAATAATTTAATTAATAGAGAAATTATACAACAGTTTCACCTGTGAGATTAATAGGACAATGAAATAATTTAACTTAATTAATAGAGAAATTATACAACGGTTTCTTCTCCACCTGTAATGCTATCATGATAGTGAAATAAATTTAACCCTAGGCCTGCTGAACCAGGATATGCCCTATGCAAACTGTAGATCCAGATCAGTTGGCTTCTTAAGCTGACTGATCTGGATCTGCATTGTTCGTCATTCAGTATATGAATTTGTATCAACAATCTGGATCAAGTAATCTGATTGGCTGACAATTAGAAGTTGGCATGGCATCTTGAGTCACTCAGTATGACATGGGTTAACTTGATTCATCCACATATTCTACAACAGCTTCTTCAGCTGTAAAGTTAACATGATACTGAAATAAATTTAACTCAATTCATTAAGAAATTCTTTCTACAACCGTCCACATAAAAATAATATGTAAATGAACAGACAGCTTGACACACTCAAATAAAATTGGATCTATCCCAGCCAAAGTAACTGCACAGTCTGATCAGGGTCTTTGCTGTGTGTCGTTATATTCTGCATAGTGTCAAGCAATCCTGTACATAGACAATGAAGGCCCTGAACAGACCATGCAGGCTGATCTGGATCTCCCATTGTCCACATATGTCCTGAAAACACTTTTCTCTGTGGCATGGCTCACGTCTTTTCGTGAGACCTTCCAGACTTGGTTGCAGTGTTTTCTTGTGAATATTGAATTTCCTGTGTTCAGTTCTGCAGATAGGATGGGTATACAGTTCTGTATTGTTTCCCATCTCTCCACAAGAATATATACTGTGGGTATCCATTGGTAGAATTGCTTTGGTGAGCCACCTCAAATGAATACCCGCAATACATTTTTGTGAGAAACCTGAATATGCTCCTATTGAAAAATTATCATCTCTAGGGGCCCTGCCAGTATTTGTTGAATGTAATCTTTGGATCATCAGCTTCTTAATAAATGAGGCAAACTACAGAAAACAAGCAACCTTATACCACAGACACAGATCAGCCTCTCCACTGGTGCAGCCTGGTTTAGCATTTCTTCTTTTTCTTTTGTCTATAAACTTTCTAGCTCAAGATATTGTGTGGAAACCTTGTTCTGGTCTGTGCTATTGTTGAAGTGCAGGTTGGCCAGAATGCTGTTCATTTGTGATATAATTTGGGTTTTCTCACATGCCTTAAATTTAATTGATTGAAAATAAAAGGTGATTTCAGAACATCAGATATGGATGTGGTACTATTTGTAAAATCAATTGAGCTTTTTAGATAACCTTTGAAAATTGCTGACAAGGTGATTTTATTAACATGAAAAAATGATAAACGCATGGTCTGTTACATAAACATAATTAACCTTTAGTCTGCTGACGGCCAAAATAAGACACTTTCAAATGGTTTTTAACCCTGGTCATGCTCATCCCTGTTACATCCTGCTTTGCAAAAAGAGTAGATCTAGATCAGTTGGCTTCTGATCTGGATCTGCACTGTTTGTCATCCTGAATGTGAATTTGTATCAACAACCTGGATCAAGTAATATGACTGGCTGAAAATTAAAAGTGGGTGTGGCATCTTAATTCATTCAGCATGACAAGATTTAATTTTTCTTGTACCAAGTTGTCCTGACACATGGATATCTACTCATAGCTCTAGAAAAGGCTCTTCTGTTTCAGCCAAAAAGTGTTGCGTGTTGACTTTTTATACGTCACCACATCATATTAGTGAGGTATTATGTTTTATTTTTGGTCATCTGTCAATCCATCTGCCCTCACCATTCTGAGTAATTGTTCATGACTTCACTGAAGTTGTGTGCATACATAAGTATCAGAAATGAATGGTTTGTGATTGTTAATGAGCAAAGTCTGTTAATTTTTGTCAGGAGTTATGGCCCTTTTCAATGCCTGGGAAGCGGTTTGCAACCCTCATTTCATTAGCATACTGAATATCTGGATGAAACTTCATAGATATGTAGAGGACCTTAGGTTACAGGTGACGGAAAAGACAAACACTTTGTTTGACTTCTCCTGTTCTTGAGTTATCTGAACCAGGCATATCTCAAAAACAAACTTTAGTCTAACATACAAAAAAGTAAATAATAATAGGCAGACTGAGGTAAAGTGGTCAGGTCCGGTCCAATCTAGTCCCAGCTCTACATTCATTTACCTCTCTATCAAACAAAAAATACCTCTCTATCAAACAAAAAAGTCTTGCACTCTTCTAGAATTGTTCATGAACTTTTCTTTAATACTTGTACAAGAACTGGTCTGAAACTGTGGTTCATGCTGTCTTGCACATTTTTGGAACAATTCTTGAACATTACATAACCCATAACTTCTGGAATATTGTTCCAGAAATGTTCTAGATCAGTTCTTGAATATTAGTGCTAGGAACAGAGCACTTTAGAACCTGTCCACTACAAAAAAAACAAATCCTTGTCACCATGTTTTAAAGAGGTCCTACTTAAGGTGGGGTTTAGAAAGTGGTCCCCAAAGAAACAAAAAAAAATTCTGGGGGTCAAAATATCAGTCATAGTGACCTATTTTTGGTATGTGACTTGCCATCTGCAGTTGATTTAGCCAGGTACCAGATTTGGTTATAAGCCTAGGCCACATAGTACAGTAGATATGCATTCTAAAGTTTGATGAAGTAGGCCAGAGGTCAAGCTAAAGGTTGCAGCGACCTACTTTTGGTATTTGATACATTGTTTTTAACAGATGTACCCACAGACCAGATATGGTAACCCTAGGAGATACAGAGCAAGACATATGCCCTACACAAGATCTTGGATGAATGGAAAGACTGAACAACAAAGTGCAAACCTATAGTTCCCCTCTGGCGGTCTGTTGGTGTAATGAAAACAGCCACAACATCAGAAAACATACTTTGGACATGTGCATCCTGGGAAGATTCTGATCAGCCTGCGCAATTGCGCAGTCTGATCAGAAGCTTCCCAGGATGCATTTTAGATTGCCAAGGAAGCGGTGTTTCTTCATGCAGACAAGGAAGACTCTGATCAGACTTGGCAGATACACAGGCTGATTTGAGTTTCCATTGAGTGTGTATGTCAGAAGGTACATTTTTCTCTCGTTGCGGCTCAAAAAAAATACCTAAAATATTCATGGAGCACTGCATAACTGATTGCAAAATATAACTCAAACAATTTTCTGGCTCCAGATGATGGCTTCAATAGATTTAGCCAAGAACTTCAATATTCTTATCGCAGTTATTCCATGAAATTGCTTTTATTTCACTCAATTTGTCTTAACCTCAAACTTATTGATCTGCCTATTTTCTAAGACAACATCTGAAACCTGATCTTAGCTATTCTTCAACCTAAATCTAGACAAAACAAACTTTTTTTTCAAAAATGTAAAATATCTTGCAAAGTCATCTATGTATTATCTCTTCCAAATGATTTGCATTTAAAACTGATAATAATTAGTGAACAAATCACATAAAAATAAAGTTCTACTGGAATTCCAGTCAGTTCCACCATTTCCACTGTAATTCCATTCTTAATGTCAATGCCAACTATACCATTTCGGTAGAATACTACTTGAATTTCAAGGGAATATTTATGAAGACAGTGTGTCATGCACTAAAAGTAAGTCACTGTGGTCAATATATTGGCCTCTGAATAACTTTATACAACAAGAGCTCTGCAAGCGGGGCATCATAAACCTGTTGCAAGTAATCAGATGTAGCACCTATACTGACATTGAATAGGAGGGGTTAACCCGAAAAGAAAGACAAACTGACATAACTCTATTAATATTTGGTGGACTGTAACCTCAAATCAAAATGCGCTGCTTCACATCATAGTCTAACTATAAATCACCTTTCAGCATGATGGGATGTAAACTGTAGGAGGAATATTGGTGGACATCATGGTGTAACTTTTTACAATGTTTCAGCTTGATCTAATATAATCTATAGGAGGAGTTAGCTTATGAAATTTTCAAAGGGGCATTACGGCTAATATTTCGTGGACAACCTGAAAACAATATGTGTTGCTCCACATCCTCGTCTAACTATAAATTAAGTTTCAGCTTGATCGAATGTAAGCTGCAGGAGTTAGCCAGAAACAAAACATTTACAGAA
The DNA here is from genome assembly GCA_964016985.1 of Anodontia alba. Lineage (NCBI taxonomy): Eukaryota > Metazoa > Mollusca > Bivalvia > Lucinida > Lucinidae > Anodontia > Anodontia alba. The sequence goes on along the minus strand of OZ024824.1, from coordinate 94,063,590 downwards.
ATTTTCAAAGGGGCATAACTGCTACTATCTGGTGGACTGCTACCTCGAAATAATATGCACTGCTCCACATGATGGTGCAACTATTTACAAAGTTTCAGCTTAATATAATGTAATCCACAGGAGGAGTTAGACAGAAACAAAATGTTTACAGAAATTTTCAAAGGGGCATAACCCTGTTAATATTTGGTGGACTGTGACCTTGAAACAATATGAGCTGCTCCACATCATGGTCTAGTTAACTATAAATCAAGTTTCAGGTCGATCTGATGTACTGTAGGAGTTAGCCAGAAACAAAAAGTTTACAGAAATTTTCAAAGGGGCATAACTCAATTAACATTTGGTGGACTACAACCGTGAAACAATATGCGCTGCTCCACATCATGGTCTATCTATAAATCAAGTTTCAGCTTGAGGAAATGTAATCTATAGGAGGATTTAGCCGGAAATGAAATGCTTACAAAAAATTTCAAAAGGTCATAACTCTCTTAATATTTGGTGGACTGTAACCTTGAAATAATATGCGCCGCTCCACATCATGATCTAACTATATATCAAGTTTCAGCTTGATTGGATGTAATTTGTAGGAGGAGTTAGCCGGAAATGAAATGTTTACAAAAATTTTCAAAGGAGTATAACTCTGTTAATATTTGATGAAATATAACCTCTAAATAATATGTGCTGCTCCACATCATGATCTAACTATATATTAAGTTTCAGCTTGATTGGATGTTAACTGTAGGAGGAGTTAGCTGGAAACCAAATGTTTACAAAAATTTTCAAAGGGGAATAACTCTCTTAATACTTGTAGGACTGTAACCTCGAAACTATATGCACTGCTCCATATCATGGTCCAACTATATATCAAGATTCAGCTTGATCGGATGTAAACTGTAGGAGGAGTTATTCAGAAACAGAAAGTTTACAGACGGACAGATGGAATCTAAGAGGCATATCATAATAAGCCCTGTTTTTCAAACGGGCATATAAAAATTGTTTAAAAAAAATTGTATATAAGTGGACAGCAATGGCCCTTATCATACTGTGTGAATGTGCAGGCTGAGGGCACCTTTTCACTTGGTACAGGCCATATGAGGTTAAAAGAAATATAATTTCCTTACAATTCTATTCATTACAGCTCAAACAACGTTTTATTAACAATTAATGCCAAATGCTGAACAAATTCAAATGCAAAATAAATTGAAAAATAATCTGAACTGAATACAAATCCAATCCAGATTATGTCTTCATAACCGAGTACAAACTTGTACAAGACACCATGTTTACCTTAAGTATATGACCAGACCAGCCTGAACAAACAGGATAGGTCTAGATAAGAGAGGGTATCAGGTAAATAGTTTTCTTATTTCCCAACAAAAACATAATTATATTTTGGGAACTTGATTAGAAGTGCCTCACCAAGGCACTTCTAATGAGTACCCATAACATATGTTTTCGTCTAGAAATAAGAAAATATAGATACTTTTTGGTTGATAAAAACACTTTATCAAGTTCTATGATTTAACAGTATACACTCAGAGCAGATGCTGCAGAATACATCGGATCAGGGTCTACACAGTTTGCCACTCGTCTGACGGTGTTTAAGCACATCAACAGTTGGCAAACAGTTGGTAAAATGGCCTTATCAAAATTTTAGGACACTTATGTTAAGCCATTAAAGACTGAATACCGGTAAACTCTCCCACATTATGTATTGGAAGAGTCCACTTTCGATTTTAGGTATGTCAGGCTGTATGATGTAGATACACCTTAACCTCTTTATAACACCATTTGTTATAACATGGTTTTGGATACAACACGGTTCAAAGATGAATCCCAAAAATATATAGATTTTATATAGAAAAATGACCATAAATGGTCATTTTTCTATATAATCTATACATTTTTGTTTGGATATAACACGGTTTTATAACTAACACGGTTTATGCTTTGGACCCCAACAAATAGTGTTATAAAGAGGTTGTGGAGTATTCCTAAACAGAAATGGTTGAACTATTTGCCGCATTCTGTGTCATCTTATTGGCGTCTGCACTGTTTGCCAGTTACCTGTTCCGGGGTCTCCAGTCTTCAATGGATTAAGAAGTAAAGATGTTCCAATAATTATGGTAAATACAATATGAAAGATCCTGCAGAATCAAAAATCTCAAATGTTCTGAACCTTCAATTTGATCGGCTTAAAAAGCAGCTAGTCATTTTAACGCTTAGCACTCTGGGTAAAATTTTCAGCAGACGACATTTTGAAATATTTTTCTTATTTTTCTCAGAAAACAGGATATGACATTTCATGCAAATTGTCTCCTAAGGAGACAATTTGCATGAAATGTCAAAACCTGTTTTCTGGGAAAAATAAGAAAAATATCATCAATCTGTCGTCTGCTGAAAATGCCTAGAGAGTGGTAAAGGTTAATATAGCATATTTACCTTATCTACTTACCATACGTCCATAAATTTGAAATAGTCCATACTACTACCTCTTGATGTGTCTAACATATTGCTGTATGTATAGCAAACAGTGTAGACACTGATCAGGCAGTGTCTAATCTGGGTCTACACTGTTTGCAAATGCCTACCTGTCCTAATACTTAAGGTTATTATAGTAGAAGAAAAAACAGACAAACAAATATTAGAATAAGACTGAGTTGAGTTTTTATGGCCCAGTCAACCCATTATGGTCATGTCCAGCCAGTCAGTTTACATAACCACACTTTTCCTGGGCAGGCTTAGTCCTCTAAGTGGTTGTCCAGTATTTGTGCACAGTCTTTTGCCAGAAACTGACAATCGTCCTTCTTTAATCAGCAGAGGGAAGAGAATGACCATAGAAAACATTTTATGACCAATCTCTACCAAAGAATGTTGCCAGACCCGGTGGGGGTCAAACCTATGATCTCCTGATCACCAGTCAGACACACATTCAACCAAGCCACCGATAGAATAAGACAAGCACACAAATGCCATATACCAATGCCAATGCCTCATAAGGCATGTTATATATGCTTTTAAGGAGAGATAAGAAATATCTATACACACAGCCCCAAATAAGAGATGGATATCCTCATAGTTTTCTTAATTCTCCATGAAAACATGTTGTGAGTACTCATTAGAAGTGCCTCAGTGAGGCACTTCTAATGAGTACCCATAACAAGTTTTTGCTGAGAAATAAAAAAAATTATCCGTAAACAACTGAAAAAAAAAAAAGCCTTTTCTGGAGCTATGTATATCAAATATATTTATGAGGCACCTGATGTATTATTTTGAAGAGAAATTAGAAAAATGTATATATATTTGTATATCAAGTTCAAAATTAAAACTAGTCCTGCTGAACCCGGATATGTCCTGCCTTTGCAAACAGTGTAGATCCAGATCAATTGGCTTCTGAAGAAGCCAACATCTGGATCTGCACTGTTTGCCATTAAGTATGTGAATTTATATCAACAATCTGGATCAAGTAATCTGATTGGCTGAAAATTAGAAAAGGGTGTGGCATCTTAATTTATTCAGCAGGACAAGGGTTAAAACTAATCTAGAAACCTGAGATACACAGCATTTATTTCCTTTCTTGCTGTAAAATGATATCTTATTCAGTTACTTTTCATCAAAGAACAATTTTTTTCAGAAAAACATATTAACCCTAGTCCTGCTGAACCCGGATATGTCCTGCCTCTGCAAACAGATCAGCTGGCTGAAGAAGCCAACTGATCTGGATCTGCACTGTTTGCCACTAAGTTTGTGAAGTTATATCAACAATCAGGATCAAGTAATCTGATTGGCTGAAAATTAGAAATGGGTGTGGCATCTTAGTTTATTCTGCATGACAAGGGTTAATCTGCAGCAAATGTCATTATCTTTCTCCTACATGTGACACCAAGGGTCTTATCAGAGGTTTCTTTTCAATCTATCATCCAGATAATTACTGTTGGTAAACATGGCTTGACATGTAACCATGGTTACCAGGTAATGTCAGGTGAAACTGACAAGATAATGCAAGTCTTCAAGAAGTTTTATACAGTGTCCTGTTTGCACATACTCTGACAAACTTGCAAATATGCAATCTGGTCAAGCATGGTCAGTTTATACAGTCGAAACTCAATGGCTTGAACGTCTTTGGGATCATGGAAATTCGTTCGAGACATGGGTAGTTCAAGCCACTGAGGGCTAATCATGGCACTAGCTCAGGAAGCAAATAGTGATAATTTAGGGAAGTCTTTTTGATTTTCTACACAGTGATTGTATGTTGAGTGTACTCATTAGAATTGCCTCAATGAGGCAATTCTAATTTCATGATAAAATAAGAAAATTTTCTTAAATATTTGTTTTCTTGAGCTATCAGAAGAATTTCCTAGGGACTCAAAAATGAGTTCGAATTAGCCATGGTAAACGAGCAATCTGTGTTCCAACCATCGAGGTTCGACTGTACAACAATTATTTTTTGTACAGACAGGCTTCAGCAAACAGTGCTGAATCGGATCAGATGCAGTAGAATGTACTATGTGGTATCTGATCAGGGTCTACATTGTTTGCGACCCATCCAACAGTTATTAGACATATCACAATGGTGGTGAGTTCAATAACGCAGGTGTTTGCGTGCACTAAATCAATTGGTACCCTGCTTGATATATTTTATATGCAAATTGGTACGTATGAAGTGAGTGCTTGTGAGCATCTGCATTGTTGAGTAAATATGGATCTGGCGGACTGCTACCTCAAAATAATATGCAATGCTCCACATGATGGTGCAATTATTTACAAAGTTTCAGCTTAATATAATGTAATCCACAGGAGGAGTTAGCCAAAAACAAAATGTTTACAGAAATTTTTAAAGGGGCATAACTCTGTTAATATTTGGTAGACTGTGACCTTGAAACAATATAAGCTGCTCCACATCATGGTCTAACTATAAATCAAGTTTCAGATCGATCTGATGTAAACTGTAGGAGTTATCCAGAAACAAAAAGTATGGGAAGGCATTAACCCTTAAACTGCCAATCACAAATGTCGTCTGCTTTGTCATCTGCTTGTGATTTTAAAAATCATTTTTGCAAGCAGTGTGGACCCAGATCAGACTGCTCCTCAGTCTGATCAGGGTCCTACTGCCTGTATGGAAAAATAGGTTTGAAAAGTTTGCAAGAACATTCAGCAAATGACATAAACATTTTAAATGACATTTTAAGGGTTAACATGTCAAAATATTTAGGGTAAATATGGTAGTTCAAACATTGGCCTCATTAAAACCATCTCCACGCAATGCAAATACAGTCGACTCTCATTATCTCGAATTCCAAGGGACTCTCTGAAAAACTTCAAGATATCCATACCTTGAAATATCAGAGTTGCAGAATTGAGGAAAACAATAAATCGAACAACCACATTTAACAAATGAATATGTAATTTGACTCCTGAAGTTAGAGACATATTGAAAATATTGTGGAACAGAGGAGAAATTGCTCCTTTTGTTACCTGTTCTTAGATTTCCATGTTAAAACAGGGACCAGAATTTCACTTCCAGATAAGCGGTTATTAGAGATAGGCGAAGTTGAGATAACGAGAGTCGACTGTACATGTAATTCAGACAGAAGGATGCCTGAGCAAATAACTCAGACCTCATCCTAAGCAGCAAACAGTTTAATCAGTGTCTGCACTGTTTGCCAATCAGCCAGCACTTTTTAGAGTCATTGCCAAGTAGTCAAAAGGGTAAATTTTAGTCTTTAACCCTTGTCCTGCTGAATAAATTAAGATGCCATCCACTTCTAATTTTCAGCCAATCAGATTACTTGATCTGGATTGTTGCTAAAAATTCAAATACTTTATGGCAAACAGTGCAGATCTAGATCAATTGGCTTCTCAGAAGCCAACTGATCTGGATCTACACTGTTTTCAAAGGCAAGGTATATCCGGGTTCAGCAAGACAAGGGTTAATGCACTAAGCAAAACTGTAGCAGAAGACAGTTTATTTTTTTTCTAGTATTTTTTCAGGGAAAATAAAGCAAATGATTCATATGAAATGCCAAGATTTATTTTCTGTGTAAAATAATAATAAAAAAAAATAAATAAATTGTCATCTGCTACAATTTTGCTCGAGATCTGTCCTTTAAGCGTTTCTGCCAAACTCAGACTGTCATCTTCTACAATTTTGCTTAGCGCTTTAATGGTTAAACTTTTTTTTTTTTTCCCAATATTCAATAAGGTCAAAAATGTCCATTTCTGAAAAGCTGGTCCGTTGACCATTTGACCAAAGGCAAGAGTCTGCTGACCATTTGACCAGTTGTCAACAATGACACTTTTCTCTTGAGCATTGACGGTAGATCAACTATTAAATTACCAATTATCTCTCTAATTTCCTGTCTAATTACTGTTATTGACTCCATTCTGCTTGTCATTTACACTCCAACTACAGTCCTAAACATGGGCTTCCCCAATCAATAGTCACTGAAACAATGCTGACTCTTTGTAGCCTCAGGACAAATGAAGCAAACGACAGAATTTGATAAGCCTCGGCCTTGAAAAGGACATCGTCATCAACATTCACCCTTAAACTGAAGTAGATACCAATCTTGAATACATCTTTTTTTATTTTTTAGAGAAAATAGGGCTTGACATTCCATGTGAATCATCTGCCTAGCAGTGTGAATTGTCTGCCTAGCAGACGATTCGACTCAATTGCAATTTCAAGCCTCATTTTCTCTGAAAATAAAAATAATTATTTGAGAAATATCATAGGTTACAATTCTGCATGCAGCTTTTTATTTCAGCCTTATCTTCATCTGATCCAATCTCGTATGTCCATCGGTACATCCAAATATTTATGTCTGGGCCACATTTTCTAAACTCACAGAAACTTGGTGGGATAATACAACTAAGGCCATATCTTATAAACTGGGATTATGCAATGAAGAACAATAATGAACCGTATATAAAAAAATAAGCATATGATGCAGCATTTCTACAGTTATGAGCCTTGGTACAAGCTCCATCACAGAAATCAGTTCCCAGTGTCTGTCATCAACTTGAAACATTTTGTCCCAAGGATATGCCATCAGCAATTTGAGCTTAATCAGCCTTCCGCTTTCAGAGAAGAACTTGTTTGAAGCCTCCTATCATATAGGGTCATGGTGGCCATCTTGGATGCTGTGATTCCCTAACATTTTTTTGCAAATCTAAAAAAGTGTTATCTCAAGAATGCTCTTTATGCCTCTAGAGCTAAACTGACACTGCAGTTCAAGAGGAATGCCATGTATTATTTTAACCAAGCTGGTTCCAAATACTTTTTACGTGCTTAAAAGATCTTGTCCAAAAGTTGTTTGAAGCTGTTTACCTTATTTTCTAGGAAAAATAAGAAAACTATTTCAAAATGTCATCTATTGAATTTTTTACCCAGCGTTCTAAGCACTGAGTCAGTGATCAATCTGAACATGTCTGCTTGCAACCAAACCCACCTTAGGACAAGGCATCTCACCATAATATACCCTTCTACACTATGCTGCCAATGACTTTCATGGAGATTGTCCATAAAATCATATCTACAGTCATTCTCTGCTTCTGCTGATTCAAAAAGGTCATTTGTCAGTTACTAGCAAGAGTATGTGTACAAGTACTGGTTAATCCTTGTCCTGCTGAATAAATTAAGATGACATGCCCACTTCTAATTTTCAACCAATCAGATTACTTGATCAAGGTTGTTGATACAAATTCAAATACTGAAAGGCAAACAGTGCAGATCCAGATCAGTTGGCTTCTTCAGAAGCCAACTGATCTGGATCTACACTGTTTGCACAGGACATATCCGGGTTCAGCAGGACAAGGGTTAACTGCTTCTTTGCCCCAAAAAAGTGTGGGTAGGTTAACCTCATCATGACCTTGACAGTGTTGACTGGGCCATAGAAACTCCAACTCCTGCCAAAAAAGCTGAAAGGATGACAAGTTTGTTTTCAAAAATCTATATTACTGCTTTTCACTCTGGGTAAAAATATCAGCAGATGACATTTTAGAATATTTATCTTACTTTTCTCAGAAAACAGGCTTTGACATTTCATGCAAATTGTCTCCAGTGGAGACAATTTGCATGAAATATTAAAACCTGTTTTCTGGAAAAAAAAAAAATATCATCAATTTGTCATCTGCTGAATTAGCCCAGAGAGTGGTAAAGGTTAATGTACCCACAAACAATGAAGACAAAAGCTGATGGACAAGGTGTCTGATTATCACTGTAAGGGAATGATCTGAAACAATGATTGACACATCTTCCAATATTCCATTCCAAGGAACATCTAACAGATTGTACTGATATGCTAGCTGACAATCCTACATGGAACAGAGTTCAGAACTCAGCACATAAACTCATGACTGTTTGATCATATCTTCTGAACAAACTAAAACATTATTCCTTTTAAATTTCATTTAAGGTCAACTGACACAACAGTAACAAACAACTAACTCATAATGCACTGCACGGGTGACAAGATTCACATGAAATGTCAAGTTTGATTTTCAATGAAAAATAAAAAAGAAATTAAATGTTGTCTGCTACAAATGTTGCTTGGCTTTTGAAGGGTAACTTTAAAGCATCTAAAGTTCAAAGTTAATCCTACACCATAAAGTCCCTCAGGAACATCTACAGTTCCAAAGCAAAACTTCAAAGCTAATAATTTTATAATTATACAGAATAAATGAGCCATTGTGTGAGAAAAGGGCTCTCTGGACTTTCCCTAGAATCAATCTTTCAGCCCCATCCCTTAACCCTTGTCCTGCTGAACCCAGATATACCCTGCCTTTGCAAACAGTGTAGATCCAGATCAGTTGGCTTCTGAAGAAGCCAACTGATCTGGAACTGCATTGTTTGTCATTCAGTATGTGAATTTATATCAACAATCTGGATTAAGTAATCTGATTGGCGGGTGTGGCATCTTAATCTTTTCAGCATGACAATCTTTGCATGCTAGGTAATTTTGTATGCTTTTTAGTCATCTTTGAATTTTTTTTGAAAATTAACTTTTTCAAAAAAAATCTTTCAGGAATACCATTAGAGTGTCAAACAGTTTGGATTCAGATCAGGCTCGACGTATTGATGGGCCTGATCTGGATCAAAACTGTTTGCAAAGGTTATCTGCAGATGACAAAAGTTGCCACTAGTGGGGAAAGAGTTAGCAAGACCACATACCTAGTTATTTGGCTGAAGTTTCCCATTGGCCTACAACTTACAAGAGCCAACAGTATAGGTTCTCTAGAGACTGCACAGATGTGAAGGCTCACCTAAACCTTTGTTATTCACATATCCTATAACAGCTCTTTTCCCATGATGTCACTCAAATGAGCATCACTGAAACGCGCGAGTCAAACCATCCAAAAAATGAGGGTAATATATTTACCCTTAGTAGTCCGAAAGACAGGCCTGAGCAAATAGTGTAGCCATAGAATATAGCATCTGAACAGAGAACACTACCTGCAAGTCATCCAACAGTTTTTTAGAAACATCAACAGACAGTAAACCCTTGTCCTGCTGAATAATTAAGATGCCATGCCCACTTCTAATTTTCAACCAATCAGATTACTTGATCCAGATTTTTGCTATAAATTCACATACAATAGCAAACTGCAGATCCAGATCAGTTGGCTTCTTCAGAAGCCAACTGATCTGGATCTACACTGTTTGCCAAGGCAGGGTATATCCGGGTTCAGCAGGACAAGGGTTAAAGCAATTATGGCAAACAGTTAAGGTGTCCAACTATTTAGGGAAAATATGGTATGCAAACAGAATTAAGCCCAAATCAACTTGCAGGGCACTCTGCGGATCCAAAATGTCTTCAGGCAGAGAACGAAGACTCAGATTGGCCTGTGCAGATAAGCAATGAGAATGGTTTAGGCTAGATTTTTTTATTTTTTGGTACTCAGGTGCACCGACCCAATTTTTTCGAAAACCGAAATAAAAATGAAAGTACCTTCTCCCGATTTTATTTTTTTTTTTATTTCTGCCGATAGTCCATTTCCGTCCCCGTATGAAATAAAACACCAGACGTTTGCTGGGAGTATTTTTTGTACCTTAACATCGCCTTGTCGATTTATTCGTGCATCGGATATCATCCCAATGCTTCGCAGTGAATTTGTTCGATAGGTATCATTTCAACCAACAAGCGTTTCTGCCAGATATTCAAGCATGGCGGTAAGCACTGCTTATTTCAAGATCGCTGTGCATTCTTTGGAAAAGAGTAGAGGTAAAATAATACACCTAAATAAATTACGGTGCATTGCCGTTCAGTGGTCACAATTCAGTTCAGGATTCTTTTTCTCCAAATTTCAATTCGGTTCACTCAAATGTAAATAAACAGTTGTCAATAAGCTGCCAATTAGATCGGTAATTACTGCATGCAAAAGCAATATTTTGCTTAATTCAGATCAATTTAAGATAGTTGTACTGCTGCATGAATACTTTAGGCAAGTTTCTAATGAGTGTTATCAACAAAAACAATGTACTTATTGCTAAAAATCTAATTGTCATTAGTTTTTGCGACTTCTGATCTTTCCAAAAAAAGCGTTTAGTTATTCATTCAATAAAACATTGTTATGAATATTAAAAGCACTCAAAACACTAAGGAAAATGTTTCAAACACTCTTTCATAGAATTTGCAATCTTTCATGCCATTTTGCAGTTGCAATTTTCTAGAAAATCAATAAGTCTGGATCCACTGAATGAAAGGAAAAGTATTCTGGACGGAATCTCTATACGTATCCTGAAGCAAGTATCGTGATACCTATCGTATCGTGAGGTGAGTGTATCACTGCAGCCCTAAAAAGAAGTACGAAAATAATGAAAGCACAGACTTTTATTATTTTTCTCCAAGGTTATCAGTTACTGATCTTTACAATGTGCACTGTTGCTGGTACCTCTCATACAAGAAATACCTTCAGGAAGGAAACAGCTACAACTAGTATACATGCTGTTGTTTCTTTTTTTAAGTAAATTAACATCATACTGTAATATCCTAACTTTGTGGACAGGCAGCAGCATGTCTTGGAAACCATTGTAAACCAAGATCAGACTGCTACTGAAAGAGCTTTCTGATCACAGTCTCCATTGCTGTTCTGTCTGCATCATTTGAACACTTTTATAAATGCTATATGCATACTGTTTAAAGTTCGAGGTGATTACCACGATTACAGCAATTTTTCTGTGTCTAAGTTTTTGGGATCTTTAAAATATAAAGATGAAGACCATTCCAGCCATCACTTATGCCATCAAATCTTGGTGTCAAGTACATCAAGTATCAGTGGGCCTCCATGGCTTAGTGACAAAGAACACGGATTCTTAATCATTAGGTCTCTCACTGCTGTGGGTTTGAGCCTCACTGGGGACACGTGGGAAAGACAAGGTCTGATTACGGATGGTCACATACCAAGTTCATGGATATCAAGGTCACAGAAATTTATGAGTGTTTTGCTAGTCAAATATTCATCTGCTAGTCAGGAGTTTACGCAATTTTTTAGCGATCTAGTCTGACACTGCAAAATTGTTATCATTTTTGTTTTTGAAAAGTCAGGGCAGTATAGTATAGGCTTGTGTTACATATAACTATGTTTCCACAACTCAAAGATGCATAACTACCGGTAGTCTATCTCAAAGGATTTCTTATGGCATTTGAAAAATAAAAAAGTTGGGAGTTTTCATACTTTTATTATTTTTTTTTTTAATTCGACAAGGATTTTGGGCATTTTATTTTTATTTCCTTCTCCTACCCTGTGTCCAGCCAGAATTTTCCTGAGAACCAGAAAATAAAAAAATTCTGGCCTTACATGTATCATCTTTATTGGGAGCTTTAGTGAAGATACCCATGGTATGGTATGAAAATCTTCATATGTTGGGAATGTTGGAAAGTTTCCTTAAAACTGGGCCAATAATGTGCATGTGTCTGCATTTGTACAAACTCGCTTTCACGGACCTTCCAATGCATATTGAGAGCCGTTGATCTAAATGCCACCCAGGTTCCAAACATTGCTGGATAAGCGGTAAACATTGTAGACCCTGATCAGATACTGCCCAATGCAGCATCTGATCTGGGTCTACACTGTTTGCTCAGGTCTGTTTGTTTGAATACTTAGAGAATATAATAGTATATATTAAGTACCGGGTATGTTCCTTTTTTGCTTGAGAGAGATCCAATAATTTGAAGGCACCATGAGCTTGATTAAATTTCACAGAAGACAGCAGCAGTTCCAACATAATAAAGAAATAATTTTATTTTTGTTGTTCTGTGTTTTTGACCTGTGACATTATCAAATGACAACAAAATGATGGAAATCGCAAAATTACATTTTTGCATAAAAAATATGGAATTATTAACTTTTGAAAGAAATTGTTTTTAAGTCAACTGAGATACTACCAGATATGTTTTACTTGCATCCTGGTTGTTCATGGTTTGAAACTTGTTTTTTTTTTGTTGTTGTTGTTTTTTGTTTTGTTTTGTTTTGCTTTTTTTCTCAGAAGAACTAAAACTGATAACCATATTTATCCTAAATATTGTGAACCCTAAACTCCTTACCATACACATTCTAAAATTTTTACTACCTTTTGATGTGTCTAAAAACAGCACAATGGTTGGCAAAACAGTGGGGACCCTGATCAGATGCTGCATTCTGCAGAGTCTGGCCTGGGTCTACACAGTTTGTTCAGGCCTGTCTGTCTCGATTTTCATGGTAACTATGGTAAAGAGCATACAGAGATAACAGATTTAAGGAGACTGAAAACACATGGCTGATTTTCTGCCATTTTAACAAGGGAGATAACTTTTGTGACTTCTTGTTTTGCTTTCCTGAACACAGAGTCCCCTCAGAAAAAAGGGTCCTACTCTAATAGAGTAGACCCCTTTTCAGATGGGAGACAAAATAATTTTGACAGAGCTGCATCCCCTCCCTGAAAATATATTAGTACGCCTTAACCCTTAAAGCGCCAAGCAAATTTGTAGCAGTCAACATTTAAAAAAAATATATTCTTCTTAGAAAATAAGCCTTGAAATTTCATGTTAATCATCTGCTTAGCAGATGATTCACATGAAATGTCAAGACTTATTTTCTATGAAATAAAAATAAAAAAAAATATATTTAAAAGTGTCGTCTGCTGCCGTTGTGATTGGTACTTTAAGGGTTAAGCACTGAGGCTTCTTTTCAAAATTTTAGAGAAAGCTAGACTTTTACTCTTCTAACTGAACACTGGATCTAGGTTTAACCTTTAATGCTTAGCAAGCCGGGTAAAAATCTCAGCAGATGATGATTTGAAATGGTTTTCTTCTTACTTTCAAGAAAATAGAAACTGTCATTTCATGCAAATTGTCAGCTTTTCCAGAAAATAGACTGTTTTCTGGGGAACAATAAGAAAAAATATCATCAGTCTGTCATCTGCTGAATTAACACAGAATTGGTAACATTAAAGCATATAAAATTGAATCGAATGACATTTTTTTTATTATAGTTATTATTACCTATTTATTTATTTTTTATTATTTTATTTTATTTTATTTATTTATTTTATTTATTTATTTATTTATTTTTTTTTTTGAGAAAATAAGGCTTAAAATTGACATTTTATGACAACAGGAAGCTCACAACTCAGTTCTGAAAACTTCCAGAAAAAGCTATTTACTTTTCAAATGAAATTGTTTTTCAACAAGATCACTCTCATAGGCTTCGTGTCAGCCATTCAATTCCAATCTTCCTGGTTTTACAAAACAACTGAAAACAGCATCCAATTATATGAACATAAAACATGATAGTTTTTCAAAAGCATAAAACCTGCCAATAAAGTATTACCTGTCATAATTTTTGAGCTTATCCATGTAAAAACCAACTTTTCACCATATTGGATCATAGGACTTGTTAACCCTTGTCCTGCTGAACCCGGATATACCCTGCCTTTGCAAACAGTGTAGATCCAGATCAGTTGGCTTCTGAAGAAGCCAACTGATCTGGATCTGCACTGTTTGCCATTAAGTACGTGAATTTATAGAAAAATCCAGATCAAGTAATCTGATTGGCTGAAAATTAGAAGTGGGCATGGCATCTTAATTTATTCAGCAGGACAAGGGTTAAGAAGGAGTATTTGATGATGATTCTGAGATAATTTTCTTTTTTCTCCATAAAAAACTGCTGGTATGTTGTTTGTTGTAGGTACATGTACTCTTTAGAAGTGCCTCACCAAAATGCTTCTAAAAAGTACTCACAACATACGTTTTTACAGAGAAAAAAGATATAACTCTAGTCCTGCTGAACATGGATATGTCCTGCCTTTGCAAACAGTGTAGATCCAGATCAGTTGGCTTCTACAGAATCTGGATCTGCACCATTTGCCATTAAGTACTTGTATGTGAATTTATATCAACAATCTGGATCAAGTAATCTGATTGGCTGAAAATTAGAAATGGGCTAGGCAGCTTAATTTCTTCAGCATGGCAAAGGTTAATGAAATGATCTTGTGGGTACTCATTAGAAACACCTCCTAATGAGAACAACATGTAATTTCATGAAGATATTATCTATTACAAGTACTGTAATAACCCTAAGTATTGGGACAAATAGGCCTTTGCAAACAATGTAGACCCAGATCAGACACCACAGTACCCAGCATCTAATCAGGGTCTACACTGTTTGCCATACATACAGCAACATTTTAGACACAACAAGTGGTAGTAGAATGGACTATTATAAATTTTAGGACAAGTATGGTAAGTAGTCCCAATACTTGCTGGTAAGGTGAATATGGTACTACATTTTGATTGAAAAAAACCCTTATTTTCTAGAGAGTGCATAATCCAGACTTTGGTGTCTCATCAGAGTCTACACTGTTTGCCACTCATCCAGCAATTTTTCGACACAACATCATATAATAAATTGTATACCACAACCTCTTTATAACACTATTGTTGGGGTCCATAACAAAAACCGTGCTAGTTAAACAATCGTGTTATATCCAAACAACTGATTCAAGAAGGGCAGTTGTCAGTTTCTGGCGAAAGAATGTGCACAATACTGGTTAACCGCTTAGAGGACTAAGTCTGCCCAGTAAACGTGTGGTGAGGTAAACTGACCGTGCTCGACATGACCCCATTGGGTTGACTGGGCCGTAAAACCTCAACACAAACAAATATATCCAAACAAAAATGTGTAGATTATATTGAAAAATGACCATTTATGGTCATTTTTTCAATAAAATCTATACATTTTTCGGATCCATCTTTGAACCGTGTTATATCCAAAACCGTGTTATAACTAACCATGTTATAAAGAGGGTGTAGTGTACTTGTTCAAATTTTAGAACAAGTATGGTATGGAGTTGAGGTGTCCAAATACTAAGCAAGGCCCTTATAATGAGTACCACAACATACGAGTATGTTTTCATTGAGAAATAAGAAAAATATCAACAATTTTTGATTGAAAAAAAAAGTGCCTTATCTGGAACTATGGAGATAACATTGATGACACTGATCAAACTGCTCCTACCAGGTACAGGTATTGGTAACTGTACTATGGCTATCCTCTTATGGTTTATTCTGACAAAATTGTGTCTGCTGTGTGCTATTTTAACCCTTAACCCTGGTCCAGCTGAACCAGAATATACCCTACCTTTTCAGAAGCCGACTGATCTGGATTTGCACTGTTTGTCATTCAGTATGTAAATTTGTATCAACAAACTGGATCAAGAAATTTGACTGACTGAAAATTAGAAGTGGGCGTGGCATCTTAATTTATTCAGCATGACAAGGGTTAAAATGCTTAGCAAAATTGTAGCAGACAATAGGCTATACTTTTTTTTTTCCACTTTTCTGAGAAAATAAGGCAACATTTCATCACAATCATCTAGGCAGATGATTCACACAAAATGTAAAACCTTATTTTCTCTGAAAAATAAAAAATCAAAGAGTTGTCTGCAGTTGAAAATTAGGTCAAGGTCACCAAAACCTAATCAGCTCACCATATAGTCCCATGGAAATTAGGTCAAGATCACCAAAACCTAATCAGATCATCTCGTCCCACTGATATATCTATGCAAATTTGGTAAGAATCCGCTTAGTGCTTCATAAGATATCACGCAGACAAGAATGTGTCATGCAAATGCCGATGCTGACGCCAACGCCAATCCCTACACCTACGTCAACAGAATCTGCACCAAAAACAGTATGTCCTCCTCTCCTTTGATGGTCGGGTGAGGGGGTGGGGGTGACATATTGAGGACATTCAAGTAACAGCCCCGACAAGAAAAAGATGACCCAAATCCCCAAATCCCCAACCACGGGACAACCCACAACCCACATTTGAATAATTATAATCAGTTTCCCATCTGACAGCCTACCAGAGTCAGGGCTTCTGCTGTTGTTGTTTAATGTTATATTGAACCAAGCAAAACTGTAGTAGATGTCATCTTGTTTTTCAGACAACATGAGGCTTAACATTGGCGCTTTAAGGGTTAAAGGTTAAAAAGAGAGTACTTTGTGAGAAAGAATATAGATGTATAGGCTGAACTAGTCTTGCCAGAATAATATAAAAATACTGGTCTAAACCTAAGTCATTAGTTGAATAAATTAAAATGCCATGACCACTTCAAACTGTCAGCCAATCAGATAACTTGATCCTGGTTGTTGATAGAAGCCTACTGATCTGGCTCTGCACTATTTGCAAAGACAGGGCATACGAGGGATGTTCGAAATGAATTGCTTATTGTCCTCTAGCTCGATATCCACGTGGGGCACGATAAAAACCAATACATACCTGTATAGGGCTATTCAATATCTACACAATGGTGTATAAATGTACATGTTAGACTAAGTATAAGACATAAAATTTGCCATTTGAATACACGCAGTCATTGACCACTGCAGTAAAAATGGTTGATAGAAGCGTCGACAAAAAAGATGAAATACGGGCTTACATCAAAGCTCGCTCAAAACTTGGTTGTTCTTTGAAGAAGCTGATTACTGAAATTTCTACTGCTTTTGGACCTTCTTGTGTGTCTTATGACACAGTTCGGCGGTGGAAAAAGAAATTTGAGTCTGGTGTAGAGTCCATCAAAAATGCACCGAAATCAGGTAGGCCAAAATCTGCATCTCGTAAAGAAATCGTTTCCAAAATAAAGGAAATCATTGAAGGAGATGCCAGATTTACAGTTCGTGATATTGCACGAAAGGTAGGCATATCACTATCAACGGTTCACCTTATTTTTAAGAAGCATTTGAAAGTCAGAAAGATTTCTGCTAGATGGGTGCCACATCTGTTGACTGACGAGCAAAAGAGGCAACCGGTTAAAGTGGCCAAAAAGCTGCTTCAAATGTTTCCAAAATATGACAAAAAGCAGTTTGCCAATGTCGTCACAGGTGATGAAACCTGGGTCCATTATTTTGAGCCCCTCAGAAAGGTTAGCAATAAGATCTGGGCCACTAAACACAGCAAATGCCCAATAATTGCCAAACGTTCTTTGAGTACAAAGAAGGTTTTGTATGCAATCTTCTTCTCTGGTGAAGGAGTCGCAATAAAAGTGCCAGTGAAAAAGGGCAAAAGCATCACCGGAAAGTACTACAAAGACGTAGTACTGAAGAAACTGAAAAAGTATTATCAGAAACGACGCCCTGCCACTGGTTTTAAACATGTCCGTCTTCTACATGACAATGCCCCAGCTCATA
Source organism: Anodontia alba (assembly GCA_964016985.1). Classification (NCBI taxonomy): domain Eukaryota; kingdom Metazoa; phylum Mollusca; class Bivalvia; order Lucinida; family Lucinidae; genus Anodontia; species Anodontia alba. The sequence goes on along the minus strand of OZ024824.1, from coordinate 94,045,924 downwards.
CCTCCGCAATAGTTACGGCGTTTTTGAAGAAAGAAAAAGTAACTGTTTTGCCTCACCCCCCGTATTCCCCAGACCTTGCCCCATGTGATTTCTTTTTGTTTCCGAAATTGAAAGCATTCCTTGCTGGGCGGAAATACCAGTCCCGACAGGCACTTGGATCTGCCATTCATCAGTACCTTATTACTGTGCCCAAATCAGCGTACCATGACGCCTTCAAGAAGTGGATACATCGGCTGAAACTTTGCATTTCTAGCCACGGGGAATACTTTGAGAAATGAGTACTTTTGGGCTAACTTGAAATTTGAAGTCTCCAGATAGAAATAAGCAATTCATTTCGAACATCCCTCGTATATGGGTTCAGCAGGACCAGAAACTGTAATTACCCAAACTTTTAAGCTTGCACAACATGTCCAACTACTTAAACAAGTTCATTTATTGCCTTATGATGAATCTTAACCCTTGTCCTGCTGAATAAATTAAGATGCCACGCCTACTTCTAATTTTCAGCCAATTAGATTACTTGATCCTGATTATTGCTCTAAATCCTCATACTTAATGGCAAACAGTGCAGATCCAGATCAGTTGGATTCTTCAGAAGCCAACTGATCTGGATCTACACTGTTTGCAAAGGCAGGGTTTATCCGGGTTCAGCAGGACAAGGGTTAAATATTCTGGCTGAATGACAACCAGTGTAGACCCAGATCAAATTGCTTGTTGCCAGTTTGGCTGCAATCTACACTATTACTAGTTAGCCATGTAGCAACATCCCAATATTTAGGGCTGATATGGCAGTATTTTATATACAGTCAAACCAAAGATGTCCAAAATAAATGTGCTTGCTTTATACAGTTAAATTTACAGTTAAATGACTTTTAAGGGACCCAGAAATATGGTCCTTTATAGTGGTGATTGTTTGATACAGTTGCCTTTTAAGACAAAGCTGACTGACTGTATGTATTTTGTCTCTTTAAGCTCATAAACTAGATGGCACCAATCCACTAATAACCCAGATCTCAAATTAACTTTTAAATGTTATTGAGCGGAAACATATGTATCAGTATATTTTAAAACAGCTCACAGGCATTTCTCCAACTGTTATCCTAATCACTAAGAGTCCCCATCCCGAAACAACAAAAAATAAATAAAATAAAAAAAATCAGAAAAAGAAAGCATATATAAGACTGCCAATAACAATACTGTTATTTCAAATGATATAATCTCCTACTGCCCCCACCTCCATCTGCCATCCCCAACAACCTGCCCAACGAAAACAATTAATAAGCTTACGTATCACCAATATCCCATATCACACAGATGTCTTGTCACAGGTATGATACACATTTTGTACCATAAACAAAATGTGATTAATATGGTAAAATTTATTCAAACTTATTATATATATTTTTTCTTCCACTGATCTGAATAAAATGCCACTCTGATACCACTGCAGAAATAACTTTTAATAAGGCAAACAGTGCATACTGTCACTGACAACAAACTCCATTGTAATAATGACTTATTGTCAATTCTCAATTGCTTTATTCAATTCCAACTATGCAGAGAATATTCACAGAACAACTTTCTGATCAGCAATTTCACAGAAAACACACTCAATACGTAAGTACAATCTCAGTATTGAACTCTCTATCACTTTTCATTCACTGCCGCTCCAGCTATCGCTTAGCATGCTGGGTAAAAATTTCAGCAGACGACATTTTGAAATACTTTTTCTTATTTTTTTCAGAAAATAGGATTTTACGAGGAGACAATTAGCATGAAATGTTAAAGCCTAAATAAGAAGAATATCATTAATTTGCCATCTGCTGAATTCACCAAAAGGGTAATAAAGAATTTATCTTATTTTTCTCAGAAAATAGGTTTTGATATTGTCTCCCCAGGAGATAGTTTGCATGAAATGTCAATTCAATGTCAGTTGCATGAAATATTCTGGGAAAAATAAGAAAAATGCTGCCGATTTGTCGTCTGCTGAATTTGCCCATAGAGTAATTAAGGTTTAGTTGTTTTTTTATAAAAAAAAAAATTATATTTCTGCACAAAAACATGTTTTGGGATCTCTGCGAGACAATTGAAAAGAAATCCCAAAATATGTTTTGTGTAGAAATAAGAAAATTTTCAAGAGAGTATTTGCTTAAAAATTTGCCCATCTCTAGCCCTGGTTACTGCTCCTGCTCAAAAGACATGCAGCTGCAGTTTGGCAGCAGATTCAATATATCTACCAAACAAGCCTTTTTTATTGTTTTTCCCAAGAAATCAATACTGTGCTATTACCATTCACTGATCCAAATGAATGAAATCATAAATATTTTGTTTTCCTAAAAAACTTAATTGAAAAGAAGCAGGTGTCTGATTTATAACTGCAGAAATGCAATTTTGCAGGATTGCAGTGTGCTGGGTAAAAACCACCCATGCCAAGTAATAAATCAAAGAAGTTGTAAAACAGATTGTACATACTGGTCAGGAATTTCACTTTACCATAAAAACTATTAGAAAATGTGAACAGTAAAGTTTTCAGCCAGGCTGTTCAAATGTGCATGCTCGGCTTGGTTTTTCAGCTCACATACTCGTCAATATATGATAGGTTGATTTTTTTTCTCCCTACATGCGAATAGCTCTATGTAATCAGAGATTTCAGATGATAATTTTTGCTATTTTTGTACCAAAACAATGCAAACATATGGTGTGGGTACTCACTGGAATTGCCTAATCAAGGCAATTCCAATGAGTACACACAACATATGTTTTGATGCAAAAATAACAAAATTATCTAAAATTATTACCTTAATTATCCCCTTATCTGGAGCTAAGATGCCTCAATGATATTTTTTTCCTGTGTTAGCTAGTTACAGCCAATGAATTAAAAATTAATCTTTAACATTATCTTCATCAAAGAAATGGAATAATCAATTACACAGGTAGAATTTCTGATATCTCTTGATCTGTATACCAATGGATATTCTTGAAATACCTTGAATTAGCTATAATCTTAAGTTTTTTCTTCTAACAAGCTGATTGATCATATATATATATATGCAAAGGGTCATAAATATGAACATGATATTCTTTCATATCACTTGAAAAAATATCTTTAGTCTACAAGTATCAATATTTTACATGTAATCTTAACCCTTGTCATGCTGAATAAATTAATCCTTGTCCTGCTGAATAAATTGAGAAGCCGCACCCATTTCTAATTTTCAGCCAATCAGATTGCTTGATCAAAATTGTTGATATATTCACATACTTAATGGCAAACAGTGCAGATCCAGATCAGTTGGCTTCTTCAGAAGCCAACTGATCTGGATCTACACTGTTTGCAAAGGTAGGGTATATCCAGGCTCAGCAGGACAAGGGTTAATGGCAAACAGTGCAGATTCTTCGGAAGCCAACTGATCTGGATCCACACTGTTTGCAAAGTCAGGGTATATCCAGGTTTTAAAAAGGATTAAAATGACACGGAAACCAATTTTTAACATTCATCAAGGGCTGTAACTCATGTCCAAATCATTGATAAAGCACTGCTGTTTATATTGACCTGTGCACAGTTGCTGTTAACCCTTAAAGTGCTATTCGTGACTATTGACGTTTTGGAGGGGTATGCCAACTCTAAAGTCTGTCATAATTAGTATAACCAAATGCCATACAGGATGGGATCTACTTTCACACAAACACGCCGCTCTTCATTAAAAAGTCAGGTGCTGGGTTTTACCCACACTGATAAAGACTGAGTATAATGAATTTCAAGCTCTCAGCTATTTCCGCTCTCTGTCAGTTTTATCATGATTTTCTGAAAACAAAAAAAAAAACAAAAAAAAACACCCATAACACCTGAATGATTTCCAGTAAGGAAGAAGTAGGAACAATAGTAGAACCTATGTACATGCATATCACCAGTTTCTTTCTGAATAGCACACAGTAAGTGCTGGCCTCTTGTAACCTTTTTTTTTTTTTTGTAAGTGTCTTAAACCATGCCCAGTTGCCATGTGACTGATGTGACTGGAAGTCGGATTGGCAATATATGTGTGAAAATGCCATCGAAATTCCGGCAAAATCAAGGGAGTAATGGTTTCTCAAGTTGGGGTACCCCCTCCAACAAGCCTGATTTTTCACTTATGCCACAAACGAAGGGTTAAGTCACTGGCTTAGTTTCAAATTTTTCATATTTGTCTGATATCAAAACCATTGCACACAAGCTAGTAGAAATCTGAACCTGTTTTGTATTCACCATATTAACCTTTACCACTCTCCTGGCTAATTCAGCAGAGGACAAATTGCTGACATTTTTTCTTATTTTCCAAGAAAACAGGTTTCGACATTTCATGCAAATTGTCTCCAAAGGAGACAATTTGCATGAAATGTCAAAACCTGTTTTCTGGGAAAAATAAGAAAAATATTTCAAAATGTCGTCTGCTGAAAATTTTACCCAGAGTGCTAAGCGTTAAGTCACATGAATTTCATTTTAACAAGATGTGCTAAAGTACAGAGTTAAGCTTGAAAATGCAACATGATACGGTGTGCCACTCCAGCTATGTCACACAAAAACATTTGCAGCAATGCACAATAAAGCACTTATTGTTTATATAAACAAGATGAAAGAAACCAAAATGGAGACTAATTCTGGACATTTATCAAGGGACACAACTCAATAATTACTGAAATTAGCCCATTAACAATTCAATATAAACTCTGCCGGCCTCGGTGGCTCAGTTGGATGCGCCGTCCGACTGGAGACCAGGAGGTCGCGGGTTCAACCCCCGCCGAGGTCGGCAACATTCTTTCGTGGAGATTGATCATGAAATATTTTCTACGGTCATTCTCTCCCTTCCGCTGATTCAAGAAGGGCAGTTGTCAGTTTCTGGCGAAAGAATGTGCACAATACTGGTTAACCGCTTAGAGGACTAAGCCTGCCCAGTAAACGTGTGGTTAGGTAAACTGACCGCGCTCGACATGACCCCATTGGGTTGACTGGGCCGTAAAACCTCAACACAAACAAACAAACAAACAATATAAACTCTTCACAACACCAATTCACACATAGCTTCAATGAAATCTGAACACTGCTTCGTGCTTAGCATGCAGGGTAAAATTTTCAGATGACATTTTGAAATATTTTCTACTTGAAATGGATAGAAGAAACTAACATCAATGCAAGAAAATTTTTTTTCAAGTTTATCAGGGTCCATAACTCATAACAAAATCTTTGCATACAAGCTGGTATTTGCATTTTTTTTTTTTAAACTGAACCTGTGTTTTATTCACCTTTATCCTGCCAGTTGCATGTATACATGCTTTCAGGGGTTAGCCTATTTGAGAGCATCTCAGCACTTCCAGAAACAAGGCCTGTCCTTTAGTTCTAGGTTGTCTGACAGGGGAGGGAATGTTCTTTATCACAAACCTTCATTTGTCTGTATTCAAAGTCAATCAGGCATATGATTCTTCAAAATCAGAGTCAAATTTCATCAATTTCATTTTTTTTTTTTTTTTTTTTTTCATTTTTTTCAATCTCATGAGTGACCCCTACCCGATTAAAAACCAACCATACAACTTCTTCTTAAACAATTTCCAGTGATAAATGTACACAAATTGTAGACATATCATCCCAAGTTGTCAAATCTTTCCTGCAGTGAGCACATATGGTGCTAGTCTCTTGGCGTTGTCTTTTTTTTTTCTTTTTTTTTTTTTTATAAATATGCGAAGCAAACACTGATTTGTAACATGACTCACTGTCACATGATAGTAACGTGATAGTCATATGATCATGACTACAGTGCTAATAGTTAGCCAGTCCATGGATACATGATGTGCAAGTGTAAAGATAACCGATGGAAAATGAGGGAAATAACATGCTCAGGTAAGAGTACCCCTTCCGAAGACCCAGATCAGAAAATTTTGTAGCAGGATAAGGGATAAGCCAACACATGAATTTCATCTGGACAGGAAGCAAGACACAAAAATTATGGCATAGAAAACAATTTTTGACATTTATCAGAGGACACAGCTCATCAAATATATTACCGAAAGAAACTGATAACAATCCACTATAAAATCAGCCAAATCTCAATACTAACCCGACACATAAAGTATCAATGAAACTGCTGAACACAATTTAACGGGAAAAGCACCATTGAGGAAGACTGTATCCAAGATGAAAGATCTTGACAAACCATGCATTTTAGTATAAATTTGATCAAAATCACATAAAATCTTTAACCCTTAAAGCGCCAATCAAATGCAGGGCATATCCGGGTTCAGCAGGACAAGGGTTAATGATGTCCTAAACATTTCAAACTACGAAATCAAATCTTCTTTTTGACAGAAAACAATGCAGTTTTAAAGTAAACTTGATATATGCCTAGAGAAGAAGTGGTATACACAAATACAGAGGTAAAATACTACTGGAAATATTTTTATTTAGGTTTGACATAGTTAACAATGCCATCACAAAGTTTGATAAAAAATCCAAAGTTGCAACCACCATACAAGTGATTTTGAAATCTTCAAACCACGATAACTTTCTTGTACAGTTTTACCCGATTTTAACCCAATTTGCACAAAAATGCGTGGTTTATCAAGACCTTAAATTTTGAGATATTGTCTTTTTAAATCTTGCCTTTCCCTTTGAATTATCACACTGAACAGAATTTACAGGTTATATACTATAGTGGATGGACATTCTGAAGACAAAAAATTTACTAAACTCGCACAGCTCGATAAAACATTATTTTTTTCTATTTCTTCAGAAAAACATATCTTGTGAGTACTCATTAAGTACCTCACTGAGGCATCTCCCGAAATGTAGGGAACACTTTTAGAATCTGTTCGCCACTTACTTACCCTAACTGTTTGTAAATATTCCAAATATAGGCATGCTAAACAGGATCCCTGAACTACCGAAACCCTAATCTAGCCTAATCCTAACAACCAGTGAACTAACTCTAATTTAACCCTAACATTTTGTGTAATTAATAGGTGTGCAGACTCACATACTGAAGTGAGTAAGATATGGCAAATAGATTCTAAATTCTAGCCCAACACATGTTTTTTGTGAAGAAATAAGAAAAATATCATTATTTTTTGGTTGAAAAAATGTGCCTTATCTGGAGCCATGTAAAGAAAGCCAGTCTATATGACAATCCTACACTAAGTGAATCTTCTGAATTAATAGAATAATTCTTCTAAATTGAACCAGTCACAGCTCTACAAAAAAAAGTGCTTTTTTCATTCAAACACAAAAGTCCTGCATTGTAGTGTATTGATATTTTTCTTATTTCTCCATCAGAACATAATATTATACATAGTGTGAATATTGCACAACCCATAAAAAAGTTGACCAACCGACCGTAAGGTTGATTTTCGGAGTGTGCCCTATATTCTTTTTGTCAGTCAAATCCTTGGACAGCTAGAAAAACTGCCTTTAACTCTTGATCTGTTAGCATATTTTGATAAATTTTCGCACACATATTGATGCTGACAAGAGTTAGCCCATGGGCTTGCCAAATGCCATTTTTCTGAGGCCAAATAGATGAAAATACAGCCCTAGATCTTCAACTGTATGCGATACTTTGATTTAATAAAATTTGTATACACATTAATATTGACAAGATGTATCTAAAGGAATTGCCAAATGCTACTTTTCATTGATCAAATAAGGCTGATCAATGAAGGCAAAGCCCAGGTAAGAATTCTTTTCTGTAGTCAGCTGGTGCAAGTGGCCATATTTTGACTGTCAGTTTGACTGTTAACCCTTAAAATACCAATCACAACTGCAGGAAACAACATTTTGAAATACTTTTTATTACTTTTCAGAGATAATAAGGCTTCGCATTTCATGATAATCATCTGCTAAGCAAACAATTCACATGCAATATCAAGCCTTCCTTTCTCTGAAAAAAATAATAATGAAAGGTTGAAGGCCAATCATCACCCAATGTATGACATATGTCAGAAATATGATAAAAATGCATTTACAATTTACAAATTTATATGTATGGACTTTCAAAGGGATACAAAGCTGTCAAAATTTACTGAATCTAAAATCTAAGATTACATGCACATCTTCAGATAATAACTAAGGCCCAAGTGGGCCAGAAATCCCTCATCTAGATTAGGCTGATCATGATATGTTACATTGTGCCATGGTGGCCACCTTGATTATTGTCTCCCACCAGTCTCAGCTCAATCTGACTTACAAGTCTGGAGGAGATGTCAAAAATGTGCAAAGCTAACAACTGACAACGAAAGACGCATTATGGACTGATGACGGACAACAGACCACAGCATAAGCAGACCCGGAGCAAAGCTCCAGGTAAGCTAATAAGAAAATATACAAAAATTCAGATGAATTTGATTTAACCCTTCTCTTGCTGAACACGACATGCCCTATCTTAGCAAACAGTGTAGAAGCCAACTGATCTGGATCTGCACTGTTTGTCATTAAATACGTGAATTTCTATCAAAAACCTGGATCAAGTAATCTGATTGGCTGGGAATTAGAAGTGGGCGGGGCATCTTAATTTATTCAGCATGACAAGGGTTAAGATGACAGAAGAGTTGTTGATAAAGCTTTCTAAATGGAAATTCTAAGTCAAAAAGAGCTGTAATTCTGTGAAAAAAGGCTGAAACAAAAATCCAAATGCAGATGCATATAATTCATATAATAGCAAGGGAACCTGCATATTTTCAAAAGAATCCTACAAAAGATGTAGAAATACACCGCAACCTCTTTATAACACTATTGATGGGGTCCATAGCAGAAACCATGTTAGTTAACTGTGTTATATCAAAGCAAAAATGTATAGATTATATTGAAAAATGACCATTTATGGTCATTTTTCAATATAATCTATACATTTTTGGGATCCATCTTTGAAGCGTGTTATATCCAAAACCGTGTTATAATGAACCGTGTTATAAAGAGGTTGAAGTGTAGATCCAGACACAAGCTTTGCAAATGGAAATTCTAAGTTGAATAGGGCTGTATTACTCTATCAAAGATGACTGGATGTAAAAAAAAAAAAAAAACATAAAAAAAAACATAGGCACACTTTCATATCATAGCAAGAAAACCTGCAAAATTTTGAAAGAGTCCACCAAAAGATGTTGGAGGAGTTGTAGACTAAGATTCACAAGAAGAAATTCTATGTGAAAAAGGGCTGTTACTCCATCAAAAATGGCTGGAATAAAAATCAAACAAGAGACATGGTCCTTGAAATCACTCATCTGAGAACATCTGCTTGATATTTAAATGCCGTAGTCTTGGCACATAATGATTTACCCAATGCAATGTATATCTCAAGACATTACTGGACATCCAAGGAACAATCCAGTGAAGTTTTTTTTTTTTTAAACTGGCCCAGTTATTAATTAAAGGTTTTCCATTCTTTGCTCTGGTTGAGAAATAAATGGGGTGCTGGTGATTTTACAAAGTTTCCTTGTGTGCCAGAGTCGAATAATGTGGCTTCAAAATTAAACAGTAGGTCAGTAGATCTAGATTATTAAAATCAGCTCTCTTAATTAGTATTTAAAATAGGTCAGCAGGTCAAGGCTGAGGTCATGAAGGTGAATCATTTACAATTATGTGTTTAAGTGAACATGGGGACAAGTTTCATTGCTGTAGTTATAGAAGTGAGAAGGTCGGTTAAAGTCAAGGTCAAACTAAATTTTTAGTTCTGGCTGACTTGATTGATGGTGTTGGGATTTTAAAGACACGTCAACCCTTTTGTGTCGTCTCCCAGAAAAAGGGGAAAAGAGAAGAGAGGAACTAAAAGAGAGGGACACGGAAGAAAAAGGTACAGAAATGAAAGTGAAGAAACAGAAGAAATAAAAACGTTCTTCCTCTACCCTTACCTGCTACAAGCTGTAAGCCAATACCATCTAGAAGCCCCTATGACGTAAGATACAAAACACTTTCACACCACCCGACTTCCCCCTTCTGGTTGACATTTTGTGCAATGTCTTAAAACTATTTGAGCAATTTTAAAACAAGACCATCTGAAGAAATGTTCTGGCTGAAATCCACCCTGTGGATACAGAGGAGATGTCATTTAAAATTTATTATATTTTTAGCTCTGGTGGCCATTTTGTGTAGCGGAGGGGAACAATTTGGGCAACTTTGATAAAGGACCAAGGAACAATAATTTCCAGTTTGGCTGAAATCAGTCCAGTGGTTACAGAGAAGATGTCATTTGAAGTTTTTTTTTTCTATATTTAGCTCTGGTGGCCATTTTGTGCAGTGGAGCAGAACGATTTGAGCAATTTTGGTAGAGGACCTCCCAAGGAACAATCCTATCATGTGTGATTGAAATTTACCAAGTAGTCACAGAGATGTCGTTTTAAGTATTTTCTATTTTTAGCTCCTGCGGCCATTTTGTGCAGCGGACCAGAACGGTTTGAGCAATATTGGTAGAAGACCTCCCAAGGAACAATCCTATCAAGTTTGGTTGAAATCTGCCCAGTGGTTATGGAGGAGATGTTGTTTGAAGTTTTTCTATTTTTAGTTCTGATGGCCATTTTGTGCAGCGGAGCAGAACAGTTTGAGCAATTTTGCTAGAGGACCTCCAAAGGAACAATCCTATCAACTTTGGTTGAAATCCACCCAGTAGTTATGGAAGAGATGTCATTTGAAGCAAATTGTGGATGACGCACAACAGACACAGGGCGATCAAAATAGCTCACCCCGAGCATGTTGTGCTCAGGTGAGCTAAAAACATATGCATATCTTCCTATCATAGCAAGAAAACCAGCAAAATTCTATAAATATCTGACAAAGAAGCAGTTTTACAGATACATGCTTTGTACATGGAAATTCTAAGTTGACAAGGGTCATAATCCATCAACAAGAGGACCATGATGGTCCTATATCGCTCACCTGAGCAAACAGATTTGCATACTTACTATTGAAGTTTCAGCCAAATTCACTGCTCTAAGATTTTTGCATAAATTTTATATCCCTGCCCCCTAGTGGCCATGTTTTTTTTTAATGCATCATGACAGCTTGAACTGAATCTTGACAGAGGGTCAGCAAGGGAAAATTTCTGGCAAGTTATATTGAAATCGGTCCAATGGTTTCTGACATGATTTCCAAACTGTTTTATATAAATATATATAGGGAAAATAAGCCCCGTCCCCTAGCAGCCATGTTTTTTGACGAATCATGACAGCTTAAACAAACTTGGTAAATGGTCATCAAAGGAACATTCCTGCCAAATTATGCTGAAATCGGTCCAGTGGTTTCTGACAAGAAGATTTTTAAAGTTTTCTATATAGATATATAGGGAAAATAAGCTCCGCCCCCTAGCAGCCATGTTTTTTACGAATCATGATTGCTTGAACAATCTTTGTAGAGGGTCACCAAAGAAACATTCCTGCCAAGTAATATTGAAATTGGTCAAGTGGTTTCTGACAAGAAGATTTTTAAAGTTTTCTATATAGATAAATAGGGAAAATAAGCTCTGCCCCATAGCGGCCATGCTTTTTATGTCTCATGACAGCGAACAATCTTGGTAGAGGGTCACCAAAGGAAAATTTCTGCCAAGTTATATTGAAATTGATCCAGTGGTTTCTAACAGGAATATTTTTTAAAGTTTTCTATATAGATATACAGGACAAAATAAGAACCCCCCCTCCCACACAAGCAGCCATGTTTTTTTGACGAATCATGACAGCTTGAACAATCTTAGTAGAGGGTCACCAAAGAAACATTCCTGCCAAGTTATATTGAAATCAGTCAAATGGTTTATGACAAGAAGATTTTCAAAGTTTTCTATATAGATATATAGGGAAAATAAGCACTGGCCCCTAGCAGCCATGTTTTTTGACATATCATGAGAGCTTGAAAATTCTTGGTAGAGGGTCACCAAAGGAACATTTCTGCCAAGATATACTGAAATCGGTCCAGTGGTTTCTGACAAGAAGATTTTTTACTTTTTCTATAGAGATATAAAGGGAAAATAGCCCCGCCTCCTGGCGGCCATGTTTTTTGACAAATCACAACGGCTTGAACAATCTTGGTAGAGGATTACCAAAGGAATATTTCTGCAAAGTTATATTAAAATCAGTCCGATGGTTTATGATGAGAAGATTTTTAAAGTTTTCAATATACATATACAGGGAAAATAAGTTCCGCCCCCTGGTGACCAATCCTAATGGCTTGAACAATCTTTGTAGAGGGTCACCAAAGAAACATTCCTGCAAAGTTATATTGAAATCTATTCAATGGTTTATGACGAGAAGATTTTTTTAAGTTTTCTATATAGATATATAGGGAAAATAACTTCCGCCCCCTGGTGACCAATCCTAATGGCTTGAACAATCTTGGTAGAGGGTCACCAAGGAAACATTTCTGCCAAGTTATACTGAAATCAGTCCAGAGGTTTGAGACAAGAAGATTTTAAAAGTTTCCTTTATAGATTTATAGGGAAAATAAGCTACCCCCCTAGTGACCATGTTTTTGCAGAATCATGACGATTTGAACAAACTTGGTAGAGGGTCACCAAAGAAACATTCCTGCCAAGTTATATTGAAATCAGTCCATTGGTTTCTGACAAGACGATTCTTTAAAGTTTTACGATGACGACGAAGACGGTGAATAGCTCACCTTGAGCATATTTTATGATGCTTATGTGATAGGTGTTCTATGTTTCTTATAGAAGCATGTATTGTTGGCACTCATTTGAATTACCATGACAGGTTTATAAAAGCATTTATTGTGGGTACTCTTTTGAATTGCCTCAACAAATTGAGACATTTCAAAAGAGTACTTACAACAAATACTTCTATTAACCCTTGTCCTGCTGAATAAATTAAGAGGCCATGCCCATTTCCAATTTTTTAGCAAATCAGATTACTTGATCCAGATTGTTGATATAAATTCACATACTTATTGGCAAACAGTGCAGATCCAGATCAGTTGGCTTCTTCAGAAGCCAACTGATCTGGATCTACACTGTTTGCAAAGGCAGGGTATATCCGGGTTCAGCAGGACAAGGGTTAAAGAACCAGATAAAATTATAGTGGTTTTAATCTGAAGAGCTAGTAATTGTGAGTATGTGCGGTAATTAGGGTAAATATGGTATCAAGTAAATCTTTTTCTTATTTCTCCTCAAAAACATGTTATACTACAACCAGTCCTCCAGCTAGGATTTGAGGGCAGAGGGTTGCCATGTAGGGCACTTTTTGGGTGGTCATACAAGAATGAGGGCACCACGTGTCTCTTGAGCTATGTGTCTGACATGTGATGTGTTTAGTATCAAGACATGTTACAAAATGTAATCCCATTCCACAATAAATGCCTCAAAAATAGAGTTCACATAAGACAGACCTTTAAACATCAATAATGGTTTTAATTTTGGACTGATTTTCATGAAATTTTCACCAAAATATCGGGTTTTATATCCGGAGTTGAAATAAGGCAGAGGGCAGCTTAAAAAGGGCAAGAGGCTAGAGGGGTGTCCCTATTATGGGCTAACTGGAGCACTGACAACATACGTTTTTGTGGAGAAATAAATGAAATATCAATACTTTTTGGTGAAAAAAAGAACCTTATCTATAACTATAACTGCTGAGGTGTCCCAATATATTTAGGGTTAATCTGGTAGTAAAGCCAGAAAGCATCCACTTCACACTATTCAAGTGAATGCATTATTCTACATTGTGTTATCTATGGTAATTATGCACTTGGGATTTCACAATGCTGACAAATTTTGTTTTCAGTCTTTGATTAAGTATCCTTTATTTCAATGACATGTGAAAAAAGTCATATTTTGAGCATCCCCAAAGAAACACAACATGTGGACATGGCCAATACCCTGACCAGTGGATACTTTTCACATGAAAGTGGCAACCATATCCCTATTCAATGGCTTTGCCTTTTGGTTGGGTTTGGGATTGGGGGATGGACTTATGCTCCTGACAAAAGTGTAATAACAGATAAAAACCATTACCACATCCCCTTCAACAGCCTTGCCCTTTGGAGAGGGAGGGGGTGGGGGTGGGGGGGAGTGAGGGACAAAGGATTGAACAATGCATTTCCTTTCATTATGTCCTCTATCACTGTGTATAATTTCAACTAAATACTTTGAATAGTCCTTGATTCATATATATGACAGATATACTGAAAGTGTAAAAGGGGAGATAATAGTAAAATGAGGCAAGACACAATAATTAGTGATTGTCTTAGACACTGCACTTCCACTGTGTTTCCTTTACCTTTGTATGCCATTTGAATTAATTCCCTTCAGCACTTCTGGAGTTATGTCCTGGACAAGAAAATTTAATAAAGGGAAATAATTCAAAAAGTAAGCAAGGTAGAGTTATATACTGCACTTCCACTCAACATACTTTTATCATTTTATGAAGTTCCAATAAAATCTCTTGAATAGTTTTGGAGCTATGCTTCGAACAAAAGTGTGATGCACGGACAGATGCATGGACACAAGGGCAGAGACCATTACCATATCTCCCTTTGCCTTCGGAGGGAGGGTTAACAATAACTCTTGATTCATATACATGTCAAATATACTGAAAGTGTAAAAGGGTGATAACAGTAAAATAAGACAAGACAGAGTTATGTTTCGTAGACACTGCACTTCCAATGCATGTCCTCTACCTTTGTATGCAACTGGAATTAATTCCTTCTGCACTTCTGGAAATATGCCTCAGACAAGAAAATTTAATAAAGGGAAATGATTCAAAAGTAAGCAAGGTTAGGTAGAGTTAGGGTTCTTGTTTACTGTACTTCCTGGTTGCATGCAGGATACCAATACCATATCTCTCTTCACCTTTGGCAAGGCTGATGAAAAAAATGGTCCACTTCTGTAAATATTAGCAGGAGTAAGAATAATATATCATGTTATGTTTGATAAATTGAAGCATAGGCCTAGATAAGAGTGGACATCAGGTTTATATTTTTCTTATTTCACCACGAAAACATATGTTGTGGGTACTCATTAGAAGCGCCTCAGCGAGGCGCTTCTAATGAGTACTATAATGTTTTCGTGGAGAAATAAGAAAACTATCAATACTTTCTTTCTTTCTTTCTCTACATACTGCCATATGCACTCTCGGACATTCTAGGCAGAGAGTACACTCAAGTACACTCCGGGTTGCAGGATGAAGGTCTACAAGTAACCATTTCAAGTTACCGTAGGGTTCTTTAACCTGTACAGGGTGTGACTTTCCCTGCACAGGGGGCCTCCAGTTAACGTGCCGATCCGAAGGACGCGCACTGTTTTCATGTCATACCTGCAAATGACACGAATGAAAGCGTGTTTGGACACCGAAAATTCCCTTGCCTAAGCCTGGGATCGATCCCAGTACCGTTAGCTCAAGAGGCCAGTGCGCTCACCACTGAGCTACCACGCCTAGAGCTATGTCAGAGGTATTGAAAAATGTTGTTTGTTTCTATGAGAATCACATGTGACAAAGGAGAAAAATTGTTGTACCCAAGAAATTTTTTTAACAAAATGTCAGATCAGTGAAATGTTGCATTCAACGAATTGTCACTTTGACAAAATGGTTTCAACAAAATGCTGTGCACCCTAAATAGTAAATCCCTCCTTTCAGTGAAAGATATTTTAACTCTTTCATCCCTCAGATTATAACTGGACTATCCAGACTGTATCCATAAAATGAAGATTCCGGTCATCTGTTTTATATGCCAATATGATAAGCAAGACAACTAGCTTTTGTTTGTACTAATGTGTCTAAAAGAGTTGTCTCTCTTACATAAAACAGCCAAGAAAATCTACCATATTTACCCTAAATATTGGGACACATCTACACCTTACCATACTTGTCCTTAAATTTAAAATAGTCCATTCTACTATCTCTTGATGTGTTTAAAATATTGCTGTGTTTATAGCAAACAATACAGACCCTGATCAGACACTGCATTCTGTGGCATCTGATCTGGGTCTACATTTGTTTGCAAAGGCCTGTTCCAATACTTTAGGATTATTATGGTACCCTAAGAATTGGGACAGACCTGAGCAAACATTGTAGACCCAGATCAGACACCACAGAATGCAGCTTCTGATCAGGGCCTACTGTGTTTGCCAGTCATCCAGAAAATTTTCAGACACAACAGGTAGTAAAATGGACTTGTTCAATTTTTAGGACAAGAATGTTAACTCTTGTCCTGCTGAATAAATTAAGATGCCACACCCATTTCTAATTTTCAGCCAATCAGATTACTTGATCCGGATTATTGCTATAAATTCACATACTAAATGGCAAACAGTACAGATTCAGATCAGAAGCCAACTAATCTGGATCTACAATGTTTGCAAAGGCAGGGTATATCAGGGTTCAGCAGGACAAGGGTTAAGCAGTCAAGGTGTCCAAAATTTGGGGTAATTATATCAGTGGGAACTGGAATGGAATGGAGGTAACCTTAACCCATTTACGTCGGGTGGGGTCTTCTACTACAACTCTTTGGACCGGTCTATTTCCAATAGCAGGATACGTGTCTGGTTAGGTTTTATTATTACTATGTCTTATAGAAATTCCTGTAGTCAATGCAAACAGTGTAGACCCTGATCAAACTCAACATTCTGTGATGTCTGATCTTGGTCTGAATTGTTTGCCAATTACTCTTTTGGTGGTCTCAAAACAAGCAATATAAGGTAAAGTTAGGCAAGAAACATATTGCCTCACACACATCTTTGAGACACACGATGATTAAGCTTTGCAGGCTGGGTAAAATTTTCAGCGGGCAACATCCTGAATTATTTTTCTAATTTTTCCCAGTAAATAGGTTTGACATTTCATGCTTATTGTCTTCATTGTCAAAACCTGTTTATTGAGGAAATTAAGCAAAACTGAATCAATACTAGCCCAGAGTGGAAAAGGTTAAGGGCAAGTGAGGAATTTTCAGGGAAGGTAACTGTTGAAATTATTTTTATCTCCCTTTTGAAATGGGGTATACTCTAAAAAGGAAAGAATTTGCATCGATGGGGAGAATATTCTTTCAATTTAGACTAGAGCCATTTTCAATAAAAAAGCTTATATGCAGAAGAGCAAACAGACAGTAACTTAAGTTGTCTCCCTTGAACAAAATGGCAGAAAATTTACTATGCTTATCAAGTCCCCTTAATAAGATCCAATACCCAATTACTTTGTGCACCTATCTGTCTATATATCATCTAAAACAGGGCCAAAATCAATCAGATCCCATTATGAGACATAAATGCACAAAGCACATCTTTCACATCATCTTGCCTGAAGATCTGAATATAAATCATATACATATATATACATGTATAAAACATTTGTCATTTGCATTCTGAGTATCTATTTCAACCTTGCTCAGTTAACCTTTATCACTCTTGCAAATTCAGCAAATGACCAATGGGTGATATTTTTCTTATCTTTCCCAGAAAATAGGCTCCGATAAATGTCAAAGCTTATTTTCTAGGGAAAAAAATCAAAATGTTGGCTGCTGTAATTTCTTCCGCTAAGTGTTAAGATACATCTAAATAAACAGCACCTGCTTGGACACAGGTGGCATAAGCACTTTGCTGTGTTTTATTGCACAAAGTATAGGAAATGTGAGATACATTTTACAGGGAGAAGTTTGCCAACCCTAATTTCTCTGTTCTGCTGAGTATACTCCCTAATCTAATGCGCTGGCCTCGGTGGCTCAGTTGGATGCGCCATCCGATTGGAGACCAGGAGGTCCAGGTTCAACCTCCGCCGAGGTCGGCAACATTCTTTCGTGGAGATTGATCATTCTCTCCTTTCCGCTGATTCAAGAAGGGCAGTTGTCAGTTTCTGGCAAAAGAATGTGCACAATACTGGTTAACCGCTTAGAGGACTAAGCCTGCCCAGTAAACGTGTGGTTAGGTAAACTGACCGTGCTCGACATGACCCCACTGGGTTGACCTGGCCGTAAAACCTCAACACAAATAAACAATGCTTAGCATGCTGGGTAAATATTTCAGCAGATGACATTTTGAGCTATTTTCCTCATGAATATGCAAGGCTTGATCAACACACCATATTTACCCAAGTTATTCAGACTGGCTTACTAAACAGAGTACAACCAGAGTGGCATCTGATCAAGGCTGGCATGTTGGCACTCATCCACCAGTTTTTAGACTGACATGCCATCAAGTAGTAAAACGGACTTGTTTGAATTTCAGGGCCCAGTTGTTCAAAGCATTGTTAGCTTAACGAGCTTGTTAGTGGTCAAAATGTTAGCTGTTCTAATAAGTACAATATCTAATTCACAGGTATTTTTGCTGAAAAATGTGAGTAACTTTTGCAAATGCAAAAGCTATTCATATTTTTTCAGCAAAAATTTTAGCATATATGCCATATTTAATGATCAAAGTTTTAACGATACGTTAACTAACGACATACTTAGTTTTGAACAATTTGGCCCAGAACAACTATGCTAAGGAGTTAGGTGTCCTAATATTTAGGGTAAATACAATTTTAGGTACTTCGGGCTATGAGATCTACATATTCCTAGAGAAAAATGGCTTAACTATTTGCAAACAGTAGAGACCCTGATCAGATGCTGCGTTCTGTGGCATCTGATCAGGGTCTGCAAATAGTTTGCCAATTACTCTTTTATAGGTCTCCCGACTACAATGGGTTAACATGGAGGACCCAACATTTATGTATGTGAATGTTTATATACAGTGTATACAGACACAATTCTAGACCGTTATTCAGATAATATAAGGCATAGAAAACCAGGGGAACTGAGATAAAATATGCTAACAAATTTAAGCCTTATTCAAATCTTGGTTGCTCATTTTCAACATGGATAATACATTTTTATTCTATGTAGTTTCCTTGTTTTCAACAAAATTTGAAAGTTTTTAACATACATACACGCTTATTTCCAGCAAAACATGACAATTTTTAACAAGTTTTACTTTTTTGCTTGTTTTGAAACAAATTTTGAGTTTTCATAAGTTTTTGTGAAACAATAATGTAAAACAAAAAACATCTTGTCCTTGGTGACCACTTTATACAAGGATTGTTTTTTTTTTGTTTTTTTTTGTTTTTTTTGCAATTTGTTTAAATTTCATTTCTTTATTTGATAAACTTTTAATTGTTAGATTGAACAAATGTTATTTTCATAAAATATCTTTTTAAAAACTCTGTTAAGAAACACACAAACACTTTTGAAAAGTATTCAATAAGTCTTTTTGCAGCTATTCATACTTTCACTATCTATTTTATCTATTTAACTCCAAATCAAAATGTAAGCTGTAAGCTTTGTCCAAAGATACTTAAACAAACAATTGATTAAAATAGTATAAACACATTGTATCCCCTAATGAAAACAAGGTGATTATAATGCCATATTGAAGCAAATTCAAAGGTTTTCACAGTTTACATATACATGCAGAATTTCAGATAATGACAGTTTGCAATTAAAACAAAGCAAAAGGTGAAAAATATTCTCTGAAAACATTTTATAAAGTTATTCTAAGTTAACAGTTTGTTAAAAATTGTTATTTATACATAAACATATCTCACAATTAAAAAAACTTTTACGTTAACCCATAAAGCACTAATCACAACTACAGCAGACCACACTTTGAAATATTTTTGTAGTTAATTTCTCAGAGGAATGAAAAAATTAGTAAAAAAAGAACAAAAAAACTTAAAACTTAGAATATTGTATGCTACAATTTGGCTTATCAATCAAGTGACAATCTTTCATGCTGATTTTTTTTTTTTTCATATAAAAACAAAAAAAAGATAAACCGGATCTAGTTAACATCGCTTTTAAAAACCTTATATAACATTTTAATGTAACACATTTCTATACTTTACTATGACACCTTATCAAAACTGGAACCAATTAAAAGCTAGTTATCCTAGCATTTTCACACATGTCAATCAATAGCCATGGTAATCAGATTAGTATAAATTTCCTATTGATGAGATTATCATCAATTATAAGTGTCATCCTGGAAACTGCTGTGGGCACTGCAACCTGGAAACTGGCACAGCTCTATTTATCACTGGAGTTAAAAAAAAAACAACACAACAACCATATTTACCATAAGTATTTGGACAACTTAACACTTAGCATGTTGTGTAAAAAAAATTAGCAGATAACATTTTGATTTTTCCCCAGAAAACAGGGATTGACAAATCATATCTTCGTGGGGAAAAAAAAAAAAAAGTATCATTAAATTGTCATCTGCAGACTGCCTAAAGAGTGGTTAATGTTAAAGCACTTCTCACAATAACAGCCGATGTCACTGAAGTATATATTCTTTTTATAATTCAGAGAAAATAAAAAAAAACTTGACATTTCATGTGAATCATCTGATTCACATGAAATGTCATCTTATTTTCTCTGAAAAATAACAAAATCAACTTTAGAATGTCATCTGCTACAATTTTTTTTTACCACTTTAAGGGTTAACTTCTCACCATACTTATCCTAAAATGTGAGCAAGACCTGTTGATGCACAAAAAACAGCTAGGTGAGTGCCAAACAGTGTAGATCCTGGTCAGATGGCACATTCTTTGATGTCTTACCTGGTTGTACACCGTTAGCTCAGACCTATCTGTCCAATACTGTCACTTGCATCGCATACCTTACTGTATCTGAGAAAATGCTGAATGAAATACATAAGAAATCTAATATCTATTAATCCTTACAGCGCCAAGCAAAATTTGTAGCAGATGACATTCTATTTTTTTTTTTTTTTTTTATACAAAATAAGTCTTGACATTTTATGTGAATCATCTGCTTGGCAGATGATTCACATGAACTGTTGACTTATTTTCTATGAAAAATGACTAGAAATGTGTCAGTATGACACAGATGCCCCCGCCCAGGGGCCATCCTCACCCGCACACACATTTTGCAAAAAGTGAAGTTGAAAAAAGGGCCATAACTCTCATAATAATTGGCTGATTTTACCCTATATTGACCTATATTTTATGATTATATACCTGTGTATAAAATATGAATCCAATACACCTACCTTTTTTAAAAAAATATCGTAAAGAAGACATTTTTTGAAGGTGAAAAAGGGCCATAACTCCCATAAAAAATGTTTTCAAAAGATATCAAATGGAAACTATTTTTCAACATTGAAAAAATGCCGAACTCCAAAAATAATTGGTGGATTTTACCTTAAATCAAAATTGACCTATATTTTATAATTATATGCTCGTGTATAAAATATGAATTCACCAAAGTTAAGGAATGGAAACTATTTTTCAAAGTTGAAAAAGGACCATAACTCCCAAAATAATTCTTGGATTTTACCTTAAATCAAACCTGACCTACACTTTATGATTATATACCTGTGCATAAAATTTGAATCCAATACATTAATTTTTTCAAAAGATATCTAATGGAAACCATTTTTCAACTATTTTTCAACACTGAAAAAGGGCAGTAACTCCAAAAATAGTTGGTGGATTTTACCCTAAATTGAACTTGACCTATATTTTATAATTATATGCTTGTGTATAAAATATGAATCCAATACACTAATCTTTTCAAAAGTTATAGAATGGAAACCATTTTTCAAAGCTGAAAAAAGGCCATAATTCCAAAATAAAAATTGGTGGATTTTACCCTAAATCGAACTTGACCTACATTTTATGATCATATACTTGTGTATAAAATTTGAATCCAATACACTAACTTTTTCAAAAGATATCGAATGGAAACCATTTTTCAAAGCTGAAAAAGGGCCATAACTCCCAAAATAATTGGTGGATTTTACCCTAAATCAAACTGGACCTACATTTTATGATTATATATCTAAAATTTCAATCCAATACATCAATCTTTTCAAAAGATATCGCACAGAAACCATTTGTGTTACGTACGGGACAGACAGGACGGACGAAGGTACGTACGTATGGACAGCGGTGATACTATATGCACCCCCATTGAAAATGGCAGGGGCATAAAAAATATATATATAAGTGCCGTCTGCTGCAGTTGTGATTGGCACTTAACCCTTGTCATGCTGAATTAATTAAGATACCATGCCCACTTCTAATTTTCAGCCAGTCAGATTACTTGATCGAGATTGTTGATATATTTTCACATACTTTATTGGCAAACAATGCAGATCCAGATCAGCTGGCTTCTTCAGACTGGCTCCTGCAAAGGCAGGACATATCGGGGTTCAGCAGAACTAGGCTTAAGGGTTAAATATTGAATCTGATATCTAAAATCTTATCTCAATATAAAATGAATCTTCTCGCTAAAATCTTATATGGGCCCAAGCACAGCATTTCCTACAACAGAAGACTCAGATCAGCCTGTTCATCCATGCAAATGGATTACTCTGTGGGTTGCCAAGGATCCAAAGAGTCTTCAGATGGACACTAAAGATTGATCAGCCTGCATGGATGCACAGGCTGATCTGAGTCTTCGCTAGGCACACAATCATGGTATTGCAATCTTGCAGCAAATGAATATCTGCACAGTGCACTTTTTTGCTTTTTTTCTTCATTTTTTTTTTTTTTTATATCCTAGGTGGTGTTCAGGGTTTGAGTACCAGAAAGTGTGTTTTTCTCAAGTTTGGACACAGATGAATTCTGATGGAGCTAGATCTGGAGAATGGTAGCCATTGTAATGACTGATATGTAGACTGGAGTATTGTCTTGATGAAACAGCACACCTTACCAAGCCTTTCACTACATTTTGTTTTAATTTGTTCTCATAGCTGTCTTTAGAAGTGATGCAAAATATGCTCCATTGATAGTCTGTCCCTCCTGAAGAAGGTCTACTGTTATGATTCCATGAGACTGGCTCCAGTCTCCAATGACTAAATATTTTTTTCTTATAATCCTGTTTAATAATCTACTAAAATGAAACCAAAAATAATATCATGACTGTAGTGGCTGGTGACACTCGTGACCAGCCTTTATAGTCATGATATTTTTTTTGTTTTATTTTAATGGATTATCAAACAGGATTATGAGAGAAATATTTAGTCACTGGAGACTGGAGCCAGTCTATAGTTCCATCAGCATCCCAGAAAACAGAAGCCAATACCTTTCCGCCTGAAGAACAGTCTTTGCTTTTTTCAGTGGTTGGTTCACCTAAAAGCTTCTACCTTTCAATTGCTGTTTGCTTTCTGGTGTGAATTAATATACCCGTGTCTCATCCCTAGTCACAAAAACTGCATAATGTTGTCAGGATTAGCCTTAAAAAAGTTCTGATTATCACAGAATACATTTGGACCTTGTGTGTTTCTGATCAATTGCCAGAAGACTTAGTATCAAATGAGCTGAGTATATATCGCTCTGTGATTTGACAGTCATGGATTACCATATTATGGTTTTATGGAACCAGCTACAGAACTTATGTTTGCACAACTTTCAAAAACCGAAAATTCTGAAATAACTTAAAAATAAATGGTAAGTAAATAATCTCTTTTCCATTAAACCTTCAGGCATTTCCATTCAGGATGTGTTTCAAGAATTTACTGGTGTGTCCAAGAGCAATAAAATATTATATGACCAACAATTCTGGAGCTAAATTGTAACAACAAGCAATGTCTCATCTAGAGTTTATCAGTGAGTAACAACTTGGAGTGAACAACAGTGACACTGTCACATTCTCATGATTTTAGCTCTAGATAAGAGGAGTATCCAGATATTGAGTTTTTTCTCTATAAAATTTCTCTATAAAACCATATGTTGTAGTTACTCATTGCAATTGCCTTTGCAAGGCAATTGCAATGAGTACCTACGACATATGTTTCCATGGAGCAGTAAGAAAAATACTAATACTTTTAAGGCTGATGAAATCATCTTATCTAGGGCTATGTTTCACCATATTTCTTCAGTGCATTATAAGACAGCATTCCAGATGAAAGAGATATTTTCCTCTTTTTCCAGCAAAAAAAGGTATATTGTGCTACTTCATCAGAGTCATCTCAGTAAGATCTCACTTAAGAGGGTCTTATGATATGCAAAAACATGATTTCATGCATAAATAAGACAAACAGATTTTTTGTCAAAATAGGCATTTTTTCAGGAGTTGTGAAGAAAGCACTGTTATTTTCCCTATTGGCTGTTGATTACACTGTGCTGTCATGAAACGTGTTGCTTTTTATCAATACAAAAAAACTCATGACTCTTTTGAGAATTAAGACATGATTAAACTAAAGGATCATGCTAGGCTCGGAGTTGTAAGAGACATTTCCAAGAGAAAATCAATAGGAGAAATTAATCTGGCGGTAGCACAGCCCGTTTTTGTCTGTTAACTTATTCCCCACAATCAGAAGCTGAAGCTAACATTAGATTAGAAAGGTTTGTTTACGCTGTAAATCATCTTACCGAAAGATCAAATGCAAATGAGATTACATTCAAAGCAGTGCAGATGGAATAAGACTTGCTTTTATTTTTGTTCTAAAGAAAGTTTACTGTACCACAAGTGTATTCAGTTGTAACCTCTTATACAACAGTTCATTATAAAACAGTTTGGGTATAAGACAGCTTAAAGGGGAATCCTTTCAAAAGTTATGTATATAAAATTTGAATCCAATACATAAATTTTTTCAAAAGATATTGAATGGAAACCATTTTTCAATTATTTTTCAACATTGAAAAAGGGCCATAACTCCAAAAATAATTGGTGGATTTTACCCTAAATCGAACTTTACCTATATTTTATAATTACATGCTCGTGTATAAAATATGAATCCAATACACTAATCTTTTCAAAAGTTATGGAATGGAAACCATTTTTCAAAGTTGAAAAAGGGCCATAACTCCCAAAATAATTGGTGGATTTTACCCTAAATCGAACGACCTACATTTTATGATTATATACCAGTGTATAAAATTTGAATCCAATACACTAATCTTTTCAAAAGATATGGAACGGAAACCATTTTTCAAAGTTGAAAATTTTTCAAAGTTGAAAAAGGGCCATACCGGTAACTCCCAAAATAATTGGTGGATTTTACCCTAAATTGAACTTGACCTATATTTTATGATTACATACCTGTGTATAAAATTTCAATCCAATACACTATTCTTTTCAAAAGATATCACACAGAAACCATTTGTGTTACGTATGGGACGGACAGGAAGGGAGGGACGGGACGAATGGAAGGATGTACGTACAGACAATGGTGATACTTTACCTTCCCCACTGAAAATGGCGGGGCATAAAAAATGCCTAACGGCATTATGGACGGGTTTTTTCAAAATGGTTAACCAAACGGTAAACCTCTGACATCAGGGGAGATAAGTACATAACAAAGGAAGTGAGAGTTGTCTCTCTTGCATGTGACACCCTTACTGGTCCTCCTCTTCATCCCTACCAAATATGAAAACAATCCACTGAAGAATAAAGATAACATATAACTTTGAAAAAAAGGTTAACCAAAAGGTAAACCTGGGACGACGCCCTACGCCGGCCCGCCCACCCATCTGCCCGCCCATACATCGCTATTTTAAAGGACAGGTTTTTTTTTAAAAACTCTTCCAAAAATGGCCATAAATACATTAGCTCCAGATAAAAGTGGGCTCCAAGTAATATATTTTTTTCATATTTCTTCACAAAAACATATGTTCTGGGCACTCATTAGAAGTGCCTCAGTGCCATGCTTCTAATGAGTACCCATAATATATGTTTTCGTGGAGCAATAAGAAAAATATCAGAATTTTTTGGTGCCTTTAATATCTGGAGTTATGTAAATGGTCATTTTTCTCTATATGGTATTATTAAATAAACCCTAAGTATTGGGACACCTCATCTTTATACCATACTTCTCCTAAAATTTGAAATAGTCCATTCTACTACCTCTTACTGTAGCTCAGATATTGCTATATGTATGGCAAACAGTGTAGACCCTGATCAGTTGCCGCATTCTGCGGCATCCGATCTGGGTCTCCTCTGTTTTTCAAAGGCCTATCTGTCCCAATACTTAGGCAATAGTTTTGTGGATCCAAACATTTTTGTCTGTATTCAAACACAAATGTATAGATTATGGTCTTTGGAGATCATTTGCCTTCTAAGCAAATGAGACAAGAAGGCAAATGAGACATTATTACCTTATGATTTGCATTTTAATTGTAAGAGATGAATTGCTGATTCATATTGCTGGCTTCTGTTTGAATAAATGGTCTACATTAGACCCAAACCCAGTCTTACTTATCGTGTGGAACCCAGCATCACGCCTCAGCCTATTCTGCATTACCAAGTAAGTATAAGAAATTAATGAGGGTATTAACTTGTTTAATCTGTTATTAACTGGTTACTTACTGCTGCGGGGGGTTCCACAGGGTGATCTGTGGAAGCCCATTCATACTCAGGGTTCAGTATTTATCACACCCTCATTCAATGATCTATGCACAGGTAGTTTCTATTATTATTGTTCCTGTAGGTTCGCCAAAGAGATCCTGTGGCGCCACTATCATTGGCTACCTTCCTCAATGATCACACCAAATTATGCATGATCAAGCTCCTGTAATTAAGGAACCTATTTTTAGATCTGTGTGATCAAAGGAATCAGCTCAAACTGCCCACAGCTTATCTTAGGTCTTATCTGACCAATCAGGATTAGGATTATCCCCCTTGGCAGATATTGTATCTGCTCCCTTGCTTGGCGGGCCAGCTTCATTGCTCAAGCGGCAAGCAGCAGGCAACACTGCATGTCCGCCATGTTGAAAATAAATTGCAATTGTTTTTACCCCACCCACCTCTTCAACCCCATTTAGAGCAGGCTGCCTTGATGTTTCCGTCAAACGCCCACTGTCACTGTTTTTTGTTTAGTAGCTTCTTATCTTATTTTTGTTTATAGTTGATTTTGTCATGTGGTTTAGGTAGACCATTTAAGGCATATCTCTGCTTATTTGTGAAGGAATGAATTTCACGGTTATACTGCATAATTGCCATAGTATCATGATAAGAAATTACCTTGTCCCTTGACCAAGGGAGCATAAAAGACTTTGGACACACTAGTGCCTTTACCATGTACCATGGACAATAGAACTGTGAATGGACTGATGCCGACTTCAGCGATGGACACCTAATATCAGTGTTGCTAAATGTCAGCGAATAATAGTGATAGTGCTGGACACTAAATATTGGCAGATTTTATAGTATAAAAGAGTGGACTAGAATGCCTTTTATTCTATATTGGACACTAAGTTTCAGTGCATCGTTATGACTTTCTGATAGGAGATCATTTGCCTGCTAAGCAAATAAGACATTATTACCTTATGAGTTGCATTTTAATTGCACAAGATGAATTGCTGATTCATATTGCTGGCTTCTGCTTGAATAAATGGTCTACATTGTACCCAAACCCAGTCTTACTTATAGTGGAACCCAGCATCAAGCCTCCGCCTACGGTATTCTGCATTACCAAGTAAGTATAAGAAATTAATATAGCAAGAGGCCACGGC
The DNA here is from genome assembly GCA_964016985.1 of Anodontia alba. Lineage (NCBI taxonomy): Eukaryota > Metazoa > Mollusca > Bivalvia > Lucinida > Lucinidae > Anodontia > Anodontia alba. The sequence goes on along the minus strand of OZ024824.1, from coordinate 94,018,534 downwards.
CTCTGCAATCGGTCACCTGAGAACATCTGCTTTAAGTGCAAGACTTGATATTTATATTTAAGTGCTGTAGTCTTGGCACATAATGACTTATCCAATGCAATGTAGATCTCAAGACATTACAGGACATCCAAGGAACAATCCAGTGAAGTTTGTACTGGCCCGGTTATTAATTAAAGGTTTTTCCATTTTTTGCTCCGGTGACTTTACACAATTTCATAGTGTGCTGGGTCCCTATGAGTTACAGAGAATTCTATTTTTAGCACTGGTGGCCATTTTGTTCAGCAAAGCAGTATCATGGTGGGTAACCATGACAGCGCCTTTCCAAAGAAATATGCTTTGCTCGTTCCTTTTGGAGGAACTAAAGGTGCCTTTTGGAGGAAAATGGTAGGGGAGGGATTTGAGGTGGCAGATAGCCATGATGGCCCTGGATCGCTCATCTGAGCTCTGGCCGCCATTTTGTTCAGCGAGTGGAACTATTTTGGCAATTTTGGTAGAGGGTCACCCAAGGAACATTTTTGTGAAATTATTTTGAAATCGGGTCATTGGCATATGAGGAGATGTTGTTTATAGGTTTTTCTATTTTTAGCTTTGGTGGCCATTTTGTTCAGTGGAGCAGAACCATTATGGCAATTTGGTAGAGGGTCACCCAAGGAACGTTTCTGTGAAATTATTTTGAAATCGGGCCATTGGCCTAGGAGATGTCTATAAAGGTTTTTCTATTTTTAGCTCTGGTGGCCATTTTGTTCAGCGGAGCGGAACCATTTTAGCAATTTTGGTAGAGGGTCACCCAAGAAACATTTCTGTGAAATTATTTTGAAATCCTGCCACTGGTCTAGGAGGAGATGCCGTTTAAAGGTTTTTCTATTTTTAGCTCGGGCGGCCATTTTTTTTCAGCGGAGCAGAACCATTTTAGCAACTTTTATAGAGGGTCACCCAAGGTACATTCCTGTGAAATTATTTCAAAATCCATTCACTGGTTTATGCGGACATGTCATTTAAGTAAATTGTGGACGATGCACAACGGATGCCGGATGCCAGAAACAAGGTGATTAGAATAGCTCATCCCCGAAAACGTTGTGCTCCAGTGAGCTAAAAATGACCATAAATGATCATCTATATATAATGTATGAATTTTTATTTGGACACAACAGGGTTATTTAGCCCAATATGGCTTTTGGGTTGATTGTTTACAATTGAGCCATAATATACATACACAAAAATTTACTTACGTTTGTTGTCCATGTGATTAGCATTGACCCATGAAATCAAGCCGCGCATTTGTATGAAATCCAGGTAAGTTATTTATAGCTGCACTATTCTTGTTGCTGTGATGTCAGAGTGCAGTGTAAAGAGGGTTACCTGTAAAACCTGGACTGGGACATTGGCTAACAGTGCAGACCTAGATCAGATGCTGCAGAATGTGATGTCTGATCAGGGTCTGCACTGTTTGCTTAAATTGCAGGAAGATAAGGCTTAAATGAAATGGTTTTTAGTCCCCATTCGGGACCATTTTCAAACCCTACGCTCAGAGACAATCAACCCACCAGTGTAATAGGTGAAAATTCTAATCACTAATGCTGCTTACTGGGATCAAACCAATGTCCATATAAAAGTTGGCATGTACCACATATTCCCCCTCCTATTAAGATTCATCCTCCAATCTTTATGTTTTCTATGAAACTTCCCAGGATGTGTTCCAAGTCTCCGTGGGTCATTTATGCTGGGCGCCAGATGTAACAGGTGAAAAAATTCTAATCACCAATGCTGCTGCCTGTAATTAAACCTGGGCTGCCTGCGTGACACGTCAACACTCTGCCATATCACTATAAAAGCCAGATTGTACCGCAAGGCAAAAAAATACCTATCACTACTCACATGAACAGGTAATAAAATGGTGTTTTCTTTTCACTCAGTAGTTTAAGACATGTGAACAGGTAGTAAACGGTTTTGCTCAAACTTAGGACAAGTATGATAAGCATCAACCCTTGTCCTGCTGAAACTGGATATACCCTGCCTTTACAAATGTGTAGATCCAGATCAGTTGGCTTCTGAAGAAGCCAACTGATCTGGATCTGCACTGTTTGCCATCAAGTATGTGAATTTATAGCAACAATTTGGATCAAGCAATCTGATTGGCTGAAAATTAGAAGTGGGTGTGGCATCTTAATTTATTCAGCAGGACTAGGGTTAAAGCAACCCAATATTAAGGGTAAATACAGTAGTCAGCTATGAGGTTGTAATGTTTTTAGATAATCTCATACAATGATGGCTTTCTCAAAACTGAGCTGCTGTAAAAGTACAGGCTCAAGGCTGAATATAGGAGGACTGATAATTCTAGGATAATTTTCCCGCAGTTCTCCTAAAAAACATATTTTGTGGGTACTTATTAGAAGTGCCTTGTTGAAGCACTTCTAATGAGTACCCTAACAAATATTTATCTGGAACTCCTTTTATCTAGAGCTTTGCTACACATTCATGAAGACTGGTCAAAATGTTTGCTATTATCAAATATACATATTATAAAAATGCAGACACTGGCTACACTGCACTGTTGTGCAGGCTGGCCAAGACCTTCAATTTTCACAGTCATGAAAATGCCAGCCTTCCGGTTCATGAACAAGTTTACTAAATAGTCATTCAATGACAAAAATGGTAACAAATCAAATTTCTTGCAAATATCCAATACAGAGAATGCAAATTTGCAGAAACCTCAGCAAAATTGTCCATCAATATATGAGTTGCATCATGCAAAAAGAGTGCTTGGTATATGTATACACATTATTACGGGAAATGTCCTAAAATTTCAAACACTTTATTCCACACTATTTTGGCATAAATTTTGCTTTTTATGCACCTGTTGCTTAAAATACTTAGTGGAATGGCAAACAGTGTAGACCCAGATCAGACTGCACTTGTTGCTTAAAATACTTAGTGGATTGGCAAACAGTGTAGACCCAGATCAGCAGTCTGATCTGGGCCTGCACTGTTTGCATATGTCATTTTGTCAGATACTTTGGTGTTCGAAATTTTAGGACATTTACTGTACTACAGTAACATGATCTGATGCTTTGTAGTGGAGTTTTCTGATCACAGGATCACAAGATGCTGGAGTAGAGTGTGATCCAGAGATCTCGGAACATCCACGAGACATATAATACAGATCACGAGGTCACTTTGCAATAGTTATCCCTTGTCCTGCTGTATCCGGATATACCCTGCCTTTGCATACAGTGTAGATCCAGATCAGTTGGCTTCTGAAGAAGCCAACTGATCTGGATCTGCACTGTTTGTCAATTAGCATTTGAATTTATGTCAACAACCTGGATCAAGTAATCTGAATGGCTGAAAATTTGAACTGGGCGTGGCATCTTAATTTATTCAACATGACAAGGGCTATTATATACTTCGAAAACCAAACCTGTGTCATTTGACTGCATTCTAATTTTTTTTTTTTTATTTTATTCTATTTTTTTTTTTTTTTTTTTGAGAAAATAAGCCTGGACATGTGAAGCTTTATTTTCTCAGAAAATATGCAGACAATATTCACATGAAAGCCTTACTTTATTGGAAATAAAAAAAAACCGATTGGTTTGTCACTAACAGCTGTTTGGTGCAGTTTAAAATTGCAGGAATTTTAATTCTAATTCTTTTTTATTTTTTTATCCCGAGAAAATAAGCCTGGGCATGTCAAGCTTTATTTTCTCAGAAACTATGCAGACAATATTCACATGAAAGTCTTACTTTCTTGGAAACAAGAATTCCGCGGAAGGCGTCATCGCACCTGCTGGCGCAAAAGTCACAGGAGCCACAATCAGAATGTGGTTATTAAATAAGTTTATTTCATTCTTAGCAGTGCTTACTTGGAAAACTGGGTTGAAAAAAATGTAGACAAAGTGCCAAGTGGGGCACATATATTCCAGGCCAGTCCCATTCCTTCTAATGGCTATATCTTCAGCACTGACTTTTCGTATCATACAGCCCAATGATAATGGAACATTGACGTAAAATGTGTAAAAGTCACTGGAGCATGAAATTTAGGTCAAGGTCACGGGTCAAGGTACCTGCTAATTCAGTACATCAAGGAGAAGCACAATGCAAGGTATGGTGGTTGTAGGCCTTATAGTTGAGGAGTTATCAAATATCAACGTAAAATTTGTCAAATATAGGTCAAGGTCACTGGGTCAAGGTACCTGCCAAGCCAGTGCAATGAGGTGAAGCACAATGCAAGGTATGGTGGTTGTAGGCCTTATAGTTGAGGAGTTATCAAACATCAACGTAAAATTTGTCAAATATAGGTTGAGGTCACTGGGTCAAGGTACCTGCCAAGCCAGTGCAATGAGGTGAAGCACTATGCAAGGTTTAGTGGTTGTAGGTCTTATATTTGAGGAGATACCGAACATCAATATAAAATGTGTCAAAGTCACTGGAGTGCATAATATAGGTCAAGGTCACCAGGTCAAGGTATCTGTCGAGTCAGTACATCGAGAAGAAGTGCTTTGTAAGGTTTGGTGGTTGAAGGCCTTACAGTTGAGGACATATGGAAGGGTGACGTACACGGTGTAAAAGTCAATGGAGCATGAAATATAGGTCAAGGTCACCCAGTCAAGGTACCTGCAGAGTCTGTACATTGAGGAGAAGCACTATGCAAGGTTTGATGGTTGTAGGCCTTCTAGTTGAGGAGATATTGAACGTTGACGTAAAATGTGTAAAAGGCACTGGAGCGCAAAATATAGGTCAAGGTCACCGGGTCAAGATACCTGCCAAGTCAGTACATATTGGAGAAGCACTATGCAAGGTTTGGTAGCTACAGGTCTTACACTTGAGGAGATCTGGAACGTTGACGTAAATTATGTTAAAGTCACTGCAGCCAAAATATAGGTCAAGGTCACCAGGTCAAGGTATCTGCTAAGTCAGTACATTGAGGAGAAGCACTTTGCAAGGTTTGATGGTTGTAGGCCTCATAGTTGAGGAGATATTGAATGTCGACGCAAAATATGTCAAAGTCACTGGAGCGCAAAATATAGGTCAAGGTCACTGGGTCAAGGTACCTGCCAAGTCTGTACCTCTAGGAGAAGCACTATGCAAGGTTTGGTAGTTGTACGCCTTATAGTTGAGAAGATCTGGAACGTCAACGTAAATTGTGTCAAAGTCAATGGAGCGCAAAATATAGGTCAAGGTCACTGGGTCAACATATCTGCCAAGTCAGGAGGTCAGGGAGATGTGTCATGCAAGGTATGATGGTTGTTGTAGAATTGTAGTTGATTAGAATACTAACTTTGACGTAAATGTCGAACTTCGACATAAAAGAACTGTTAAGAGACAGACGGACGGACGAACGGACAGACGAATGGAAAAGCGGGCACCTATGTTGCAAAGTCAGGAGGTCAGGGAGATATTTCATACAAGGTTTGATGGCTGTTTAGTCTTGTAGTTGATTAGAATACTAACTTTGACATAAATGTTGAACTTCGACATAACAGAACTGTTAAGAGACGGACGGACGGACGGACAGACAGACGAACAGACAGACGAATGGAAAAGTGGGCACCTATGTCGCAAAATCAGGAGGTCAGGGAGATGTTTCATGCAAGGTTTGATGGTTGTTTAGTCTTGTAGTTGATTACAAGAATTCCGCGGAAGGCGTCATCGCACCTGCTGGGGCAAAAGTCACAGGAGCCACAATCAGAACGTGGTTATTAAATAAGTTTATTTCATTCTTAGCAGTGCTTACTTGGAAAACTGGGTTGAAAAAAATGTAGACAAAGTGCCTAGTGGGGCACATATATTCCATGCCAGTCCCATTCCCTCTAATGGCTATATCTTCAGCACTGACTTTTCGTATCATACAGCCCAATGATAATGGAACGTTGACGTAAAATGTGTAAAAGTCACTGGAGCATGAAATATAGGTCAAGGTCACGGGTCAAGGTACCTGCTAATTCAGTACATCAAGGAGAAGCACAGTGCAAGGTATGGTGGTTGTAGGCCTTATAGTTGAGGAGTTATCAAACATCAACGTAAAATGTGTCAAATATAGGTCAAGGTCATCGGGTCAAGGTACCTGCCAAGCCAGTGCAATGAGGTGAAGCACTATGCAAGGTTTAGTGGTTGTAAGTCTTATATTTGAGGAGATACCGAACATTAACATAAAATGTGTCAAAGTCACTGGAGTGCACAATATAGGTCAAGGTCACCAGGTCAAGGTACCTGCCGAGTCAATACATCAAGAAGAAGTGCTATGTAAGGTTTGGTGGTTGAAGGCCTTCGGGACAGTTGAGGACATATGGAAGGGTGATGTAAAAGGTGTAAAAGTCAATGGAGCGCAAAATATAGGTCAAGGTCACCCAGTGAAGGTACCTGCGGAGTCCGAACATTGAGGAGAAGCACTATGCAAGGTTTGATGGTTGTAGGCCTTACAGTTGAGAAGATATTGAACGTTGACATAAAATGTGTAAAAGGCACTGGAGCACAAAATATAGGTCAAGGTCACCGGGTCAAGATACCTGCCGAGTCAGTACATCTAGGAGAAGCACTATGCAAAGTTTGGTGGCTAGACGTCTTACACTTGAGGAGATCTGGAACATTGACGTAAATTATGTCAAAGTCACTGCAGCCAAAATATAGGTCAAGGTCACCAGGTCAAGGTATCTGCCAAGTCAGTACATTGAGAAGAAGCACTTTGCAAGGTTTGATGGTTGTAGGCCTTATAGTCGAGGAGATATCGAACGTCGACGCAAAATATGTCAAAGTCACTGGAGCGCAAAATATAGGTCAAGGTCATCGGGTCAAGGTACCTGCCAAGTCAGTACATCTAGGAGAAGCACTATGCAAGGTTTGGTAGTTGTACGCCTTATAGTTGAGAAAATATGGAACGTCAACGTAAATTGTGTCAAAGTCAATGGAGCGCAAAATATAGGTCAAGGTCACTGGGTCAACATACCTGCCAAGTCAGGAGGTCAGGGAGATGTGTCATGCAAGGTATGATGGTTGTTGTAGAATTGTAGTTGATTAGAATACTAACTTCGACGTAAATGTCGAACTTTGACATAATAGAACTGTTAACAGACAGACGGACGGATGAACGGACAGACGAATGGAAAAGCGGGCACCTATGTCGCAAAGTCCGGAGGTCAGGGAGATGTTTCATACAAGGTTTGATGGTTGTTTAGTTTTGTAGTTGATTAGAATACTAACTTTGACATAAATGTCGAAGTTCGACATAACAGAACTGTTAACAGACAGACAGACAGACAGACAAACAGACAGACAAATGGAAAAGTGGGCACCTATGTCGCAAAGTCAGGAGGTCAGGGAGATGTTTCATGCAAGGTTTGATGGTTGTTTAGTCTTGTAGTTGATTAAAATACTAACTTTGACATAAATGTCGAACTTCTACATAAATGTTGACAGACAGACGGACGAATGGACAGACATACGGACGAGCGGACGCCTATGTCGCAAAGTCAGGAGGTCAGGGAGATGTTTCATGCAAGGTTTGATGGTTGTTTAGTCTTGTAGTTGATTAGAATACTAACTTTGACATAAATGTCGAACGTCGACATAAATGTTGACAGACGGACGGACGGACGGACGGACTGACGGACGGACGGACGGACGGACAGACGGACGGAAAATCGGACGCCTATATCGCACCCTGCTACAAGCAGGTGCGATAATAAAATGGCTGCTTGGTGCAGTTTGTCACTAATGGCTGCTTGGTGCAGTTTAAAAATGCAGGAATTTTACCAGTATCCTGTGTCACTTCAATTTCCTGGCATCAACATAAACAAGCCCCTATCTGAGAGGGTGTGATATGAATATGGAAAATTTGAGACTCTCAAATGATCCAGCTTTTTAGATCTGACAGTAACACATCCGGGAATCGGTCAACTTGTACTCCGACGGTGTACTGTATAGGAATAAGTTGACCTGTTCCGTTGGACCTACTGACGTGTATAAACAATTTCCCAGAGTGTTGATCAGCTGGATAAAATGTGAGTTTATTTACTTATTTTGTGTTTTACAAAGAATCAAGATTGTTATAACACTTATTTTAACGGAAAACTCCGTAGATTTCTCAAGATATCGTATTTGGCAACCAAAAATCATGCATTGAACAAAATCACTGAGGCAAAGTAGGCAGCTGTTGTGCATTTCATGACATTTTAGTGAGCTGACACAAGTCGGTGTAAAACCACTGGCTATTGCACGCCTTTTAAATATGTTTTGCAAAAATGAGATGTTTCGTTTTTCAGGTACAGGTTAAAAAACTTTGATGCGTACCAGCTGACTTGCGGTGTACAATTTAACTAGTGTAAATTATATAGGAGGTGCTCCAGTTTCTTGAATTCAACCATTCTAAAGTTCTAAAACAGGAATTAAATGATGAGTATGGAAAATTAGGTTACAAATAAATCACCAAAGCTATCAACGGTGTTAAAATGTTAAGAACAAGCAAATTTTCCTGTTTTTTTTGGAAATGTACTCGATTGCACAGTAAATTCCATTGGTTAAATGGTACGCCACCGGTCAGATGGTACGCATAGAAACTTCTCTGTGTATCGAAAGCGAATCACTTTGTTTAAGCAAAAGTGTGATAAACCAACTCATTTTAACATGGACTCGAATTTCACTTGCTAATGTACCAGAGTTAAGGTTTAAATAGCCTTTCATGGATAGTTTGAATCACGGTAAGGCATGTTCAAGCCATGATTTTTTATGCTAAAAAGGATATCTGTAGAAATCCTCCGATTTTTTCTATGATCCTTGTGTCAGGATTATCTCCATTCAATGCCACAGCATACAACACTTTCCAATTTTCGACAAAAAGTAAAATGAAAACATAAACTTACGGTACACGTAATAACCTTCGCCTCTGGTGTTTGTTTACATACAGTCAACTTGTCTACTGGAACAGGTGAATTTATTGTTCAACAGTACTCCGACAGCGTACAACTTGACTGATTCCCAAGCATGAGTAAGAAAGGTACCTTTTTGAAAGCAGTATAATTCAATGTATGTTGACTGACAATGATCATGAATGTTTAGCATTGAAATTTCAGTATTCTCTGTGTGACCTAATGGTTAGTAAACATTCAGCTGTTTATACATAATAAACAAACAGTTGTATATACAGTCAAACCTGTGTTAGTGGTCACCTCTATTAAGCAGCCAACCTGTATTAAGCAGCCAGAGGAAAGTTGCCCCAAAATTTTTAGACTTATATATTTGAACTGTATTAAGCAGCCACCTGCCTTCAGCAGCCACATTTTAAGCTTCCCATGGGTGGCTGCCTAAGACAGGTTTGACTGTATAAGGAAGGATAATAGGTATAAATATAACCTTGTCTGATGACCTGTGTCTGCTGGTTTCAACTTTCTGTTTAATGTAATACAGCTGGGAACCAGAAGCCTACGGTCTCCGGACAAGATAATATTTCTGCACGTATATTTACTGTTGGATTACAGAATCATTGACCATTGTAAAACCTGCCTTGTGAACTGTAAAAGTCAGGGTCAGATAGCATCAGATTGCAGCACCCACAAGTTCACAACCCATTTTCATGGAGAAATAAAAAAAATATTTCTTATCTAGAATGTAAATGTGCAGTCTGGTCTGGTTCTTTATTGTTTAATTATGCATTAAAGGGTCCAACCTTAAAGCACTATACAAAGTGTAATAGACTCCAATCTATTTTCTTGTATTTTTTGGAGAAAATAAGGCAAAAAAGTATTTTACAGTGTCATCTGCTCATGCTGGCAAGCACCCTTCTTGCAAGAGCAGCTTACCATATTTATCATAATTATTAGGACACCTTATCCACTTACCATACTAGTCCTAAAATTTGAAGTAGTCTATTCTACTACAATGTGTCTAAAATATTGTTGTATGTATGGCAAATGTAGATCCTGATCAGATGCCATTTTCTGTGGCATCTGCTCTGGCTCTACACTATTTGCAGAGGTCTCTCTGCCCCAATACATGGTTATCATGGTATATGGGCCACACTATGCCCAAGAGGTCACAGGGGCTTAATGTGGACAGTGCATGTCCAGATCAGCCTGTGTCTCCAAATGATCTATCCAGGACACACAGCTCTTGATAAGATGCTTTTTTCAATCCAAAAGTATTGGTATTTATCTTACATGTATTGATTGATTGATTGATTGTGTTGGGGTTTAACGACACGTCAACCCTTGAGGGTCATTTTGTGTCGTCTCCCAGAGAAAGGGAGAAAAGAGATAGAAGAGAGAGTAGAGGAGATGAAAGAGAGGGACAGGGAAGAAAGAGGAACAGGAATGAAAGTGAAGAAACAGAAGAAATAAAAACATTCCCCCTCTACCCTTACCCACTACAAGGATAGCAGGCCTTGCCCAACTGTAAGCCAATATCAGTTGGACATCTTACATGTATTTCTCCATGAAAAATATGTTGTGGGTGCTCATAAGAAGCACCTCAGTGAGGTGCTTCTTATGAGCACCCACAACATATGTTTTCGTGGAGAAATAAGAAAAATATTTACCTCATATCCAATCTTATATAGACCTAAGAGGACTTTCCCTATCAGCTTATATAACCATTGGATACTAATGGTAGAATACAGTGGAACTTCCACTTATGGTCACCTTCAGCGGTCACCTCTCCATAACAGCCACCTCCTTACAACATATATCTGATATCCTAATGTAGAGTTTTACTGTATATTAAATCTCTATAATGGCGACCTCCCTCAAACAGCCAGTTTTGTATCCCTGATTGTAGTTATTATTGTGAGGTTGCACTGTATATTTTCACAACAAAGTCGCCAAATAGAAAGTCTGCCTTGCTGTCTGAATTGAATCTTTACTGTGCATGTACAGTAGGCCAGGAAGATGCCTTTTCACATGACAAGGCTCATATTGTATAAGAGCAGATCATAAGTTTGATTTTGCATAATTCCAGATAACATGGAGTATCAGGTAAATATTTCTCTAATTTCCCCACAAAAAAGCATGTTGTGGGCACTCATTAGAAGCGCCTCACTTAGGCACTTCTAATGAGTACCAACAACATATGTTTATATAGAAATAAGAAAAATATTGGTATATTTTGGCTGAAAAAAGTGCCTAAACTGAAGCTATGGATTTTGCATACAGGCTTTCTCATGGGATAAAATTAGTGCTGATAAAAAGACATTTTTGACAAGTCTCATCACTCCAAAGATGAAATTCCGATACAGAAACCACAGAAGTACCGATATTTCCAATAAAATCTTGTAGGAAATCAGAACTGCTGAGGGAAAAACAACATATTTTTCACATAGGGTGACAATAAAGATACAGGCCAGTCCTCACACCCCTTTGCTGCCTAGCTGCCTGGGCCAGACCTTGACTATATACAGTAAGGGCAAAGATTCTAACCAAACTGCACAGATGCACAGGTTGGCCTGCATCTTCACTGCTTCTATTTGAGGAAAAAGTTTGGTTTTCATACATCAAGCCTCAAACAATTTAACTGCTGGAGAATGGAAATATTAAGGCTTATGAAAAACAAAATTGCACAGTGCTAGATTACAAAAGGTTTCCTCACATACTCATGCATATGGGGTCAAGAAATCCATGTGCTCTCTTGTCAGTGGCAAAATCAATCCCATATCAGTGTTCATGTGGGATAAGTGTTGCTATATACGAGACAGCTCACACACTACATTGCTATATATGAGACAGCTCATATGCGACATTGCTATATACATCACGATGTTCCAAATTATTATCGGATGACATCCGGTTTCTACATTTGCCGTGTTAGGTTGTGAAACGCTGATTCAAATTTTCAAGTGCTTGTTACTTCTTTATTAGTGAAAAAAAAAAACATCAAGTATGAGTATCCATTGTCTCAGTTAAAATATAAAGGAATATTTTGGTAACAAAATTAGTTGGTTTTGTTAAAATTTTCATTTTTTGCCATTTTGTTCCAACATTTCCATGTGAGTGACGAGAGAAGAGGGTACTGTTTTCTTGATAGCATGTGAGAAAAAGAATCTATCACTGATTTTCAGTGATGACAGGAAAATGCCAACCCTCAGGTCCACCGCTCCAGTGGGAAACTCGGCAAGCCCTGTTTCCCACTGACTTGGACCCTCTGGTTGGCATTTTCCTGTCCCCACTGAACATCAATAATGGATTCTATTTATCCAGCATAGCTCCAGTTAAGGCATTTTTCAACCAAAAAAATGTTGATATTTTTCCTATTTCTCCACAAAAACATATGTTGTGGGTACTCATTAGAGGTGCCTCAATGAGTACCCACAACATGTTTTTGTGGAGAAATACGAAAAATATTTTCCTGCTACCCCCTCTTATTTGGAGCTATATCCAGATAAACATTTTTCTAGTTCTTCAAAAAAATGTTATTGGGTTCTCATTTAAGTCATTACCCCTTAGAAATGCCTCAGTGAAGTGATTCTATTAAGCACTTACATCAGAATATTTTTAGAATCTGTCAGCACTTAACCTTACACTAATATTGTCTGTAAAGAATCCTATTATCTAAAAGTACATGAATATGACCTCTCAACTACCCCAATCTAACTCGAACCCTAACCCAACCCTAACTTCAGTGGACTAGCTCTGACTTATCCCTAACTCTTTATGCAGTCAGTGGATGTGCAGACTCACATCAGGATGTCAGTAACTAGTGTGGACAGATTCTAAAGTCTAGCCACTTTACAACATATGTTTGCAATGGAGAAATAAAAAAAAATAATAAATAAATCCATTTTGGTTGAAAAATTGTATTCTAGAGCTATGAAATACTGATCTGTAGCTCCAACTGTATACCCTTGGTAAATTTTTTGCCATTTTTCTGCCTATCCCCTTCTGAAAAGAAGTCTACTGTAAAAGGAAACGACATTGCTCGCAGAAGACGTACGAAAATACTCATTAGGCATTTCTGCTGGGTACTCACAGCATATTTTTTATGGAGAACTGAAGAAAATTATCTGTTTTGCTAACTATGTTTCTTATGAAACCAGTAAGAGATATTTACTTTGCATTTCATCTTTCAAGCACTTGAACTTGACAATAAAAAACAAGCTGGATAGTTTCTGACCATGTTTGTTTCTGGAACTGTCAATGACAATATAGTGGCAAAAATTCAGCAAAACACATTCTGAAATACAGTTATCTCGAATTCCAAGGGACTCTCTGAAATACTTCGAGATATCCGTAGTTCGACATATCAGGTTTGCAGAATTGTGGAAAAAATAATTTGATTAACCACATTTAACAAACTGATAGGTAATTGGACTTTTGAAGTTAGAGATATATTGAAAATATTGTGGAAAAGAGGAGAAATTGCTCCTTAGGAGCAATTTCTCCTCTTTTCTACAATATTTTCCATCTGTTGTTAGGTTTTCATGTATAGGCAGGGACCAGATTTTCACTTCGAGATAAGCGGTTATTCGAGATAAGCGAGTTCGAGATAACGAGAGTCAACTGTACATGTATTTTCCATGGAAACAGGCTTTGACATGGAATGTCAAAGTTTACTTTCTGGCGAAAATATTATCAATTTATCATCTGCTGAATTTGCCCAGTGATGTTAATACTTTGGAACCATCTTGTGAAAAATATATTCATTGTTTAAATAGCAGTTTTCACTTCTGGGCCCGGTTGTTCAAAGCGTCGTTAGCTTAACGAGCTCGTTAAGGGTCATTTCGTTAACTGTTCTAGCGGATTCAGTACACAATTTTCTGATATTTTTTGCTGAAAAAATGTGAGTAGCTTTTGCACTGCAAAAGCTACTCACATTTTTTCAGCAAAAAATTTCAGCATATTTGCGTATCACTCGATTAAAATTTTAACGAATCGTTAACTAACGACATCGTTAGTTTTGAACAACTGGGCCCTGCTGACTTACTCTTATGTGCATGACTTGCAAAAAATAAAGAAATAAATAAATATATGTCATAAAAAAATGTTTGTATGTTTCTAATCAATTAGCTATAAAGCCCATCTGAAATATGCATATTCTATGCATATGCATAAATAAAATTTTACTGCCATCTAAATCTGAATTTTTTTTAAGATCATAAATTTGCCTTAAAAGGTTTATAGCACATAAATCTGTATCAAAAACCTTTTCCTTGTCTAAGTGCACAATATGATCTTTTTGTGTTTATGCACATAGCCAGAGGGACAAAGTTACACAATGATCTTAATTGATACCACCTTTCAAGTGGTGTTCAGCAAGGATCTGCACTGAACCCTTTATTGTTCTTTCTTGATAAAATCTATTTAGGGATCAATCACAGTGGAGGTGATCCGTTTGCAAATAATGTTAGCAATAATGCAAATGAAAACACATAAGTCCATTTTGTTTTGTATTTACATTAGTACTAAATACAATTTGGAAAACACAGACAAAAAGAAAGAAAGAAAAAAAATACACACAGTAAATAACTATTTTGCCAGGTCCCTGTGCATTTTCAAGACATTTTTAATAAAAAGAAAATTAACAGTTAAACAGATAACAATCTGAAACTGTCAATCATCGTGAAACAATAAGGAACAAGATGCAATATTTTTCTGCCCTGGAGAAAAACTTACAGGCTATATCATATTTTGCAAACATATATCTATAGTAAGTAATAACACTGACAAATTGAACAGTTACACAAAAAGCTTGGACATGAACTAATTTACTCGGTGCAGGAATAAGAAATCAAAAATATAACATAGAATAATGATCTGGTGGTAAAACAATATGGCTGTTTTTGGAATCTGTGGCTCAACACTCTCTGCACCCTGAAAGCAATCATTGGATAATTTTTTGTGATCAATCACTGGATATAAAATTGTAACAGTGCATGCTTTAAGTCAGGATTAAACTGTAGCTGTGACTTAACTACCAACAATAAAACTTGTAATTTTCTGCAGATGTATATGTATATACATACTGAAGACTGCATATGTTTCTGAATCTGTCACTCTTTGCGATCATATAAAAAAGAAACAAAAATGGTTCTTGCAAATGCTTTGAAAGATCATTTATATTTCTGCTCAGGTAAGAACATTTCTTATATCTTTACTCTAAATAATTGGACAGACATGTCTGAGCAAACAGTGTAGACTGCCCAATAACTGCTATTAACTGAGCAATCAACAGGGTCTACACTGCAATTCTGTCAGCACCTTTTAGACACATGGCGTACAGTCAAATGCAAATATTCAAATAGTGCAAATTATATTTTCATTTCCTTTGGGATCATTGCATGGACCCACTGTGGTATCTTTGAAAATGGAGTTCTTCTCATGTACATGTATAAGCTAGAGGGCAAACTTCATTACTGCTTATGAAGAGTCTCAATAAAACCTAGACTCCCATTTTGTATCTGTAATGTGTTCTTTGTTTCCAAAGAGAATCTTTCAGGCTTTTATTTTACCCCACTGCAGCTGGTGTTACAGCGGTGTGGCAGCCGTAGAATGTCTCCCTGTACTTCACCACAGGGCAGGTAATATTTCCATTTCCTTTGGGATCATTGGGCCCAATGGAGTATCTTTGAAAATAGAGTTCTGCTCATGAATATGCTAGAGGGCGTAAGCAGTATTGCAAACTTCATTACTGCTTATGAAGAGTCTCAATAAAACCGAGACTCCTATTTACTATCTGTAATGGGTTCTTTGAATCCAAAGGCAATCTTTTAGACTTTATAAGAATAACATATTCACCCCAAAGTATTGGCCAGACAGGCCTGCACAAACAGTGTAGACCCAGATCAGATGCTGCAGACTACACTACTGTTTTTATAACTGCAAAAAGCAAAACCTTACTACCAGACAAAATATGTACATTTAGAGCAGCCTGTATGTATCTGCCTTGCATTCCTCAGTCTGATCAGAGCGACCACAGCTCCAGATAAGGCACTTTTTTCAACAGAAAAATATTAATAATTTTCTTATCTCTCCACAAAAACATATGTTGTGGGTACTCATTAGAAGCACCTCATGGAAGTGCTTCTAATGAGTACCCACAACATATTTTCTTCAAGAAATTATATTATCTGGATAGTACTGGATACCCCCTCTTATCTGTAGCTATGGAGCCTCTTGTCTTGTTGAACATAGCTCTTGATAAAAATATTTTCCTCATTTTTTCCATGACAACAAATCTTGTGGGTACTCATCTAAAGGGCCTAAAATAAGAAAAATATCAATACATTTGGTTGAAAAAAAAAAAAAAAGTGTCTGATCAGGATTTACAGTTACACTGTTTGCAGTAGTGAAATGGACCTGTTCCAGATTAACCCATTGTAGTCAGGAGACCCGTAAAAGGGTAACTGGCAAACAGTGCAGACCCAGATCAGACGCCGCAGAATGTGGCGTCTGATCAGGGTCTCCACTGTTTGCAAATAGTTTAGCCATTTTTCTCTAGGAATATCTTAATCTCATAGCCTCACCTACCTAAAATTGAAATTGGACTCTTCCAATATATAGTGTGGGGGGAGTTCATTCAGTCTACAATGGGTTAAGTAAGGTAACGAAAAGGCATCCCAATATTTAGGGTGAATATGGAATGTGCAATTTAACTGCATGGAAAACGAGCAGATTTTAGTTTATATACTACATATATACATATAGTTGATACCTCCTGAATTATAGTAACTTTTGGTGCCCCACTGAGCAAAATTAAGAGTATACAAACAGTATAGAACCAGGTAAGCGGGCTCATACTGAGAGTCAGGGTTCATACTAAAGAGTCATCTCATAGGGCTGAGCTCATAATGAGCCATCTCATTATATCCATGCTATCTGACAATGAGCCTGAATTTTAGATATAAACAGACTCCATTGCACTCCATGTAATACTCTTTATGAGGTGTTTGGAGGAACTGTAAGATTCAGATTCTAAATGGAATGACCATGCAGTGGAAGCAAACACACTCACACATGTATGCAGGAAATCAAACAGAAAATCATAAATGTCTCCCTTGTAAAAAATGGCAGAAAATATAACACAAGTGTATCCAGTCCCCTTGAAACCTCATAAGCTTGGTAGACTCTTCATTAAGAATTAGAAGTGACTATAAGTAGTACACCACAACCTCTTTATAGCACTATTATTGAGGTCCAAAGCATAAACCGTGTTAGTTAAACAACCGTGTTGTATCCAAACAAAAATGTATAGATTATATTGAAAAATGATCATTTATGGTCTTTTTTTCAATATAATCTATATATTTTTGGGATCCATTTTTGAGACCGTGTTGCATCCAAAACCGTGTTACAACGAATCGTGTTATAAAGAGGTTAAAGTGTAGTCTATCCTGGGTACCTAACCTGCATGATAGCATGTGCCTTTCATTCTTATTTTATTTATTTGTTTTTCATGCTTTTTATGTTCCATATGACTGGATTGGTCCTCAAAAATATGTAGTATGAGTCCACCAATTATGAAGCATCGGCAAAGAGCTTATCACTGTGAGGACCTCTTCTAATGACGAGGGTCTGACAAATCAATTACCTGATATTTGGGCTAGGCAAGTATAAATTAATTCAGTTTCTGTTAGTCCTAAAATTGCTAGCCCAAAAGTTTGTATAGAATATATAGAGAAAATGATGACCTGAAAGAATTACTAGTCACCAGGCAATGGGATGAAATTTTGATTTGTCAGGCTTTGACCACCATTTATGCATACAATGTACATGCAACTAACCTTGACTGTTTCCTCCAATGAATGACTGACAGCTCTGGCAGGGCTGTGACTGGCTGAACTGAACCCTGTTGCCATGCCAATAATCTTTGGTACTTCCTTGACACAATCACATTGTATCCACTAATAATCCTGTTAAAAACAAAGAAAATATGAGCTTTCACATTTAAGTCTGCTTCTAATCTCCCATGCCGTATTCAACCCCTAACCACACTATGGAATTAAGAATTTCAGAATTTCATAGCCTTGAAAAAAGATTCTTCAGCAGATTCTGTTGGAACCCAAATTTATGGCAATTAACCCTTTCATCCCTGAGTTGATGAAGAGGACTTTTCCCTATTTGAATTTGGACAAATCTACTGTTGTAAATACGGGTGTCAATCAAAATTCAAAAACAGAACGGCAAACAGTGTTGATCCAGATGAGACAGCTCCTTATGAGCTGTCTCATCTGGATCTACACTGTTTGCATAGGCATCTGTGTTGGTCTGCTGGGTTAACTTTACACATACAGAAGTCTGGGCCCAGTTGTTCAAAGCGTCGTTAGCTTAACAAGCTCGTTAAAGGTCATTTTGTAAACTGTTTTAGCAGATTCAATATACAATATTCTGATATTTTTTTGCTGAAAAAATGTGAGTAGCTTTTGCACTGCAAAAGCTACTCACATTTTTCAGCAAAAAATTTCAGCATATTTGCGTATAACTCGATGTAAATTTTAACGAATCATTATCTAATAACATCGTTAGCTTTGAACAACTGGGCCCTGATTGTGAGCAATTCAAATATATGAGTCAGCGCACAACAAAACCTACAAAATGGCATGTGCACCCAGCAAAGACTCTGTGTCGGTCCACTGATATGTTAGGGAACCTCTACATAGACCAAACAATCATGTGTAGCTGAAACTGTTATCAGAGTTAGACCTTTCATCCCTAAGTTTCTGAAGTAGATTCTTCCATCTTTGAATCTGGTCAGAACTATTGTTCCAAACAGGAGTCTGTCAAAAATCAAAAACAGAATGGAAAACAATGTAGATCCTGATGAGACATCTTATAATGAGTCATCTCATCAGGATCTACACTGTTTGCAAAAGCAGTGTATTGGTCTGCAGGGCTGAATAGGTTAAGGTCAAGGTTTGGCACCAGTAAAAGCAGGGCTGTGTTCAGAAGTGCAAAGCAATAGTGAATGTTGCTCTGGAGCCCTATACCTAATGACAAGTGCCAATAGGACCAGGGTACCAGGGCAAAACGTTCGCAAGTAACTTGCACATCTGAATGCAGCCCAGGTTTAAGTTCCACAACACCTCAGCAGTTGACCATTCCAAGGCAGTATTTCTATTGCTGTCCCTTCTGTTCTTCTTCTTCCGTTAAAATGCATGGCCTTCTCAGAAGCTTTGTCGCACTGTGGTTAACTATATACAAGGTGATCGTGAGGCTCGAACAAGGTGCAGGTTAAAAGAGGGATAAAAACAGTCTGTACATAGTTGGTTTAAACAATATTTTATTCATTTAAGTTTACATATATACATCGCATAATGTTATATGATACAGAATTTGATAAAAAGCTAAAAGCTTATATAAATCATCTTCTGTACATAGTTAATCCTGACCTTAAGGCTTCAATGGTTGGAGCAGTCACAATGCTTTCTGGCAGTCGGTTCCACAGTCTGATGGCTGAAGGGAAGAAGGAGTGCTGGTAGATATCCGTCCTACAGTAGGGGATCATGTAGCATAGCGTGTGGCTCTGGTGTTCAATACAGCTGGGTGCAGATAGGGCAGCACTGGAATGTCGATGAGTCCATATACTATTCTGTACACCATGACCAGTTTGGCGTTGACTCTATGTTGGTGGAGGGACTCCTATCCAAGGTCAGCAATCATCTGGCTGGGACTGCTAGTGGTTCTGTAGTCCCCAATGACAAATCTTGCTGCATGCCTCTGAACTGCTTCCAGTGTCTGGATGTTGTTCTTGGTATATGGATCCCATGATGTAGATGAATAGTCAAGAATAGGCCTGACCAAGGTAAGGTAGCTCTGGGCCTTGATGTCTTTTGGGCAGCTAGCAAGGTTTCTTCTTAGGAAAGCCAAGCTGTTGTTCGCCTTCTTTGTTGTAGCATCTACATGGGCATTTCAGGACAGGCTGTCAGAGATTGTCACTCCAAGATACTTGCCCGTCTTAGCAACTGTCAGGTCTTGGCTGTGTATATGGAAAGAGGTCTTGATAGGATTGCGCTTCCTTGTGATCCTGATGACCTCACATTTTATGGGATTAAACAACATCTGCCAATCTTTCTCCCATTGTTGAAGTCTGTCGAGATATTCCTGTAGTATCTGAGCAGCCTCAGGACTCTTTATCCTCCGATACAAAAGGCTGTCATCGGCAAACAAGTGGTTGGTCGAAGAGACTTTTAGTGGCATGTCGTTTATGTAGATGAGGAACAACAGGGGACCCAAGACTGTTCCTTGTGGCACTCTGGAGGTAAATGGTGCTGGTTAGGAAGAATGTCCTTCAACCAAAACTTGTTGAGATCTGTTGGCGAGGAAGCTCTTTATCCATTGCAATAAGTTACCTCGAATTCCATAGTGGTCCAGTTTGATGGCAAGACGCTGGTGACCAACCTTGTCGAAGGCCTTACAGAAATCC
This sequence comes from Anodontia alba, assembly GCA_964016985.1. Taxonomy (NCBI): domain Eukaryota; kingdom Metazoa; phylum Mollusca; class Bivalvia; order Lucinida; family Lucinidae; genus Anodontia; species Anodontia alba. The sequence goes on along the minus strand of OZ024824.1, from coordinate 93,998,200 downwards.
AGTAAGACTGCATCCAACTTGTTCATTTTCCTCCATCTATGAGTCTAGATCTTGTATAGTGAGGATCAGTTGGCTCTCGCATGAACACTTTTTCCTGAAGCCATGCTGTTGGTCGGACAGGATTTGATGAGCATCTAGGTGTCTCATGATCTGGCTGTGTACAATGTGTTCCAGGATCTTGCTGCATACTGATGTCAAGGATATTGGCCTGTAGTTAGAGGCACTACTGCGGTCACCCTTCTTAAAGATGGGTGTTACATTGGTCTGTTTCCAATCATCAGGTACTTTGCCTTGTTGCAGAGAAGCCTGGAATATCAGAGTCATTGCCGGGGTGAGTTCGACTGCAAACTCCTTCAGGAATCTGGTGGGGATCTGATCAGGACCTTCCACTTTGTGGGGGTTTATGCCTTGCATCAGTTTTTTAACTCCTGCTTGGTCGACCAAGAAGCTGTGCATGTCAGGATAATGGCTTCCGCCCATGGTCGGCAAGTCTGTGGTTGTCTCTTCCGTGAAAACACCACAAAATTCTTCATTAGGATGGTGGCTTTTGTCTTCAGGTCGCTATGTGCAATGCCATCCTTCTTCAATGGGGAGACTCCACTGCTATCGCATCTCTTCCCCTTGACAAATGTGTAGAGCTTCTTGGAGTTCTGTTCACTGGTCACAATGTCATTGACAAAACCATTGTAAGCTTTTTTACACTCGTACTGGGATTCCTTCTGGAGCTTGTGGTATCACTGGATATCACTGTCTGAGCAAGAGTGCTTCGCCTTTCTAAATGCCCTCTTTTTACGACTGGATATACGTTTGATCTTTCTGTTGATCCATGGCTGGCTGAATCTAGTAGACGTCATCTTGCTAGAAACCTTGTCTTCCAGCAAGCTGGCAGTGAATTCCTTCAGTGTATCCCGCAGAGTGTTGATGTTGGTGTCTGTAGTATACTGTGTTGTGAGCCTTGTGGAGAAATCTGCTACAACTGGCTTCAGATTTTCTATGTCCACATTCTTCCATAGAAAGATCTTACGTTGTAGTGGCTTGGTTCTGACAGCCCGTGTGCTTGCCTCCACAAAGACAATGTCATGATCACTTATTTCATGGACAGCTTTGCATTTTTCAGTGGGTGACGGTCAGTTGGTCAGAAAAACGTCAAGAGTTTTCTTCCTTCTGGCTGGAAATTTTACAATCTGCTCACAACCGATGTTGTAGACAGTGTCAAGGAAGCGCTGGCTTATGCTGGCAGGGTATTAGTATCCTAGTCAATGTCTCACTTGTTTGTTCTGTTTTCGATAACATGCCATTTTTCTGATTCATTTTATGTCATTCAGTCCTTCTCCAGTGCTTTGAGAGGACTGTGTTCCATGATTGTGGCCTTTCCTGGGTATTTCCATATTTATTTCTGGAAAAGCTTGTGGTACAATGTCCACCTGCATAGCTCCAGATAAGGCACTTTTTTTCAACTGAAAAGTACTGATATTTTTCTTATTTCTCCACAAAAACATAATGTTGCGGGGAAATAAGAAAAATATATGGATACTCCTCTTATCTGGAGTTATGCACCTAACAAGGACACCCTTATAAAGATTAGCAGAGGACTTCTTGAAGGGCATATATCTTTTAAAATGACACTTAAGAAATATTTTTTTCTCATTTCTTAACAAAAAGCTTACGTTGTGGATACTAATTAGAAATGCCAACAAGGCTGAGGTGCTTCTGATGAGTATCCACAATATATGCTTTTATGAAGGATAAAATTACTACGATAGTTTTCTGAGGACAAATCTAGCTAATTGCCTGACTTTTCACATCCTCGGCAACCCAGGTGTGACCCATTACGTTACACTTCATTCATCATCCCTGGGACAACTGACTAGTGAAACGTCGTTTTCCATGAATATTCATAACAACAGGGAATACCTCAATAGCCAATCAAAATGTCAATAAGATAGTGCTACTCTCTTATGCAGAAGATTCATTTTTCTTTTACCGGTACTAAAAATAACTCCGGAAAACCCGATAAACATTTTTGTCAACAGTTAATACAAAGCCTGGATTTGCAACAAACAATATGATTGGATATCCGCAAAACAAAAATATAACAATGACGTTATTTGTGGAGTACGCATGATAAAAATAGACTAAAATTTCTGAGATTTCTGAAACCAATCAGATTGCCTCATTAATAATTCATAAGGACAAAGAAACCTAAGTGAGTTGTCCCAGGGGTGATGAATGAAGTGTAATGTAATTGGTCACACCTGGGTTACCGAGGATGGACTTTTCACTTAAAAGCATGTGTGTGTGGTAATTATTAGGTTGAAGATGGTACATGTGATCAAATTGGGTTAAATATGGTACATACCATATTAGACCTAATTACTGCCAATACTCCTATTTGTGCACCACCAAACAATTTTAGTCTTCAGATTACAGCCTATGTACTTTTACCTACTTCTTTAAAAAAGCATATGTTGTGGGAGCTCATTTAAGTTGCCTCAACAAGTCAAGGCAATTCAGATGAGTACCAACAACATATGCTTTTATAAAGAAAATCACATAAGTATCATTAAATAATCCTCTCATTAAGTCCTACACTGACCTTTCTTTTTAAGAAATTTTGAAAACTTAAGGGCACAGTGTGATAATTAGGTTGAATATGGTATGTTACTTTGATGTCAAACTTAAGGCCTTGTTCATATAAGCAAAGATTCTTTGACACATAAATTATGGACTAGAAACTGTAACAAATATTTTGCACTAAAATGGTGTCTACTGTTTTTACCCTAAGTATTCAGACATCCAGGCCTGAGCAAACAGTATAGAGCCAGATCAGATCTGTTATACAGATGCTTTGCCACATTTCCTACCAAAAGAATCATACACTTCCATCATGCCATACATGATCTATGACAAAGTTCACATTTACAAATTTTCTCAGTCTAATAACGTACCACAAAAATATGACAAATAAAAGGAGGCATATTTTTTTCTTTACAACCAGTATCAGTTTTTTAAGTCTTTGAGACGGTTCACATGAAATGTCAAAGCCTTATTTTCTCTAAAAATAATTTAAATACAATACTTTTTCCTATACTAATGTAGTGGTGTTTGTTATTGTCAAGAACTATAGGAAATAGATAAAAAAAATTCTTTATGCATTTTATATATATTTTTACCTTGGCATTAACCTTTACCATTCTCTGGGCTAATTCAGCAGACGACAAATTGAGGATATTTTTCCCAGAAAACAGGTTGATATTTCATGAAATGTCTAATCCTGTTTTCTGGAAAAAATTCAAAAAATGTTTCAAAATGTCATCTGCTGAAAATTTTACTCAGAGTGCTAAGCATTAACCCTTAAAGCGCCAGTCACAACTGCAGCAGATGACAATTTTTTTTTTTTTTTTTTTTCAGAGAAAACAATTGACATTTCAGATGATTTTCATGAAATGTCAATACTTGTTTTCTCTGAAAAATAAAAAAAACAAATTTGAATGTCTTCTGCTACAAATTTTGCTTGGTGCTTTAAGGGTTAAAGGGAATAGATAAACAATACAGGGAAATCACTGACATGTTTTGTTCTTTTTTTTTCTCACTGTGGGCTACTCTTAAAGGAAAAACCTTGCTTCTCAGATCAGGAAGTAATAGTTCCCATTTTTTAAATTTATGCTTCACATATGAGGGGGCAACTTCCTGTCTGCAAAAGTTGTCCCCCTTTGGAAAAATGGTGATACTCATTAGAAGCATCTAACCAAGGCCCATATGTTTTCATGAAATACTAAGAAAAATATCAATTCTTTTTTAGTTCAAAAGCGTAATATGAAAGTTTTAATCTGATAATAAGTCAAATGTAGGATTATAATTCTTAATGGAACTACCCATATTAACCCTTGCCATGTTAAATAAAGTAAGATGCCACCCTCACTTCTAACTTTCAGCAATCAGATTACTTGATCTAGATTGCTGATACAAATTCACATACTTAATGATAAACTTTGCAGAACCAGATCAGTTGGCTTCTCAGAAGCCAACTGATCTGGACCCAGAATGTTTAAAAAAGGCAGTGCAATCTGGGTTAAGGAGTGATCCTTCTTCACTTTTGATATGTTTATTTATTTAAAAAGATTGTGAAAAATTCTGAAACTATCAGTATATTCAATACATGTAACAAATATTTTTATTTGAAAGAATACCTTAATTCTGCAACAGATAGCAGATGATTGTCATTTCCCCAGAAATGTGGTTTGGTATTTCATTTGAATGATCTTTTATTAGACAGCTGAAATTTAAGGTGAATAGATACACCTGAAAGATTTTATAATCCCCCCCCCCCCCACACACACACACACACACACAAACTGACAGTAGCTTGGAGAAATAATCTTGACCTCTCATCAAGACAGAGGACTTGTTGAGTATATGGTGATATTTCTGAGATTTTTTCTTAGTTCTCCATGAAAATATACATGTATGTTGTGGGTACTCATTAAAAGTGCATTGGTAGAGTGCTTCTAATGAGTACCTACAACATATGTTTTTATTGAGAACTGGAGAAAATCATCCCAAAATTATCCTCAAATACTCCTTAACAACTCCACTGCAAGAGCAATGTAAAATGTAACCATCAAAGGCAAATGGCCTGGTGGTATTACCATATTTATCCTGAGTATTTGGACAAACAAACCTGAGCAAACAGCGTATACCTAACTCAAAAGACTACAAAACACATCATCTGATCAGGGTTACACTGTTTGCCACTCATCTAGCAGTTTTAGACCTATCAAAAGGTGTTCAATTTTTAGGACAAGTATGGCAAGGAGTTAAGATGACCAAATATTTTGGGTAAGTAAGCTATACCCAAAAGTGTAGATAATGAATAGTGTATACTGTAAAGGCTTTGCATTGTTTTTTATAATGGTCATCAATTATTAACGATTCAAACATTTTCTTTATAATGATTATGCCATTAAAACGGCATAAATTGTGTGTGTGTGTTGGGGGGAGGGGGGGGGGGGGTAACAGATTTTATATCATTTTTTTATTTATTTTAATCTCTTGAACCTGTCTTGAAACCAAATATGTGCCTACTTTTAATATTCTTACATCGCCGTCATTATATTACATGCCGTGTATTTTGTAGCTTGTTTCCTGTCAAAGAAATTATTTTCTTAACTTCTTATTTTTTTTTTAGTTTTGGAAAACCAACAATATCTGTCCCTCGGTCTACATCATAAGTGTCATAATATACAGCCACCCCGTGTTAAATTTGGGCTCTGAGCCAATCCCGTCAATTACTCACCACTTGGTTTATGCCTCTTCCAATTAACGCTTCAGAATATTTACTGTTAACCAATTAACAATCAATTAGCACCTTTTGCTTATAAGGCTTAATGCCTAAGACCGTTTTTCAGTCAAATCCCTTTTAGAAAAAACAGCGTTTGCCATGTTTGCCTTCCTAGTAAATAATACACTAGAAAATACCATTTATTGTATGCAGACGTTCTTTTTCCAACACACGTCTGCTTTAACAGCAATTTTAGAAATTACTTTTTCATTTTCCTTTTTTTGCATGCATAGCGCTATCTACAACTGTATGCACAATACAATGGAAACACTTCCGTAATATTAAACTAGAAAGAATATATTTTGGTAGCCAATATGTACATGTGCTAGGTTTTATTGACAGCATTTAGTCACCAGTTTCAGAAGCTGCTTGTGATAAACGTCATCAGTTTGGCGTATTTACAACACATTCTGGATGCGTAATTTACCCGCGTCCAATTTTGTCTAAATTATATGGAATTTGTCTGCATTGTGTGATTGTGATATCGATAATTTCTGCAAACATCTTTAATTACACTCAAAGTATAAATATTTGACTCTGGTGACTTTATGGCAAAGAAGTCAACTACATTTCGTTACACATGTTCTAGTATTGACATGTTTTAGACATGTCCATGTGTGTTGACCTTTGTAGTAAATATTAACCTTCATCGACCTTGTTCTTCACACTTTGATTGGTCAACAAATCGAACTGCCTTTTGGATCTTAAATTTGATTGGTTGATCAGTAAATGGGCGGTACACCGGTAAGGAAATCTACATCATACCGCGCCAAATATTCAGCGTCATTAATCTAAAAAACGTCTTGAATGGACGTAATATCTGTGCGTATTCAGAATTATATGGATCATTTCTGGAAGAATAATACATAATCATCTAAGGAGAAGGTATCATTATTTGCATTTTTGTGAAAATCCTCCAAGGAATATTGACGCAATAGATTATTGACGATCTAAATTGGTAAGCCAGAACCCAAAATCATGAAAGCATGGACGTTGAAAATATTAGCAGCCATGGAAATATCAGTATATAAATATGTTCTTTAAAAGTTTGGTTTCGATATTTTGTGAAAACTGGACAAAGCTAATGTTTATCTTTATTGTAAACGTAATCCTGTACAGGTGTTTGAGGCTACAAAACTTGACAGATTCGTCGAACGACCTGTAAATTGGTTCGAAATGAACAGCAAAATATTGGATTTTTATGCACTTGATAGTCTTATTATGTGAGTATTATGTAACAAGAACATGCTTTTGTTAAGTTGTAGCAAAAATTTAAGCTTTTGTTGCGGTAGATTTCTTGCTGTCAAAGATTAATTTTTCGGTATATGGGGTTGTGTCTTGACTGATTTTTTCCGCGAATATGTGTCGCTTCTCGTCGGTGCTGGGTCACGAGGCCAGAATAAAGCATGCCCATAAAACGTAACTGATTAATACTATTTTTTCATTCTGTCTCGCTGCTAAAAACATTCTTTTTTATGTTAAATGCAATTGAGTAAAGTCGGTGATTAAACTTAATTCAAAATTACTGTTTTTACATGCAAATAAAATCCACACATATCTTATGCGTTTTCCGGGCCGCAAAAGCATAGTAAAACGCGCCAGTTTCGAACGCGCTGATACGTACCAAAATTCACTGGGCAACAAAATAGAACGCCTGCACCAGAGCATTTGAACATTCGAAGGGCACAGTTTGTTGTGAACATTTTCAGTAGATTTTCAACACACAAGCTCTCATGCTGGCAGTATTCAATTTGCTGAAGAAAAAATGCCTCTACGTTATTTGCGTAAGTTATTTTTTGAGGAAATCTGGCGGAATTATTATTGAAAACATTTCGCTCCTCATCTTATTCCCGGTTGATATTCTACAATGTCAACAAAAGAGTTTGTCTTTTTTTTTTTTTTTTTTTTCAGTAGGTCTCAGCAGATCATACAGATGCCTGACAATAACAGCAACTTAAGCATTTGTTTGACAAAGCATTCTTGAATTATATTTTTATTGTGTATTGCAAATTTAAAAGTGGCCATTGTTTGCACTGTTCAGCAGTTTTTAGTTCTGGAGGAAAATACATCACAATGGGGATATCAATAATATCAGTTTCACCAAGAGATTAGATAAAGATAGACAAAGGTAAAGAAGCTTTACTTGACGTCACATATTAGAAATAGACATCAAACACTGTAGCCCTTTTATTGTGACACAATGGTGGAGTGCCATGGTAAAGCATCAGATTCAAGGTCCAGAGTTACTGGGTTCGACCCAGCGAGCACCAGCTGTCGTGTCCTTGAGCCAGACACTTTATCCACATTGCTTAATACTTGTTTCTACCCAGAAAGGCCTGCCAAAAATGTCTGCAAGGGCGTAGGCAGTATTCGAAGATAATATCAAAGTATCATTTACAAATATTCTACTTGTCTTTGCCTTCCGTGATACTGCAAGCATCGGCCAAGGATGCTTCTAGTACCATTTTAGGCCTTTAGAATGACACAGCTCAGATTTGAACCCATGACCAAAGGCGGAGGGATGATGTTTCAGTGATAGGGGCAACCATACTTCCATTGGAGAGAGAGACATAGCAAATGCTAAAGTATTACTATAAAATGAAACAAACATTATCACTGTTCTAGTATTTTTGTATGATTCCCATTAAGAATGAAATCTAGAGAGAAAAAAATCTGTCATTTTATTTAATAAGTTGTTTACAATGGCATCTTTCCGTGCAAATAAGTCATCTTTACCAATAATGTTAATGGAACATGTTCAGACACAATTTTTTTTAAACACAAATGGGAACTGAACCTGGGACCTCTAGAGGCCAGAGCACTAAATACTATAATATAATGCGCTGCTGCATAATAAAGACTAGGGGCAATCCGGCAAAGTTCGGATGCACTCGGGACCTTTCGGCTGCATACGTTTGTTTGACGTGTCTTTATTGATATATGACTGGTTTCCGCCTTCTCCTGAACTTTCGATAAGTTATGACTGTATTTGAAGCTGTGCATAAGCCAAGAATGTGCTTGATTACCATGTTTAATAGCTGGGTTCAAGCTCAGAAACAACTATACGTTGAGTTTGGGGAACTTCGTCCACCCTGGGTGAAGTTCGGACAGTAATATTTTTCCTTGCAGGGGAATTTCGGACATAGGTGATTTTTTAAAAAAATATATATGGACAAATTCGAAACTTAAATAACACGGGTTATATATTAGGGCTGTATAACTGTCATTCTATCATTTCTTAAAAAATGTCAGAAAGTGTGCTTTAGAAGACAAATTGGGTGGGGTGGGGGTAACTTGGGGATAATTTTAGTACGGGTGTGCGAGCCAGTATTTCGAAACCTACCACATTCATATACCTGCCCTTTGAAAAAATGGACCCATTCATATACTAGATGATCTGAAATGTTTACCTATTCATATACTGCCCGTTGATTTTTTTGTACCCATTTATTACTGCTAGTTAGACAAATATTGTAGTCAATTCATTGAATACCAAGAGAACAAGCAGCCTCAAAAATCTCTGAGTGAAAAATATGTGCATATACCGGGATGTCAGAAAAAGTGTGGCCTTTCATATACCAATCAAGAAAAATTGGGTCAGTCATATACTTATTGTCGAAAAAAGGGAGCCAATCATATACTTGGCAGCGCTGAAAAAGGGGGCCATTCGGCACGCACACCCGTACTATGACATATATAGGAAGTTACCCCCCACCCCTCAACCCCCTCTCCCCCGAGTTTGGATCATATTAAACAGTAAAAAAGACTATAGATTGTTGCGAAAAGGGCCTGTTCAAATCGGTAAGTTGCCGTCTTTTTTCCATTTCGTTGTTCTGACAAAAACCAGTATAGGTTCAGCGTATGTAACAATAAACAAGGTATTTATATCGGCAAACTTAATCGTATCGTCATTGTTGAGAACACTTCCCGGATCTTCGTATCTCCTAAACTTCGTATACAGGTTATCCGAGAGGTTATCAAAGTAATGTGCTTGTGTATTCTCAACGATGATAGTATGGTAGTTCATCAAATCTGCATATATAACACATTTCAACCCTGGTGAATACACTGAGCTTATTATTATTATTATTAATAAAACCGACACAAACTGAACGGGCCATTTTCGCAAAAAATATAATCTTTTCACTTTGATATGACGTAGACCTGTAGACTTTACGTCATTTAACCTTTACCACTCTCTGGGCTTGTTTAGCAGGCGACAAATCGATGATTTTTTTCTTATTTTTGCTAGAAAACAGGATTTCATATTTTCATTTAAATTGTCCCAGTTGGTTACAATTTGCATGAAATGCCAATATCTGTTTTTCATGGAAAAATAAAAATATATTAATATATATTAAAATGGCGTCTGCTGAAAATTTTACCCATTGAGGCGGTTCTAACGAGTACCACAATCTATGTCTTGGAGCAGAAATAAGAAAAATACTGTATATCGCTGTTAACAGAGTTAGCTAATACTATCCCAGTACTCCTCCATCTAGTGACCTGCTTTAGTCAAAATGTTAAAAAAATATTAAATAATAATAATAATAATAATAATAAGTCTGTGGCATCTATTATTTGTGTAGGTAAATTTGACAGTTCGGATTGAATTGATTGATTGTATTGGCGTTTAACGACACGTCGACCCTTGAGAGATAGGAGAGATAATAGAGGAGAAGAAAGAGAGGGACAGGGGACATGAGAGAAATGAAAATGAATGACAGTGAATTAAGAAACAGAAGAATAAATTACTACCCTTACCTGCTGCAAGGATAGCAGGCCTTGCTCAACTGTAAGCCAATATCAGTTGGACGCCCCGGTGACGTAAGAGACACAAGACCTTTGCCGCCTCGCCCCTCCACCCCCCCCTCCCCACACACACCATAGTTCGGAGTGAACCAAACCTCAGAACAATGAATCTTGATACAAAATAAAAGCATAAAAGAAACAGAAAATTCTAATTTTTTTTTCAGCGTAAGATTGAATCTTATTTCACTCATGAACACCAAAATTTGTATGTGAAAATGCTACATTTGGTGTTCATTCGGTGAAATAAAATTCGATCTTACATGTACACAGAAAAAAAAATCAAATATTCTCTATGTGTATAAACCACTGCAGAGTCTTGCAATCTCGTAAAACCGGTTATTTTACTTCTCCGCAGCCGTTGTAAGTACCGTGTTGTGACCGTAGGACGTCTCACCGTAAATTCACCATAGTGCAGATTATTACCATTGCCTTTGGAATCATTGTGGTATCTTTGAAAATGGCGTTCTGCTCATGTATACGCTAAATGACGTGAGCATTGCTGCAAATTTCATTACTGCTTATGAAGAGTCTCAATAAAACCGAGACTCCCATTTTCTACCTGTAATGATTTCTTTGTTTCAAATGCAACCTTTTTAGAGTTTTCTTTTACGCCATCCAGTAGTTTATTACTGACCGTTCCAAAACTGTGATTAAGTTGTAGTTTAGTCTTATTATTCGTCCGCTTTCTGTTTGTTATGATGTTTTGTTTGTAATGACTCAGTTTATTTATGATATCCTTGTCCTCGGAGCCTGGGAAAGAGCTGTCCTCTTGGCCATCTGCTTGTGCTGTTTTAATTTTATGCAGTGCGTGTAAACTTATCTTACTCTTTGGTGCTTTGTGGTTTATTCTACGAGGCGATTTGTTGTATGTCTTACCTTGTGTTATTTTGTTCTTGTGTTTTCAGTCCTTTTAGAATTGCGATTACCTCGCTTGGGGAAGAGAGAGCTAATCTTAGTGCTTAGTGATCGATTTGTGTTTGTTGGATTTGTCGGTTTCCTCTTCCTCTTGGTGTCTGGGAAGGGCTGCGGTTTGTGATTGTGGCACTCCCTGGACTTTTCTCTTACCTTTTTTTTTTTTATACTATCCCGACTGGTGTTAAGGGTGGGAATTAAATTGTATCGGTTCCAGAACATTGCTTTTTCATTTACTTCTTATATTTTTGCACAGAATAATCGGGCTTTCAATATCTCTCAAAAATGTTTGATTTGGCACATTTCTGCTTGTATTGTTTCCATTTTTTTTTCAGAATTTCAACAGGGGAAGGGGGAGAGCAGGGCTACACCATTTTATTTACATATAATCGGACTTATGTATGTGACCGTTGTAAAATCATAGAACAGAATATAAAATGAATTAAAATAAATATGTATATCTCAAGTGCAGTGATCTCAAGCGGGCCTATAACAGTCTGAAATAGATGCTAGCATGCAGGGTTGTACAGGTTTTGATTTTCTGTGTGAGGTTTAATTGACATCTTCCTTTATATTGTCACCAATACCAGAATTTGGATTGTGTATATATAGAACGAATGATTTGAACATGGCAACAGTATGCTCGAGCACGCCAATAAGTGTTCTTAAATATCAAATTAAAAAAAAAATTCTTGTGTCCTGTGGTATTCTCACTTTGAGCCATCGAACAATTCAAAACTCGGAAAGAACCTTAGTAAATCTGGTCTACTATTTTCTTTTACTGAAAACAGTAAACAAAAGATTAAATGATTAAATTGAATTCAGTACAAGCCAACAAGCAGTGTTCGCCAACTCCTGTTTGTCTTCAAGGTCATAAAGATATCTTTTTAGCGAAAAGGTCCCGTCAAACCGGTTAGTCGTTTTAATCATTATGTTCGTTGATTTGATGAAAAAAATCAGCGTATGCACCAAGGTTGAAAGTACTTATGTTTACAGATTTGATTACCTATAGTATTATATAAATCGTTGAGAACACTCAAGCACAATATTTTGATAACCTTCTAAGAAATTGTAGGCAAGTGTTCTCAACAATGACAATAGGGTCATGCATCAAGTTTGCCAATATAAATGCCCTGTTTCTTGCTTCATACGCTGAGCTTATCCGAGTTTTAGTCATAACAAGGAAATGGAAAACGTTAGCAACTTAGCGATTTGAACGGGCCCTTTTTCGCAACAATCTATAGTCTTTTTCACTTAATGTGATGTGGATTAGAACCCTTGCCAATACATGTGCAAAGTTTGACCACAGACTGGCCGACGGTTTTAGGATGCCCGTAAATTTCAACCTTTGTGCCAAAAGCCACGGCGAAGTGGTGCATAACCCTTTTCTTTTATTTTCGTTTCGTTTTTTTTTTTGTTTTGTTTTTTTTTTTTTTGACGTCCGGACTTCCCCACTGCCCTTACTTCAGCTGTGGGGAAGTTCGGACATTCTTTAACGAGTAAAAACCTGATTGTGTCTTTTCGTTTAAGCTCAAATGACCGAAATTTGCATTATAAAAACGATCAAATTTAACCCCAAATATAAAAAGTAATCGAAATAAATGAGTAACTTCGTGCGAATACCTCACACGATGCTGTTACTTTTTTTCAAAATTTGCCGCGGGGCCCAAAGTTCTGAATGTCATAGTTGAAAGGCTCGCGAAATCATGCGCGATTTCATACTTTGTACCCGAAATGTATCTTAACGAACCGAAAGGAAACGGAATAGACATCTTCTTTTAGCGAGTCCAGTTATTCAACACACCACTATACGAGTGTTAGCTTTAAAGTTTATGGAAATAAACAAATTGTCCGAACTTTTACGCGTGTCCGAAGTTTACCGGATTGCCCCTGATTGACAGGAATAAGTAGAAATACCCTGCTGCATAATAAAGACCAGCGCTGTCCGACTGGAGACCAGGAGGTCGCAGGTTCAACCCCCCCCCCCCCCCCACACCCCCCACCCCCCCACCCTGAGGTCGGCTTCATTCTTTCATGGAAATTAATCGTGAAATATTTTCTACGGTCATTCTCTCCCTTCTGCTGGTTCAAGAAGGGCAGTTGACAGTTTCTGGCGAAAGAATGTGCACAATACTGGTTAACCACTTAGAGGAATAATCCTGCCCAGTAAACGTGTTTTAGGTTAACTGACCACGCTCAGCATGACCCCATTGTGTTGACTGGGCTGTAAAACCTCAACACAAACAAACAATAAAGACCAGTGATGGGAACAAATGGATATACTTAACCCTGGTATTAAGTCAGACTACATCAGGAGCAAACTCTCAGTTCTGTCAGATTTAGTGGAACTTTGTCTCAGACAAATTATGATCATTACTGAGGGTGTGATTTCTAAAACTGACCAGTGTGGCACTGGTAAGTTATAGAAATCACACCCTCAGAAAGGATCATAATTTTATAGTCGCCCAATCGCTGTCACAAATGTTTGATTTTCACCCTGAATTCTAACTTGATAATTGAATTTTCATCCTGAAATCAGGCTTTGTAGATTTAATTAAATAATGTTTTTATCTACCTGTAATGAATGGAGGCTTCATGTACTTTGCTTTCAACATCTTTCAGAAAGTCGATTTTTGCTTGGCACTTCACACGGAAGTAAATTTGCTATTTTTTGTTGTGATTTAAGGCAAAACCATTTCTGGTAACTACCATTGCACAAATATTTTTATTCCATTCATTGTTTTTTTTTTTGTTTTTTTTTTGTTTGTTTTTGTTTTCAAACAAAATATTTTCACTGTCCCATGGTAAAAATGACTGCAAATTATGCAGAAATCGGTAGGCTAGGTAAATTGGGAGCTGTCTGCAGTTATCTTTTTTATCTGAGTTTTATTGACATTGAGGGTTTTTGTTAGTGAAGTAAGACCTTTATCAATCAACCAGTTAATGCTTTCTTGCACGTTACCACATATATATACATCAGACTTCTGTGTCAAGCTACCTGCAAAACATCATTTCAGTGTTTACTTTGCATCGTGTTGCGATCAATATATGCTGCAAAGAAAAAGTCTGGGTCTTATTTACTTGTGGAAGTTTTGACCTTCTGCTACAATTTGCAGAAAAAATAATTGGTGCAGTTTGGGTCTGATTTAATGTATGTATATGTTTTGAATGCATTTCTGACAAGGAAAGTCTCTGCAATTTTACATGGTAATAAATTCCTTTTTCTCTCGTAGGATGGTTTTCTGCCATGAGTTAATGTGATGTCACCATTATGAGCACACAGTTTCTTCATGTGGGAGCAAGCGAAAACGTAACTTATCACTGGAAACGTGAACTTCCCAGAATTGCATACCATCGCCCGCTGCGCATCTGAGCAGTCCCATAAGAATTTACACAAGGTTTACTGGACACATTCTGCGGGACTTAGAAATTGCTTATGGCCAACAGTTATAACTATTTCAATGCACAGAAATAACTATAAGATACTATTTTGCTTGTCACCGCATGTCGTCTTTCAAAAGAAAAGGTGAAGTTCATAATACAACAGTGCATTGGCGATCACGGTGATGAAAATTCGGCGTTCAAAACTTCGAAATGAAAAAAAAATACGATCAGGCATGTTAGAATGAGGAGGGGTGGATTGTGCACCAGTCACAATCTAGGTCAGATTGTCTGCAAGCAAACAATGTATTCATTCGTCTGTCATTCTGACAATGGCCAAAAATAATGTAATTTAACTGGGAAGTGTCTATCAGATAACTAAAGAGTGAACCTATCTGCCGATAATCCTAGCCTCAAGGGATGAAAGATTATGACACCCGTGTCTGTATTTTAGTGAATTTATCGGTCAGGATAGGCAATACACAGGGCCTGACAAATCCATTGCCCGGCCGCCCGGGACAAGTCCTAAATCCCACCGGGCAAGTTTGTTCCGTCTTTATGACGCCCGGTCGGGCAAGTGTCAAAAAATCGCCAGGACAGTTAAAAGTGTGAGTATTTGCAGTAAAAAGTCCAATCAAAAGATGTCAATAAATACTGATAATTAATTGCCCAGCTGTCCTGATTAATGCAGACAACCCATGTATAACGGTTTTCATTATCACACTACCGTTAATCCAATTGATCAGTTGTTTCCCTTCCGGCGCGTGCCTTTAATCTTCCATCGTAACAGCTGATCAATAATTGTATGCTAAACATGGCTTCTGTGTAGTATGAACTAAGTAAGGTCGGCAATTATTGGTTTTTGATATTCTTGTATTTCATTGGCTGTGCAACTGGGCATACACCAATGAAATAAGTCGTTGCTTACAATGTATTTGGCTATGAAAACGAAAGTACAAAATGACACAATATAAAAACACAGGTAAGAATTGAGTTTTTTGTTCAGGAAAAAAAAAAGCGTGATACCTTTACTATCTCGCCGGTTTGCAAAACCTTTGTTATTTCCCTCTCGAAATCTGGATTTACTTAGTGTTCATCAAATAATAATGAATTTGTAAGACTAAAAATACTGTGTCAAAGTCATTTATGAAAAAATTATTCTCTGTTGATATTACTGATAACGTGTTAGGTTGAAAAACAAAAAATGAACACTGATGGCGTACACAACTGATTAGTGCTTGGTGACTTATGTGCTCCTAAAACCAGAAAGACTTGATGAGCACTGATATACAATACCACACAGAATAATATTCAGTTCTTTCCAATTTCTTGGAGGTTGTTCTCTGACTTGGGATAAATGAATACACCGTTTTCAAAATGGCTTCTTTGATAAAAAATGAAGCCTTTTAATTATGAAATGTCCTATAGTTTGTAGGCAATTCTTCAGTCAAGTTAATTTCCTTGCAGGTGTATACATTTACCTTAAGAATTTTTTTTTTTTTTTTTTTTTACAAACACATGAGTATTTATTCAAGGATTCAAGTAAATACAAGGGGGTGGTCGGGTGGTGTGAAGGTGTCATGTATCTTGTGTCACCGGGGCGTCCATCTGATATTGGCTTACAGTTGGGCAAGGCCTGCTATTGTTGAAGTAGGTAAAGGCAGAGGGGGAATGTTTTTATTTCTTCTGTTTCTTCCCTTTCATTCCTGTTCCTCTTTCTTCCCTGTTCCTCTCTTTCATCTCTTCTACTATCTCTTCTATCTCTTTTCTCCCTTTCTCTGGGAGACGACACAAAATGACCCACAAGGGTTGACGTGTCGTTAAACCCCAACACAATCAATCCCTTTGGTATTTTCTGATGTGAAATTATGATACTTTTCTTATTTCCACTGCAAACTTAGATTGTGGGGTCTGAAACTGCCTCATTGAGTGCCAATTATCTGTGTTTTTGAGCGAAAAAAAAAAAGGAGTAAACTTATGTATGCCATTTAAAACCTCACTTTTTCTGTATATTAATTGGGATTTACAAGAGTATTGCTTTCATAGACTTGTTAACGCAATGTTAAAAGTGGGACTTCTATTTCTGTTTGCAAATCTTGGGCATATAGGAATTTGAGCCACACAAATCCTGGGCAAGTAGGAATTTGAAATGGGCAAGTGAAAAAAAATTTTACTTGCCCAGTGGGCAAGTGGATTTTTTTTTGATTTGTCGGGCCCTGCAATACACACTGAAAAATTAAGGTGACGTCAACATCGCTTTCCTGTAAGAACAGAGCAACGTCTGCAGAAAAAAGGCAAGCACGTTGCCTGCGAACGTCTTCCCTGTTGAAAGGATAGTAGCAAGCATCATCTCTTTCAAGACTCCAGCATTTAGAATTTCATTTTGTATCTATAGAGGATAAGTATTGAGCAAGATATTGTAGAACTAGCATGATCTCTTTCAAGGCGCCAACATATAGATTGATTTGCATATAATTTTGTATCATAGTATTTATCTAGTACTGAGCAGACAATATAAACCCAGATCAGATGTTGCAGAACATGTTATCAGGGTTGAACTGTTTGCCACTAATCCAGCGGTTTTTCGACTCGGCAGTTGCTAAAATTTTCCGACACGTATGGTAAGGAAGTAAGGCGTCTAATCAAAATAGTACTTGTAAATACTGTACATACATTTCTGTACTTTTTTTTTTCTGTTTTCTTTCAGAGATGAGCCAGGTGGACAATATGCTACCAGAACACACAGCCTCTACTCTAAATGTTGATAACAATGACAGTGATGAAGAATTTAACATGGAAAGAATTCCTTTTGCCAAAAATACATTTCGAATGGACATAAAGCATCAAAACTATTTATCAAATGACAAATTAACATTCAAAGTAATAAGTGGTCAAAACAAAGAAAACATGAGTGCTGCTGTGAATAATATTGAACCACAAGATAACACTATAGAAGCATTTGATAGTGAGATTGTTGAAAATAACAATAACCGTCCAATCACACCCGCTAATGGAGCTGATGCTGGTCCAGGCCAACCACTTACACCAACTGCTAATCTGAAAGTGCTGTATAATGCTATGAGCCCTGAACTACGAAACAGGGAGGAACAGAAAAGAGATACCTCTGATGAGGATGCTGGAGACAGTCCAGGAAATAGTCAGCAGGATGGATTTAGTCCCATTAATAGCCAACAAAGTGATTATGCATTTGAGACAATAATTGAACTGAGCAGCTCTCAGGAAGAGAGAGATAACAACTTTGGGCAATCCAGAAAAGACAAGTCGTTAGGGTTATTGTGCCAAAAGTAAGTGGTAATGGGGAATGAGGATGTTTAAAGAGGGTACACTGTAAGAGAAGTCATATAGATTTTCTTATTTCTCCACAAAAGCAAACATTGTGGACACTCGGTAGAAATGCCTCACTGAGGTGCTTGTAATGAGTACCCTCAACATGTTTTTGTGGAGAAGTGTGAAAATATTTAAAAAACAAAAAAAACACCTTATTTACAGCTCTGCAATCCCTTTTCAAAGAGAGACCATGCCAGCAGCAAAGAATTCGCTTCTTTTCTGAAAGCACGTTTTCATGAACTTCAAAGTGTGGAGTCCTGGACGGAGACTATATATATATATATATCAGAGTGCATGGTGTAGCTGCATGTTTTTTGAGAAAATGGCTTTAGAATATCTATTTTCAAAATCCTAATAAGCACCCTGTTTTTGGGAAAAGAGGCAAATTCTCTAGAGTGATATCTATGGTAGGGGAAACCAGTCAGCTTATTTGAAGGTGTCAGGAAAAAGTCATGAAGCATATGTATGTTCGTATCATTTTGTTTGTTAACACAGACAGACCTGACAAGCCTTTGCTGTCCAGAAGGCTTTTAAGCGGGCCCAACTATTTCTACTTTTCCCTACTATTATTTTGTGCTCCTACTTTTCCCTATCTTTTTTCTGAAAATGTCCTACTATCCCTACTTGTTAGACCAAAAATGTTTGAAGTGACCAAAATTGTATTTTTTTTTTTTTCACCCTCGCTTTTCTCGCTCAGTCGATAAAAATCAGATCATCTTAATCTGAGCAGCCACGTTACTAAAGTTTATAAAATATTTTTACTTCAGTTGTAACTCCTTTCTTGGAACATTTATTTTGCTATTTCCGTTCCATGTTAATGCAGAGTTACTCTTCAGAGAAAACTTGTTTGCTTATTATATCTTTTTGGAAGTCTGAAAACACTCAGAACATTCCTGTTATCCCTACTTTTCATGTTTGAAGTTCCTACTTTTGCCCTCCTTTTTCAAAATTTTGAGCCCTACTTTATCCATACTTTTTCAATGGAGGGCACTTGAAAGCCTTGTCCAGAGATACATTTACATGTGGCACAGTCAGATTTGAATAAACATACAGTATATCTTCATTTCATTTTGAAAGTAACAACACCAAATTTACCACAATATATTGTTAACCTAGAATGAGATAGGTCTCCTGGACATAAATTAGAACAAGCTGCTTTGAAAGTTCTGTGTTTTAGGGTAAAATATGTTTGTACTAGTACTTTTTTTTCAGAGAGAATGGACATGCTGATTCACTTTTCAGTTTTCCAAGAATGTATTAATCCATTGTAGACTGAATGAACTCTCCCACACTATATCAGAAGATTCTAATTTTGATTTTAGGTATGTCAAGCTATGGATTTAGCTATTCCTTGAAAAATGGTTGAGCTATTTGCAAACAGTGGAGACCCTGATCAGATGTTACAGAATGTCTGATCTGGGTCTGCACTGTTTACCAGTTGCCCTTTTAGGGGTCTCCAGACTGCAATGGGTTAAAGGTGTTAGTCTTATTTCTTTTGCCAGTTAGTAATGTTGCATTTCTTTTTTGGGTCAGTATATTTTTATGTACTTGTTTTTACAGATTTTTACAAAAATATCCAGAGTACCCCAAGCCATATGAGAGGCATGAAATTTGCTTAGATGAAGTTGCAAAGGAACTTAGTAAGTATAAGTATAGCTCTAGATATTATAATGCACTTTTTTTTTTTTTTGCCAAACAGTATAAAAGGATTGATATTTTTCTGGGTCACACGAATCACCGAAATACCGGAATACTACCGAAATACCGGAATACCCGTGAAAAATATAGGTATACCTATGAAAGACGCCTATTAAAGACACCAATATTGGCTTTAATTAATCAATTCAGTAATATTGTGTCAACCTAATGGAAAAGGGATAATACTTTAACATAAAATAATTTGCAAATGGTCTTTGCAATTTTTTTTTTTATTTTTTATTTTTTATTTGAAAACATGATAGTCCGCTAAATCAGAGCCGGAATACGACCGGAATACCCGCGAAAAACGTGAATTACCTACACTTCAAACGAAAAGTACATACAGAATAGATCAGGTAAAAGAACAAAAAAAAAAAACCCCAAAAACTCTTTACCCCGAAGATCGGCGTTTTGCGGACTTCCCCCAAACACTCGGAATCAAACCGAGTAAACGTAATATTCAGCGGACAACACTCGCAAGTCCGCGCAAAGTATGTGTTGTGCAAAGTTGTGCGAAGTTACTCGGATTCGTAATGTTGTACCCGGAGACATTTTTCCACCATATAGAACAGTCTGCGTGAAGTTAAATCGTCCACGCACATGCGGATGCGCAGGTTGATCTGAGTCTGTGCTGGTCGCAAAGGTCTTATTATCCCAAAAGTGTTTTCCAAATTTCCGCATTCCGATCCACCAAAATTAGGTCAGTTCATTTGTTTTCTTAAAATATTAACCAATGCTGCCTTGTTCCCTGAATATATTTGGGTGCTCCCCAGGTCTTAAGAAAAACCCGGTAGCCCATTCACTATTCGAGCACGTAACATGGGCCTCAACAACGCTCCATATGAAAAAGTATCGGATTCTTTGGCTTAGTCTACTCCGGCCACATAAGTGGGTCCGGCATGGTCATTTTTACTTAATATGCTGTAGAAAACAAAACAAACACATGAAAATCACAAAAATCACAAAGAGAATCAAACATCTGCCCCCAATCGACGAATTACATATTTAATTTTGGTATTCCTGTAACTGCCTTTTCCCATGCAACAACCGCACGCGCTCAATATAAATGACGTACTATGGTAAAAGACTGGGAAATTCACACTCGCGTGCAGCAACCGCACGTGTCAATATTAATCAACTTAATGGGGCGCTTCTGCTATCAAAGAGGCATTGAATCAATAAGATAGCCCATGTGAAAAGGGTGTCTGTCACACAAAAACACACTTCACGCACACAAGGAACAAGAGAGGCTAATGACAATTCAAATGAGTGAGTGAGGTATTTTTTACGTCCTAGTAACAGCCAGGTCATAGAGAAATGTTGACCATGGTTTAAAGTCCCATATTAAAGGCTTGAGAAGCATGGGATCGAACCCATGACCCTGGGAGACAAAGCGAGCAGCTTTACCACTGTAACACCCCACCGAGGCACATTTCCCAATATTTCATACTGTTTCAAGAAAATATCTCAAATAGTTTTCAAGTTATACAGTGGACATAAATATATTACAGAATTCACTAAAATATTTTCTGTGTTCAAAGGGCCATAACTCCAAAAGTAGGCTCTATCGTCAAAGTATATGAACTGGTGAAATGATTAATAGCTTATGAATAAGCCGACCCCGGAAAAGTGTGTGGGCTCGACAAGACCTACATAGTGTTGACTGGGCCGTTTTTAACTCAGTTCAAACCAAAATTACGTCGGTACAAAAGTATGATTTACAATGTTCTTACAATGAACCAGACGACAAAACGTACTATAGTACAATGTACGTGCAACCAGCAAAGACTCGGGTCAGTCTGTGCATCGACCCACTATATAAAGCAAGCTTCTTGGATAGCCCGGAGTCCGAAGAAGGTGCATACTGTACGATCAGCGAAGGATCTGATCAGAATGTGATGTTACAGTCACACTGTTTGTCCCGCTTTGGGCAGCCCGGCTATCGAAGGGAAATACGATCAGCGAATGCTCTGATCAGAATGTGCAGTTGCGCAGACTGACCCGAGTCTTCGCTCGTCGCACAAGACGTTTTGTTAAACCCATAGATTGTAGGCGGTACATACGATTAGCGAAGGCTCTGATCAGATTACTGATGTGCAGGCGCAGAGTGTGCAGGCTAATTCGTCTCTTCATACAAGTTATAGGTTTTACCGTGCACAGACCCATGCGCGATTTGTTTCTGCAAACCATAACGCTTAACATTCTGGGTAAAGTTTTCAACAGACATTTTGAAATATTTTTATCATTCTTCCAAGAAAACAGGATTTGCATTTCATGCAAATTGTCTCCATTACATGAAATGTCAAATCCTGTTTTCTTGGTAATAAAACAAATAACGATTTTTTTTTTTTTTTTTTTTTTTTCTTTTGTCTTCTGTTGAATTAGCCCAGATAGTGGTAATTCGATACCTGCTAGCACCAAGTGTCGTGTCTGAGCAAGACACTTTGTCCTCGTATCTTAGTATTGGTTTCTACCCAGGAAGAAGCTGCCTAGAACGTCCGTGAAGACGTATGACAATATTATGTGAAGATGTTTTCCCGCCGATGCTAGGTTTATACGTGCATCTCTTTTACTCGTTAAATAAATTACGGTCTTGGTTTTGCATATCGAATGTTGAAGAAACAAAAACAGAACACTTTACATGGAAACGAAAGTTTTGAAGATTGCTCTATAAGCAATTAAAGATAATGTTATTAATTTATATACCGTAAGAGAATAACATAACAATATTCATTTGTACCCTGGTAAATGCGGGGTAACGTCCTCACACTGCAGGGTTTTACTCTTTTAAGGGAGCTAACTGCAACAGACTATTAAAAGGGAGTTAACTGCAATTGCTTTACGAATCTGGCCCATGCGAAACGGGATGGGGAACAGCATTTTTTTACGAATCGCGCCAATTAAGCTTATAAAATAGCGTTTAACCAGTACACTGAACCCTCTTCCTCCAGAAACTTGTAACTGCACATCTTGAAGCAGTGGAAGAAGCTAATGACCGTAGCAAATACATGTGTTTCATGTTAAGTGGGGATCGAATCGCGTTCGATTCCCACTGGTGCGTTATCAATTTTTCCAATGATGTCAGTGCAAACAACTTACAGCTCGAAAGGAGACGTGTCATATTTATATGAGGGTAAAACGAAAGAGCTTTCCGGAGAGAGAGAGAGAGAGAGTTTGCAAAACTTGTAAGATTCTGGCTGGTCCATTTCAGGTACATCCTGCGATGAGATTTGGTTATTCCTAGAAAAATGGCTTAACTGTTTTTGCAAACAGTAAAACCTGACCAGACGCCGCATTCTATTATCTCAATATGACTTTTTTTTTTTTTTTTTTTGCTGTTGTTGTTGTTGAAAGAGGCATAAATAAGACACCAAGTCACGGGGATTTTAATGAACAGTCGTATCCCTGGTCCAATCATCAACCGTCCAGGCCGCGATCCGAGCAGTGTAGATACATTCCAGCGTATCCGTTTCTGTCTCCCTTGTCAAATGAAATGTATCCATACTTTGACCCTTGAAGCGCTAAGCATATTCAGCAGATGGCATTTACATTTTTTTTTTCTTATTTTCCTGTGTAAATTATGCGTGACATTACATGTGAATCATTTGCTGGGGCAGACGATTCAAAAGAAATGTTCATCCTAATTTTCACCGTAAAATACTAAAACAGTTAGATCGACATCTCCTCTAGAACTTTCAGCAGTGCTTCGGGGGTTCAAACTATTTTCTTGGCAGCAGCAGCACCTGCAAAGCCTTTTTTTTTTTTTTTTTTTTTTTGCGGGGAGAGCGCTATATATAAAATTTCGCGATGTATTCGGGGTAATATTTACACAGATTGATGCAACGATTCTCATATTTATAAAGGCGTGCTGCTGGAACACATTATTTATATTAATATATTTATATTATATTTAAAAGAATATTCATACAAGATACATGTGTGTAAGGATGACGTTACTCATCATGACTGCATTGGTTGTTTAATCTGCGTAACTTTCAAACATGCGTAAATGATTAACTTTCGGTGTGTCGTGTTTGAGACCTACTACTGGCCATATATATATACATATATATATATATATATATATATATATATATATATTTTTTTTTTTTTTTTTTTTTTTTTTTTTTATATATTCATCATACATAACTAAATCAATCGGAAGAAATTATTCACTCAATTGATAAATATTTTATACAAAAAGTCGTATGTACTTTTTGTTTGAAGTGTAGGTAATTCACGTTTTTCATGGGTATTCCGGCTCTGATTTAGCGGACTATCAACGTTTTCAGATAAAAAAAAAAAAACCACTTCAAAGACAATTTGCAAATTATTTGAGGTTTAAATATTATCCCTCTTCCATTAGGTTGACATAATATTACTTAGTTGATTAATTTAAGCCAATATTGGTATCTTTAATAGGTGTCTTTCACAGGTATACCTGTATTTTTCACGGGTATTCCGGTATTTCGGTAGTATTCCGGTATTTCGGTGATTCGTGTGACCGTATTTTTCTTATTTCTCCACAAAACACAGGGGTATTCTTTGTAATTTCCTTAAAAATGAGTATCCACAACATACATTTTCATGGAGAAATCAGAAGAAAATATTAATCAGGGTATGATACCCCTCTTATCTAGAGCTGAGATTATTGTTTGAAGACCCATAAGAAAACCTACAGTTTTCTTTAAGCCTCCTGAGACTAGTACTGAAAACCACATCTAAAAATTCTGCCAGTGCACAAAGTATGTTATCGTCTTAGTACTAAGCCTCCCCAGGAAAAACTGTGAGAAGGTTAACCAACCGACTTGACATGACCTTAGCATTGTTGACTGGGCTGTAAATTTAAACTCTGAATCAAACATATATTCAAAAGAAAAATAACATTACAAGGTATGTCCAATTAATTAATATTCCCAACCGGTTTGGTTTGTAACTCATCAGAGAAATAAACAATAGCAATATGGCGACCTTACTTTGTATGCACACACACACACACATATATATAGGGCTATCACGTGTAAACGTGTACCCAGACCGGAAGCGTGTAGTGTTTGTGTAGAAAACGGTTACGAAAATGACAGTTCGTTTACACAAAGCACATGATTGACACATGACCAGTAATGACATCATCAATAAAATCTTACCTCATTCATCACTTCCTTTTTTCTTTCTCTCTCATAATAGCTGCCTCTAATAAAAACCTGAGATCACCAGTTTGGCAATATTTTTCTGTTATCTCCATCCCCGATGGCAAGAAGAAGGCCAAATGTAACGTGTAAAGTTGAAGTGTCATACTCGGGAGCAGGGCTCTGGAAATTTTGAAATCTGAATCGGTCCAGCCGATGACGTCATCAATGAGCCCATTTACAAAAAAAAAAAAAAAATATGTATATATCACCTGTCACGAAAACTAATGTCAATTGGCAGCCCTATAACTCCTTTTAAATAATACACCTCAACTCCGTTATATGACGGAAGTCCCAGGGATTACCTGGAAGGGCCATTTGGCCGGGGGTGTGGGGGCCGCCTAGGCCCCCACTGGGGTCCCGGGGCAACGCCCCGGTAGGGGGTCCAGGGGGGCGAAGCCCCCCGGCCGAAAACGAAATTTAGCATTTTCACATGTCCTAAACCTGCTCTCCTGAAACCAATTTTTGTTAATTTTTCAAAAGCTTTTAAGCTGATTTGGAGGACAGTTGAGCTAGTCTGGCCCAAACATCAAGATTTATAATGATAACTTGTCAAATTTCATTTTTGAATACATTCATGATTCTCAAAGAGCATGTTTATAGGGTCTTATAAAGCCTTATAGGGTCTTTTGAGGAAACCCTGCAAAACCTCTCCTGAAACCACTTGTTTGTGAATTACACAAAAGCTTGCTTTGGATGACAATTGAGCAATTTTAGGGTCTTTTGAGTACCTGCAGCTTGTTTTGGTGCAGACACTGCACTTGTGTGGTCTTTGTGCTTCAAATGACGAGTCAGAGTGCTTGTTCTGAAGTTATTACAGCCCTTAGTCATGGCATTATCTTTATTGTAGTCTAAACATATCGAACAAAACATCATGTTTTTTTCTTCGTCATATCGAAGCCAATGGTGCTCCTTCAGCCATTTTGTTTGGAACGATTTCATTATCTTTTCATTTTCCACTTCTTCATTTGGGCCTTCCTCATTTGTATCTGATATCGTCGGAACTGTCTGTGTCAGATCGGTATTAATGCCGTTGTTTGTTTGTTTTTTGATGAAGAAGCCATCGAGTTTTTGTTGCTTCGCACTGGAAGCCATTTTGATAGTTGAGATGAATACCGCGAGTATAACGGATACCGATTGGATGTTTCAGCAACAATAAACCAATAGAAACGATTGGCACAACTTACCGGGATAGACGCTTCCGAGTCGAACCGAACCGAACCAAAAAACGTATCCAGCCTTTTCCGGGCGCACCGATGATTTTCTTTCGCGGCATCGAAATTTTCGGTGCGTCAATTCGGCGCACTGCAGAAATTTCGCTGCGGCAATGGAAAATAAATAGCGTCATTGGCGCAAGGGCGCGGTCTAAAGTGATCCCTGAAGTCCAAGTATAACGAGCATGATCAAAGCTGGCGTCATCAAAAAATGCAGTCAGGTATGTAAAAAGAAAAAGAAAAAAAAGTACAGTTTTGTTGTTATT
This sequence comes from Anodontia alba, assembly GCA_964016985.1. Classification (NCBI taxonomy): domain Eukaryota; kingdom Metazoa; phylum Mollusca; class Bivalvia; order Lucinida; family Lucinidae; genus Anodontia; species Anodontia alba. Next base: position 93,972,039 of record OZ024824.1, on the reverse strand, counting down.
TCCACCACCGCAGGGTTTTCCTAAACTATTTATAAACAACTGATTCCCGTCTTGTATAAGCGCAAAGACGGCAGGAAACAGGAGAGACGGAACAAAACGACTTTCATGAACCTAATTAGGTCTAATAAAAAAGGCCTGCGCTACGGGGGGTTTTGCAGTTTTCAGTGTTTCAAGATTTGATCAGACTGTTTAAATTTTAAGAACTGACCAATCTTGTCTAGCGCAAGTGGTGCGTTACTTATTTTTACCGTGAAATTTACTTTGAATTATACTCGCGTATTACAGCAATGAACAAAAACAACAAAAAAAAAGCAATCAATAATACCCAGATCAGACGCCGTTGTATGCGACATCTGATCAGGACGTACACGGTTTGGGAATTCATTTATCTAATCTGGGACCGACAAACCGTGTTGATCAAAACAAAAAAGAAGAGGAAGAAAACGGGTGCGTTCAAGCGGTGCATTCTTTTATCACTCTCAGTAAAGCGACCTTTGATCTTTTGGACACGCTGACTGCACCTGGATGTTTTGCAGTCTCAGTGTATTCACACGTGTCACACAAACAGATTTATTATCAGACTACCGTTACAGATGATTCGTGTTAATCGTTTGTTTACCGCACAAAGGTCAGTGAAGTGTTGATTTTTTGACAATGTTTGGATAATGACGTAATTAATTTGTGCTGTGGTAGGTTGCCGTTATTCAGCTGTCTCTCCGATATACATGTCAAATGACAGTTTAGAGCATTTTAACTACCATAATATCGCTTTTTAAAAGGTGTGCGGACGTTGTCAGTTTGGGAAGACTTGACCGTTTGTGATTTCTTAGACATCTTTTATTCGTGAAAATTGGTTGGTTGGGGAAAAATGGGATTCAAGGCACAAACCTGTTGGACCGATTTATTAGTGTTTTGGGGTGTTTGAAATCAGTCCAGAATTCTTAATTTCGGGCCAGACCGGCTATTTTTCCGGTTTTCCCGAGCCCTGCTCGGGAGGCAGCACCGGGACTATTTCCAGTCATTTGAAACATGTACATAAGTCTGTAAAGACTGGTCAATGATGGAAAACCCAAAATTGTGCAAAAGCCGAACACATACACTACACGCATTTTGCCGTTTTGATGCATCCACAGTCCACAGTGGTTATGTTTGAGATGACCCCTCAAATTTTGCAGCAATCAGAAAGCAGCTTTGTCAGTACACAAATGTAGCGGTGTACTCAAAAGTAATTGTCAATTAGTACACACATTGTGACACACATAAATGGATATTAGTTCTTAAAAACGGAGTACCTTTGAATAGAACATAGTTGTACAGCCTTGGATAAAAAGATTTTGGAAACCACAACAGAAATATTCCTATCTGAGATGGAAATAAAGCCTTAGAGCTAAAGATCCTGTGTTTATTTCATAATTGTTTTTTCCTTGTAAACTGGTATGTAAAAGATTCCCGGTTAAACAACATCGTTTCGTTTATGAAATTTCGTGTACACATGTAGAGATTTCTGTACAAGTGACAGGCCTATATATTGACAAACTTCTGAGACACAAAAATGCCACTAAAATAGCCCCAACTTTGACTGGATTAATGTATTAATGTTTTTTGGTGCTTTTTTTGTCATTTTACTCGGCAGACAGTTTGCTCATAACTATTTGATTATCATTCTTGGGGCTCTGTTATATGTGTCATTATATTGTCATTAGACAATATAGATTGCTTGAACTTGTGCTTGCCAATCACATGAAAAAATAATTTCTCTACATGGATTTGCCTACCTTTTTCGCCCTGGGGCCAGGGATCCACTCCATTCATCAGTACCTTCTTTTGAATATTTTGTTTCATTTGCTGAATCTTGAATACAGTAGAACTCATCAGTGAATATCAAAGGCTATAAACGGGCTATGAATGTACTAGCTTCTGTGGTTTTTCTATGCACAAGTATTATAACTTTAGACTAGTGCTTTTATTTCAACCAAACAGTATGGATGTTTTTGTTTTTTGTTGTTGTTTTTTTTGTTAAGCTCACCTGAGCCAAACTTTAAAAATCTTCTGGTCTGAAATTAAAAGGCCCAGGCCTTTGATATTTGGTATTTCTTTCATCTTGTGGACTTCTACTGAGATTGTTCAAATTATGGCCCTGGAATGAAAGGTGGCCCCACACCCGGGTTTACTTGTTTCTCAGGTTCAGATAGGGAAAAAAATAATTAAAATCTTGTCGGAAACTAGAAGGCCCAAGCATTTGATATTTGGTATATAGCTTTTTATTTTATTATTAGCGGTGAATTCAGCGTATATCTGGTGAAAATAAAAGTGATATCGATCACTAGTGAATTGATATCGTATCGTTTCACTTGTGACTGATACAATTTATACACCTGTGGACACAAAACTGTGCAAACTCTGATGAAGTAACTTTCAATGAATCTGTTTGCTTCATGTTTGTTTGACAATCAAATGTCATTCATGGACAATTCTAACAATTTACGTTGATTGATCTTATTCATTTTGACAAGTATTTATTCTATTTTAAGTCTGATGTATGTTCTTGACAGTTGAGATGTATTTTAATTGGCTGATGCAGGGCAAGCTCTGCCATGAAATGGACAACTTCTTATGTTTTTCATTTATACATGGCAGTTGATTGACAGGATGTTAGAATATATAAGATAATATGTCGGGTTTCTTCCTTGTTTCAGAAGTGGATGTTACCCTCACTTCAGATTTTTTAACGTCTCTAACTTCTTTGTTTCTGAACAAAATTATCAAGTGTTGGTGTGCATTTTCTTAGTTAGAATGTAAGGAACATTTTGGTATCAATATTATTTTGATTTGCCGAAACTTTTTGTTTTTGTCTCTCCAGCATTTCACATGTTAAGCACTGAACGTCAACGCCATGACATGCATGTTTTGTTTGGTGACGTTAGATATGACGTCAGAAACGCGCATTGGCCTGTAAACAATAAAATAAAAAGAAAATTTACTCTTTTTTAGTAAATACCATAAAAATTTTCATCTCGTGTAATGAAAACATTCAAATTTTCACTTGTGCTTTGTACTTGTGAAAAAACTGATGTTTTCATTACGCTCGATGACAATATTTATGGTATTCACAGCAAAAGAGTAAATATCCTCTATATCTAATGGACCTTTACCAAGATTCTTCAAATTGAGGACTCAGAGCCAAAAATGACCCTGCTCAGGGTGTCACATTTAACGTCCATCCATATAAAACTTAAAAAAAAAAAAATAAAAAAAAAATAAAAATCTTGTTTGAAACTAGGAAACCCAGGCCTTTGATATTTGGTATGTAGCGTTATCTTGTGGACTAGTATCAAGATTGTGAAATTTTTAGTCCTGGGGGTTATTTGACCAATCAGTGCTTGCATTAAGGGAAGTCTGGGAGTCAGAGACTCCCAAAAATTGCCCTGGGACTTCCAAAGATCAATGCCAGGAAGTCTGGGACTCCCAATTTTTAAAGAGATTTAGTCATAACAAAAATTTGGAATGAATTTATGTGTTATTTAGCTTAAGAATGCCAGTTTTAATCAATAAGGACTTCCAGATATTGGAGCTAGGAAGTCCTGGGACTTCCTTATTTTGACAGTTAGTGCAAGCAAGTTGTTATTTGTACACGATCATCATGTCACTCTTGAACATAAAATTCATACAAAAATTTTAAAGCAACCTACTTTTGTGAAACTTAAATATTAAGTTTGTAAATCTGTTACCTCAGATGAGAGATAAAGGACCATCATAGTCCTCTTGTCTTATTTCTCTAAAGAAACTTATGTTGTAGGAGTACTCATTAGAAGCACCTCACAACATGTTTTCATGGAGTTTGTCATAATTACGTGTTATTTCAGAGGTTGAAAGAAGAAGAATATATGATATTGTCAATGTATTGGAGAGTGTGGAAATTGTCAGTCGACTGGCCAAGAATAAATATGCATGGCATGGAAAGAGCAACCTGAGAACTACACTTGCCAAATTAAAGGTAATGACAGTAACATGATCACAACTTATGGCTATAAGTCAGGTCTCCAGGTATAACCTTTTACAAAGATTAATTGCTACCATAACTCCAGATAAGAGAGGGGGTATCCACAGAATAGTTTTCTTATTTCTGCACAAAGTTCGGCTGATTCAAGAAAGGCAATTGTCAGTTCTAGCAAAAGACTGCACAAGTACAGGAGGTGCCTCAGTGAAGGACTTTGGGTACTCACAAGCACCTCACTGAGGTGCTTCTAATGAGTACCCAAAACATATGCTTGTATGCAGAAGACAGAAAAATACAAATGTTTTTCAGTTGAAAAAATGCGACATATCTGGAGCTATGCTGCTACATAGCAGCTGATATAAAGGATATCCCCATAAATATATTTCTTCACAAAAACAGTTATGATTACAGTGCATTAGATAAAATTTTATTTAAGCAATTGCCAATGATTGGGTATTTTTGGCAATTATATCCTACCTATTTCTCATTGATTTGGGTATCAGGATATTTCTTGTGAGTACCCTGTTTTGTTAATGGATCCAAGAACTATTGATATTTGGGTATTTACTCCACAATTTTAATTTGAATTGCTTTTTTTTTTTTTTATATATATATAAATTTTAATTCGCTAATTACCCCAAAAAGCAGCTTATCTAAGGTTCTGTGGTCAATCATAAGAATTTGTATGGCTCTGTAAATAGTACTAGGGAAAATTTGATTTTCAATATTGAAAGAACAGTGAAATATTTCTCAACTACCCAGTATCCTATACATGAATGCAATGGCATATTTTGCAGAGTAATTGGAAAAATATAAGTACTGCTGGACAGGAGAAAAGGTATTGTGTATTTTTGTTGCTATAAAATTCTTTTTTTTTTTTTATGGTCAGTTTAAAACCCATCAGGGCTCATTATATTATTGCTAACATTTCTGACAGAAAATATTTTATCTTATACTGAGTCACAATGTCAGAAAACATATCTTCAAGAGTGTGTACCCAGCAAAGATTTTAGATCAGCCTGAGCATGTGTATCTCCCTGCACCTTACTATGGCTGAAAGTAGAATTTTTATGTCCTTGGTAGCGATAGCGGGGACATATAATATTGTTTCTGCCCTGTCTTTTTGTTGGTTGGACAACTTCAAAAATAACTTTTGAACCGTTTTAGATAGAGTCTTCATATTTGGCATGTGGGTTCCTTAAGACAAAGGGCTTCCCATTCGCAAAAAATTCTGACCTGTGACCATGACCTTGACCTGCGACTTACTTGCCGGCCTCGGTGGCTCAGTTGGATGCGCCATCCGACTGGAGACCAGGAAATCGCTGGTTCAACCCCCGCCCAGGTCGGCAACATTCTTTCCTGGAGATTGATCATGAAATATTTTCTACGGTCATTCTCTCCCTTCCGCTGATTCAAGAAGGGCAGTTGTCAGTTTCTGGCGAAAGAATGTGCACAATACTGGTTAACCGCTTAGAGGACTAAGCCTGCCCAGTAAACGTGTGGTTAGGTAAACTGACCACGCTCGACATAACCCAATTGGGTTGACTGGGCCATAAAACCTCAACACAAACAAACCTGAGACTTACATTAAAGAAAAAAATAACATTGGTCATAACTTTTGAACTGTTTCAGATAGAGTCTTCATATTTGGCATGTAGGTTCTTTGTGACAAGGGCTTCCCACTGGTACAAAAAACATTTGACCTGTGACTTACTTAAAAGAAAAAATTGACCTTGGCACAGGGACATGTTCGTGTTCACAAACACATTTGGTTTAGACTAGAGTAAAAATAATAATTTGGACTGTATAATTGACACAGAAATGAATGATAACTAATAACCAGAGAACAAGCAAAATGCATAGAATATACTCAAAGGCATCTAGTACAGTAATCTCAAGAAAGAATGCTAGCATTTCAACAAAATATAAAGGTGTGGACTGGAAGAAAGGACAGCCTAGGAGGCTTCTACAATCTTCTTCCTGTTTTTTTTTTTGTTTTTTTTTTTTTTTTAATAGCCCTATTAATTGTTTATTTAATATATTCAGGTACTTGGAGAATCTGAATGCTTCGGAGAACAGATACAGAAGTTGAAAGATTTTGAATTTAATCGAGAACTGGAGCAACAGCTGGGGAAGTATGCACCAAAGGGTAAATCGGCTCCACCAGACTTCACAAAACTGGCTGAAAGTTCTCTACTAAATCAAGGTAATCATTTGGTAATTCCAAGAATTTTCTTTATAAGTGGTTTACCTTCTTTTGCAGCTGTGGATGTCATTTGGAAGTCTTTTGTCATTGCTCAGTGCACCAGATAAATATATTTCTATTTCTGCATAAAAAGATGTTAATGGCATTCATTAGAATTCTTCCATTGAGATTATTCTTATTTACCACAACATACTGTATTTGACCTAATTATAACCACACTGTGCGGCTAGGTTTTTCAAAATTACTGGTAAAATTTGTGGTAAAATATATATCTACCTACTAAGGGTACACTTTAAAAAAGGTCAGCAAAGGACTTATTTGATAATGTTGATGCTATTTTTTTTTTTTTTTTTTTTTTTTTTTTTTCTTATTTATTTTATAAAAGCATATGTTGTGGGTACTCATTTGAATTGCATCTACAAGCCAGTGCTTATCAAATGAGTACCCACTACATATGTCTTTAAGACTTTTAAATAGACAAAAAGTACACTTGCTGTAATCTGAAGACTACGGAATTGCTCGACTGTGGGCTTAGAGGGGTATGTGCAGTATTTAGGTCAAATATGGTACATTTTTTCTAGAGAATTCACCCTGACAGCAACAGAGGACATTCTGCAACAATTTTGAATGACTTTTTAAGGAATAAGAAGAAACATGCTTTTCATTTTTTTTTTAGTTTTGCATTAACAGCTTTAACCTCCATTTAACACTTGACACTCTCTTGACAAAGTCAGCAGATGGCAGATTGATGTATTTTTCTCAGAAATTAGGATCAGACATTTGATGTAATATGCTCCTTAGGAGACTATTTGCATGAAATGTCACCCCTGTTTTCTGGGAAAATACATGTAAGAAATACTTGAAGCTTTCTTATGCTGACATTTGTACACGGCATGCTAAGCAATTATAAATTATAAGTTCAAAATTATACAGTTATATTGGCTTGCATATTAGTATAGCACCAGATAAGTTTCATTATGCCCCCTCCTCCACCAACACCGCCGGGGGGGGGGGGGGGGGGGTAGATATTGTTTTCGGGACCTATCCCGTCGGCGTAAAACTTCTTGTCCTCTCTATAACTTGAATACCCTTTTGGATATTTTGATGATACTTGGTAGAAATGTAGACCCGGACAAGACGACGTGTTGTATACAAGAATAGCTTTCTTTTGGAGTTATCTCCCTTAGTTTTTTTTTTTTTTTTTTAAATTAATTTAGTATCCGCTCTATAATTAGAATACCCTTCAGAATATGTAGAACAGGGCGAGACAAAATGTCACTTTCAAGAATGACCTGTTTGCTCTTCTTACTTTTGGAGTTACTTCCCTTGTGTTTGAATTTGATTTTGTTTCTGCTCTGTAACATGAATACCCTTTGCAATATTTTGATGGTACTTGGCAGAAATATAGAACAGAACGAGATGATGTGTTGCCTACAGGAATGACAACTCTGGCTTTCTTTTGGAGTTATCTCCCCTTCTTGTGTTTGAATTTGACTAGTGTCTGCTCTGTAACTCCAGTACCCTTTGGATTATTTTAATTTTACTTGGTAGAAATGTAGAACAGGACAAGACCTCATGTTGCGTACAAGAATGGCAACTGGCTTTTTCACTTTTTTGAGTTATCTCCCTTTATTTCGTTTGAATCTGATTTCATGTCCACTCTGGAATGCTCTTCACAATATTTTGATGATACTTGGTAAAAATGTAGAACAGGATGAGACGATATGTTGCCTACAAGAATCGTAACTCTGATGGGGTTGTGGGGAGTAATATTTGGGACATTTTTGTTTTATTTTTATGCCCCCACCTGCCTTGGCAGGAGTGGGGCATATAGCATTTTGCCGTGATATTGTGTCCGTATGTGCGTATGTCACGTTTTGTAACCAGGTTCAAGTGTACCTGCAAGTTTAGGTGCAAATTTACGTCCGCGTTTCTCTTGCAGCTGATAACTTTTATACCTTCTGGGCTAGAAAGTTGAAACTTTGTATGACATTTACCAACATCAAGACCTTTTAATGTATGGTACCGTTGCCCCAGGGTCTTGCCCTGGACTTGCGGGTCGGGGCAGGGGCATCCGTGTACTGTGGATACATATCTAGTTTTTTTCTTACAAAAACCTTTCTAGATTTATATTGTTTTTCAACAAAAAACACTGAATTTTTCTCACTTGTCCATGAAAACATGTAGGAGACACTTTTAACAGGAAGTGTATGCCGAGGCACTTCTAATGAGAACTTGCAACACGGTTTCATGGAGAAATAAGGATGAGTCATAACACAAGAAAAAGTACCTTCTGACATGTGCATCCTGCAAAGATTCAGATCAGCCTGAGCATTCACAGTTGTAGTCTGATCAGAATCTTCACAGTGTGCATTTTGACTAGCCAAGGATACAAAGTTTCTCCATGAGACTTTGAGTCTCCATTGGGCGCACATGTCAGAAGGTAACTTTTTTCATATTGCCTCTCAGGATATGTCTGGCTACTCCTATAATGTACTGCTCCATTCGTTAAACAAATGACACAAATACTCATGACATACTCTGATAGTGTAATGTAGGGTATGACTGAAACATGATATAAAAAGTTTATTTCTATGATGAACCTGATAAAATTCATCTTGTTGACAAAAATATGTTGTCTATTTGGTATAGTTAAAAGCTCATTTTTTGTTCTCAATAGACAACAAATATCACACTTTATGTAGCGTATTGCCTTTAACCCCTGTCCTGCTGAACCCGGATATGCCCTACTTTGCAAACAGTGTAGATCCAGATCAGTTGGCTTCTGAAGAAGCCAACTGATCTGGATCTGCACTGTTTGCCATTAAGTACGTGAATTTGTATCAACAACCTGGATCAAGTATTCTGATTGGCTGAAAATTAGAAGTGGGTGTGGCATCTTAATTTATTCGGCATAATTAGGGTTAGTGTATGAAACAAACCCTCATAGTCCAGGAGTATGAATACACCTGAAAGATTTTGTCACCATTTTGCAAAGGAAGACAACTTAGGCAGACAAGAATTTGTCTCCCTGTTATGTGAAAATTTTAAAAAATGGGGGCAACTCTTATTAAGTTTGCTCCTAGAGACAGACAATTCTTTTCTTTAAGAATAGCACCATGAGAGAGTAAATATTTCCAGTTCCTTTGAAGGTTGTATCCGTTTCCCTTAAAATCATGTTTACAGCAATAACCCTAAGTATTGGGACACCTTATCTACTTACCATACTTGTCCTAAAATTTGAAATAGTCTATTCTACTACCCTTAGATGTGTCTAAAATACTTCTGTATGTATGGCAAAAAATATAGACCTTGATCAGACTCCGCATTCTGCGATGTCTTATCTGGGTCTACACTGTTTGCACAGGCCTATCTGTTCCAATACTTAGAGTTATTACGGTATGTATGCTTTCAGTTGCCCTGCGGAAAGACAAGTCATTAGGAATCATGTCTCAGAAGTTCTTGATGTTGTTTCTTGTGTCAAAGGTAAGAAAAGAACGAACAAAAAAAGTGATTTATTAACCAGTTTTTATACAACTGCCACATGAAAATGGCAGGGCATTATGGTACCCCTCCGGTTCTGTCTGTCCACACTTGGTTTATAGATAACTCCTACAGTTTTCGTCAAATCGCATTGAAACTTGGTGGACAATAATACCATGATATTATCATATTATTTGGAGGTTACAGTACACCAAATTTTGATAGTTATTACGCTTTTTTAACAATTTTTTTTTTACTTTAATTTTGTTTCTGGATAACTCCTGGTTTTCATCAGATCAGGTTGAAACCTGGTGGACAGTAAGAACATGAGGTGGTATGTGGCATATTATTTTGAGGTTACAGTACACCAAATTTTGATAAGAGTTATTATGCTTTTTTTAACAATTTTTCAAATTTGACTTGTGTTTCCTGGTAACTACTTCTTTAGCTTCCATTGGATCGTGTTGGATTTTGGTGGACAGTTATATCATGAGGTGGTACAGAGCATATTTGTAGGTTACAGTACACCAAATTTTGATTGAGTTGTAGCTTTTTAAAGATTGATCCAGCATGATTTCAATTCCAGCTCACTCCTTTAGTTTTTGTCTGATCGAGCTGTTATTTGTATATTGTAGGATAGAAAAAAAATGTGGAGAATTGCAGCCATGTTACAGTACACCAAATTTTCATGTCATTATTACATATTGTATCCTCACATGCTATCAGGCTGACTCCTACAGTTTTCACCAGTACCAGTTAAGACTATGAAGTGATACAGCACATATTGTTTCGATGTTACAGTTCACCAATTTTTTGTATCAATGGGGGTGGTCTGGTGGTGCAAAGGTGTCGTGTATCTTAAGTCACCGGGGCATCCAACTGATATTGGCTTACAGTTGGGCAAGGCCTACTATCCTTGTAGCAGGTAAGGGTAGAGGGGGAATGTTTTTATTTCTTCTGTTTCTTCACTTTCATTCCTGTTCCTCTTTCTTCCCTGTTCCTCTCTTTCATCTCTTCTACAATCTCCTTCTCTTTACTCTGGGAGATGACACAAAATGACCCACAAGGGTTGATGTGTCGTTAAACCCCAACACAATCAACCAGTTACACATCAAACATAGCCATCTTCTCTACATGTTTTGTTACCCTGCAGTGATGGGGTTTCATGCAGTGTCTGTGATGCTGTTATTTAGATGATGTTTAGTGCAGATTCTAGAAGAGCAAAAGCTATATAAATACATGTATGGGAGTCCATTCAAATAGAAGCTGAAAGTCATTTTTTTCTCAGAAATGATAAGCATGATGAATGGTACTGTGTTCTATAAAAAATTCTAACACCCCTGCTCGTGTTGTTCCTTATTTGTCTTTATATTTCTAGCCGTGCTTTATCTAAGGCATTTGAGCACAGGAATTTTGTCGCGCGCTATCAACGGGAAAGTTGCGTCCCTGGTAACTATGGACGCTAGCTTACAATATTGGTCGAAACATTCATATACGTAATAAATTATGTTAGTAAGAGAGAAAATGATCTACGAACATTGCAGTTCTTTGACTTTTTTTTACCTGAAGAGTTCCTCTACAGGTTATACCATTCAAACACATTTGTTTTACTCCTTGTTGCCATCGTGTATTTGTTGACATTTTGATTATCGAAAACAAAAGTGTGGGTTAACATTCTTATTTTGTTGTTTTATATCTATCCTCCACAGGCCCATCGCGGCACTCCAATTTCATTCAATTCTTTCATGAACACAGGATACAAGTTTTTATGTTTTACACCGTTTCAATATTTTACATCGTCAGCTGATTCGCATAAGTATCCGCCATTTTGAATGTATACATCGAACCTTGTAACTACGTAACTGTGTGACGTAATGATTAACGGTTGACGTCAACTACCAAATGGGGAAGTCAGGTAATAAAAATAATCATAAAGATCAATAAAAGTCTCATTTATGCAAAACATTCGCTCAGTGAGGGGTGTTAGAAAAGAAATAAATTATTCTGAACCGTGCTCAAATGCCGCATATAAAGCACAGTTGAGTTTGGGTTGTACCCATTTGAACACTCGCTCGCTGCGCTCGCTCGTGCTCAAATGGGTACAACCCAAACTCAACTGTGCTTTATCTTGGGCATTTGAGCACGATTTGGAATAATTTATTTCTTAAATATATATGTATTGCAGGATTGTCTTATAGGTGTACTGTCTCAAAGAACTGAACAAACTATACATCTGGATGACTTCAAATAGGACTTGATAAATAGGAGTATTTTGGTGTCTCCCATTTTGCATTATAATGTAGGTTCCAGGGCTCTAGAAAACCGGAAAATAGCCTGAACCGAAAAGAATCCCAGACTGGTTTTAAACACCCAATAACGCTAATAATTCAGTCCTACAGGGTCGTGCCTTGGACCCAGTTTTTCCCCTAATCAACCAATTTTCACGAATCCGTGATGTCTAAAAAATCACAAACTGTCAAATCTTGACAAACGGAAAATATCTGCACACCTTTTAAATGCGATATTATTGTATTTAAATGGCACTAACTGGTCATTTGACATGTATATTGGAGAGGTCAGATGAATAATGGCAACTTACCGCAACAAAAATGAATTACATCATTATCCAAACATTGTCAGAAAATCAACACTTCACTGTCCTTTTTGCAGTAAACAAGCGATTTAACACAAAGCATCAGTAATGGCAGTCTGATAATTAATCTGTATGTGTGACACGTGTGAATACACTGCGACTGCAAAACACCAGGTGCAGTCGGCGTGTCAAAGAGATCAAAAGGGTCACTTTAATCAATTAAATGCACCGCTTGAACGCACCTGTTTTCTTCTGTGTTTTTTTTTTTTTTATTGTTCAACACAGTTTGCGTTTTGTTGGTCCCAGATTTGATAAAAATTAATTCCCAAATGGTGTAGGTCCTGATCAGATGTCGCATACAATGGCATCTGATCTGGGTCTTATTGTTTTTTGTGTGTGTGTGTTTTTGATGGCCGTAACACGCGAGTATAATTCAAGGTAAGATTTCACAGTAAAAATAAGTAGTTGCAGCTTGTGCCACTAGACAAAGATTGGTCAGTGCTTAAAATTTAAGCAGTCTGGTCAGATCTCTTCGTGCTTACACACAAGACGGGAACCAGTTGTTTATAAACTCGTAGTTATCTAGGAAAACCCTGTCAATTCATTATAGAGGTGGAATAACAACAAAATCGTCTTTTGCATGTTTATTGATGACACCATAGTGTAGAAACTTTACTGACCAACTATACACACATAAGAAAGCAGCATTAAACATAGGCATGTGCATTTAAAGCATGAAATTACTTATTTCATGTATTATTAAAAAGGATTTATAGGACTTTGCCAATTGTCATTAGTTTTCGTGACAGGTGATATATAATAACACTTTGGAAATTGGCTCGTTGACGTCATCATCATCGGCTGGACCGATTTAAGAATTTCTAGAGCCCTGGTAGGTACTCGTATAAAAAAAATGCAGAATTATTACCAAATACACCTTCAATAATTATAAGGCCAAATTAAAAAAATAAGTGTATTTCAGGTTACATTTTTGGCCTAATAAATTGAAGTTCAGATGAACATAAAAGCATCACCACCAATCTATTATTTTTCATGCTTCCAAGTTTGAAGAAGTTAAGGTATATTACTTTTAGATCATTTGTCTGTTTGTTCATCTGTCCATTTGCCCATGATGCTTTGATCTTGTTAGCAAGATATCTCATCCAGCAGTTAAACCCAAACTCATCATCCCATCCAGTAAATTTTTAAGCATTTCAATAAGTAGTAAAATAGACCTGTTCAAATTTTAGGACAAGTATGCAGTTTAGTGGATTTACCTGAAATATTCAGGCAGCCATTACTGAGTGTGTAGTGTAGAATTAGATGAAACTGCTTCTGTAGAGGCAGCTCAAGCAGGGCTACACTATGTACTCTTGTCAGTACTGAGTAGTCAAGTGGGCTTATTTGATTTTGGAGTAAATACGTTGCGCAATTCTAGTGTTTATGTATTAAATTAGGATATTAATGTATTTATCTTTGCTTTATTTACAGCCAAAGACTGTTAACTTAGATTTGTCTGCCAAGTTGTTGATAGGAGATGCCAATATTGATAAAACAGAAAATGCCAAATTTAAAAGTTAGTATAGAAACCACATAATATTTCAGTTTAGGGTTAGGTTTTTGTCATATGCAAACAGCAGTCTGATCAAGACTATCCCTGTTCACATGTATTATCAGAGCTTTAGTCAAGTAGGATATCAGGTAAATTGTTTTTTTATTTCTCCACAAAACATATGTTGTTGGTACTCAATAATACCTCAGCAAGGAGCTTCTAATGAGTACCCAGAATATACATTTTAGCAGAGAAATAAGAAAAAAAATACCAGGGCCCAGTTGTTCAAAGGGTCGTTAGCTTAACGAGCTCGTTAGGGGTCATTTCGTTAACTGTTTTAGCAGATTCAATATACAATATTCGATTTGTTTTTGCTGAAAAAAATGTGAGTAGCTTTTGCACTACTCACATTTTTTCAGCAAAAAAATTCAGCATATTTGCGTATCACTTGATGCAAATTTTAACGAATTGTTAACTAATGACATCGTTGGTTTTGAACAACTGGGCCCAGTATGTTTTGGTTAAAAAAAAAAAAAAAGCTTGTCTGGGGCTACCGGTATGTATTATGTTTATAAATAGTCCCAATCAGACTAGACAGAAATACAGGCTGCTCTAGGCCTTCATATTGCAAGGCTCTAGATAAGGTGCTAAATTAGACAATTTATTATCATTTTTGCTCCAAAACATATGTTTCTGACAAAAGAATGTGCACAATAATATAACTGCTTAGAGGATAAGGCCTGCCCAGTAAACGTGGTTAGGTAAACTGACCACACTGGACATGACCCCATTGGGTTGACTGGGCCGTAAAACCTAAACACAAACAAAACACCAAAACATACCTTGTGAGCTAATGATTCTTCAGTAATCAGGTGCCCATGAGGCATGTTTTGATGCAAAAATAACAAAGTCTTTTGAACACCAGCTTAATCTGCATCTTTGCATATTATGACATTATAAGACAGGCTGGGACAAAAGCGTCGTAAGTTTAATGAGCTCATTAGTGGTCAAAATATTAACTGTTCTAGTAAGTACAATATCTAATTCACAGGTATTTTTCCTAAAAAAATGCGAGTAGCTTTTGCAAATGCAAAAACTACTCGTATTTTTTTTTTTTTTTCAGCAAAATTATTAGCATATATGCCACATTTAATGATCAAAATTTTTACGATATGTTAACTAACGACATAGTTAGTTTTGAACAACTGGGCCCTATTCTTTGCTGAGATCATTTGAGCCACATTGCGAGAAATAGCTCTACAGACTCTTCGTCAAATCAATCTTTCAATGCCATGCCGAGCCTCTTACGAAGGCCACATCTAGTTTTTCGGCTAAAGTTATCCCTCGGTCTAATACACAAACAGTATAGGCTCTGTCGAGACTCATATGCTGTGACGGCATTTTTCCCATTTTAAGTTTCATAATACTATGACAATTTACATTCCCATGCTTTTGATTGACTATGACTATTTACATTACCATGCTTTTGACTGACTATGACTACATTACCATGCTTTTGATAGAAAGCAATCAGATCTGCTAACAACTGTAATGTTATGAGAAAGTCCATATGTGAACAATGGAAAGACATAAGAAAAAAATAGTATTCAGATCTCCTAGTATTATATTTCAGTAAACTAACAAACTGGATAATAAAAACTGCAAACAACAGAAAAATGGTTTATATAGTAAAGGTTATCAGTACATACTGCATTTTCAGAGCTCTAAATATTTTCCCTGGATATCAAGTTCATTTCTGTATTTCAGCTAAAATCCGAAGGCTGTATGATATTGCCAACATCCTCACAAGTTTAAATCTCATCCGTAAAGTCCATGTCACAGAAATCCGTGGTAGAAAGCCAGCATTCAAGTATGTCGGTCCAGATATTGATAATAATGAAGAGCTGAATAATATGTGTAAGTATCAGTTTAGATGCTTAATATTTAACCTAAGTATTAGAACACCTTACCATACTTGCCCTAAAATTTGAACAAACAACACCATTTTACTGTTTGTTGATGTGTCTAAAACTGCTGGATGAGTGGCAAACTGTGTAGACTCTGATCAGATGCAGTATTTGATCAAGGTCTACACTGTTTGCTCAGGGATGTCTGTCCCAATACTGAGAGAAATATGATGTTCAGAAAATCACATTTGGATGCCAACTCCAATCCCCACACAGACATCTTTGGAGATCTATCCTATTGCAAAACAGTCCCATTGTAAACCATCGTAGACATTGAGTTATTAAATAAAATTTTCATATTATTTGTCTTATTGCATAACAGTCACATTGTGAACAGTCAGCCATAGATATAAAGTAGAATTTTTGTACTGTTAATCAGAGTTAGAAGACAGATTTACATACAAGAGAAGATGTTGATTGTTATAAATATCTTTGTCATTACGGTATTTACCCCTAAGTATTAGGATGCCATAACTTCTCACCATACTTGTCCTAAGACTTGAAATATTCCATTTTACAACTTGTTGATGTGTCTAAAGTAATGCTGGATGAGTGGCAAATAGAAATAGTGTAGACCCTGATCGGTTAACTATGCTGTCCTGCGTGCGACAGCTCATATTTTATCTCAAACTATTCCTTTGATTTGAAATTAAAAAAAAGTCTCATGCATATACCGATGTTATATAATAGGCATACAAATACATTTTCTTTTGATAATGTTCATACAGATGTAGTAAGAACTAAGAAGTCACTTTTGGCAGAAATAGTATGTATGTACATGTAATAGATAACAAACCAAAATTTGGAGATCACAATCATCCTGTTTATTTGTAGTAGAAGACAGGCTTGAGCAGTGTGCAGTCTGGCCTGGGGATTTTCTGTTCGTGTATTAAAATGGTTGAATTCTCAGCTGCCAGACTCGGGTATCAAGAAAAAAAAAAAAAAAAGAAATAGAAATCCTACTTTGTGCTAACCGTACATGTATTTGTGAACATTTCAGTATGTTGTAGTGATGGAATACACCGTCCCTGTTCCAGACATTCCATGTTAGACTGTATTCAGAATCAGGAAGGTAAGCATTTTGAGTTGCTGCACAAGCTGATTCCATAGCTCCAGATGAGGTATCCACTTCTAATGAGTACCTACAACATGTTTTCTGGAGAAATAAGAAAACTATTAGCACTTTTAGGTTGAAAAAAGGCGCCTTACCTGAAACTATGTTATTCTCGGGGATCATTGTTTTCATAGAGTATAGGTAGTTAACAAAAATTTATTGAATAAAATGGAAGGAAATGTGGAAAGAGAGTTTTGTACATAAATTGATGGTCATCACTTTTAAAGATTTTGTGTAACAGGCCACATTAGGATTTTTTTTTTTTTTTTTTTTCAGATTTAGTTTGCACTTAAATACATGTAACAAACAATCAGTCAAATCTATGTAGCCTAATCAAGACCCAGACCAGTCCTTGCAGCCTGCTTATAGCCCGTGTCTGAGTACCCACAACATACGTTTTCATGAACAAATAAGAAAACCCGGCTCATCAGGATTTGGATCTATGGACGCTGTTCATTTTATAGACTCCTAGGACCTCACATTTAAACAAGGACTTGGCAATAGATATAATATATAGCTCATGCTAATATGCTTTTTTTTTTTTTTTTTTTTTTTTCAGTCTAAAAGTATTGTTATTTTTCATTTCTCTCCACGAAAACATATGTTGCAGGCACTTCTGTTGAGTACCCACAAAATATGTTTTCGTGGAGAAATAAGAAAACTAATTACCTGATACCCCCTCTTATCTAGACCTATGTATGTTGGGAGAAAATGTTGCCTGCACAGTTATTACTTTGCTGCTCTATGGATAGAAATGGATCCAAGGCTTCTTCAGGACTTTGATCATTAAACATGGCATATACGCTAATATTTTTGCTGAAAAAAATGTGAGTAGCTTTTGCATTTGCAAAAGCTACTCACATTTTTTCAGCAAAAATAACCGAAATACAGTAGTTACTAGAGCAGTTAACATTTTGACCACTAACGAGCTCGTTAAGCTAACGATGCTTTGAACAACTGGGCCCAGACTGCAAAACCAACAAAGCTGTTCTGGGTCTTCACTTTGACGTGCTGAGGCCTCTCTCTACATGGTGTAAAGAGCTTTCTTTTTTCATTTCAGTTGCTACAATCTTTCATAGTTACAAGCCAATAAAACCTGGAACTCGTGTTGTTACAGAGCTGAGAGCTGCTGCAGGTATTACATGAATACACATTTCTCTACATGGACTTTATTATACAGATTACAAATCATAACTCTACATACGAGGGTTATCCAGATAAATATTTTTTTGGATTTCTTGATGAAATCATATATAGTAGGTAGGCATCAGAAGTGCCTCAGTGAGATGCTTCTTATGAGTACCCACATTTTATAATGTTCTGGTTCACAAGATACAGAAACAGGGACCTACCATAGTTTCAGGAAGTTCAGGAAAAGCTGTTGTAACTTGGTTGTCTGCATTCATGTCAGCATCTCCACCTCAGTGGAATAGCATTTAAAAGATCAGGGCCCAGTTGTTCAAAGCGTCGTTAGCTTAACGAGCTCGTTAAGGGTCATTTCCTTAACTGTTTTAGTGGATTTAATATACAATATTCTGACATTTTTTGCTGAAAAAATGTGAGTAGCTTTTGCACTGCAAAAGCTACTCACATTTTTTTTCAGCAAAAAATTGCAGCATATTTGTGTATCACTCGATATAAATTTTAACGAATCGTTAACTAACGATGTCGTTAGCTTTGAACAACTGGGTCCAGCCCTGTCATATACAAGTCTTATCATTTCATCTAAAACCTGGTAGTTTCTCTTACTTTCTTATTGAAACCATAAT
Organism: Anodontia alba; assembly: GCA_964016985.1. Classification (NCBI taxonomy): domain Eukaryota; kingdom Metazoa; phylum Mollusca; class Bivalvia; order Lucinida; family Lucinidae; genus Anodontia; species Anodontia alba. The sequence continues at coordinate 93,953,358 of OZ024824.1, read as the reverse complement.
GGGCACATACTGGAATTGCCTCTGAGGCAATTTTGTTGTGTAACCACAGATTATGTTTTATAGGGGAAAAATTATATGAGCCACATCGTGAGAAAATGTACCTTCGGACATGTGCACTCGGCAACGATTCAGATCACCTTGTACATCAGATTCTTTACTGGGCGTATTTTAGATAGCCAAAGATGCACAATTTTTTTAATGCATACAATGAAGACTGATCAAACTTCATAGGTGCACAGGCTGATTTGAGTCTTCATTGGGGGCACATATTAGAAGGTATGTTTTCTCATGTTGTGGATCATATCTGGATGCTCATCTAATTTAGAGCTTTAATTTGTACATGAGGCTGTAACTTATAGTTTACTGTCTATACAAGTTTACTTGAGTTTTTGCTTTTAACTTCTTTGAATGTGACCATTAAAAACTAATGTTCTAGTAAATCCTGAACATATTGAAGAATAACGAAGGCTGAAGTAGAAAAAGACCAATGATTTATGCTGGATTTATGCATGCACAAACTGCAGAGGCTCAGCTCATCATGTGCATCTTATTCTGACCAATCTGCTTGAAATGCAAGTCACTGTAGATTTTACCAGTGAAAAGTATGTTAATGCTTAACATGCTGTGTAAAAATAACAACTGATGACATTTTTCTTATTTTTTCCCAGAAAAATAGGCTCCTGAGATAATTTCACGGAAAAGTAAGAAAAATATCATCTGGGCCCAGTTGTTCAAAGCTAACGACATCATTAGTTAACGATTCATTAAAATTTACATGGAGTGATAAGCAAAAATGCTGAAATTTTTTGCTGAAAAAATGTGAGTAGCTTTTGCACTTTGAGTAGCTATTGAAGTGCAAAAGCTACTCACATTTTTTCAGCAAAAAATATCAGAATATTGTATATTGAATCTGCTAAAACAGTTAACAAAATGATTCTTTACGAGCTCGTTAAGCTAACAATGCTTTGAACTGGGCCCAGTTTGTCAACTGCTGTTTGCCCATAGAGTGGTAATGGTTAAGCCATTTTGTGTCAAGTGCAAACGAAATGATTTTCCAAAAAAAAAAAAAAAAAAAGGCTTATATCACTGAAGACTCCTATTTCTTGTTAAGAGGAGTTTCTAGAAAATTATCAGTACTTTATCGGTTGACTTCATAATATATGTCAATACCATACCAGATAAAAATTTCAGCTGAGATTATTTTGAAATACTTTCTGTTTTCCCCAGAAAAGAGAAATTGACACTCGTAGTGTCTCTTTAGGAGACAATTTGCAAGCAATATCAAATCCTATTTTCTTGTCAGCAGTTTGTCATCTTTGAATTTGCCCATTGCATGCCAAGTGTTAGGTGCTACTTTATACTTCATAGAGGAAGAATGGTGATGGTATTAGTTACTGTGTTTAAGTTTTCAGAAGCCTGCCTCAGTGGCTTAGTTTGATGCACATCCAACTGGTAATCACTAGGCCTTGGGTTCAATCCCTGCTGAGTCCGGCAACATTCTTTTGTGGAGATTGATCATGAAATATTTTCTATGGCTATTCCTCCCTTCCGCAGATTCAAGAAGGACCGTTGTCAGTTTCTGGCGAAAGAATGTGTAAAGTTCTGGTTACCCACTTAGAGGACTAAGCCTGCCTAGGAATAGTGTTGTTAGGTAAATTGACTGGCTTGACATGACCTCTGTAGTGTTGACTGGGCCCTTAAATACCAAACCAGCAAAATAAGCTTTCAGAAAATTAGTAGAAAAACAATTCATTTAGCTTGCTATAAGGCTGATTACTTATAAAAGAAGCAATGTTTCTTTTTCAGATGATGATCGGCCCTTTAGTGCTAATAGTGAAAGTAGTCCAGAAAAGCTACGGTTTGGTCGTCACTCATCGTTTGATCAGATATGTGCTGTAGCAGAACAAGAAAGAAATAAACTTTATGCTTCTGCTTCTGAACCTGCCAGTCCAACAAACACATCCAGAGGTTTGTATTTTGATAAAAGATTTATTAAGTGAGAGAGCCACTGATATTGCTGTTATATATAGCTGCAGATAAGAGTGGATATCAAGTAAATATTTTTCTTATTCCTGCATGAAAACATATGTTCTGGGTACGCATCAGATGCACATCATTGAGGAGCTTCTGATGTGTGCCCACAACATATATTTTCGTGGAGAAATAAGAAAAATACTAGTACTTTTCCGTTGAAAAAAAAAACATCTTATCTGGAGCTATGGTTACACACACAATATTTGGACCATGTCTTTAACCCAGTCTAGTCTGGAGACTCCCAAAAGAGTAATTGGCAAACAGTGCAGACCCTGATTAGATGTCGCATAATGCAGCATCTGATCAGGGTCTACACTGTTTACATTAACTACAGCAATTTCTATAAAACATAGTAATTATAAAAATAACTAAATACCCTGCTTTTTGAAATAGACCGCTCCAAAGGGTGTGGTAAAACGACTTAAAGAGCACTCCACTTCAATGGATTAAGTCCACAAGGCTACCATTAATGAAAAAAAATGTCTTAGATCTCTTTTGAATGAAACAAAATTGCTTAATGTCCACGGTATATAATAAACATACAATAACTGCAAAAACATGATGTGGCACTCAGCGTTATGATGAGGGGAGGTTTCAGGATCAAGACTCGATGCAGATGTCTATTGTGATCTAGGAACATCCTCTCGAGATGATACAGAGTATCAGGATGGCAGCACTGTTGTAATAATATGCATCAGTTTTCCAACAAGACAGCAATAAATAAAAACTTAAAGGGAACTGCATGATGTATATAAAACAAGGTTTTTTATGCTTGTCAGGGTTTCTTTATGCTTGTCTAACCTGCAGTAGTTTATCATAGCTCTTGATAAGGTGCGCTTTTCAACCAAAAAGTTAATACAGTGAACCCTCGTTACAACGATAGCATTTGTTCCCGAAGACGTTGTCATTATAATGAATTTGCTGTTGTAAAGAATCTTTAATGGACAGAATGGTAGGTAAAAAAAAAGGCCTTGTTTTTTTATTTCCTCATAGAACATAGGTTTTGGATATTTGTTAGAAACGCCTCACTGAGGCGATTCTAACATATATCCAAAGCATATGTTGCTTGAAGATTTTATGCAATGTTTTTGCATAATTTCTCATTAACCTCTCATCACCTCTTGAGCAAAGGTTTCGTGATGACATTCAAATTGTCATTATAACGAATTTTGTCATTCTGTCGAGTGTCGTTATAAAGAGGGTTGACTGTACTTTTCTTATTTCTCTATGAAAACATATCGAGGGTTGAGCGCAAGACTATAGTAACTCGAACATATTTTTGAAACCCTTGTTTAGGGGCAACTTGGACCCCTTTGTAAACAATGCAAATTTAGGTGCCATTGCTCATACGAGCAATGGCACCTAAATTTTCATTGTTTACAGAAAGAAATGTTGTAATCTTCATAACGCCTTCATGGTGAGGAGATTAGGTTTGGGGAAAAACAACCATCTGACTTACGCTAGTCTTTCGCTCAACCCTCGATATGTTGTGGGTACTCATTAGGAGTGCATATGAAGAAATAAGAAAAGTGTTTACCTGTTATCTAGAGCTATGATCCTTTGTAAGAAAATTGTGTATTGTGTTTCAGAATTCAGAGAAGAGTTGAAGGCTAAACTAAATACCAACGGAAAGGATGCAGCAATAGAAGGAAAACATTTTGTCTTAGTTCAGTCAGCAGACGGTCAATTTCAGATTCTTGATGAGAAAGATGATGAAGATAAAACACCTCAGTCCACCAATAAACTGCCCACAAAGGGCTTTGTAAGGAAGAAGTCCCAACAGAGAATTGGCACAGAACATAAAGTTGGTACAGTAACGACAATGTCTGGTAGTAAAGCTAAAGTTACGACTGGAACGGAGGCCATCATTATTAAAACAGCTACTAATAAAACTACTCCAGGCAGTGGCAAGCAGCCAACAGTTATTCCTTTAACGAAGGAACAGATTGATGCTGTACTAAGATCATTGAAAGTCCCTGTTCCTGTGAGCAAAGATAATCAACAAGAAGTAATTTCAAAACCAGTTCAGGAATATTATGAGGAAGTAACTGAGGATGGAATAACTAAAATACAACTAGCAGACATGAAAGAAGTGAATGAAAAAACACCTATTGTTACTATTAGTGAATCTGGTACAAATGTAAAACATTCTGACGCTGATCTTGTAATACCAGTTGAAAAACGTATTAAATTAGATTTTCCATCCCCAGCATCTGATGGTGATATGTCACCATTCACAGGCCAAGAAAATGGGACTGTTATGAGATTAAAAAGAAAACTGGATGACATTAAACCATCCCCACAGCGAGCTCTTCATCTAACTCCAGAGTTTAACAAAGAAAGCCCAACAAAGAAAGTAAAAATTGAGATAACACCAGCTGGTGATGCGACAGTTCTTCCCCAAGATGCAGAGCACGGAATGAAAGTTCGTACAATAGACAAGTCAACCATTCAGACTCTCCATACATCATTGAAAACAGGTCCATCAATAACTCGGTTAACTCAGTCACCAGGCTCCAAAACACTTGGTGTTCAACTTTCAAATCAGCCGGCAACTGTCTTCCATGTCCCTGTTGTAAATATTCAGGGCTCACAGCAGTTGACACAGCCTGTTACAGCTGTTAACCAGCAGGTTATACATACTCCTGGAACTCCAGGTTCTAATCTCATCATCCCAGGCACATTTAGTCCTCCATTAACTCCTAATAGTGCCCCAGCTAGTCCTAGAATATTTTCCTTATCTAATGGCCAGCAGTCTAGTTCTAATATCACATTAACAAATGTTCATTTAGTGCAACCTTCTGTAATCAATGTTCAGTCATCAGGTGCAGTGACTTCACTCATTAGACCTATAGCTACAAAACCTACCCTCTCCCCCAATCAGGGAATTCAGATATTACCTCCTCAGCTAGTAACTCAGACATCCATCCCAACTATTTTAAACAAAACCCCAGGTGGGTTTGTACCTATAACAAGCTCCATTTCTAATATATCTAAAGTCATTATTGCTCCAAATTCAGACAGTGGTGAAACAGCAGCCAGACAGATAGCGTTTGATGATGTACCTGCATGTATTTAGATAATTAACCCTTGTCGTGCTGAATAAATTAAGATGCCATGCCCACTTCTAATTTGCAGCCAATCAGATTACTATATCCAGATTGTTGATATAAATTCACAAACTTAATGACAAACAGTGCAGATCCAGATCAGTTGGCTTCTTCAGAAGCCAACTGATCTGGATCTACACTGTTTGCAAAGGCAGGGTATATCCAGGTTCAGCAGGACAAGGGTTAAGAATCTCCTTAACAAGGAAGGCTATTCCAATGAATTCTGTATTTTGGTGAAAAAATACTTTCTTTAGGGGAATGGATGCATTTTCAGGGAGAGGAAACATTCAAAATTGGTGTTGCCTCCCTTCATAGGAGGAGCTTGATGTGTAGGAAAACAAAACAGAAAGTCACAAGTCTCATAAGTACCCATATATGTTTTCTTGGAGAAATAAGAAACATATTTTGTGGAGACCTCCTCTCGGGAGTTATCTAGTCCTCTAAAGTTCTGGAACTATATTTCTGGGCCCAGTTGTTTTAAACATGATATCGTTAGTTAACGTATCATTAAAACTTTGATCATTAGATATGGCATAAACACTAATATTTTTGCTGTCAGATATGGCATATACGCTAATATTTTTGCTGTCAGATAAAATGTACTCACATTTTTTTCAGCAAATACCTGTGAATAAGATATTGTACTTACTGTAACAATTTACATTTTGACCACTAACAAGCTTGTTTATCTAACGATGCTTTGAACAGCTGGGCCCTGGCGTATTTTCTTTTATTTCTCCAGAAAATATTTGTTGTGCATCTTTTAACCCAGTCAGCCCTGTAGAACCTTTTGCAAATGTTGTAGATCAGATCAGATGGCTCTTAATGTGCCATCTCATCAAGAGCTATGTACATTGTCATTCTCTTCTTGACATTTGACTAGCACCCAATTTTGTCCACTTGAGAAACAAGACGGTGCTAGTTTAAAGTGTGAGTATTAAAATCCCACAACTTTTTTCATGGAGAAACAAAGAAAAATACATTGTACCCAAAAGACATTATTTGGACTCCGTTTTATATAGATGCATGCATTTTAAATGGGTGTGAAAATCAATAAAATCTTTGTAGCCTTAGTAGTGTGACATGCATTAGGTTTAATTAGTTTTAGCAGATTTTATCTTTAAAAGAACTATTAATGCAAATTTTAAAATAGTGAGCTTGAATGAAGGTAGATGGTTTTAGATACAGTTCTTGGCACCAAATTAGACTTGAAATGGGCAAATAGTACCTAAGAATATTATATGACTAGCTCTCTTATTCGTCAAGGTCAAAAGATAATGAAAGCTCTGGAATATGCAATAAAATGGCATTGTCAGTTTATTATTATATAGCAAAGATAAGGCGCTTTTTTCATCTGAAAAGTACTGTATTGTTTCTTGTTGCTCAAAAAAAAGCACCTTCTCTATTGTGGTACTCATAAGAATAGCCTTGGTGAGACCAATGAGTACCCACAACATTGTGCATGAGGAGTTGCCAGTGAAACGGGTAAATTCAGAGGGATTGTTAAGGAGTCTTTGGTGATAATTCGGAGATGATTTTTTCTTATTTCTCCATAAAACATACACTGTGGGTAGTCATTAGAAGCGCCTCGCCGAGGTGCTTGTAATGAGTACTCACAACATATGTTTCCGTGGAGTAAGAGAGAAAATTATCACCAAATACTCCTCCTTAACCTTTCCTCTGATTGTGTGAACTTGTCCCAGAATTATAAGTATTCCTCTTTTAAAACGTCATCTCTTCACCCTTTAAGTGACCAGATTCTAAAATATTTTTCAGAGAAAATAAAGCTTGATATTAGATATTGGTTGCATGATGGGCAAACTATTCATATGATGTGGACCTTATTTTCTCATAGCTGGCCTCCGTAGCTCAGTTGGCTGTGACTGGTGATCATGAGGTTGCGGGTTAGTCCTCCGCCAGATCAGCAACATTCTTTCATGGAGATTTGAGCATCTTTCCCTTCTGCTGATTTAAGAAGGGCAGTTGTCAGCTTCTGGTGAAATAATGTGCACAATACTGGTTAACCGCTTAGAGGAGTAAGCCTGCCCAGTAAAAGTATAATTAGGTAAACATTGCGCTCGACATGACCCCATTGGGTTGAATGGTCGGTAAAACCTCAATACAAACAAACTAAGCCTGCCCAGTAAAAGTTTGGTTAGGTAAACTGACCCTGCTCAACATAACCCCATTAGGTTGACTGGGGGGGGGGGGGGGGGGGGGGGGGGGGGGGGGCTGATAAAAAAATGAAAATATGTATGACATAGTTTAGAATGGCACTTTAAGGGTTAATGTATTTTATTCTGGCTGCAAACTGAAATGAGATGTGGCACAGGAAAATAGCATATGAACACTTTAAAGCCAGAAACCAGTCTTTTGCATCTGATCTGATCAACATCTTTGCTGTCTATGCTTCAAATGACAAATACCCTGACTGTTTTGCAATTGCAGTCTTTTGAAGATTCACTTATTGACCCTTAGAGCACCATTTCAAGATTGTAACAGATGACATTCTAACTAAAAGTCCAGAGAGATTAAGGCTCAACATGAGTTGTCAGCTAGGAAGTATATATATATATTATATATATATAAGGCTTTCAAGTGGGCCCTGAGTTGTCAGCTAGGAAGTATATATATATATATATATATATATATATATATATATATATATATATATATATATATATATATATATATATATATATATATATATATATATATATAGAGGCTTTCAAGTGGGCCCTACTTTTCCTGCTTTTTCTACTTTTCCCTACTTTTTTTTTTTTGTGCCCCTACTTTTCCCTACTTTTTTCTGAAAATGCCCTACTATCCCTACTTTTTAGTCCAAAAATGTTTGAAGTGACCAAAAATTGTAATGTTTTTCCTTGCTCGCTTGGAATTTGTAAAAAATCAGATCAACTTAATCTGATCAGACATGATGCAAAGTTTATAAAATATTTTTACTTCAGTTGTAACTTTTTTTGAATATTTTTTTTTGGTATTTGCTTTCCATAGTAATGTAGTGTGTTTGTTCAGAGACAACTTTGTTTGCTTATTATATCTTTTTCCAAGTCTGAAACCACTAGGAACGTCCCTACTATCCCTACTTTTTATTATTGAAATTCCTACTTTTCCCTACTTTTTCAAAATTTTGAGCCCTAGTTTATCCCTACTTTTTTGATGGAGGGCACTTGAAAACCTGATATATATATATATATATACACGTGTATATATATATATATATAATAGAATGTTGTCTGCTACTGTTGTGACTGCCATTTGTGGTTGAACAGACATGTTACAAGTTTTCCTGTACCAGATATTTAATACGGAGAAACACTGAGTCTTTCATTTCTATAGTAGTGAAATAGGTTTTTATGGTAGTTGAAAAGTTTTACGGGCCATTTTGTGCTGACATTGTTAAAGGTTTTGTTATTTGACATAAATTTTATTTTTTTGAAAGTGCTTTTAAATGTGCAGAATTGTAACTGTTTCTAGTCTTGGGACTTGCACATTATAGCTGTGAAAGGAAATGTGCTTGGATGTGATCATTTTGCTACTAATGTCTAAAGCAGCCTAAAGATTATTGTGATCTAGAGGCCAGGAATTGCTGTTCGTTTCTTTAGGGCAATTACATTCTGTATTATTCATGTGGAGACCTTTAAAGAACGCTTTCCTGGTCTCCAGCAGAAATTCAGTGTGTAAAAAATATATCCTAGGTCTAGACAGGGTGATAATTAGAGATCATTTGGGTTAGTTTTGTGCTTAAACCTCATATGTAACTCACTGGGGTCCCCTTGTCAGGACAATGCCAGGGAGTACCAACCATCATGTTTTTGTTCAAAATAAATGTAAATGATCTTATGAACACTCCTTTTACCTGGATGTTCTGGGTTGCTTATTTTCCTTGTTTGTTTAGGTTTGTACTGAAACATTCATTGGTAGGTTACTAAGGAGTTCAGCAGAGCTAATTAAAGCTACTGATATTGGTCAGTTATTGACCTTACAACATACTTGTTTACATTTAACCACAACGTGAGAAGGTACCTTCTGATATGTGCACCCAGTGAAGACTCGAGTCAGCCTGCACATAAGATCTGTGTGATCAGTTTTCATTGCATGAAGAAACTTTGCATCCTTGACTACCCAAAGTTTGCACAGTAAAGATCCTGATCAGGCTGATCTGACTCTTCGCTGGACGCACATGTACAAAGGTACATTTTGTGACATTGCGCCTCATATTATTATTAATTGGTTAACCATTGTATTGATAGGAATATGTGGTGATTAGCTGTGAATTCAGGGATTTTGAATTTGATGCCTTTTGCAGTTAGAATTCCCATTGCATCAGTGGAACTCCCGAAGATTTAAGTCTTTTTCCAGATTGCTTGTGACCCACAAAGTGGATCTTGGTAAACAGTGTAGATCCAGATCAGATGTCACATATCAGGGTGTACTCTTTTTGTCACTGAACTGGGTGAAAAACTGGTATTTTCAGACACCCCACCTTGTATGCTGAAGGGGCACATTCAGTTTCTAAGTGGGAAGACACATTAGGCCAATATATAACCCTTTCATCCCTGAGTTTCTGAAGTGGACTTTTCCATCTTTGAATTTGGACATGTCCACTGCCTCAAATTGGGTTTTCAATGTAAAATCATAAACAGAATGGCAAAAAGTGTAAATCCTGATGAGACAACTCATTACGAGCCATCTCATCTGGATCTACACTGTTTGCATTGGTAGCTGTTTTTTGGTCTGCTGGGCTGAAAGGGTTAATTATTTCCAATGGGCCACATATCATTGTTCATGCAACCTCTGTTGGCATAAAATTATAGCAGTAATGAGGTTGAATGGTTGTTTTGGTATGTGGGGAAGAAAACACAAATATCTGTGCAACTGCAACTATTGGTTGAGGAATAGACAAGACTGCTAATCTTACTCTATTCTCATGGGAATATAGCTTATATACCATAATTATTCAGACAGACAGGCTGAGCAGACCATGTAGACCCAGATAAGACACTGCAGAATGCTGTTGCATTAGGGTCTACACTGTTTGCCCCTCATCCAGCAATTTTTAGACAACAACAACAGGTAGTAAATTGTACTTGTTTAAATTTTCGAACAGGTGTGGTAAGGAATTGAAGTGTCAGAATACTTAGGGTAAATACAGTATTTTGTTAATCCTAAAGATTGGGATACTTTAACTCCTTACTGTACTGTCATAAAATTTAAACAAGTCAGTTTTATAACATTTAAGTGTCAAAAACTGTTGGACTGTGGCAAACATGGTAGACCCTGATCAGATACCATGTTCTGCAGATTTGATCTAGTTCTATACTGTTCATGTCTGTCTATCCCAATACTTAGGCTTATTAGGGTAGTTGGTATTTTTCTGGTACAATTGAATTTCATTTCAGTCTTTCATTCTAGTATTTCTGATGTATATATAAGTATGTTCAGTATTTAAAAATAGGGTGTTGATTACTCTTTTCACCCAAACATTTATTTTGTTTTCTTGAAGGCAGCAAGACAAATTGATTTGTATAGATGTATTGTAAAGATGAATTCTGTACAGACTTGATGAATTGCCATTATAGTTATTGTAGTACAGTAGCAAACCTTAATATTTGGACACCTCAACTCCTAACACTACTCTGAACATTTCAACAAGTCCGTTCCACTATCTTGGCCCATTTGTTCAAAACTTAATGAAGTTGTTAGCTGACGTGATGTTAAAATTACTGTCTTGAAATATGGCAAATTCATTGATATTGTTTGCTGAAAAATGTGAGATGCTTTTGCATTGCAAAGCAACTCACATTTTTACAGTGAAAATATCAATGTATTTAAAAATACCTTTGCTAGTTAACAAGTTTGTCATTAACAAACTCATTAAGCTAACAACGCTTTGATCAACTGGGCCCTGGTTAAGTGTCTAAAAAAATGCTGGTTTAATGGGAAACAATGCAGACCAGATCGAATTGCTCCATTAGGAATGGTCCTTTCTTTATCCACACTTTTCTGTGTCTCGATATTTGGGTTGAGTACTGTACTGGTATCAAATAGACAGGAGAAATGCTTTGATTTTTCTTTTGTTTGTATGGCCTAGTAGTTTAGACAAATCATTTAGCAGATGAATTGAATGCATTATGTAATGTGTAATAGTAATTGAAACACAGAAGGAAAAAAAATGTTCCTTCATGTATATACAAAGCTGAAAGCAGCAAGTTTGGTAGTCAAATAGAAGTCTTCTGACAATCATACATGTATGTTGGAAAAAGCCCCTCATGAATTGGCCTTTGTACAGTGCAGAACCAGATCACTGCATATCCTCACAATCTAATCCTAAAAGCACCATTAAAAAACATTGTAGATAACAGTTTTTTATTATTATTAAGACTGGCAAAATTAATCGGATAATCGTTTACTTGATCAATAAATTCCACAAAAAATGATTATCGTTACAGATTCGCTAATAATCATTTTTCTTTGTCTCTTACTTTACCGTATTTACCCTTAGTATTCAGACTCCTCAACTTCTCACCATACTTTATCTAAAATTTTAACAAGTACAATTTACTACCCAATGTTGTGTCTAAAATAGCTGGATGAGTGGCAAACAGTGTAGAATTCTGATGAGCATTTTGCGGCATCTCATGTTTTACACTGTTTGCTCAAGCCTGTCTGATCAAATACATACAGTAAAGTATAATATATGGTAAGAGTCCTGACATGCTCAGACAGGTAAAATTCAGATCAGATCTTCAGTGATTACTAATCGATTATTGATCACAGTGGCATAACTGATAATCGATTATCTTTTCAGCTTTGATTAGCCAGCATGGGTGGTCGGGTGGTGCGAAGGTGTCATGTATCGTATGTCACCGGGGCGTCCAGCTGATATTGGCTTACAGTTGGGCAAGGCCTGCTATCCTTGTAGCAGGTAAGGGTAGGGAGGTGATGTTTTTATTTCTTCTGTTTCTTCACTTTCATTCCTGTTCCTCTTTCTTCCCTGTCCCTCTCTTTCACCTCTTCTGCTATCTCTTCTGTCTCTTTTCTCCCTTTCTCTGGGAGACGACACAAAATGACCCACAAGGGTTGACGTGTCGTTAAACCCCAACACAATCAAAATTGATTAGCCAGCCTTAATTATTATTATTGTATTAGTATTTCATGAATTTTCAACTGATATTCCAGAAAGAAAGAAATTTAATTTTATAAGAAATTTAAATTTCCAGAAATTTATGACATAAGCAAAAAGATACCTTTATGCATTCCTGCAGTGTGATAAGGTAAATGTATTATACATATACAGTATATAGTGAATGGGTCTTGTAGATTCTGTATGAAGTTTGCCAGGGGCTCTGGTCCAACTGCTTGAATGTTCAGGATGAAAGGTCTTATTTAAATGTGGCAATGTGAATTGTATGTCACAAGTAAATGAATCTAAATTTAATATTGATAATTTAATAGTCAGATTTATTAGTTATATATATATACATATATTCCTTATTTGTATTTACTCATTTCATATTGATAATTTTATGATCTCTTGCATTCAGTACAGACCGTCTTTCTAAATATATATGTATGAATATATGATTGTCAGTGTACAGATTGATTGGGAGATTATATGAATCTTGTGTTACTTTAGTTGTGACTTGTCAAAGAATCTTTACATGTATAAATTGAGAGAATTTCTTTCAGGTTGTTTCCTAAGGAAATAATTTACATTCTAGGAAAAATGACATCAGTTGGTCATCTGCTGCATTCTCAGAGATTGCTTAACCCTTGTCATGCTGAATAAATTAAGGTACCCGCCCACTTCTAATTTTCAGCCAATCACATTACTTGATCCAAGTTGTTGATACAAATTCACACACTGAATGACAAACAGTGCAGATCCAGATCAGTTGGTATCACCAGAAGCCCACTGATCTGGATCTACACTGTTTGCAAAGGCAGGGTATATCTGGGCTCAGCAGGACAAGGTTAAGATTTAGGTACCAGCATCAGTTGTCTTTCTTTCATTTTCTTCTTTTTCACTGTAAACAGACTTTTATTTTGTGCTATAAACTAAATTAAAATTGTATGTAAAACTTAAATATGGACATATAATAATTGTTGAATTCAATTATTTATATCAGTGTTAAGTGTATAAATGTTTCTTGTTTGCATGCTTACTGTACAATTTGCGTGTAATGGTGATTGTAGGTGTTCATTTGTAGGTGTGCTTTTTTATATGCAGTAGCATTGAAATTGATAGTCTTTCAAACAAATTGATTTAAACCTTAAAATGCTAATCACTAATGCAGCAGAGAACATTCTATTTTTATTTCTTTTTTCTTTCTTTTTTTTTTTTTTTCCAGAGAAAATATAGCTTGACACTTCATGTGAATTGTCTGCCAAGCAGACAATTCACATGTAATTTAGAGCTCTATTTTCTCTGTTAAATAATAGTAAAAAAAAATAGGATGTTGTCTGCTGCAAATTTATTAAGCACTTAAAGCATTAAAATAGATGCACATTGCATGAAAAGGCCCTAATTTTGTATGCAGAGAAAGCCCTGATCAGACCTACACAGATGTACAGTCTGATCAGGTCCTACACTGTTTTCACCTAACATTAAGGCCTTTTCCCCATGTTGAACATCATGAGAAGAAATGGGCAGTCTGAAAAATGTTTCTGGCATATGCTAATAGTGAAGGTCAATTCAGCTTAAGTAGCTACACAGTCAGTCTAGCAGTTCAGTTGCTGTGATAAGCTTATATACTTTTAACCTATTGAAGACTGGAGACCCCTAAACAGGTAAATGGCAAACAGTGGAGACCATGATCAGATGCTGCAGAATACAGCGTCTGATCAGGGTCTCCACTGTCTGCAAATAGTTCAACTATTTCTCTTTAGGAATAGCAACATCATATAACCTGACATACCTAAAATCGAAAAAGGACTCTTCCAATATTTTGTGTGGGAGAGTTTATTCAGTTTTTAATGGGTTAATATATTTACCCTAACTACTGGGGAACCTCAACTCCATACCTTGCTTGTTCTAAAATTTGAACTAGTCCATTTTCCCATTGTAGAAGAATCTAAAAACTGCTAGGTGCTTGGCAAACTGTACGTCCCTGTGCAGATTCTGCATTCTTCAGTGTCTGGTCTGGGTCTATATTGTTTGTTCTATTTAGGGTAAATTGTAATATTTACCCTTGTTTGGACAGATAAGGCTGCCAGCGGTATAGACCCAGAATTGATGACACAAAACGTAGTGTCTGGTCAGGGTATGCTCTGTTTAGCATTCGTCCATCAGCTTTTTAGAGATGTCAACAGATAGAAAAATGGACTTAGTCAACTGTTAGGACAAGGATGGTAAGGAAGGTGTCCCAGCATTTAGGTTAGTATATCAAGTTCTAGCCGTGATACTGCATAATCAACAGGTTGATCTGAGCTTTCTTTTACACACATTTCCTTTGCTTTAACACATGTAGTAAAATACTGCAGCTCAGTTATGAATGTGCTTCAGTTCCAGATAAGATGTGAATTAAGGATACCATGTTTATCCTATGTATTGGGACACCTTAACATACTTGCCCTTTAATTTAAAATAGTCCATTCTACTATGAATTGGTGTTTCTAAAATATTGCTGTCTGTATGGCAAACTATGTAGACCCTGATCAGATGCTGCATTCTGCAATGTCTGATCAGGGTCTGCACTGTTTGCAAAAGCCTGTCTGTCCTAATACTTAGGGTTATTAAGGTAAATGTTAGTTTCTACACCAAAATATTTTGTATAGGTACTCTTTGGAATTGCTCCATTTCCACTGTTTAAGATAAGTGTTGGTGCAAGAATAACGTAACAATCTTCTCAATACTCCCATTATACGGATAAATGCTTATTGTTGTGCTTGAATGAATCTGTTCAGCAGAATGAAATTTAGTTAGACCCTTCAAATAGGAATCAACTTTATAACATCAGGATCTAAACTGTTCATTGACATAACGGAATGTAATAAAAAATAAAAAAAAAAACCTTAAAGTACTAATTACAGTTACAGCAGACAACCCTTAATTTATTTATTTATTTATTTTTATTTATTTATTTTTTTTAGAGAAAGTTGTGTTTAACATTTAATGTGAATCATCTGCCAGCAGATGATTCACATGAAATGTCAAGCCTTATTTTCCCTGAAAAATAGCAAAATCAATTTTAGAATGTTGTCTGCTGTAAATTTGCTTTAAGATAGTCATAACATTATTTTAGTGACTAGTGTACTCTGATTAGACTGCATGGATGTGTAGGCTGATTTGCATCTATGATGGCCTCGTATGTGATAAAGTCATTTTTCTATATGGAGGGGAAAAGTGGTGATTGGTGTAAGCTGGGAGTGTTTTACCTCATACCTAAAATGAGATTTTATGGTTTTAGGTTTAAAAAGCTGTTTTAGTAGTGACTTTAATTTTTGGCAGCTAAATGTATGCATGGCATTTCAAAGTGGGTTTTATCAGCATAATTTTGTTGTCAGTTTAAAATAAAGAGTCATACACTGGAGGTATGACCATTTCATTTAGATGAATGTTGTCAGTATTTGAACTAATGAGTTTTATGCAGTTATATGTTGATTCATATTCAAGATTAATGATGATCTCCATTTCATTTCATGTACAAGTTGTTAATTTTCAAAAGCAACATTTTCTGAGTTTGATTGATTTACCTCTGATAAAAGAGTGTCCATTTTTTCTGGACATTAATAGCCAGTTAATGCCTGTGTATAACTTGTACTAGTTATAACTACATAGCTCTAGATAAAGTACTCTCTTTTTTTTTTTTTTTTTTTTCAACCAAAAAGTGCTGATATTTTTCTTATTTCTCCATGGAAATATATGTTGTGGTACTGATGAGAGCGCATCACTTAGGCACTTCTAACGAGTACCCACAACATAAGTTTTATCTGGAGCTATGGGAAAACTTGGAGATTTAATGAAAGCTTAACCTTTATATATATATACAGAGTATCAATTTGACTTTTACTGCTGGTAATTAATGCTAACAGATTTTCATGTCTCAAATAAGTTTACAGCAAACTTGAAGTTGTTATCTTCACCTAAATAAAATTTGGTAAAGGTTTCCATTCTTCAAAAATACTTTTTCAGGACCGGCATAATCTCAAAATACATCATCATTTATACAGGTCTTTGAAGTCAGAATATGGTTGGTAAAATGACATTTTATTTCCCCTGTTTAGTGGTTTGTAACTTAGTGACCAGAAAAAAAAGTTTAACCCAACCTACTAAGTCCAAGTCTTGTTAAACCTTTCAGCCTGGGAGACCAAACCAAATACATCTGCTAATAGTATAGCTCTAGACAAGACTGCTTATAATGATCCATCTCGTCATTATCTACACCATGTTTCATTCTGTTTTTGGTTTTGTATGGACATCCTTGTTTGCAGCAATGGACATACCCAAATTTAGATGTAAAAGTCCATTTGAGAGACTTTGGGCTGAAAACCATTCAGCTACAGAAATAAATGAGATGATTATTTCCCCCCTGTTGTCACATGTCTTTCACTGAGGCATTTGTAAATACTGAAATGCCATGCTCAATTCTTAGTTAATATAACTAGACAACAGGCAGACACTTCAAATAAGGGCAATATAAGGTGTTACAGAAGTCTTATACAAATAGCCAAAGCCCAGCTGAAAAAAAGAAAACCACAATATTTTAAATTAGATGACAATTTAAAGATGGGATCAATTTTTGATTAAGTTTTGACTCTAATAATTAAACATCTGAACTTCACTACACAGAATTTGTACTTGTCTTGTCTGATGAGTTAATTTGCATGAAATTTCAGCCCCTATAAGATATCTCAGATTATCTGCTGAAGTTTTTATGCAGCATGCTATGTGATAATGTAGTGTACTGACGCGCCTCTACATATGAGCCACGTGAGAAAACATACCTTCAGAAATGTGCGCCCATAGAAGATTCTCATTAGACTGCACAAATATGCAGGCTGATCCGAACTTTTACTGGTGACTCGTCCGAAGGTACACTTTCTGATGTTGCGGCTCAATGACTTGTGGTTTGACAGAAAATATGTATCACTTGATTAAGAAGCCCTATTTATCATCTTGGCCCAGTTGTTCAAAGCATCGTCAGCTTAACGAGTTTGTTAGTGGTCAAAATGTTAACTGTTCCAGTAAGTACAATAATCGATTCACAGGTATTTTGTAAATGCAAAAGCTACTCACATTTTTTCTCCGAAAATATTAGTATATATGCCATATTTAATAATCAAAGTTTTAAAGATATGTTAACTAATGACATCGTTAGTTTTGAACAATTGGGCCCTGTTCTTCAAGTATATTTGAAGTAAAATATTTATCACAAGTATTGTAACATTTCCATATTTATTGATTTATTTCAAGTGCAGCCTATTTTCTGCTGAGGAGACAATTATCATGAAATATCAAAGCCTGTTTAAAATATATATATATATGATCAGTTTGTCTCTTACTGAATTTGCCCAGAGAATAGTCAAAGATAAGTGGATGATGGCAAAGACCTTGATAAGAGTGCGCTGATGTGCTTTATTGTCTGCTTAGCCCCAAAGACCCCCTGTACTGTGGCCGAGGTCATTTATATTTCATTAAGTGCTTTACCAATCAGATGAACAAAAAGAAATGTTCAGTGATTTAACATAAAGAAGAATAGAAGAAGAAAAAAAAAGAGGAAAAATAGATTACTGGTATTATTGGAGCTATCAGTGTGGATGATGTCCCACAAACAGCTAGAAGTGTCTGTTCTGCATCTCAAGTCATATTTAGTTAGTGTACCCATGTATGATTAGATGTTAAGTTTTGTATAGTTTATTCCTAGCCAACTGTTTGTAATATTGTCTTGTCAGTCTTTAGTTACCTTTAAACAGTAGCTTCTTGGAGAAAATGATGTTTGACTGTTATTTCAGATACACTGAAGTGTTGATGTTCATCTTCATAGTAAAATAACCTAGTTCCAGATAAGGGGGTATCAGGTAAATATTTTTTCTTATTTCTATACAAAAACCTGTGTACTCATTAGAAGTGCCTCAGCAAACATCTGGGTACCCATTAGAAGTGCCTCACTTTCTTTGCACTTCTGATGGGTACTCAAAACATATTTTCATGAAGAAATAAGAAAAATATCAACACTTTGGTTGTAAAAGGCTTTTTATCTGGAGCTGTGGTCAGTAACAGAATTTGATAAATATACATGTAGTAGAGAATACACCACTTTGAAATTATATATATAGTTTCTTCATAACAGCCACCTCCCTACTAGAGCCAGTTTTATTTTGTCTCAAATGTGGCTGTTGCAGTGAAGTTCTGTATTTGCCAGTGTCACATTTGTTGAGCGGGCTGGGTGAAGAGTATATCCTGCAAATGTCAACTGCAGCAAACTGATGGTTGATTAACATAAGCTTGACAAGACATGACCAAATTACATACTTTCACAAATGAAATTCAATACTGGCAGTTGGTTAATGAATTGCTTGTTCCACTGTGTTTTCTGTTGATTAATGGCATAGGAATATTTCAACTTTACATAACACATGTATCTTGTTATGTATAGGAGAATAATAAATGTAATTTATTTTTCACTTTGCTTGCATTTTTCCTGGACTCCTGAACTGTTTACATAACCCTTTCACCCTTGAGTTTCTAAAATGGATTCTTCCAGCTTTGCATTTAGACATGTTTGTTGCAAATAAGGACGTCTGAAATCAACAAAGAATGGCAAACAGTGTAGCGCCTCATGAGATGGCTCGTTATTTGTTTGGTTGCCATGGCAACATTAAATTTAAAAAAAAAAAAAAAAGAATGACAGCTCATCCCAAACCACTGAAGCAGTATAGCTCTTATTTGGTACTATTGTTGCTTGGGTAAGGGCAATTCAAAATAGCTTAATTATGGTGATCTGCCTCTTTGTTTGGTTGCCATGGCAACAGAAAGCTCCCATAGACTTATAGTGGGAAAATAATTAAACTGCATTTTCTTCATAACGAGTGAAATGATGAGAACTATATTTGGCAGTTCTGATCATTTAATGATTGTATACCCAGTTTAAGTGTTTTATGACCAGTGGCAGTATTGTTTGGTTGCCATGGCAACATTAAATTTTAAAAAAATATCTTTAAATGACAGCTCCTCCAAAGTCACTGAAGCAGTATAGCTCTAATGTTGCTTGGATAAGGGCGATTCAAAATAGCTAAATGACGATTTGGTTGTATATGGCAACAGAAAGCTCCTATAGACTTATAATAGGAAACTGGTTAAATTGCATTTTCTCCATAACCCAGTGAAGTGATGTGAATCATATTTGGTAATAATAATAATAATAATAATAATCGACCTTATTTATAGAGGGTAACACATTTAGTAATCTAGTACTAATCTTCCATGTGGCCCTCTTTTTTCCTGGATAGAAACCAGTACTAAGCAATGTGGATAAAGTCCCTTGCTCAAGGAAACAACACTTGCTGTTAGTGGGGATCGAACCCGGTACCTATCGATCTCGAGTCCGACGCTTTACCACTGCACCACCGCTCCACAGTAATAATGGTAGTTATAATCATTTGATGTTTGTCTTCCCAGTTATGTGTTTTATGACCAGAGGCCATTTTGTTTGGTTGCGATGGCAACATTTTAAAGTAGGAGTAAAGAACAAGTAACTGTTAAGCAACAGCATGGAAAGAAAAAACCTGTTGAGCTTGTCTCTTGTAAAGAGACATAGGGTGTGTCATATAGGTGGGCATGACAACATGCAATTGAAATACCTCTTCCCCCTTCTTTACTTATTCAATAAAGATGAGAGTCTGGCAAGTCACTGCATTCTGGCGAAGGTAAATAGATTATAAATAGACCCTTGACAGCAATGAACACACACATAAAGACAAACACCTACAATATATGAATGAAGTAGCAAAGTTACAAAATTTTATGATGCGGTGGTTACCTTCCCCTGTGCTGTATACATGTATAAAGTCATGATATTGTTAAACAACTCTTCGGGAACCACTTGGCCAATTTCAACCAAATTTCAAGTCGATCCTACTGTTGAAACGGTATTGAGAGTTTTTCAAATGGTCATGCTCCTCTGACTCATGCCTATATATGGTAAAAAAATAATAATAACACATTCTTCTTCAGAAACAAGAACTGCCCCAAATGATGATCCTTTTATTAGTTGCAATGAAATGATTGACAAAAACGTAACATCTGCATATCTACAGTGGCTATTTCACTAGTGAGAGCCGTGGGCCTCTTGTTTTTGCAATTTTTTATGCTCCGCCACAAAAAGTTGCGAGGGTATTATGTTATACCATTCGAAATTTTGAGTGTCCGTCCGTCAGCACTTCCATCATTCATGTCTGCTACATAACTCTATACTGTCAAAGATAATTTCACAAACTTTACACAACTATAAAGCACTATGAGACGATGCGCAGAACACATGAACCGTAACTCCGGTTTGCCTACTTTTGGTGTTATCGCTCTTTGAACAGTGAACATAGTCATTTCTGCTATGTAGTCGTGTCTGCCTTGAAGTTGAAAACCATTCCAGATATTTTGATGAAACTTCTGACCAATGTAACACACCATGAGACAATGTGCAGAACACAAAAACCATAGCTCTGGTCAACCTACTTTTGGAGTTTGTTATATAACAGGGTGTTCAATTGTTTTAAACAACATGTTTACTATGTTTCCATAAATAGCTTTATTAACTACGTTTCCAAAAATAACTCTAGAACAGCATGTTTACAATAACATGATGTTTACGTCCTTGATTCTGGACTGAGTTCTTTTTGGAATGTCATGGAAGATTTAGAAGTTTCTTGATTGGAACTGGAAAATAAGAGATGCTTGTAGTAAATTCTTTTTCTAGAACCTTCTTTGATATTATATAAGGAGAACAGAATTTCATCTGGGCATCTTTGTATACTTTCACTGGAAATTATTCTATACTGGATTACTTTACTATTTTATTCATTCTGGACTTAATTTCTGAATTCAGGAACTTTAAGTTGTGGGATCAGAAACTGATATTGAAAGGATTTGTTTTATAAATTCTTGTGGATTAATTTTGACATAAACTTGAAAGGTACTGTTCACTTACATTCTTTTGTTTTGAATCTTATCTTATTTTTTGTGAATAAATATTGTTAATAATTTAAAGCTTGTTGCTGGTTTCACTTTCATTTCTTTCTCGTTACGCCTGGCTCGTAACAGAAATTGGGGGCTCGTCCGGGATCAAACATTTTCTTGAGCTAAAACAAGTTTGAGCTTTTTAAAGAAACAAATATTGATTTTTAAAGAAAAAAAAATTTGTTTGCTAAAAAACAAGTATTGACTTTTAAAAAATATAAGTAAAAGCAAGTATTGACTTTTGAAAAATATCAATAAATAAACTCTGATTGATAAATTTACTTGATAAAACCAGCAAAAAGCAATCATGACATTTGACCTTCAAGCTTTCATAGCTGCGCCTTCGCAGGAGCTGTTAAATTTGGCCAAAAAGTCAGATTTGTTGGACATTGCTGCTCACTATGAATTAATTACCGTCAATAAGTCCATGTTAAAACAGGAAATAAAAAATAGTTTGGTCCAATTTTTGGTTGATACGGAAATTCTTGATTCTTCTGCTTTGTCTCTTGTTCTAGTAACTCAGACAGGATTGCAAATGCGAGAGCTTGAAATTCAGAGGCAAATTGAGTTTGAAAAATTAAGATTAGAGCAAGAAAAATTTAAAATTGAACAAGAAAGACAAATGCAGATAGAAAAGGAAAAATTAAAATTTGATGCAGAATTAAAAATGAAAGAACTAGAATTGCAAAACATGACGGTAAAACGGCAATCTTTAGACTCTGGCGCTCATTTTGATGTTATGAAACACATCAGATTGGTTCCTCCATTTCAGGAAAAAGAGGTTGACAAATATTTTCTTCATTTTGAAAAAGTAGCAGAAAATTTAAAATGGCCAAAAGAGCATTGGACCCTGCTTTTGCAAAGTGTTATAATCGGGAAGGCTCGAGAAATTTATACTCAGCTGACTGTTGAGCAGAGCTCCAGTTATGATACTGTAAAGGAATTAATTCTTAAGGCTTATGAGTTGGTCCCTGAGGCTTACAGGCAAAAAGTTAGGAACTGTAAGAAAGAAAATGAGCAGACCCATGTAGAATTTGCTAGAACTAAAGAACAGTTGTTTGATAGATGGTGCTATTCAAAGAAAATTGGCTCTAATCATGAAAAACTTAGGCAGCTCATGCTTGTAGAGGAGTTCAAAAGGTGCATAAATTCAGACATTAAGTCCTTTTTAGATGAGAAACAGGTTGAAACTTTGGAAGCTGCAGCTCGACTTGCAGATGATTATGCTTTAACACATAAAGTTTCCTTTATTAATAAGTCAAATCCCTCTAGAAGACCATTTTTCCCACATTCAGGATCCAAACATAGTCCTAGTAATCCACCTGGTAGTCATAGCCAAACAATTACTCCCAAACCCAAACCTTCTGGTGAAAATAAAGATCAAAATCCCTTATCTCAACCAATTTGCAATTATTGCAAAAGGACAGGTCATATTATATCTGAATGTTTACATCTGAAAAGAAAGAAAGAAAAACAAGAGGGGCTTAAACCTACTGGCCTTACCTCTTTACGGTCAAAACCACAGTCATTTGTTAAGGAGGAAGATCCTATCCAGACCGAAAGGCCTGAGACTGATTCTGTTATGGAGATTTATGAACCATTCTTATCAGATGGTTTTGTGTCACTAAATAGTGACTATGCCCAGTCTACCCCAATTAAAATCTTACGAGATACTGGAGCTTCTCAATCCCTTATTTTAGCAGATACTCTGCCTTTTTCTGAGAAGACTTCTTCTGGGACAAATGTCCTTATTCAGGGTGTAGAGTGTGGATTTGTTAATGTTCCTCTTCATAACATTTATTTATCCTCAGACTTGGTAACTGGTTTAGTGGCTGTTGGTATTCGACCTTCTTTACCTTTTAAAGGTGTTCACTTACTGTTAGGTAATGACTTAGCAGGAGATAAGGTTGTGGTAAACCTACTTTTGACTAACATACCTTGTATTGATCAGCCACCTGATCCCATTGAACAGGAAATCCCTGATCTTTACCCATCTTGTGCCGTTACAAGGGCCATGGCAAAGAAAGCAAAACAGAATGATGGAGACATTGATTTAACTGATACCTTTTTGGGTCAGTCTTTTAAACATGAGATTACAAATTCTCTTTCATCCAGCCTGTCTGACAAACAGACAGAGTTACATAACAAGTCAGAGTCCAGTCATTACTCTGCAATATTAAATGACCAAGGTCAAGGTCATTACTTGGTGTCAAGGTCCCAGCTTTGTAAGGAACAGCATAATGATCCTGAAATTTTGCCTTTGCTTGAAAGGGCTTTAGATGAGAAAGAAATAGATCAAGTCCCAGTCTGTTTTTATGTCAAAAATGGCATTTTAATGAGAAAATGGCGTCCTCCTGATGTCTCAGCAGAAGACGAGTGGACTGTTAACCACCAAATAGTGGTTCCAAGGGTTTATCGCCCTGAAATTTTGAACTTGGCCCATGACACTCCCATGTCAGGTCATTTAGGTATAAATAAGACCTATCACAAAATTCTTAACCATTTTTATTTGCCAGGGTTAAAATCTGACGTTTCTCAATTTTGTAAATCTTGCCATACTTGTCAGATGGTAGGAAAACCCAACCAGACAATACCAAAAGCTCATTTACAGCCCATACCTGCTTTTGATGAACCTTTTAGCTGAATAATTATTGACTGTGTTGGTCCCTTGCCCAAAAGAAAGTCAGGTAATGAATATCTTCTCACTATAATGTGTGCTTCTACACGTTTCCCAGAAGCCATTCCACTTAGGAATATTAAAACTAAGAACATTGTTAAGGCTTTGGTAAAGTTTTTTACATTTGTAGGTCTCCCAAAGTCTGTTCAGTCGGATCAGGGCTCAAATTTCATGTCTGGAATTTTTCAGCAGGTCATGCATGAGTTGGGCATTACTCAGTATAAATCGTCACCTTACCATCCTGAAAGTCAAGGTGCCCTTGAAAGATTTCATCAGACACTGAAAATATGATCAGATCATACTGCTTTGATACTGAAAAAGATTGGGATGAGGGCATCCATTTGTTGTTGTTCGCTGTTAGAGAATCTGTTCAGGAATCTCTTGGTTTCAGCCCATTTGAGCTGGTATTTGGCCATACTGTGCGTGGACCTTTGAAACTTTTGAAAGAGAAATTTCTCTCAAATGATGACAGTTCTCTGAACTTACTTCAATATGTATCAGATTTTAAAGACAGACTGTCTAGAGCTTGTGAGGCTGCTCGGACCAATCTTAAGTCAGCACAAAGGAAAATGAAACGTTGGTATGATGAAAATGCAAAAGAAAGACAATTCATGCCTGGAGACAGGGTACTTGCTCTTTTGCCTATTCCTGGCAAACCATTGCAAGCCAGGTATTACGGCCCTTACACTGTAGATAAACAGATTAGTGATGTTAATTACATTGTTAACACTCTTGGGAGACGCAAACAAAAACAGTTATGTCATATTAACATGCTTAAACAATACATAGATAGGGATAGCTCTTCTGTTACATCATTTAGTGTTGTTAGTTCAGTCCCTCAGGAACAAAGTGAAATGAACTCTGAAGACATGAACTTCATCAAATCTGATCCTGCTTCATCAAAACTCGAGAATTCTGACATTCTGAAGGATCTCGACCAGAAACTTTCACACCTAGATCCAGTCCAAAGAAAGGAACTGAAACAGTTAATTTATCAATATGAACACTTATTTCCGGACATTCCTACAAGGACTGACAAAATTTATCATGATGTGAATGTTGAGGACTCACAACCTGTCAAACAACATCCATATAGAATGAACCCAACAAAACAAAAATATCTTAAGGAGGAAATTCAGTATTTGCTGGACAATGATTTCATTGAACCAAGTCAAAGTGAATGGAGTTCACCTTGCATTCTTGTGCCAAAACCTGATGGAACATATCGGATGTGCACCGATTACAGGAAGGTCAATAATTTGAGTAAAACAGATACTTTTCCCATACCAAGAATGGATGACTGTATTGACAAAGTTGGAAATTCAAAATATATAACTAAATTTGATCTTCTGAAAGGATTTTGGCAAATTCCTCTCACAGAAAGAGCCAAAGAGGTCTCAGCATTTGTTACTCCTGATGGATTACATCACTATAAAGTAATGCCTTTCGGAATGAAAAACTCTCCAGCAACATTTCAACGCTTAATCAACACCATAATAGCTGGAATCGAGCATTGCGATGCTTACATCGATGATGCCATCATATACAGTGATGAATGGAATCACCATCTTGGAACTATCAAAGCATTCTTTGATAAACTAAGTGAAGCAAAATTGACAATAAACCTTGCTAAAAGTGAATTCTGTCATGCAACTTTAACATTTCTAGGACATGTTGTGGGTCATGGTCAGGTTAAACCTATAGAGGCTAAAGTTGAAGCTATTTCAAATTTTCCGGTGCCCACATGCAAAAGACAACTGATGAGGTTTCTTGGTATGGCCGGTTATTACAGAAAATTCTGTAATAATTTTTCTGTCATTGCTGAGCCACTGACTAATTTATTTAGTAAAAGAATGAGGTTTAAGTGGACCAGTGATTGTCAGAATGCCTTTGATAAACTGAAAGCCATACTGAGAAGTGAGCCGGTTCTCTTGGCACCGAATTTTAATAAAGAATTCAAGTTAGCAGTAGATGCGAGTGATGTTGGTGCAGGTGGTGTATTACTGCAAGAGGATGACAATGGTGTGGATCATCCAGTTTGTTACTTTTCCAAAACGTTTAACAAACATCAAAAGAATTATTCTGTAGAGAAAGAATGTTTGTCTCTCATTCTTGCTCTTCAACATTTTGAAGTTTATCTGACTTCTTCGTCCTCACCTATTGTTGTTTTCAGCGATCACAATCCGCTGACTTTCATCCATAAGATGAAAAACAAAAATCAGAGGTTGCTCAGATGGAGCCTGTTGTTACAGGAATACAATCTTGACATCAGCCATATCAGGGGAAAAGATAATATTATTCCTGATGCCTTGTCCAGAGCATGATGTCTTGATCTGTGGTTTCCTGTAACTTGCTGTATATAAGATAATAATTGCCTTTATCATTTTTTTATTTTATGATAATTTCATGGCAAAAGAAAGCTTTATTACATAAATCTTTCTTTTCCCTGAAGAGGGGAAGTGTTATATAACAGGGTGTTCAATTGTTTTAAACAACATGTTTACTATGTTTCCATAAATAGCTTTATTTACTACGTTTCCAAAAATAACTTTCTAGAACAGCATGTTTACAATAACATGATGTTTACGTCCTTGATTCTGGACTGAGTTCTTTTTGGAATGTCATGGAAGATTTAGAAGTTTCTTGATTGGAACTGGAAAATAAGAGATGCTTGTAGTAAATTCTTTTTCTAGAACCTTCTTTGATATTATATAAGGAGAACAGAATTTCATCTGGGCATCTTTGTATACTTTCACTGGAAATTATTCTATACTGGATTACTTTACTATTTTATTCATTCTGGACTTAAATTCTGAATTCAGGAACTTTAAATTGTGGGATCAGAAACTGATATTGAAAGGATTTGTTTTATAAATTCTTGTGGATTAATTTTGAGGGACTTTGTGACATATTCTTGAAAGGTACTGTTCACTTACATTATTTTGTTTTGAATCTTATTTTTTGTGAATAAATATTGTTAATAATTTAAAGCTTGTTGCTGGTTTCACTTTCATTTCTTTCTCGCTACGCCTGGCTCGTAACAAGTTGTAGCCCTTTTAACATAGTAGAAAATAGCCATTTCTACAATGTACTTGTGTCCACACTGTAAGTTGAAAACCGTTCCAGATATTTAGATAAAACTTCACACAAATTTAAAACATCATGAGACAAGGCGCAGAACATAAGAACAGTAACTCTGATTAACCTACTTTAGGAGTTACGGCCCTTTGAACTTTGAAAATAAAATAGTGATTTCTGACATATATTTGTGTCCACTCTGTAATTTGAAAACTATTCTAGCTATTTTCTTGAAACTTTACGCAAATGTATATCACCATGATACAATTTGCAAACCATAAGAACCGTAACTCTGACTTACCTGCTTTTGGAGTTTCCACCCTTTGAACATTGTAAATAGTGATCCAATTCATATGTGCCCTTTCTATAACTTGAAAACGGTTCCAGAGATTTCTTTGAAGCCTTGTAAATGTAAAGGGACATAATTTTTTAAAACTGTAAAATTGATCTTAATGAGTATACCTACCATATTATTCTACCTATTGCTAATCCCTGTTAGCTCCCGACAAGAATTAAGTATGATCTGAGGTACTCTCCTACATGGGAGGAACAAAGAAAGATAGCGTAGATCACTTCCGGTCACGTGAATTACCTAGTTTTTTTCCTTATATATAATATATATATATATAGGAATGCGGGGAGGGAGAGCAGAATATACGGTAGATATGCTCATTAAAATCAATTTCACATTCTTGAAAATTTATTTTAATGTTTCGCATACCAACCATATATTCTACTTATTGCTAGAATCATCAATATGGAGGGAGGATTCCTCCAACTCTGATCATACCTGTTGTAGACTTCCAGGAATAAATAAAGCAGATCTTAGAAGGTCCATAATAAATAATATTATTTGGCTAAGATCTTTGGTATAAAAGTGATATTAGATTGTACAGTTTGACTCTCCTAATATCCTCCAGTTCCCTCCTGGAAGTGTTGTCCATATATTAACCATCTAATTACTTTTAGAGATTGGCTGTAGGTATCAGACAGTTCTTGTCCAGTTGGTAGTTTTCATCTTGTGATGGAGCCAGATTCTCGCCCCCACCCCCGGCGACCTCACGACTTTTTTTCCGCAACAAACGGACCCAAAAGATGAATCTAGCAAAAGTTGAAATACTGGACCAGACATCTGCCTTGATTACTTCACCCAGAGCTAAGAAGTTCAAGTAAGTCTAAGTGATATGACCTGATTTTAAGGCCTCGCTGACATTCACATTCGTTGAAAATTGTGGGTGGGGTATGGAAGTGAGAACTTCAGTTCAGTAGCACGCCCTCCTATAACACCTATATGAAAAAAAAATGCTTACTCAAATTTAGGGTAAGCATAAAGAGACTAGAGAGAGAGAGAGGTGTAGGTTTATAGCACGTGCACTTTACATGCTTAGACCCCAGACTAGTTTAACGAAGTAATAGTGGACGTATGTAGGTTACATGGGTGTATAGTCTACCTTTTTGCCTCAAAGGCTGGTAGAAGTGAACAGTTTATGGCATTGATGAGTTTTACCAGGCAGTATAATGATTTCAACAGCTCACTTTAGTTTCTCGGAGGAACTCATTTACTTACAGGGCCAGAATAAGACGCATCCTGACCCTAATAGAATAGAACAACCCAGACATGTAAACACAGGCTCTGAAATGCTACGAAATGCTCCTTTCGCTTTCGTTTTCATATCAACGCGCGATTCAATTTCCTGAAGAAGGGTCGTTATACAGATAACCCATGCCTAGTGGGTTTTTTTTGTTGTTGTTTTCTATGTGTACACAAACAATTATTTTAGAATTTTTTGGACAGTAAAGCAGAAGATGAGCGTGTGTGTGTTTAGGGGGGGGGGGGGGGGGGGGGGGGGGGGAGTGGTGGCGGGGGGATTATTTCTGGGAAAAAAAATCAGCTACACAACTTTTTACTCATATTTACCGCTTGATAGATATATTTTCTCGTATGAGGGAGAAGACCGATTTTCCAAACCGTCCTGCGCATTTACGCAGTGCAGTCTGGATCGTCGCTGCTCAGTTAGTCAGTGATTGTGACTTGTGACTGTT
Source organism: Anodontia alba (assembly GCA_964016985.1). Lineage (NCBI taxonomy): Eukaryota > Metazoa > Mollusca > Bivalvia > Lucinida > Lucinidae > Anodontia > Anodontia alba. The sequence goes on along the minus strand of OZ024824.1, from coordinate 93,924,221 downwards.
GGGACGGCTTATCAAGACAAAGAAATAATCTATAGCAACAATGAAAACTATCCGAACTTGCAGATGGGCCTGTGTCTTCGTTGTTTGCATGTGAGTTTTAAAAGCTTGGAGTAGCACATGTCTGTCCTTCTAGATGGTTATAGATAGGGCCGCGTCCAGCAAAAACGTGTCTTCGAACATGCGCAAAATGTGCGGATTCACATGCGCTATGTTTCATCAGGGCATTTGCTCTCATGAAACATTCTTAGGTATCCAATGATTTTGATTGCGGACGGGGAAGGCAGATGCGCAGGCTGATCTGGGCCTTTGCTGTCCGCATTTCGCATGGCACGGCCCAGATATTACCATCTATACCATAAGTATTCGGACAGACAGATAAACCTGAGCAGAACGCTGCAGCTCATCAATGTCTACACTGTTTTCCACTCATCAGTCAGTATTTTAAAATCATCAGCAGTTAAATGGACAGTAAGGAGTTAAGGTGTCCAAATACTTAGGGTAAATACAGCATGACTGATGACTGCAAACGACGACGCTGCGGAGTCGCCTTGATCATCTCTTGCCGGCTGTTGCCGGGTAAAAATTTAAACAGGCGTCATTTTAAAATATTTTCTTTTGTTTTATTCCAAAAATAGAATTTGACATTTCTTGCAAATCGTATCTTAACCCATTGTAGTCTGGGGACTAAAAGGGTAAACAGTGGAAACCCAGATCAGACACCACAGAACAAGGCGTCTGATCAGTGTTTCCACTGTTTGCAAACAGTTCAACAACGATTTTTCTCTAGGAAGTCGGACGCACCTAAAATTGACACTGGGGGAAGGGGGAAATGGGGTCTGTTGGGTCTACAATGGGTTAAGGAAATTTAGGTGCCATTTTGCATGATATGTTAGATACAATTTTTAATGCAAAATATGTTAAATGTATCGCGAGTTTATCGTCTGCTGACTTTGCGAAAAGCCAGAGAAAGTTTAACAAGATAGGATGTTCGTAGCTAATAGTAGCCAGCCTCATTCATTGGAACTCGAAGCTGGAAATGTTTATTTCGGAGTGGTATCGGTTTCCTCTGTCTGCACATGTGTGGCATTCGTGTCCCTGGCTTCAAGGGAAGTAATGTAGTAACGAACCAATGTCTCTGGCTTTATATTATGACGGTGTACTTGTGTCAGTTTGTTGGATGACTCAGCATCCGACCAGTTGCACGACCCGCACAAAAGTCGATCGACCGACCGCAACGTTGATTTCGGAGTGTGCCCTACAATCGACTTGCGAGTCCGTCCGTCTGTCCGCACGTCCATGCTCAGTTAGCGAAAATGGCCATAATTCTTGATTTGTTAGGAATATTTTGATAATTTACCCACACAGATTGATACCGACAAGATTCAGCAATGAGTTTGTTTGCCGAATACCATTTTCATTGCCAAAAACTATGAAACCTTCAACATGTATGTTTTGAAAGATTTTGTATACACATTAATGTTGACAAGATCTAGCCAAAGGATTTGCCAAATAACATTTTTCATTGGCCGATGCAAAGCTGAGGTCATCACGAAAACATGCCAATATAATTTTGACCCCCTTAAACCCAACTTTTATATAGTAAAACTGGGGTTTACAGAGGTAAACATTTTTTCTTATTTCTGCTCAAAAACATATATTATGAGTATGCTTTAGAATCGTCTCGTCGAGGCAGTTCTAACGGGTATCCACAATCTATGTTTTAGGTAGAAACATGAATATCAGGATTTTTTATCTGAAATTTTCATTTTTTGGTGGTAATATTTTCAGTATATTTGAATAGTCTTGTTTTCGCAATGCAAATTTGTTTTCTGTAGTCAGTTCGTGAAAACGGCCTTAACTGTTCAGCTGTTTGGGCTATTTTGATTTACACCGATTGGTTCTAGCCAATGGGCTTGCCAAATACCAGTTTTCATTTCCCAAGGCGGTTGGTGGTTCTGAGGTTGGTTGTTCTTTGTTAGTCCTTGTGGCTCCTCACTGCGGGGCTTTTTTTATGTTTTTATTTTCCTGTTCATTGTCTAATTGATGTGTTTAGTGGATCCGTCACCTTGTTTTTTTTTTTTTTTTTGGTCTTTAGCACTGCAGCAGGTGTGTGGAATTATTAAATTTTATTACTTGTTCACGGACAAGTAAATGGTCAAAATCCACTTGTCCAACCAAGATTTACTTGCCCGAAAATTGTCATTTTTTCTTATTTCTCAAAGAAAACATATGTTGTGGGTACTCATTAGAAGCGCCTCAGTGAGGCGCTTCTAATGAGTACCCACAACATATGTTTTCTTTGAGAAATAAGAAAAAAATATATCTTATAATCTGGATACTCTCCTTAGCTAGATCTATGAATTACTTGTCCCAGGACATATAAATTAAAATTTCTTACTTGTCCTAATGGAAGTGGAACAAGTTGGACAAGTCGGGCATGGTATTTCCACAGCTCTGTCCATAGCATGTGCACAGTCATGGTTTGTTTTCTCTTTCTCTTTGTGTCATTGGTAGGCCATTGATGACTGTGGCTATTCCTGGATACTATTATTTGAAATTTTATTCAAATTATTTCCACTAGGAAAATAAGAAGCTATTTTAATATGTTGTCTGCTAAAAATTTACCCAGCATGCTGAGCGTTAGCATAATGACTGCCCTGCGGTTTCTTGGCCCTTTCAACTACAAAGTGTACAAGTATTTCATGGGCTGCTTGCGTGCATGCCTTTTCCGTATCTACGTGTAGAGGTGGTGGTGCTGAAGTGGCTACTACGCTTGCCATTATCCGGCATACCTTTCTATATGGCCTGGGTGGCAAGCTGAGAAAGTGAAAGTGGGGCGGGGAGGGCTTTGTCTAAAAGCCATGCAAAATTGTTGATTCGCAACAGCGGCTTTCTCCTTACTTTTGGTTGCCATTTTTTTTAATTTGTTATCTATAGGGTGTCATGCCTTGCGAGCCTTGTCTAGATCCTGCTAGCATTCTTAATACATCTATAGCGGGCCGTTATCGGCCCGTCAGCTACCCTGACGGGCCGATGACGGCCCGCTACAGATTTATGTAGAATGCTTACTGGGTCAGGGTTTTGACCAGGGAACAGAACTTCTTACGAGATTGAGAACTGTGCCTGACTCTTGTATGGATCTGTTGGTTTTATTGCTGTATTCTGTGATAACTAAAGTTTGCATTTTGAAGAGTAACCCAGTATATTGATTTCATTTGTTCACATTTATACAGAATATAACGAACACAAGGAATTCTCCAAATGATTGTTTTTCTGTAATGGAAATTTGCCAGAATATGTATATCACAATACAGCTATCACGATACAGCTGTATTTAGTGTCACGTGATCTTCACACACATTTATTAAGCTGCTCATGGTGTAACTTTATAAATTTAACCCAGTATTTTGTTCTTATTCTTAGGTTCTATAAATGTTACTTTATAAAATGAAATAAATACCAGGAATATTCAACTGAATAGGTTATTTAATAACTATTTCACAAAATGTAGCTTTTCAAGATATGGTTACTTGTGTCTTTTAATGTCCACTCTCTAAACACTGTGTACATTTTCTAAAAATAGGACCCGTATTTTGTTTCTATTTCTTGCCAGGCAAAACAGTAAACGAATGCAATGAATGTGTAAATAGATAAGTTATCTCATAGAAATTAACCAGAAAATATTCTAATTTTGAAGAAATGGTTATATTTGTCTTCTGGTGTTCTCATTTTAGCTACAGTATGACATTTTAAATTAGGCCCAGCATTTTTTTTTCTTGCTGGACACATACATTTTACATTTTGAAGTGGAATGGAGTGGAATGGATACAAACAATCCTAAAATGTGTGGATCAGCAGAGGGAAACTGCCTGGAAATGTGTTTACATTTCAAGTTCTAGATTAGAGGCATGTTCATGCAAATAGTTTTCTTATTACCCAGCAAATACACAACGTCTCCCTAACGTCGTTACAACGTCGCTGCAACGTCACGACGTTGCAGCGACGTTGTAACGACGTTATTAGGACGTTGTGTGTTTGCTGGGATACTCTATTATGGGTACTTTTTGGAAGCAGCTTGGTAACATCTTCTAAAGATTACCCAGAATATGTGTTCATGGAGAAATGTGAAAGTAAAAACTTTTTGGTGGTACTGCCCAATTTTTTTTTTCTTTTTTTTTTTTTTTTTTCAGTAATGGCTAAAACGTGTTCTCTGATCCCAGTAAGCATTCTTTATAAATCTATAGCGGGCCGTTATCGGTCCGTCAGCTACCCTGACGGACCGATAACGGCCCGCTATAGATTTATAAAGAATGCTTACTGGGATGTAAACTCAGTATACTTGTCAGACACAACGCATTTAACATTCAAAATACAATGGACATAAATAATCTTCAAATGGATGTAATATCAGATGGAAAGTGACCAGAACTATGTACATCTAAGTGCTCTAGATGAGAGGCTCATCCAGATAATTTATTATATCGGCACAAATGAAAACTTATGTTGTTTAGTACTTATGAGAAGGTCCTTCTTACTGCATACAGGAACTGTTCAGTATAGACTGGTTATTAAGAAATAGTGATTTGTTTCTTCAGGTGTCCATGCACAAACATATGTTACCAAACAACTGTACGAAATGTGTTCTTCTTTAAATTCTGCAGCATCTGATCTGGCCTACACTGCTCGCACAGGTCTGTCTATCCGAATAATTATGGTAAAAATGATATTCAGTGAAAACACACACACACACACACACACACACACACACACACAGAGAGAGAGAGAGAGAAATAACAAAAAAATGAATTTAGCTTTATCAACAGAAACAGCATGAAACTTTGCCATATAACCTTATCATGTGTACCTACATGTACCCCAGTTATAACATATATACGGGGTAATAGGGGATAAATAATGTGCAGACTTGTAATGAGTTAAAAAATTAGTGATAATTTTACTATAATTGTGGCATGTATCATGTGACTCAAGTATTGATACAGAATCTTGGGGTCATTTAACTTACTTCCTAATTTTGCAAAATTCAAATGATCAATAGGAGGCTGTAAATCAGGATTAGTTGGATAAAAATCAGACAGTACATGGCTATAGGGTCACGTAGGCTCAACAAATCCGTGATATTGCGTGGGGTGGGGTAGAGTCAAGGGAGGTAATTCCAAAACAAAAATAACTTAAAATTCAAAATTTTAAAATTTTGAACAGCGACCTTTCACGTTGGTCGTCAGTGTGTCCGTCCGTCTATCGTCCGTCCGTCCGTCTGTATTTTCGTTTCTGGATGATAACTTGAATGAATGTCAATGGATTTTCACCAAACTTGGTATGTGCATTGATATTTTGGAGACCTGGGCCCAGTTGTTCAAAGCGTCGTTAGCTTAATGAGCTCGTTAAGGGTCATTTCGTTAACTGTTTTAGCGGATTCAATACACAATATTTTGATATTTTCTGCTGAAAAAATGTGAGTAGCTTTTGCAAAAGCTACTCACATTTTTTCAGCAAAAAATTTCAGCATATTTGCGTATCACTCAATTAAAATTTTAACGAATCGTTAACTAACGACATCGTTAGTTTTGAACAACTGGGCCCTGGTTTGAGATTGCTAATGGGCAAATTTCGTCGATTTTGACAGTTTTCTGCCCGCCACACGTCCAGTGTTTCGTTTCCAAGAGAAACCTTGAGTAAATATCAATTGAGTTTCACCAAACTTGGTACGTGCATTGATATTGTGGAGATCTGGTTTGGGATTGCTAATGGGCAATTTTCGTCATTTTTTGACAGTTTTCTGCCCGCCACACGGATAGTGGAGGGTTATTATCGTCTCGCGTTTTTTATTGTAGAATGAGTAACCTTGAGTATTTTACAGAAATAGAAAAAAATCTGTATTTATTCTATATTCTTCAGTTCTTACTAGTTCCCGTGACCATAAGCGATCTGCTTCTGTTCTAATAATCAATACAGCCGTGTATAGAGCAACTTGTTACATGAAACCGTAGAGAAAACGAAAACATCACAGAAATCGAACATTTTGAGGTCGTGCTGTCAGCATCTTGGATTACAATATCTCGTTAAAGTGGTGTTTTTACATCAAGCGTCGACTGTGTTATACTCTGAGTCGTTATATCAACCTAGCAATTTTCTTTGTGGAGTCATCATTTGGTTGACTAACCCCTAAATAGAGCTGAGCAGATTTGTAGCAGATTTTGTTATTTATTTATTTTTTTTTTTTTCAGAGAAAATAAGGAGTCATTTCATAGCAGACGTTCCACATGAAATGTCAAGCCTTATTTTTTGCTGAAAAATGAAAATATTTCAAAGTGTCGTCTGCTGAAGATGTGACTGGCGCTTTATGGATAATGATGATTGTTTCAATTCTATGTATTATTGTGACATTTTGAAATCTGATTTGGATCTTATATTTTTGTCGCGGTTTGGTGCATTTGTTAACCCTTAAACTGCCAGTCACAACAATTGTCGTCTGCTTTGTCATTTTTAAGATTTTGCAAACAGTGTGGATCCTAATCAGACTGCTCCTTTAGTCTGGTCTGGGTCCACACTGTTTGCCTGTATGCAAAAATAGGTTTGAAAAGTTTGCAAGAGTATTCAGCAAACGACATAAGCAGACGACATTTTCTGATGCAGGTTTTCCTGTCATTTTAAGGGTTAAGGACGGTGATCCTAACACTGAAGGTGAATTTGAAGTTCCGGTGTCATAAGGATATAAACTGCAGCACCGCAAAGGAAACTATTTACATGGACATCGTCAATCAAAAAGGTTTCTCCAAGCGTATATGCGAAATGCGAGGATTCAGGTCTTCCTGCGCGATCTCAACTTGGCATTTGCTTTACATGGACGTACTTGTATTCTATACGTATTCAATGGACACGGACAGTAGACTGCGTTAGCAGGCAGGTTGATCTGGACCTTCGCTGTCCACATATGCACGGAGACACCTATCCGTTTGGTGCCACCCACTTATTATAACCAAATAAGCTCATGTTAGTGAAAAGTTTTGAATATGTCTTCAAATTTGCAGCAACGCGCTGGTTCCTGAACCGTTAATTCTGGAAAGTTTATGGTGTATATTGGAAGTGTTTTCTTTGGATCTAACGCGTTGGTGTCGTATTTACTTTAGAAATGAATGATTCGCAATATCAGAAAATGTACCTTCGGACATGTTCATCCAACGATCCACATAAATCCATACCGGGCCGTTATCGGCCCGTCAGGGTACCTGACGGGCCGATAACGGCCCGCTGTAGATTTATAAAGAATGCTGGCGAAGGCTCAAATCAGCCTGCGCATCCTATCTCTTCATACGACAACACCCTGACAGTCTGATCAGAATATTCGTTGTTCGCATGTCGAGACTGTATCCTTGGCTATCCAAAATGTGCTCAGCGCGCATGCGCAGGCTGATATGAATCTTCGCTGGGCGCACATGTCCGAAGGTCTGACGTTGCGATTCAAATGTGTCATTAAACTCTAACCTGATAAGTTTTAGCTATTGATTTAAATCTGAGAACATTTTGACAATGATTTTAGTGACTTGCACAAGTGTGGAGAGTGAAGGGCCATACTATCTTACACATCCGCGCAGTCTGATCAGGGCACTCGTCGCCCTTACAGAATGCAGAATGCATAATATATCGGATAACAGCAAAGGCCGAATTCGACTGCGCGGATGCGCATGCTGATCTGGGCTCTCACTGTTCACATATGTCAAATGTTAGTTTTCGTATTGTAGGCTTCGTATCTGCTGTCGAATATTGATTGAATTGCTAGGGTATAATCATGACTGGTAAAATACGTAAACTCCGAGTCAATGGCTTGACGCTTAGCATGCTGGGTAAAAATTGCAGTAGACGACATTATGAAATATTTTGTCTTATTTTTCCAAGAAAATAGGTTTTGACGTTTCATGCAAACTGTCTCCTAAGGAGACAGTTTGCTTGAAATGTCAAAGCCTGTTCTGTGGGAAAAAGTAGACAATTTGCAAAAACATGTCAAAACCCTATTTTCCCAAAATAGACGTTGACATTTCATGCAGATTTATACCTTAAGGGACAATTTGCCTGAAATGTCAAAGCCTTCTTTTCTGGGAAACAGTTGGCATGAAATGTCAAAACCTATTTTCTGGGAAAAGGAGACACATTTTCATGAAATGCCAAAACTTATTTGTTGGGGAAAAATAAAATAAAACGTCATTTGTCGCCTGCGAAATCAGCCCAGAAAGTGTGATAAAAGGTTAATAAGACATTTGAAAGTTCCGAATTCAAAAGTATGAAATCTGTCAAGAAGGACTGGTTACCAAATTTGATACGCGACTGGAGTCCTATGTCATCCCCAGCAATGGATGTTAACGGTATAGAAAGTCCTACAAGAGCTAAAAGCTCATGGCCGAACGTATACAAAAGTATTTGGTAAGTGTTTTCAGCCTTTTATAATATATGCCTATGGAACAAACGGATTAGCTAGTCTTAAATTCTGACATTTCAAAACGATATTAACCCTTTCAACCCTCAGTTTCTTTGATAGACTTCTCCATCTTTGAATTTGGACACATCCATTAATGATAATTTTTAAGGGTGACAGTCATAAATCAAGTACAGATTGGCAAACAGTGTCGATCCTGATGAGACAGATCATTATGAGCCGTCTCATCTGGATCTACACTGTTTGAAAAAGGACCTGTCTTGGTCTGCAGGGTTGAAATGGTTTTAAAATCATTTTACGTTTGCTACGTTTGATTGGAAACCAATCACTTGAAATACAGCCTACATCTTGCAAGTTCCAACACGCTAAAATCGAACATGAAATGGAACGCAAGTTCATACAATGGTCCCAGCGAAGACTCCGAGCAACTGCGCATCCGGGCAGTCTGACCAAAGTCCTGAAGAAACCTTGGACCCTTGGCTACCTGCAGACCATCCAGCAAATGTTCTGTTCAGGCTGATCGGAGCCTCTTAGCTGATGTCATATTTCAGAATATACATTTGCTCGTTTTGTGGGTTAACGCTTAGCATACTGGGTCAAAGTTTCTGCAAACGACATTTTGAAAAAAAAAAATTCTTATTTTTCCCAGAAAATAGGCTTTGACATTTCATGTATTTTGTCTCCTTAAGAGTCAAAGCTCATTTCTGAGAAAAATATCTTCAATTTGTCATCTGCTGAATTTTCCCACGGAGTGATATTAAAGGTTAAATGTGTCACTGTAGGATTTTCCAGTATAATTTGATTGTCTACGCCCTTGGACGTAGACAACAGACACGGAAGTGATTCAATTGTTGACCCACGATACACCATTGACCTTAGGCGTGTCGTTTACAATTAAAAGCCGAAACTAGCTATAGCGCTGAATGGAATAGAATAATATTTCAAGTATTGGAACACCAAGGTTCTCCATTTGCGTGCACTTTTTTAGGCACACTGAATTTATGTAGATATTCTAAAAGGTTACCATTGCAGAACTTTTAAACTGGGCGGATGCATTGGTACTGTTAAGTGCAATTTATTTTATAGCATTCCTGGGACAGCGAGACAAAAATTGATATTCTTATAACTACTTATTTAAGTTTTGATCAGGTAAGCCTAAGAGTGATGTGAAATTAGATGTATTTTTATATTTAATTGTGAGCTTGGGTTATTCTAATTTTGTTACGAGATACCATGCAGTTAGACCTCTCTAATTCACCTTTAGCATTTTGGAATTTAGCCGATTTAGCCAAGATTCGCATGTAAGAACCCAGTGCTATTAAAATCAAGCTTTACCTTTTATTTTTGTGAAAGCTTATACTTGTAGGCATATACACTCTGGCAGGAGCCTGCACTGTTGATAGATAGAGAGATAGACAGATAGATTTCAGAACATAGGCCAACTGGCCCTTGAGCTCTACAGGTATACATATAACACATATAACTAAGCCTGTACATAAAGTACAGACCCGAGACTTAGCTACAGACACGGGGTCAATTTTAAATCAAATTTAACGTTATTTGTCGGTGTAAGCTCTAAACTCCAAACCAAAGATACATAAAGAAATGATAAAATAGCATGATTATTTTGGTATATCTTATAATATTAAACAAATGCTTTATTAAAATAACATTTAACATTAACTACATTGACTGAATCACTGGCCACTTTTGATATCACACACATACGCGCGCGCGCGCATGCACGTACGCACGCACACAATCCATATTATTTGCTAAACTGGACCCGCTAAATAGTTTGTTTTTAAGCTGTCAACAGACCGAATGACCCTGTGCAGGTTGATCACACGGACACTTGGGGTCAGAAGTCTGTATATGGTCCGAATTCGATCGCTTGCATTTTTTTTTATTCTTTAAGGTTTTTTCATTTATTTTTTATATTATTGAACAACATACGAAGTCAGAATATGTTTTTTCCACATCTAAAATCTCTTTTGAAAAAAAAACAACAACAAAAAAAACAAAACAAAAAAAAACAACAACTTATTTTTACTAGGAAGGTATCTGTAAGATTCCAGCAAATATATATATATATATATATATATATATATATATTTTTTTTTTTTTTTTTTTTTTTCCAAAAGCATTTTTAGACGAAAAAAAAAAAGAAAAGTCTGTCCACTATACGCTCTACTGACCCCAAGTGCACCTATACTACTTATGTGCTGGATCAGTGTTGGACCATCTGTAAAAGGTTGGGAAACTCTGTTATTTAACACTTTCTTATCTGGAGCTATGATAATAATAAATTTATTATTTCTATTTCAGTTTCGTCTTTGCACTCATTGGTGTGCTCGGAACATTGCGATGGTTTGCATCCTTCTTTTTCAACTCAGATGCTGCCGTTCATTCTCAAGCCTCGGTTTCAAATCTCAACTCAGACTTGCTGCAGGACCAGGCATGCGCGGAGGCAGAATCGGGTGTCGATTGTCCATGGAGTCACGTGTTTTCTGACATGACCAATCGGCTTCAGTTGCTCGAGCTTGCATTCAAAGAACAAGTGTTCGCACGGGAATCAATTGCACGTGAAATCACTAACCAATCAGACGTTTATGGGGAACTAGAAAGCAAGATGGCCATATTTCTGGAGAAACTAGATAATATGAGCACGCAGTTCCACGTTTTAGATACAAAGTTAAAAACGTTGTCTTCAAGGGTTTACTACGACGGTATGTCTACGTACATGTATTCCAACAATGTTTAGCGCTAAGCATACTAGGTAAAAAATTCAGAAGCCGACATTTTGATTATCTTTTCGTATTTTTTTTTTTTTTTTTTTTCCAAGAAAATAGTATTCAATATGGGCAGCCACTGAAATCGGCAGTGCTCAAATGACATGAAAATATAACATGAAAACGAAAGGACACAAGTATAAAACCATTGGGAGTGCTTAAGCTGCTTATTTCTGGAAGGAAAATAAGAAAAATATCATCAATTTATCATCTGCTGAAATTGCCCATAGAGTGCTAAGTGTTTAGCATTTTGCTTCGCTGGTATGATTAAATGTCCCATGATTCGTGAAATGGATCACTGAACCGTCTAGGAAAACAAGCCCATGAAATATTCAACAGAATCATTTTAACCCTTAAAGTGCTAAACAGAATTGCAGCAGACGATATTCCATTTTATCATTATCATTTTCAGAACAATAACATTTCGCATTTCATGTGAATCGTTCGCAAAAACTCAAAATGTGATTAGCGCTTTTAGGGTTTAATCTTGACATAAAATGTAAAATATTTGGACGATAAGGAATCGTGTTACTAACCATAATTTAACCCAGGAAAAGTCACAATCACATGGATAACAGCCTTTCCAAGACATAGAAAGACAGAGTGAATGACAAAACTGTTTCGGTGACAGACCTAAGAACAAAGAGGAACTACAACAGCGGAAAAGTTTTGCATCAGAATTAAGGGCGTAAAACTAGTTTAAGCACTCAAGGTCATTTTATACTGTTGTCCGTTCGTTTTCGTGTTGTTTTTCATGTGATCAATGGCGTAGCCAGAACGGAATAAGTTTTACGCACAACCAGTGAAAATATTGAAAAATTCTCCCTAGTGTCGCTTTCAAAATAGAAGCTATTCTTTAAGGAATTCTTTCCTTTAACCCTTCAGAAGCCAACTGATCTGGATCTGCATTGTTTGTCAGTAAATATGTGAATTTCTATCAAAAACCAGGATCAAGTAATCTGATTGGCTGGAAATTAGAAATGGACGTGGCATCTTAATTTATTCAGCATGAGAAGGGTTAAGAGTAGCACCAGTTTTAGAAGTGATAAATTTTTCTCTTTAAGAGCAGCCCCTGTGGTAAAGAAGCAAACAAGTTTATATTAGCTGATGTCATGTAAGTTACGCACATGCGTAATATATGTGATGAGCGCTCCGCCATCGGTCATGTTAGCATTATCAACTTCAGCGGCTGCCCAGTTTGCTTTCTCAGTGATTTCTTTCATTTTTTTTTTTTTTTTTGTACGATAATTTGTTCTGCCTTGTGTTAAGTTAATTCTGTAGCTGCTTCAAAAGATAAGGGTGAGGTTCTGATCGAGTAAAACTAGTTTAAGCTCCCCAATCTAACCTAAAGGTGGTTTCTTCTGACCGCTCCATGGGAGTTCTCTTTTTTTCATGTTTTGTATGTTAATCATTGGAATTGTACGATTTTGCCTTGTTATTGTTTGTTCCTCATCTCTCCATCTTTCGATACATACATACATACATACATACATACCCAGGGGGCACATAACGTAAAAAAACGTCGTATCAACGTCGATGCAACGTCTTGACGTTGCAGCGACATTGATGCGACGTTGTATCATTACGAAAACATGCCTATTCAAATATACTGAAAATTTTACCACCAAAAATGAAAATTTTCAGATAAAAAATTCTGATATTTTTCAGGATTCTGCTCAAAACATAGATTGTGAGTACTCGTTATAACCGCCTCGACGAGGCGGTTCTAACGAATACTCACAATCTATGTTTTGAGCAGAATCCTGAAAAATAATGACTACCCCTGTAAACCCCAGTTTAACCATATAAAAGTGGGGTTTAAGGGGGTCAAAAATATATAGGCGTGTTTTCGTGATGTACACGTCATGTGCCCGGTACATACATACCCAGGGGCCACACAACGTTTATCAACGTCGTATCAACGACGCGACGTTGGATAAACATCATGTGTCCGTACATGCGTACATACATATATACATACATACATACATACATACGTACATACATACACGATTTTGACATGTACTGAGAAAGCAAATTTTGATAACCACCAGTTCATAACGAAAACATACCTATATAATTTTGACCCCCTTAAACCCCACTATTATATAGTAAAACTGGGGTTTACTGGGGTATACATTATATTTCTTGTTTCTGCGCAAAAACATAGATTGTGGGTACTCGTTAGAACCGCCTCGGCGAGGCGGTTCTAACGAGTACCCACAATCAATGTTTTGAGCAGAAATATGAAAAATATCAGAATTTTTATCTAAAAACTTACCCTTTTATGGTGGTGAAATTTTCAATATATTTGAATAGGCGTGTTTTCATAATGTGTCGGACAGAAACTTAAGGGTATAATCCACCACAGACCATACTCAGTTTCTTTCATACGTAATGCTTCTGCATACGTTTTACTCAGTTTCTTTTATACGTTATACTTTTTGCATACGTTTTATGTGCTCATTCATTGATTTTGTGCTATTATTATAATTTTCAGAGACGTTCGGCGTAGTTCTATTGGTGCTAGTCTTGTTGCAGCTAGTAATGCCATTCAGGTTAGTAGTACCGCACATTAATGTTTTAGCATTTCCTGGAAGAAATCAGCAGACAGCACATTGATGATGCTATTTTCTCAGAAAGCTGGGTTAGAGTTTTTATGCTAAATGTCTCACTGACAGAAAAATTCGTATCGAAAGGTGAATCCTACTTTCGATTAAATAGGAATAGTAATCTTTAATACAATACCTACATTTGAATAATATATTTGGAAACATGCCTTCGGAGCACTGCGACCAGTGATGCATTAGGCTACCACTTCATTCAAGTAGGATATGTGAACCGCAACGTCAGAAAATGTACCTTCGCCCCTGTGCGACCAGCGAAGATTCAGATCAGCCTGCGCATTCGCGCAGTCTGATCTGAATTGTCACTGGGCGCATTTTGGATAGCCTAGGGTGTAAAGTTTCTTCATGCGGACAAGGAAAACTGATCAGACTGCGCGGATACGCAGGCTGATTTAGGTCTTCACTTGGTGCACGTGAGATGGTACGTTTTCTCACGTTGCGGCTAATATATAATGTACTGCATCGGGGTTAGCAAGGATGCCGCATATAGTTACTATCCGCCGATAGAATCATCGGATAATGATATGAGTCAGCGCACGACAAAACCTACAAAATGGCATGTGCGCCCAGCGAAGACTGGTCAGCCTGGGCATCCGCCCAGTCTGATCAGAGTCTTCGCTGTCCGCATGAAGAATGCTTGGGTCCTTAGCTACCCATTGAGCGCACAGCGAAGATTGATCAGACTGGGTGGATGCCAAGGCTGATCTGAGTCTTCGCTGGACGCACATGCCATTTTGTTGGTTTTGTCGTGCGCTGGCTCATATATTACCATCGAAGGAATCCGCATAGTCTCTATCCGCTGATAGAATCATTGGATAATGATATATAGACAAGGCCCTTATCAGACGGTGTGGCTTTTCTGGCTGATCTGGAGGTTTACTGTTCGCGCATGCCCATAACACGCGCTTTCTCATAGTGAGTCCCATTTATTTTACAGATCAAGCATTGAAACATTAATGAGTAAAGTGGCTGTTTACAAACCAAACTTTGCAAGAATTTTAACTGATAGAAGGTTAGGAAGAAAGGTAAGCCAGCTTTTAAAAGTTTCTCTCATTTAAAGAATGTGATATAATTCTTCGACTACGAGTAAGTTTATTCTATTAAGACCACCTTTGGTGCTGCCTAAAAGTGGTCTTTTTAGCGGGACGACGGTTTTAATACAAAATGTAGAACATAGCTCCAGATAAGGTGCTTTTTATCAACAAGAAATACGGATATTTTTCTTATTTCTCCACAAAAAATATGTTGTGATATTAGAAGCGCCTCGCCGAGGCGCTTCTAATGAGTACCACACCATAGTTTTGTGGAGTAATAAGAAAAATATCATGCAGATACTTCCTCTTATCTGGAGCTATGTAGAAAAACAAGAAAAAAAAACCACAAACAAACAAAAAAACACAAAAAAAAAAACAAAAAAAAAACAAAAAAAAAAAAACAACATTTGGTACTGGTTTTAATAGCGGAGTGGTCTTTTTTTCGAGTGGTCTTAATAGCGGAATGTTTCTGTATCTTAATAGCGGAATGTTACTGTATCTTAATAGCGGAATGTTACTGTATCTTAATAGCGGAATGTTACTGTATCTTAATAGCGAAAAGTTACTGTATCTTAATAGCGGAATGTTACTGTATCTTAAAAGCGGAATGTTACTGTATCTTAATAGCGAAATGTTACTGTATCTTAATAGCGAAATGTTACAGTATCTTAATAGTGGAATGTTACTGTATCTTAATAGCGAAATGTTACTGTATCTTAATAGCGAAATGTTACAGTATCTTAATAGCGGATTGTTACTGTATCTTAATAGCGGAATGTTACTGTATCTTAAAAGCGAAATGTTACTGTATCTTAATAGCGGAATGTTACTGTATCTTAATAGCGAAAAGTTACTGTATCTTAATAGCGAAAAGTTACTGTATCTTAATAGCGGAATGTTACTGCATCTTAATAGCGGAATGTTACTGTATCTTAATAGCGGAATGTTACTGTATCTTAAAAGCGGAATGTTACTGTATCTTAATAGCGAAATGTTACTGTATCTTAATAGCGGAATGTTACTGTATCTTAAAAGCGAAATGTTACTGTATCTTAATAGCGGAATGTTACTGTATCTTAATAGCGAAAAGTTACTGTATCTTAATAGCGAAAAGTTACTGTATCTTAATAGCGGAATGTTACTGCATCTTAATAGCGGAATGTTACTGTATCTTAATAGCGGAATGTTACTGTATCTTAAAAGCGGAATGTTACTGTATCTTAATAGCGAAATGTTACTGTATCTTAATAGCGAAATGTTACTGTATCTTAAAAGCGGAATGTTACTGTATTTTAATAGCGAAATGTTACTGTATCTTAATAGCGGAATGTTACTATATCTTAATAGCAGAATGTTACTGCATTTTAATAGCGGAATGTTACTGTATCTTATTAGCGGAATGTTACAGTATCTTAATAGCGGAATGTTACTGTATCTTAATAGCGGAATGTTACTGTATCTTAAAAGCGAAATGTTACTGTATCTTAATAGCGGAATGTTACTGTATCTTAATAGCGAAAAGTTACTGTATCTTAATAGCGGAATGTTACTGCATCTTAACAGCGGAATGTTACTGTATCTTAATAGCGGAATGTTACTGTATCTTAAAAGCGGAATGTTACTGTATCTTAATAGCGAAATGTTACTGTATCTTAATAGCGGAATGTTACTGTATCTTAAAAGCGAAATGTTACTGTATCTTAATAGCGGAATGTTACTGTATCTTAATAGCGAAAAGTTACTGTATCTTAATAGCGAAAAGTTACTGTATCTTAATAGCGGAATGTTACTGCATCTTAATAGCGGAATGTTACTGTATCTTAATAGCGGAATGTTACTGTATCTTAAAAGCGGAATGTTACTGTATCTTAATAGCGAAATGTTACTGTATCTTAATAGCGAAATGTTACTGTATCTTAAAAGCGGAATGTTACTGTATCTTAATAGCGAAATGTTACTGTATCTTAATAGCGAAATGTTACTGTATCTTAATAGCAGAATGTTACTGTATTTTAATAGCGGAATGTTACTGTATCTTAATAGCGGAATGTTACACTATAAATACCCTAGAAATGTTACAATGACGAAGCAGAGCTTCCCCTAGGCATCGGAAGAAGAAGAGATTAGGAACATGTACAACAAAACAAATGTAACATATGAAACTACAGATGCACGAACAAAGAAGAACTGCAACAGAGGAGCCACCTGATAACTAAGCCTTTGCTGTGAATGACTACGTGTACAGTAAAACCTCAATGGCTCGAACCTCTTTGGGACCATGGAAATTTATTCGAGACATGAATAGTTCAAGCCACTGAAGGTTAATCATGGCGCCCGCTAGGTTAGGAAGCAACTGGTGATAATTTAGGGAAGGTTTTTTTGATCTTCTATATAATAGTGGTATGTTGAGTGTACTCATTAGAATCGCCTCGATGAGGCGATTCTAATGAGTACACACAACATACAATTTCATAATAGAATAAGAAAATTTCTGAAGCAATCGGAAAAATTTCGTAGGGACTCGTAAAATTAGTTCGAATCATCCAAGGTAAACGGGCCATCGGTGTTCGAGTCATCGAGGTTTTACTGTCGTTTGTACATTTATAATTATTTGATCCGCGCCATAAGAAAAGGCTCATATGCGAACAGTAAAGATCGAGGCCCAGTTATTCAAAGCATCGTTAGCTTAAGGAGCTCGTTAAGGACGAACTAGTTAACTGTTGCAGCTAAGGTACTTTCAAATATGTTGATATTTCTGCAGCAAAACTATACTCATATTTTTCAGCCAAAAACTATCAATGTGTTTGACATATTTCAAGATAGAGAAATTTTAATGTCACATTAGCTAACGACTTTGTTAAGTTTTGAACAACTGGGCCAAGATCAGTCAACGAAGCCATGGTACAGTCTGATCAGCATTACGAAAACAAGCCTATTCAACTATAATGAAAATTTTGCCACCAAAAAATGAAAATTTTTAGCTAAAAAAATTCGGATATTTTTCATATTTCTGCTCAAAACACAGATTTTGGTACTCGTTAGAACCGCTTCGACGAGGCGGTTCTAACGAGTACCCACAATCTATGTTTTTGAGCAGAAATAAGAAAAATAATATACACCCCCGTAAACCCCAGTTTTACTTTATAAAAGTGGGGTTTAATAGTGTCAAAATTATATAGGCGTGTTTTCGCGATGATTGTCAGTTTGCTATACATAGTTATTTTCTACAGTACCAAAGGCTTATAATTCTAAACGGGGCTATCAGCTCCCCAGAATAGGTGTGCCACATGTGGTTGCGAGTTCCTATCATCTGATTGGCTACTGACTGAGTATATCAGGAATTAATACACTCTAGATTTAGAGAAACTGGTATGACAACAGCGTTCACTTCTGCAGTACTTCATTAAATGATTTATGCAGAAATAATAATTACACATGCCAGTTGCACAGTCAAAGAAATAAATCAACAGACGACATTTTAAAATATTTTTTATTTGTTCCAGAAAACGGGGTTTGACATTTCATGCGAACTGTCTCAATAAAACCGAGACTCCCATTTTCTAATCCGTAGTGTGTTCTTTGTTTCCAAAGGCAATTTTTTTTTACGTTAATTCCTCGAAAAGGAAAGAATTTGATCCCTAAATGGGTTCAAATTATTTTTTCTTTTAGAATAGACCCATTTTCACAAGGGGATTGGCATGCAGTAAGGTAAACAGGGATTCATTAAAATTTTCCAAGTGTATCCAGTCCCCTTAAGTGGAAAACGAGGGCCCTGATCAGTCTGATCAGGCCTACGTTGTCCGCAGCATATGACCGAAGATCCCTTTTCCGTAGCAGGTTTATTTTCACACATCACGAAAACATGCCTATATAATTTTGACCCCCTTAAACCCCACTTTTATATAGTAAAACTGGGGTTTACAGGGGTATACATTATTTTTCTTATTTCTGCTCAAACATAGATTGTGGGTACTCGCCGAGGCGGTTCTAACGAGTACCCACAATCTATGTATTGAGCACGAATATGAAACATATCAAAGTTTTTATCTGAAAATTTTCTGTTTTTGGAGCTGAAATTCTCTATATATTTGAATAGGCATGTTTTCGTAATGAAACAGTTTCACTCGTTTCCAGAACTCATCAAACCCTGGAACACCTAAGCATAGCTGTGTGCGCAATGAGGTGTGTGTAATAGTTTTCCAAAGGGACAGTTCCAACAGTGTCTTTGCCAATTTATCAGAAGCCATGTTGCGGCATCTTGAAGGAGTCAAACTCGCCGTGAAACCTTATTACAGCATATATACAACAGAGGACATTCGCAACGTGCCACACGTGCGTTTATATGTCATTATTGTTGACCTGGAAACACGAGGTGCCTTTCTGAATGGAACGGATAAAGATTTGGTAATGCTCACCATAAAACATGCTAAATCCGTAGGTAAGTTCATTAGGCCAGGTATTACATCACTATACTTAACCCTTAAAGCGCCAGTCACAACTATTGTCGTCTGTTTTGTCATCTGCTTGTGATTTTAAAAGTCATTTTTGCAAAAAGTGTGGACCCAGATCAGACTGCTCCTTTAGGTTAGGAGCAGTCTGATCTGGTCCATACTGTTTGCCGGTATGCAAAAATAGGTTTGAAAAGTCTGCAAGAATATTCAGCAGACGATATAAACAGACGACATTTTCAGATGCAGTTTTTCTTGGCGCATTAAGGGTTAACATAACTAGACTAGACTACTAAACAGTAGTGTCGAACTTTAAAAGGATAACTCTATACTTAAAGAGCCATCTCTCGGAAGTGTATTCATTTACCTGTCTTTCTTACTTTCCTTCTTTCTTTATAATTACGTTTGGTTGTGTAATTGATAGTTCTAATGTCTAACTCGGAATCGAGTGGTTCGAGTTCTGCGACATGTGCTAAAAAAGGACCTTAATCGCTTGACCAGGACCTAACCCAGCTAGCATTCTATGTAAACCTACATCGGGCCGTCAGAATTTTGCGGATGATTACTTATATCGAATTTGACCTGTATTTTACAATGATATATCCTTCTGCAAACTTTCAATAGAATCAATGCATTTCTGCAAAAGTAATTGATCGGAAACCAATATCAACATACCAACAAAAACTAAGTCGAAAAAGGCCATAACTCAGCCAACATTTTGCGGATGAATACCAGTATCGAACTTGACCTGTATTTTACAGTGATATAAAGTTCTGCAAAGTTTGAATGAAATCAAAGCATCCTTTCAAAAGTTATTGAGCGAAAACGAACAAAAAACTGAGTCGAAAAAGGGCCATAACTCGGCCAAAATTTGGCGGGTGATTACCAATATCGAACTTGACCTGTATTTTATAGTGATATAAAGTTCTGCTAAATTTGAATGAAATCAAAACATCCCTTCAAAAAGTTATTGATCGGAAACGAAAAGTGTGACGACGACACCGACGACGACGACGACGCGGACGGACAATATGATCCCTATGTGCCTGCCATGCTACGCAGGCGACACAAAAAATTCTGATATTTTTTCATATTTCTGCTCAAAATACAGATTGTGGGTACTCGTTAGAACCGCCTCGTTCTAACGAGTACCCGCAATATATGTTTTTGAGCAGAAATAAGAAAAATAATGTATACCCCTGTAAACCCTAGTTTTACTATATACAAGTAGGGTTTAAGGGGGTTACATCTGTATAGGCGTGTTTTCGTGATGTACATGGCGGCATGCCTCCATATCGGCTGCCTTTATTGCCTTTTCCTGTGGCAGGGTTTGAAACTTAAAAGAAAACTTCACTGAGGTCTGTGTTCATTTACGGAAACTGTTCGCAAACTTGCTAACTTGCCTCATATTCCTCACATCTACTTTCAATGCTTTGGGAAGGCCTTTCAATTCCATGTCTTATAAAGGCCTTTAGTTTCCATATCCTGGGAGGCCTCTGCTTTCGATGTCTTTGAAAGGCCTCTATTTTCAATGTTCTAGGAATGCCTTCACCCGGAACCCGTGTCTTTGGAAGGCCGCTATTTTCATGTAATAGGAAGGTCTTTACTTCCCATGTCTTTGGAAGGCCTTCCATGATATAGGAAGCCTTTCTTCCCATGTCTTTGGACGGCTTCTATTTCCATGTTCAGTGAAGGCCTTTAATTTCCATGTCTTTGGAAGGCCTCTATTTTCAATGTTCAGGGAAGGCCTTTATTTTCCATGTCTTTGGGAAGCCTCTATTTTCCTTCTCTTGTGAACATTCCAAGTTCTAGTAAGGTCTTTACTGTACGAAGCTGTGATTAGCGATTCCTGGCTTCTACTGTTTCTTGTTTTTTTTTTCCTTTCTTTTCTTTTTTTTTTCCTTCAAATTTTGTCTTATTTTTCCAGGTCAAACGGTGGTGATTATCGCCAATGACGAAGGATCTAAGAAGCTGATGGCACACAGTTTATATAACACATCATTACGATTGGTTAGAACTAGTTCTTGTCTGCAAGAACTAGCAGCTAGTGGAAGACTTTTTAGCATGTGGGAAGAAATGACCTCCCATCAATTAAGCCATCTCAGACGAGTAGTCAAAACCGTTCTTAATTTGAAATTTGTATTTAAATGAGCTTCACCGTGCCTTTACTCGTCACCAGGAATGGAATAGAACAGCATAAGTCGATATAAAGACCAGTTGACATACCGTATTCGATCTAATTACCGCACATATCCCTATAAGCACACAGTCAAGCAATTCCGTAGTCTTCAGATTACAGCCATTGTACTTTTTGTCTAAGTCTTTATAAAGGCATATGTTGTGGGTACTTATTTGAATTGCATCGACTTGTCGATGCAATTCAAATGAGTACCCACAACATATGCCTTTATAAAGAAAAACAGAAGAAAAAAAAATCGCATAATCATCATCAAATAAGTATTTCTTCTGATCTTTTTTATTGTGTATCCTTAGTAGGTAGATACATATTTTACCGCAAATGAGTGTTCCAAGTAAGTTTGAAAAACCTAAACGCACAGTGCGGTAATTAGGTCGAATACGGTAATCGTTGTTTGATTGATCAGTATCTCAAAATACAAACCTTTTGGAGCAGGCAACTTTTCATAACTGTTTGAAGCAGAGACAGAAGGAGAGAAAAAAAGACGATTCTATACATTCTGAAAAAATAGACATTGCCTCGCCAATCACACTTACAGCAGACGATATTTTTATTTATTTATTTTTCAAAGAAAACAAGTTTTGACTTTTCATGTGAATCATCTACTTGGCAGACGATTCACATGAAATGTCAACATTTTCTCTGAAGATAAGAATAGAATGCCGTCTGCTACAAAGTTTGTTTGGCGCTTTAAGGGTTAAAGGACCTAAACGCTAAGCATTATGCAGGAATATACATGTATGTTGACAAACGAACATGTATATTCAAGAGTTTTCAACAGAATCTGTAATTAAAATGATTTTGTATCTTTAAATATTTACTTACCACTAAATATTTGCCATGAGTAACGTATATAACAACCCTAAGTTTTGGGACAGACGGGCCTGAGGAAACAGTGCAGACCCAGATCAGACGCCACAGAACGCGGCGTCTGATCAGGGTCTACACTGCCACTCGTCCAGCAATATTTTAAGCACAGCAACAGATAGTGGAACAGACTTTTACAAATTATAGGATAAGTATGGTAAGAAATTGCTGTGTCTCAATATTTTAGAGTAAACACGGCCGTCTTGTTTAAGTTTTAGGACAAGTAAAAGTTTAAGGTGTCCCAATGTTTAGGGTAAATGCGGTAATATTCGACAGGTCCCAGGAATGAAGTGATCGGCGCCTGCAGTTATCAGGTCTAATCGCTGTTATAGCATTGTTTCATCAAATACGTTAAATGATTAACCTATTTAAGCCTAGTGTCTCATAAAAAGGGACATTGGCAAACAGTGAAGACCCAGCTCAGACGCCACAGAACGCTACACTGTTTGCATTAAATACAGACATTTCTTTAAAACGTGGTAATAATAAAAACTGACCAGACACCCCTTCTGTTGGATATGGATCTGTTCAAAGACGTGAAATAGAAGAGTTCACTTGGCATAAATGGGTTAATGGGAAAGGCGGCGCCATTGAAGACTGGCTGAATCTGTAGTCTAGGCGCGACAAGTCATTTGAGACGCACATGTGTGCCCAGCAAAGATTCAATTCAGATCAGCCGGCACATTCGCGCAGTCTGATCAGATTCTTCACTGGGTGCATTTTGGATAGTCAAGGGACAAAGTTTCTTCATATGAACAACAAAGACTGATCAGACGGCGCGGATGAGCAGGCTGATTTGAGTCTTCGTTGGGCGCATTTGTCAGAAGGTACGTTTTCTCGCGTTGTGGCTCATTTGATAAAGGGAGTAAACATTATTACCGGTAGGAGATCACAGCTAGCCGACAGCGTTTTTTCATCGTTTAGACTATTTGTGTGTGCATGAAAATATCAGTTGATCAAAGAAATGAAGCGTTCACAATTTTTGTTCGCGTTTCGTAGCATATAAAATGCAAAAGACATAACTTGTCCAAATAGTCTAAGTAGCCTTGAAAATGACGCTTTTCCCAGTTTCAGTCCCAGCTAGCATTTATACTTCAATCAACCTACTCAGCAGGAACCTCGGATTTTTTTTATTGTGTAGATTTCTAAAATAAGCTATTTGATGACGAGTTGAAATTGGAATAAAAAATGAATTTCAGTTAGTCGGATCATAGATTTATCGATGTGCAAACAAGACGAATCTCTCACAAAACAACCTTTATTCAATTCGAGAATGATTCGCCCTTGGAGGGGGGGGGGGGGGGGGGGGGGGGGGTGTAACTTCCTATATATGGCATAGTATGGATGTGCGTGCCGAATAGCCCCCTTTTTCAGCGCTGCCAGGTATATGATTGGCCCCCTTTTTTCAACAAAAAGTATATGAATGGCCCCATTTTTCTGACATCCTGGTATATGCACATATTTTTCGCTCATGGATTTTTCGAGGCTGCTTATCCTCTTGGTATTACATGAACTGACAATGATATTTGTGTAACAACCAGCAAAAAATGGGTACAAAAAATCAAAGGGCAGTATATGAATAGGTCAAAATTTTGGATGATCAAGTATATGAATGGGTCCGTTTTTTCAAAGACCAGGTGTATGAATGGGATAGGTTTTGAAATACTGGCTCGCACACCCGTACCAAAATTATCCCTAAGTAACTCCCCCCCCCCCCACCCCCACCCCGAGGATTCGCCGGCGTTTGCATATCAATAAAATCCACAAACTGAAATGCATACCATTAGCGGACAAGTATTAGCTTTCACAAAAAGTTTGGTCTACGCTTAGCACACAATGTGTGATTAGCGCAGACCAAGCTTTTTGTGACAGCTAAATTTCGGTTATAATGACGTTGAGCAGTCCATGGAAAATAGCACTGACCAGTCCATGACCTTTCATAAAGTCCATCCGGAGCAATGACAAAATCTAAGACGGCTGCGCTAATTGGTGTAGACAAGAACACTTCTACAAGATGGCCTATCTGAACTCAAATTTTACAGGGAGATATTTACCCATTCGGGACTGATATTCAATCTTTATCTTACTTGCATGACGATGATCGAGCATGAGACCAAATGGTGGTTCCTGTCTAAATATTGGCTATTTCAGGAGGCACCCGACTCGACTGATGTCTACGCCAAACCCACTGTACTCCTGCTGGTGGTTTTCTTTTTACTCTGGCTTCAGATCGCCACAAAGTTATTATAACGGGGACCCTGTGAAACTCACCTCGCGTTCCAATAACCCGAAACAGCGATGGTGCCAAATTATCCCAAATGGAAATGTACTCCGCAAACTGAACCACAATATTCCTCATAATAGGAAGCTGCATGACTTTGGTACCGTTCCTGATAACCACAGACAAACAAATTCACAAAGCATCCAGGTATTAAGAACGCATTAATTCTTATGTATGCTAATAGCTGCCTGCATTTGAAACATAAATCTAAGGGTAATAACTTTCGGAGCGCTAATAAATAATAAAAACGGTTGTTTCCCTTGGACCAAGCAGTACTAGACCCTTATATGCCTGGGCTTATAAGATGCGATGAACGGATGCAGCAGCCGAGGCAGCAGCTCTTCTTTCAACTAAGCTAAATTCATTTTTTATCCTTTTCCTGATGAGTTTTCTCGATAATGTAAATATACATTTTGGAAGAAACATTCTTGGTGGGAATTTGAAGAAAAAGACAGCCGCTGGTGTCTCAGATCAGAAGTTTCACTGTAATCAGATAAAGGTTTTACGATTTTCTGAAGTTCCTTTGAATTTTAAAGTCAAAGAGCATCGCCCTTTGACACCTCAGTGACTGTTAGAACCAAAGATCAAATTTATGATTCAACGATTAAATATATACGTTTTCAGATGAAGTCTTTTAAGATCATTTGTAACTTAATTCTGTCAGCCTCTGTATGGAAGAATGTACGTGCCTTGAATCGATGATATATTCCACGAAACACTTATTTTTGTCAAATCATTTGATTTAACTTTCATCGTGTTCGTTTTCAAACATCTTTACAATATGCTCTTTAAGTTCTCAAGTTTTGAAAATCAAAGAAAGCCTCCTCTATTAGAATAACAATTTGATTAAATTAATGATTACATTGCGCGAAGGTGCTTTCGAAGAAAGGGTCGGCCCGTTGAAATCCCCAAACAACAGCAAACAACCCCAAAATACCCCCAAACCTTTTTATTCAATTGCCTTTTCACGTACAACCACTTACTTTATTTTTCACCCATAACTACTTTATTAGGTTTTTGCAACAGAATATAAAGTGATGCTCAAGAAACATCTGACCAGCTTAGACAACATATCCACGCATGTGCATCTGCGCAATCTGATCAGGATCTTTGGGTATTAGCCTGGCCCCATGGCTATGAGTTTTACTTAAAATGTAACAAAGGTAAAGTATTTCTCCTTGACTATTTTTCTGCATGTATCATCTCCCTTAGCCATCAGAAACTCATACGGCGTTTTTTTTTTTTTTTTTTTTTTTTATGTTTTCCCAGAAAATAGGATTTAACATTTCATGCAAATTGTCTCCACAGAATCTGAAATTTCATGCGAATTGAGATTTGGCAAGAAATATTGACTTGTTTTCAGGTTAAAATTAGAAGAAAAAAAATAATCAAAATGTCGTTTTACAAATATGTGAAGCGTTATGCACCTAGCATTGTTTTTTCCCAGAGGGGTGCGGTCGCGGGGATATCCTGGGGATTAGACATCCAGATCATATCCAACCCTTTGGAATTCGACAGAAAATTTTGACACATAGGCGGCTTATTAGACATCTATAGGGGAGTTCTAGATAATAATAATGATAATGATAATAATAATATCTGTATTAGAAGAAGCTATGTGCATTTGGATGCCCACCTAGGGAATTTTCGACACAAATTTGAATTGTCTAATTCCCCAGGGTAATCCCGAGCCCCCACCCCTCCCCTCCAACTGTTTGCGAAAACATTAATAGATGCATTCAAATAGGTATATCCAGAAAATGAGGCCCGGAAAAGGCACGCAAGCAACGCAATATACATTGTAGTTGAAAAGGACATGAAACAGCAAGGCAGTCATTATGTTAATGCTTAGCATGCTTTGTAAATATTTCAGCAGACGAAATAAATATTGAAACATTTTCTTATCTTTCTTAGAAAACAGGAATTGGCGGGCCCCCGTAGCCTAGTGGATAAGAGAGTTGACTCTTAATCCATTAGGTTTCTCACCGCTGTGGTTCGAGCCTCGCTCGGGTCACATGTGGGAAAGCCAAGTTCTGCTTACGGATGGTCAGGTGGTTTTTCTCCGGGTTCTCCGGTTTTCGCCCACCTTTGATGAACGATCGGCTCGATATAAGTGAAATATTCTTGAAAGGGCCGTAAAACCCAAATCAAAAAAAAAAAAAAAAAAAAAAAAAAAAAAACAGGAATTGACATGGAGACAATTTCCATGAAATGTCAAGTAATAGTATAGATGTCCAGGAATAGACACAATTACAGACCATAGCCCAGCTAGCATTCTTTATAAATCTATAGCGGGCCGTTATCGGCCCGTCAGCTACCCTGACGGGCCGATAACGGCCCGCTATAGATTTATAAAGAATGCTTACCGGGAGCCTACCAATGACACCTAAAGAAAGAGCAAACAAACAATGACAGACAGCACACAAGCCACAGACCAAAGGATAGCCTTGCCCAAGGCTTAGAAATATACATATATATGTTTTGGCTTACTGAGCTCTGTGGCTAGTTTATAGATGATATGGTCTGGATTTCTGAGACAACCACAGAAGAAAAGTTCATCCATAGAGTAGCTAAACATTTAATCAAAAAGTAGAGTATAAATGGAAAAAAAAATAACAAAAAAAAGTGACAAACATACATATATTGGCCTAGTAGCTAGGCTAACCAAAGGAAAGCAAAGCAACCAGCTCTCTCTCCCCCAACAAGAATCACACAGACCTGTGCAAACAGTGTAGACCAAAGTCAGACGCCACGTAACGCGACGCCTGATCAGTGTCTACACTGTTTTCCACTCATCAGTCAATATTTTAGACACATCAGTAGTTAAATGGACTTGTTCAAACTTTAGAACAAGAACAGTAAGGGGTTAAGGTGTCCAAATGCTTAGGGTAAATACCGAGTCGCCTTGATTATCTGCATGATGCGGCTGTAATCGCTGGTTTTATTTAAGAAGTAAATTTTCTCTGCTGTGAATTAGCGTCGATTCTAACACTCTTTGCCTATATAGCCAGTGCTTAAATTCAGTGATCTATTCTGCAACAAATCACTGGGCGGAAGCGCAGGACGCTATATATCTGCAGCCGTTCCGACGTCGTTTTGACACTTTGCTGACGTAAGTCTTCGTTTCCACGACGTAAGACGATGTAAAGTCGTTTTTCTCGCATCAACAACGTAAGAAATGTATGTAGACATCAGCGTTACAGTCAAAACTGTTGGCGGGATTTCGATTCCATGGCGAAAAGTTGAAAGAATCTGAAGGATACAATTACTTGTAAGTAACGGTAAATCCATTAATTAACATGGCCACCATGCCCATATATAGGAGATATATATATAGTATATAGCATCCGGGATTCAAAAGGTCTACTACCAAGTTTGTTCAAATGATGATTGTAGGTTGACCTTTGACCCCCCCCCCCCATCCATCCCCCACCCCAATCCCCTATCATGCCATACATGGTAAAAAAAAAAAAAAAAAAAAAAAAAAAAAAACATTCACTTAAAAATTTTCTTCTGCAGAACCAAGAAAGCTTTGAGGCTGAATCTTGGTATATAGCATCGAGGATGCAAGGTCTACCAGGTCTGTTCAAATGATGATCCGAGAATGATCTTTGATCGTTTTAGGCAATGTCAAATTTGCGTCCCTATACATTTATATGGGGAAAACGTTGAAGAACAAGTGGCATATAAGAAGAGGGCTACCAAGTCTCTCAACCAAAAGAGACCAGCTGGTTAATGGGAATAGCTTCTGAAACCTGTTCATTGGCTTTGAAGGTAACAGTGTGCGAAAGTAGCTATCTGCAATGATTTGTTTTCAGGAGAAACATTAATCTGTCATTCTTTTGGGTCCCTATCAGTTAGCAAACATGCACTAAAACGTACCTTTTGTCCTTTTCAATTAATCGTCAGCCTGTTCATGCAGATTGATACATATAATTCAGTTTGATAAATTTTGTCTCTGCTTGGAGATAGTTATATCATCTTGAAAGAATCACAATTCTTTTGATTGTCACAGTTTGGTCATACATGGCAGAAAAAACCCTTTTCATGCAAACCAACCCTTTTTCACTAGCATCACCTTTGTGCATCTGGCAATAATCATGAGCATAACAGAAATACATTAATTGTTTATTTAAGATTAAAATGCTGCTTGTTGGCAGACAAAAAAAAAAAAAAAAAAAAAAAATTAAACCAATCAGAACAGGGGCATCACTAACCATCTAAGACTTTACTTCTTATATGCCACTTGTGAAGAATTATTTTCTCAAAAATAAGGACTATAACGTATAATGACTGAAACTTACAATGTATGATTTTAAAGGAACAAAACTTTTTGTAACGATAAAAAAGTCCATTGAGGGTTATTTGCCCTTGTCCTTGGGTTATATACATGACAGTATAAAATCGCGTAATCTTAAAACCCCTTCTTCCCAGAAACAGCTTGACCAGCTGAATCTTCGGTATGTATAGCATGATGGATTTAAGGTCTACCAAGTTCGTTCAAATGATGCCCTTAGGATTACCTTTGACCTTTTTTAAAGACACGGTCAAATTTGTGACCTAGTTGTTGTGGCAATACTTTTGTTTGCGTTGAGGTTTTACGGCCCAGTCAATCCAATGGGGTCATGTCAAGCGCGGTCAGTTTACCTAACCACGCGTTTACTGGGCAGGCTTAGTCCTCTAAGCGGTTAACCAGTATTGTGCACATTCTTTCGCCAGAAACTGACAACTGCCCTTCTTGAATCAGCGGAAGGGAGAGAATGACCGTAGAAAATATTTCATGATCAATCTCCAGGAAAGAATGTTGCCGACCTCGGCGGGGGTTGAACCCGAGACCTCCTGGTCTCCAGTCGGACGGCGCATCCAAATGAGCCACCGAGGCCGGCTGTGGCAATACTGGTAGAATGTTGCATGGCATCTGCAATCACTGTAACAAACCCTAAGTATTGGGACATGCAGGCCTTTCAAACAGTGTAGACCCAGATCAGACGTCACATAATGTGTCATCGGATCAGGGTCTACACTGTTTGCCATATATACAGCAATATTTTAGACACATCAAGAGGGAGCAGAATGGACTTGTTCAAATTTGAGGACAAGTCTGTTAAGTAGATAAGGTGTCCCAATACTCGAGAATAAATACGGTATGCAATGGCTGTTTTACTCATGTGAGACAATCGTGGCCCTTGGGCCTCGATCTTGTTTCATTTTTTTTCTGCAAGACTTGTATTTAAAGTCCGGAGTTCTGTTCCTTTTTCAAGTCCAGCATTGTTAGTCTATGGGACCATATATATAAGAAAAAAAGAAGATTTTTGTCTGGAAATCAGCAATAAAACTAGACTTTGTAAAAACATTCAGTGAACGTTTATATTGACTAATGAGATTCCAAGGGAAATAACTTAAAAAGTATAAATGCAAGAAAGGTTCTTGCGCTTTGTACGTCGTCTAATGTTGATTGATATTCAGATAAAATTACAGGAAGATAAGTAGGATAGGATGTCACTTTGAGAACAAGATAAAGAGTGGACACGTTTTTATGATGGACAAAGGTCCAAGGGAATAAGTATAATGCAAGAGTTATGGTTCTTGCACTCTGCACATCGTCTAATGTTGATTGATATTTACATGAAGTTTCTTGGCGATATCTTGAACAGGTTTCAAGTAACAGTGCAGGCACGATTTTGTGATGGACAAAGTTCCAAAGGAAATAATTCAAAATGTATAAATGCAAGAGTTATGGTTCTTGCACTCTGCACGTCATCTAATGTTGATTGATATTTATATGAAGTTTTGTGAAGACAGCTTTCAAGTTATACATCGAACCATTTTGTGACAGTGTCCAAGGGAAATATCTCAAAAAGTATAAATGCAAGAGTTATGGTATTTGCGCTCTGCACATTGTCTAATGTTCATTGATATTTATATGAAGTTTCGTGAAGATAGCTTGAACGGTCTTCAAGTTATAGAGCGGACACGATTTTAAGACAGAGTCCAAGGGAAATAACTCAAAAAAGTATAATGCAAGAGTTATGGTTCTTGCGCTTTGCATGTCGCCTAATGTTGATTGATATTTATATGAAGTTTCGTGAAGATAGCTTGAACGGTTTTCAAGTTATAGAGCGAACACGACTTTGTGATGGACAAAGTTCCAAGGGAAATAACTAAAAAAGTATAAATGCAAGATTAACCGTTCTTGCGCTCTGCACGTCGTCTAATGTTGATTGATATTTATATAAAGTTTCGTGAAGATAGCTTGAACGGTTTTTAAGTTATAGAGCGGACACGATTTTGTGACGGACAAAGTTCCAAG
Organism: Anodontia alba; assembly: GCA_964016985.1. Lineage (NCBI taxonomy): Eukaryota > Metazoa > Mollusca > Bivalvia > Lucinida > Lucinidae > Anodontia > Anodontia alba. The sequence goes on along the minus strand of OZ024824.1, from coordinate 93,893,216 downwards.
GAAAATAACTCAAAAAGTATAAATGCAAGAGTTATGGTTGTTGCGCTCTGCAAGTCTTCTAATATTGACTGATATTTATATTTAGTTTCGTGAAGATAGCTTGAAAAGATTTCAAGTTATAGAGCGGACACGATTTTGTGACGGAAAAGTTCCAAGGGAAAATACTCAAAAAGTATAAATGCAAGAGTTATGGCTCTTGCGCTCTGCACGTCGTCTAATGTTGACTGATATTTATATGAATTTTCATGAAGATAGCTTGAACGGTTTTTCAAGTTATAGAGCGGACACGATTTTGTGACTGACAAAGTTCCAAGGGAAATAACTAAAAAAATAAATGCAAGAGTTATGGTTGATGCGCTCTGCACGTCGTCTGATGTTGATTGATATTTATATGAAGTTTCGTGATGATATCTTGAACGGTTTTCAAGTTATAGAGCGGACACGAGTGTGACAGACAGACAGATAGACAGACAGACAGATGCCCGGGGGAAAAACAATATGTCTCCCAACTCGGTGAAGATGGTGGGGAGTAGGGGGAGGGGGGGTGGAGGGGGGGGGGAGACATTATTATGTGATGTTTGCACGGTTCTTATTTTTAAGTGGTTATATCATAAAAGTTGACAAACATATTTGCGTCTTCATGCAATATAATGATGATAGTGCAATTCTTCATAAATGGACTATTCCTGGTTAGAAAGTTTGTTTACAAAATGAACCGCACCGTCAAAAAATGTACCTTCGGCCATTTGCACCCAGCTAAGGTTCACATCAGCCTAGAGGCATTCGCACAGTCTGGTCAGAACCTTCCCTGTGTGCACTGTGGATAGCCAAGGATACAAAATTTCTTCATGTGCACAACCAAGACTGATCAGACTGCACTGGTGCGCAGGCTGATTCAAGTCTTAGTCGGGCACTTATTAATGTCAGAAGGTACGTTTTCTCGCGTTGCGGCCCAAATGTATTAGGACGTTTTTCACCAAGCCGATGGCGGAATATTAGGTGGTGCAGGCTGATTGTTCTACTCATGGTCTATACTGTTTAATCCATTTTAAACTGAATAAACTCCCCATACTCTATATTGGAAGAGTCTAATTTCAAGTTTAAGTATATCATTCGTGATTTAGATATCCCTCACCACGAACACACACCTATATAATTTTGACCCCCCTTAAACCCCACTTTTATAGAGTAAAACTGGGGTCTACAGGGGTATACATTATTTTGCTAAAAACGCAGATTGTGGGTACTCGTTAGAACCGCCTCGTCGAGGCAGATCTAACAAGTATCCACAATCTATGTTTTGAACAGAATTACGAAAAACAACAGAATTTCTTATCTGAATTTTTTCCTTTTTTGGCTGTAAAATTTTCAATACAATGTACATTTGAATAGGCGTGTTTTCGTAATGTACAGAAAAAATGGCTAAACTGTTTGCAAATAGTACTGGATACCCTGATTCGGCAGCGTATGATCTGAGCCTGCACTGTTTGCCAGTTACACTTTTGGCGGTTTCCAGGCGAAAATTAGTTCCCAATAAGCATTCTTTATAAATCAAAAGCGGGCCATTATCGGCGCGTCAGGGTAACTGACGGGCCGATAACGTCCTGCTATAGATTTAAAAAGAATGCTAGCTGGGTTAAGTAGCATGCACCTATTTATGGCCGAGTTATTCAAAACTTCATAACATTATAATTTAACTGACACAGCGAAGCTCAGATTTCAAAAGAACGAAATCCTGTATGCTCTTTGGTATTAACAAAGTCTTTATGAATTTATGTAAGGTTTTCCCCTTGAAATAGGTCCCCAGGGTATCCCTGCACCTCAAAGTCAACGACCTAGGTACATTTAAGCATGTCTGTATGTAGGATAATTCCACTTCCGCCAAGGCTTTTTTGTCCAGAGCCTGCTGGAGCGTATCCCGTGTAACTGGAAAACCACATTCTATAAGCAAAGGAACTGTGAAGTTAAGAGCATAATCACGACTTCCATCATGTCCGAAGTGAGAATGTTCCTTGACATCCATGAGGAAATGTCCTGTTTTAACACAGCAATTCCATGAACATGTAAATTCGTCCTGCTCAAGGCCTAGAGAAACTGCAGCTGCGTTCAGGCTATAACTAGGATTTTCGTAAATTAATACTTCCAGGCATTCCCGGGCTAAATCATGGCACCACCAACACTCCAAAAAGCAAATTAAAGGCGACTTCCCGTAGGTATCAGTGGCGTTAATATTCACTCCCAGCTGTAACAGTGCTTTAATAACTTCCGGGTCGAGAGAATAATTTGGATCAGTGTCATTTGAGACAAAGTAAGAGTGGAGCCAATTCACCATATCAGGTGATGATGACTCCTCTTCGTTGAATGCTGTATTTATCACGCTAGCCTGAATTTCGTTAAAGGAAGTCAGAATTTCATGTCTAAATTCTTTGTGAAAAGTGAAAAGATCAAGTAGTCGATTGACTTTGATCTGTGTTGATAAGTTGTCATCCGTCTGTTCGGGACACTTACGCTTCCACAGAATGTCTAAGCATTCGCGCCGCTTTAACGCTAAACATATCTGTTGTAATTTAATTGCGAACGAATCGTGAGACTGTCCAGAACGACGTTATAGAGGTGCTTCTACATTCATCACAGTGTCTAACACCTGAGGCTGGTCACATAATATTGCAGGTATAGCTAATTTTGCGTGATTCGGGTGTTTCATGTCACCAGGTATTAAATTTGCAGGTCTCAAGCTGTCATACTTTATCAAAATGTCTTGTATATCAGTCAAATTTTGTTTAAATGCCAGTTCATATGCGTTGTGCATACCGGGATGATGAACAATACCATTACGTAGTATGCTTTTCAAGAGCTCTGTACTTCTCTTTTTTACACAAAACTCAATCAAAGAGAGTCGCTTGATTTTAATTTTTGTTTCGCATTTACTCGATCTGTAAGCGTATAACATAAAGAAACCAATATCGTCATCACCCCAGAGGCAATCGCGTGGGAAATCCACAGCACAGCTTTCAAAAAGGTCAAAGTATATATTAACACACTGAGGTTTGTTTTTCAAAAGTGCCGAGACGTGAGGTTCCACCCTATATAGGTTGGTTTTCAGATTTGGAGTTGTGGTTCCCTTCACCGCTTCCGTTGTCCCAGTTGCCGCTGCTATATGAATAGCATTGATCCCGTCTCTCTTACAAACTCCTCAGCAGACCCATTCACGTGTGGACATTTTCCATTCTCAACACACTGTACAATTTTGCTAAACACCTCTTCATCCACTTCACCGTTTTCCGATATGTAATCCAAACATTCGTGCTGAAATCCACACTCACAACAACAATATGAATACATAGTCCGCTCAAAGACGGTGTCAAATGCATAATGACGACTGATATAGTCGAAATTAGGCATGTATCGGCCTGAAACCAGTTCTCTCAGTTCACTCCGAATATCCATAGTTGGCTCAATTATATAAACAGTCCATTACCAGCCACTATTGTGATAATTCACTTCAATATTTTTTAACTGTGATTAAACATTACAATGTCAAGGTAAGATGAAATAAAGGTGTAGTACAGATAAGTTATGACTCCAGTCGGATTACAACGTTAAAGGTCGTGGATATGATTTGAGCCGGGGACGTGAGGTTCCATTTGCAACGTGTGAGCGTAGACTGCTCCATATGACCTCGTACTAGTAAATTTTTCGAACTGTGGAGCAGTCTAGTATGAGCGCGCCGTGCAAAGACTCAGATCAGTCTGCATTCGCGCAGACTGATCAGCATATTCGCAGGGCACACTAAGGGTAACCAAGGATCCTAAGCGTCTTCAGGTGGACAGCGAAGACCGATCAGTGCGGATGTGCAGGCTGATCTGTGTCTTCGCTGGGCGCACATACAATCTTGTAGGGAATGCTGTGCCCGGCTCAATTTTGGTTTGTCGCAATAAGCCATTTTAAATGAAACGTGATATCCTTGATTAAACATGATCGGTGTTTACTGTGGTCAGTCTCCTTATGGCATCTGTGAGATAGTCCTAAAGGGTTATTGCGACAAATCGGTTATTGCATGCCTGACGGCTCGAAATTTAAAACTATGCAGTAACCTATACATGTATCATTTAAATCATATCAAAACGATGGCATGAACACGCTCAGTGCATTTTCAAAGTACGGTCGAACTTCAATGACTCGAAAATCTTTGGGACCATGGGAATGTGTTCTAGACATGGGTAGTTCGAGCCACTGAGTGTTAATCATAGCTCAGGTCTGGAGCAAACAGGGATGATTTAGGATCGCTGTCTTTTCGATCTTCTATAAAATAACGCTATGTTCTATACATTGCTATTTTGAGTGTAATCATTGAATCGCTTCATCGAGGCGCTTCTAATCAGATCACACAACATACATTTTATGATAAAATAAGAAAAATCCCTTAAAGTTTCTTTTCTTGAGTCTCAGGGTCTTGGGGTGGTCGAGTGGTGCGAAGGTTTCGTGTATCTTACGTCACCGGGGCGTCCAACTGATATTGGCTTACAGTTGGGCAAGCCCTGCTATCCTTGAAGCAGGTATGGATAGAGGGGGAATGTTTTTATTTCTTCTGATTCTTCGCTTTCATTCCTGTTCCTCTTTCTTCCCTGTCTCTTCTACTTTCTCTTCTATCTATTTTCTCCCTTTCTCTGGGAGACGACACAAAATGACCCACACGGGTTGACGTGTCGTTAAACCCCAACACAATCAATCAAAAAGTGCCGAGCTATCAGAAGAATCTCGGGGGTTGGGGGTGGGTGGGCTTCGAGCCAGTGTTTCGAAACCTACCCCATTCATATCCCTGGCCTTTGAAAACACGGACCCATTCATATACTAGATCATCTGAAATGTTGACCCATTCATATACTGCCATTTGATTTTTGTACCCTTTTATTGCTGATAGTTAGACAAATATAGCAGTCAATTCATTGAATACCAAGAGAACAAGCAGCCTCGAAAAACCTCTAAACGAAAAATATGTGCATGCACCGGGATATATCAGAAAAGTGGGGCTTTTCATATACTAATCCAGAAAAACGGGCCGGGTCAATCATATACTTTTTGCTGAAAAAATGGGCTAATCATATACTTGGCAGCGCTGAAAAAGGGGGCCATTCGGCACGCATATATAGGAAGGAAGTTACCCCCTCCCACCACCACCGAGAATGACAAATAAAAGTTTTTGATGGTGTTCATCTGAGAGGGGGTACGTTGAGCCAACTTACGTCCCCTACTGGATCAGAATCAGAATTTGTACTGGTCTAATGACATTCATTCACCAGGGCATGTGATACGGGAAGTTGCTCTCTTTTCAACATCGTTTAGGATATCAACCTGGCGCTTTACATAGAAGAAGTAAATTGGCAAACGTTTAGCATGATCGGGTGTAATGCAAAACCGTGCACGAAAAAGTTTTCTTCTATTTAATGTTTTTTTGTTTGTTTTTTTTTTGTTTGTTTTTTTAAATAAATAGAATCTATTTTCACTTTTTCCCATAGTTAAAATGGCTGCAAAATACGCAAAAAAAAAAAAAAAAAAAAAAAAAAAAAAAAAAAAATCGATTGAATAGGTAGTTTCGATGGAAGTTTTCAACAAGTTTCAATTGTTCAAAATTTCTGAAAGTTTCACAACATTATTATGGAACATAATAATTTCAAATCAATCAAGAAAAGATAAAAAATAAAAAATAATAAAAAAAAATAAGTTTACCTACTATAGAAATTGCAGACCAATTTTGGCCGTAAAATTACTGTGCTTTCGACATCTTTCAGAAAGTTGTTTTTTGCTTGACGCTTCACATAAAAGAAGGAAATTTGCAAACTTTTGTCATGATTTAATGCAAAACCATGCATGTGTCGTAACTACCTATGCACAAAAAGTTTTATTCTAGTCATTGGTTTTTAAAAAGTCATATATTTTTACTTTTTTCCCATAGTAAAAATGAAGCCATATCATGCAGAAATCTGTAGGGTAGGTACATGTATTTTGGAGCAAGATTTTCAACAAGTTCCATTTGTTCAATTTCTCTGAAATTTTCACGATATTGTTGTGAAGCATCAATAATTCAAATACAGAAAAGGTAAAAAATATTTTCTAAGACAAAAAAATCCAAGAAATCACTTTACTATAGAAATTGCATAGGTCAGACCCACTTTTGGTCGTAAATTTAATTTTAATGTAAATATTTGAGAACAAAACACAGAAACAGAAAAGACAAATGGTTTCTGATAAGATATGGCTCGGACCTAATAATACCTATATATTGGGTCCAAGGATATGGTTAATCAAAACAGAAGATTTTCATCTAAAGTAAAACGCCAAGCAAAAAAACGTCTTTTCAAGTGATGTCGAAAGGACAGTAATTTTAATTAAAAATCTTTGAAAACAAAATGCAATAACAGAAAAGACAAATGGTTGCTGATCAGGCATGGTCAATCATAACCCTTTTATTGATTTGGGCTAAAGCTGCCGATCAGTAAATATCGGGGGCCAGTTGTTCAAAACTAACGATGTCGTTAGTTAACGTTTCGTTTAAATTTCAAACATTAATATCTCAAAAGTGCCGTTATTTTTTATTGAAAAAAATGTAAGAAGCTTTTCACATTTTTTCAACAAAAAATATTAGTTTATTTGGTAATAAAGTTGTAAAACACTTAACGAGTTGACCTCTTAACGAGCTCGTTAGGCTAACGATGCTTTGAACAACTGGCTCCAGAAGGTTTTTGAAGTCAGAGAAGGCTCGGATTAGGTCAGTCATGTCAAAATAAAATAATTTAGAATAAAACCTAGCTGCACCTTCAGGCTTGACTTGATCTGACTTTGTGACCGTCACCCTCAGCCATCACCACTCAACAGGGAAAAGAGTACGAGAGATTATTGAAAAATTAGCAGACTGTTACCTAAATTCGAATATCCCTTAATTTTTCTCGTACCCGGTACTGTACATATCGATAACTGACCTATACTTGGAAGCAGGAAACCATGTAACAACGAATACGAATCGATGGATCTGAAGCTTTACGCACGCGAACCAATCAGAATTCGCGTTCCCTGGCAACGTTGTTTTCCTCGGAGCGAATGGCTGCGAAAATGGTTTCTTAAGTTTGCAGCTATTCTATGAAGTTCTGCTGACTGGGAAACGCTACTTTGTGCTGTCAAAATGACAGAGGTTATGCAGGGAATATTGGCAGAAGCCAAGAAAAACAAATTTTCGACTATAAAAGACAGTTTATCCGAGGACGGTAAGTGCTAAGTTGACATTGAATTCGATATTTGAAACTTTTTTTTTTACAGACTCAAATATTTTCTCCCAAAAATCCCAAAGTATCATTTTGTGGGCGTATGTGATGAAACATCAAAAGGTACATAGTCATTACAATTTGCATGGCGAATCAGGAGTTTATTTCAGTAATGAGGAAAATGTTGTTTTCACTAAAACCAAAGGACCCTTTTCCCTGAACGTGAAATTTAAAAGGTGGTTTTGTCAGTGTGAACAATGAAATTGTCACAAATATATTCTAAATTGATTAGTGATCATAGAAATGCCTCTTTAATCTAAAAACATTCTTTATGTCCAAGGCAACAGGCAAAATTCTAACAGGTGCGCGACATTGGCAGACATTTTTTATGAACACAAACAAGGGGGTGATGAAGTTGAGGGATTATTATCTGCTAAATTTGAAGAAGAAATCGTATGAAAATAGACTTGTTTTATTTATAATATATTATTCTTCGTTCTAGTACATTTAAAAATTAAAACTGGTCTAGCGAACATTTTTTAAACAGCTCAAACCTTTAGGTGCGCTGAATAGGCCGGCAGCAGTGTAATGTAAGGAAAAAAGATTGTTTTGGAATAAGGTAAAAGAGCAAACAAATCGTAATCGCCAAAATGAATTGGTCAAGAGGACTGCTGCTAGTTGCTGGCGAAGCACCAGCCATGTTAGTTGTATGCTGGATGGTCTACAAGGGTCCTACTAATCACCCCATGGCACCCCATTTCACCCCACGGCACTAAATTATTTCATTGTATTTATTAATTAAATGCTGAAATTACTCCAAGGTATTAGTTTTATGTATCAAAATTTGTTTTTGTGATAGTTTAAAACATTAACCTTACTTCAAGCGCTTATCTCGGGGTGCCTAAACACCAAGATTCAAAAAGGCGATTCAAAATGACGCTAAAATATAGCAGAGACCAATGGTAGAAGTTGATAGTCTATTAAAATATGTTTAAACTTAAAATTATATCTTATATTCAAGTTTATGCATGTAAAATATGTATAAGTATTCTCACATATTCTATGCATAACATAAACAGACCCTCCTGTTTTTTAGATAGAGTCAAGGATTACAAAACTTACAAAATTATCCATCTAAAACACATATTTTATGGTAAATGTATATATATTTTGATGCCATGGGTGCAAAAATTTTACGAGAGTTTTAGACAAACGCAAGTCATCAATATAAATCTTCTGTTTATTAAGTTGAAGACAAGTATTACAAAACTATTCTTGTCCTTCTAAATATACATATTTTTATGTTAAATATATATGTATTTTGATGCCGTGGCGTACAAAAAATTTACGAGATTTTTAAACATAATATTTTAAATCAAACATAAGCCGTCAGTATAAATTCTCTGTTTATTAAGATGAAGACAAGTATTACAAAACTATTCTTGTCCATCTAAAACACATATTTTATAGTAAATATGCATTATTTTGACACCATGTTGTGCCGTGGGGTGACAGCTGGAAACTATAGGTTAACTACACACCTCTACCGTGTAGGTTCGAGTCCAGCTGGGGACACAATGAAGCAGTATGTCTGAATGGTTGGCAATTCTCTCCCTGTTGCTGTGGTTTCACAGGGTATTTCCCAGTCTCTATACAACAGAAACTACCTAGGTAATTTGAAGCCGGGCATAGCGGGGTTTAAGTGTCATGATCTAACCTCCGATGAGTCCCGGCAATGTCGTAGATGAGCCAGCATATTATTTTCCCACCAATTTTTTTCGCATACATAAATTTGTGCCACATCAACCCCAAATATTAGTTTTCTAATAACCTGGCTCATACTGTCAGTGAATTTAGTTGTATTGAGAAAACCAGATCTTTTATCAAGAAAAAGATACTTTCTTTCTACCAATTACTCTGAATCAGTCATATCTGACTATTATTTCAGAGGACAGTTTGATGGTGGCTCATCTAGGCATTGCCGGGACTCATCGAAGGTTAGATCAGGACACTTAAACCAAACTATGCCTAGCTCCATAGGGGCCAGAGTTTCAAATGACTGGTGCATAATCATAATTGTTAAACAACTTGGGGCAGGCCCCCGTAGCCTAGTTGATAGGAGAGTTGACTCTTAATCCATTAAGTTTCTCACCACTGTGGTTCGAGTCTCACTTGGGTCACATGTGAGAAAGCCAAGTTCTGCTTACGGATGGTCAGGTGGTTTTTCTCCGGGTTCTTTGGTTTTCGTCCACCTTTGATGAAGGATCGGCTCGATATAAGTGAAATATTCTTGAAAGAGCCTAAAACCCAAATCAAAAAATAAATAACTTGGGTAAAGTTGTCAATAAGTATGACAGCTTACATATGACACAAGTTTTCTGAAATGAACCTGGTTTGCTGTGTGTGTGTGTATAGAGCTGTTATCATTTACATCATTGTCCTGACTGTGACATATGAATACTTAAGATATTTCATGAATTTTTGTTTGAATGTTTGCTTAATCTAAAATTATAAAATCTTAATTATCCGGAGAAAACTATGGCTACAGATAACAATGAATGCAGTCAAAATCAACAAGCGGAAACAGGGAGAAAGCAACCATCCAAGAACAACCCACCACGGGTCAGACTGATCCATGGTAAGTGGTTCTCAGACATACACTCACCCCCCATCCCGACCCAACATCCACAACCACGGTCATATTTAATTTGAGTGTTCATTGTAACAGAAGTCCTTTTCGCAAGTCCTTACTGTCAGCTTGTCGGTCCTATGGCTGTGGGATGCAGATGATCCAAAAGTGTACTGGGTATTTTTTAAAATAATTTTTAGTGACAAACTATTTACAATCCTGTTTTGAACAGGTACAAAACTTTTTTGTACTTATAAAAAAGTCATTTTCGAGAGTTTTAGGTTGCTAGCCTAGATCCCTAAAATCCAGTAGTTTAGGGATTTTTTTTTCATTTAATAAAACATATTTTTCAATATTTTTCAGTGATAAACCAGTTTCAAGTCTCATATTACTACAAAATAGGTCCTTTTTGTAGAAAAAAGTCCTTTTGCGAAAAGTTTTTTTTGTATTTTAGGGTAACTGCACACGTGCCATAATTTTTAACCTCTTGAGGCAAAGATTGTCACCTCCACCAGTGAGAATCTTAGACTCTGAGCTGGTTGATTGTTCAGTTAAATAACGATTACTGCAGGCAGAAGAGGGAAAGAGCTCCAGAGGGTAGAGGCATGCTCAATTTAGGTTTGTTGTTAGGTTTTACAGGCAAATTCTTTGATAGACTTGTTTCTAATTTTCTAATTAAGAGCCCTGAATTTCTTTTAGCCTTTAATTATGATTTTCCAGATGAATTCAAAATGACCTAATTGGGTTATTCATGCTGAGTGCCATTATAGGTATAAAAGTTCAGTAAGGAGAAGAAAGTGTGGCCAACAAATTAACAATACAGGACAATTCCGACCCTGCGGTGTCAGGTTTGCTACTGTCTCATCTAACAGCCATGAAATACCACATTTTTCTCAGTTCATTCGATTTTTAAGTGAACGCTGAATACACCATGACCTCTCTCTAACACTAATTGGGATCAAAGCAAAATCATGTTAGCTAAACAACTGTTGTATCCAAGCAAAACATGTATAAATATTACATGAAAAAATATGACCATAAATAGTCATTTTTCTATATATTCTATATATTTTTTAGATATAATAAAACATGCTATACAGAAGTTCCTGTGTATCTCTCTTTCAGATGTTGCAGCTGTTTGGGAAAATGTATCTGGTTTCATTGAGAAGCAGATGGCCCAACAAAAGGTATGTTTTCTAGTAAACATATTTTTTGGGTACTCAGTGGAATTGCTTCAGTGAGCCAGTTTCATTATTAGTGCTCACAAACAATGTTTAAATAATAAAAATGATCTTAGACAGAACCATAGGAAATTATCTGTCCAACACTGTTACCAGTATGTCATTTAAAAGTATAATAATTATTCAGCTCTTTTCACTATATCATGGATAAGTCTAGAAAATATGTATTGCTTTGTGATCACCAAGCATCTTTTAAGATTGACAAAGTGCTTCTGATGAGTATCTATATTTGTTTTTGTGGAGAAATCAGAAAAACAATGGTACATGTATGTTTTGGTTGAAAACAAGTGCCCTGACTTAACATATACTATTTATTTCTTTATGAAAACATATGTTGGGGGCACTTATTAGATGTGCCTCAGAGAGGTTTTTCAAATGAGTACCCACAACACATGGTTTTGCCGAGAAATAACAAAACTATCAATACTTTTCAGTTGAAAAAAGTGCCTTATCTGCTCCTATGTGCCTTATCTAGAGTTATATTACCCCTGTGGTATACTAACAAATAATACCGTATTTACCCTAAGTATTCGGACACCTTAACTCCTTACCATATATGTTCTAAAATTTGAACCAGTACAATTCACTACCCGATGTTGTGTCTAAAAATTGCTGGATGAGTGGCAAACAGTGTAGACCCAGATGAGACGCCACATTCTGCAGCGTCTCATCTGGGTCTATACTGTTTGCTCAGGCCTGTCTGCCCGAATATATATGGTAAATACGGTAACACATATTGCTGAGCTTTAGGCAACATTAAACACATAAAGCACCAATATGCAGTTGATGAATTCTATTGAGGTTAACATCAGGATTTGTCAACCAGAGAAAGTGGTGTTCTCATCTTTTTCAAGGGTAGACAAATCTTGATGTTAACCTCCATAGAATGCATTAGTTGTTTTGTTATATGACTATTTTTAGCTATCTGGCAGCATTTATAAAAGTGATGTTGACCTGTCCTTGACCTTAGCAAGGCTTTTTTTTTTTTTTTTTAATGAGCAGCAGCTAATTTTAGCAAACATCAGGGCTCAGTTGGTCAAAGCGTCATTAGCTTAACGAGCTCGTTAAGAGTCATTTCGTTAAGTGTTTTAGCAGATTCAATATACAATATTCTGAATTTTTTGCTGAAAAAATGTGAGTAGCTTTTGCACTGCAAAAGCTACTCACATTTTTCAGCCAAAATTTTCAGCATATTTGCGTATCACTCAATATAAATTTTAACGTATTGTTAACTAACGATGTCGTTAGCTTTGAACAACTGGGCCCTGGATTTGTAAAAAATGTTACAGCCAGTTTCAGCCAGTCAGAGGAGGCCTTTGCTGGCTGTCATGTAACTATTAAAATTGTAGCCAACAACATTCTATTTTGATAAGATTTTGCTGGAAAATAAGTCTTGAAATTTCATCAGCGGATGATACACATTCATTAACTGTCAGGCCTAATTTTCTGTAACAAAGAAAACACACACACACACACACACACACACACACACACACACACACACACACACACACACACACACATGGAATGTTTTCTGCTGCTGTTGTGGAGGATGCTTTAATGCTTAGCAATCTGGGTAAAATTTGCAGCAGACAGCATATTGAAATATTTTTCTTATTTTTCCCAGAAAACAAGATTTGCAGTTTCATGCAAATTGTCTCCAATGGAAAATAGCATCAATTTGTCATCTGCTGAATTATCTCAGAGAGTGGTAAACGTTAAGGGTCTATTGTGGCATCAAAAGGTCTGGTCTCATATTTTCGTTTCCAAACTGAACCATCTTTTCATGGCATTGCCGAATCCTTCCGAAGAAACAATAAATAACTTAAGTAAAAAGTTTTTTTAGTTTTATCTGGCAGTCTGGTTTAGACAGAATAAAAAGAGTCATTTTAACTCAGGAATATAACAGAGGTGGATTAAAAATTCTTAACCTAAACAACTATATCATAGCTTTGAAAATCACTTGGATATGAAGATTAATATTAAATGATTCTAATTACAAAACAGTTTTTGAAACAAAATACATAACATCTGATAATTTCTTTAAAAGAGGAACCAAGTTTTGGGAAGAGTTAATGAGTGATAAGGAAAAAAAACAAATTTTGGAATAATGTTATAGATTAATGGATACAGTTATGTGAGGTGATAAAACCATCTATGCAGAAGATACATGTATAATATCCTTAAATCTATGGGATAACAAGGAGTTAAAAATCAGCAGTAAAACAGTATGTTATAGAAGATGGTCCAATAAAAATATAAATTATATTAAAGATTTACTAACTGATAATAGTGATTAACTGAATTTTCAACAATTCATAGAATAATATCATTTAAGAATAAACTTTGTACAATATTATGGGGTTAAAATTATAGTGGAAGCATACAATAGAAAGGCAGCAATAATGCTCCATAACATAGTAAATGACTGTTATTTTCCGTTCAGTGTAAAAGAAATATTAAAGAACAAAAAACGATGCAAAGAAATTTATAACATTTTCAATAAAAAAGAAATTGTACCTAAAAGTCAAGAAAAATGGAACAGAAGTTTTGAAAATATTGAGCTTGATTGGGAAACTACATGTATTTATAATATACCAGCTAAAAGTTGTAATGATACAAAACTGCATTGGTTCCAGAACTACATTTTACACAGAATTTTAGCTACCAATAGGATCTCCTCTTTAAAATGAATATCAAACAAGATAATTTCTGTAGTTTTTGTAGAAATGTGCCCGAGAAACTAGAGCACCTAATTTGGGAATGTAACATACATGTAGTTATGGAATTCTGGGAGGAGATAGAAAGATGGATTTTTACAAGAAGTAATTATTCAGTGAATGTAGATAGAAAAAGAGCAATAGTAGGAATCATATCTAATAAATCTTATAACAAACCAATTAATTATATATTGATTTTAACTCATTACTATATATACAAATGTAAAATAAATAATAAACAGTTGAATTTGAATACTTGTAGAAATGAATTGAAATGTTTTTTTAATAATATAAAAAAATGACAGTAATTAAAAATAATATTTATGATAGATTTGTTAAAAAATGGAATACCAGTAAGGGAAATTATCTATTTGAAGATAAAGATACATGTAGTTAGATTGATTTTATGCCTGAAATGCTACCACCATATCCTGATTTGTATTAATATTTTATAAAATAGAAAACCATTATATAAAAGTTGAAATCATGATGTGTATATTAGATATACGGAATGTTGTTAAATATAAGAGTGATAAAAACAGATACTATTTAACATTTTGTAGTATGCAATACAATATATGTCCATGTATTGTCATTGTATTATGTGTGTGTGTCGATCATATTAAATTATAAAAAAAAAAAAAAGAAATTGTTTTCACGACTTTTCTGTATTTTTTTTTTTTTTTTAATTTTGAAACTAACCAGATCCAGATCATTCTTGTTTTTTTTTTTTTTTTTTCATCTTAAATAATGCCTGTTATTAACCTTTACCACTCTCTGGGCTAATTCAGCAGATGACAAACTGATGATTTTTATGTCCCACAGTGGGACGGTGACATAGTGATTTTGGTGTTGATCCCTTTGGAGTTGACGGCATTGCGTGACACTTTCTTGCCTGCACAATATCTTATGAACCAGTGGTTGGATTCTTACCAAGTTTTCGTGGATATATAATTGGGATATAACAATGAACTGATTAGATTTTGGCGACCTTGACCTAATTTTCAAGGACACAGCAATAGAAAAAAAATTCACGGTTAGACAGTACCTTAGATAAGCTGCTTATTGGGGTATTTACCCATTCAAAATTCCTGAAAAAGCAATTCAGATTCAATTTATGGGGTAAATACCCAAATACCAGTATTTCTTGCACCCACGAACAAAACAGGGTACCCAAAAGAAAAATCCTGACACCCAATTCAATGAGAAATGGGTTGGTAAAAATAGCCCCAAATACCCAATTGCTTAAAATCTTAAGGCACTGGTTAGGGGACCTTTTTTTTTTTCTCTGAAAACACCATTACTAGTTTTCTTATCCCAGAAAACAGGATTTAACATTTCATGCAAATTGTTTCCATTGGAAACAATGTGTATGGATTGTCAAATTCTGTTTTCTAGGAAAAAAAATAAGAAAAATATTTCAATATGTTGTCTGCTGAAAATTTTACCACAGTGTTAAACACTGTTAATATTTTGTTTTTTTATTTTCAGGGTGTTCACATTCAGACCCTTGGGACTTTCACATTTATACAAAAGAAACTGGATATCGGAAATAACAAGTTTATTTTAATACAGCGTCCAGTATTTAATATTTCTGAAAAATTCGCTCAGAATCAAGCTTTACAGTATGTGAAACATCATGTACCAGGTAATTTTTTCTTTTATTTATAGTGGGTTGCATGTTACACAGGCTGACCAAATTGACCTGTCACTTTGACCGTTTGATTATAATATTTATAAGTACAGGTTTACAGGAGAGCAAATGTACCGGTACGAGGGTGAATCAATAAGTAACCAGCCTAACTTATTTCCGGTTGAGAGCCACCTCTTCTTTTTCGATGTAATTGCCCTCTAGTGTGATGCACTTAGACCAACGGTATTGAAGTGCCATCAGCCCAGAACTGAAAAAGTCAGGGTCCTTTCCATTGACCCACTCCTCAACTGCTGTCACAACTTCTTCATCAGACCAGAAATGAAGTCCACGGATATCCTTTTTCAAGTTTGGGAATAGGAAGAAGTCGTTAGGAGCTAGGTCAGGCGAATAGGCAGGATGTGGTATTAATTCATACCCGTTTAGCTCTACAGCATCCATTGCAACTTTGCAAGAGTGGACTCTTGCGTTGTCCTATTGCAGCAAAACACCTTTGGAGAGTTTACCTCGGCGTTTTTCATGGATGGCGGTTCTCAGCTGGTCTAACAAGTTTGCATAGTACACTCCAGTTATTGTACTTCTCTTGGGTAAAAAGTCCAACATAATAATGCCTTCTGCTTCCCAAAATACTGTGGCCATCACCTTGCCAACAGATGGTTGCGTCTTGAACTTCTTTGGCCTCGGGGACCAAGGCCCTACCCACTGACAGCTCTGAGCTTTATTCTCAGGCTCATAATAATGAAGCCAAGTTTCATCTACAGTCACCAGATGCAAAAGAAAATCATCTTTTGACCTAAAATGCTTCAACAAGGTGCTGCATACTGATGATCTGGTTGCCATTTGCTCATCGCTAAGGGATTTGGGGACCCAACAGGCTGTTAGCTTGCGCATACCTAAACGATCATCTAAGATTGTTGAAATGCTACCATGTGAAATGCATAATGCCTGCGCTATTTCTTCCACCTGAATTCGCCTATCAGAGTATACCAGATCCCAAACTTTCTTACACATTTCTTCGTTGGTGGCATCCAGTGGGCGTCCAGACCTGGCTTCATCTTCTAAAGACGTTCTACCGCATTTGAATTGTCCCCTACCCAGAATTTTACCTGAGCATAAGATGGTGCAGAAGACCCATAAACATCGGCTAACTCGCCGTGTATTTCCTTGCCTGTTTTACCTTTTAAATACAAGTACCGAATCACAGCACGGTACTCAACTTTAGATGAAAAGCATGCCTTTGCATCACTAGCCATGTTTGACATTCAATATCTTATTAAAGAATGACTCGATATGTGTGCAAAGCATGAAAATCGTGACCGTCTCAGTCCATCGGAAATAGGATAGGCTGGTTACTTATTGACTCACCCTCGTATCATGTGGAATGCAAGATTTTCTGACTGCCAAGCCCAAATTGTACAGTGGGCATATTCTGGTGAAGAGTAATTTACATGTATATAAAGATCAAAGCAACAGGTCAATTTAGTCTGTCTATGGAACAACAAAACAAAACTAAGCAAAAGCAAAACAGAATATTCTTTGCTGCTGAAAATTAAATTTCCATACAGAGTTTGGGCATATCCCGATAGTGAAGGCTGTGCATCATAAACTGCACAGTCTAAGTGGGGCCATTGTTGTCTGCTTTCACAATCATTGTATACTGCAGAATGTATTAACACTTAACCATGCTATGAGCAAATTCATCAGACGACGAACCGATGATATTTTTTTGTTTTTCCTAGAAAATAGGATTTAACACTTCATGCAAATTGTCTCCTAAGGAGACAATTTGCATAAAATGTTAAAACCTGTTCTCTGAGGAAAATAAGAAAAATGTTTCAATATTTCGTCTGCTGAAAGTTTTGCCCTGAGTGCTAAGCATTAACAGACAACAAAGGACCAGATAAGACATGACAGATGCACAGCAGACAATATTCCAACTATGTGCATTTGGCATATGGTCCGAGACTTTCTTTTGATGTGGCCACAGTGGCTCAGTTGGATGCGATTCTGACTGATAATCAGGAGGTCGCAGGTTCCATCCCTGCCAGGTACAGCAACATTCTTTCGAGGAGATTGGTCATGAAATATTTTCTATGGTCATTCTCTCCCTTCCACTGATTCAAGAAAAGCAGTTGTCAGTTTCTGGTAAAGGGATGTGCACAAGTACTGGTTAACTGCTGAGAGGACTAAACCTGCTCAGGAAAAGTATGGCTAGGTAAACAGACTGGCTGAAAAAGACTTTAATAGTGTAAACTCCAAAGCAACCAACCAACATTGTGTAGACTCTTCTAACACAACTCTTTGGACCAGTCTATTTCCAATAGCAGGCTGTCTGGTTTGTTTTTATTACATGCACTATGTTTTATAGAAATTCCTATATTTAATGCAAACAAAGTAGACTGATAAGATGCAGCTTTCTGTGGCATCTGATCTGGGTCTACACTGTTTGCCAGTTAACCTTTTAGGGGTCTCTAGACTAAAATGGGTTATTATTAACATAATTTTACGTTATTTTTCAGGTCAGATCCCAGTTGTCCAATTAAATTATGCTGCTTTGTCATTTGAGAGTCCTTATGACAGAGATGTTGTAGAAAATTGTGTTAGAGAAATTTTAGGGGCTGTGCAAAGGGCAGTTGGTGCTAAGAAAAATGTAGAATTAACTTTTCATGGAATTGGAAGACTTCAAATTCGTGATTCCAAAGTTAAGATGAAGTTTTATAAGGAGTTTATTACTCATATGGATGGATCAGGGAAGCTTCTAGACTCACTTCAGAATGTAAGTTCTTTATTCTTATTGTCTCTGCCTCACTGGTATGTACAGTTTCAGAATTTACAATGGAACCATAATTCCAGATAACATGAGGTAACCACATAATATTTTTTCTTATTCCTCCAGGAAAACATATGATGTAGACCTGTACTCATTAGAAGTGCCTCAGTGAGGCACTTCTAATGAGTACCCACAGCATATGTATCGAGGCAATTATAATGAGTACACTCAACATTCAATTATTGTGTAGAAAATCGAAAAGAGTTTCTTAAATTATCGTTATTTTTGTCCTGACCACCATGATTATAAACCCTCAGTGGCTCGAACTACCCATGTCTCGAACAATTTTCTATGGTCCCAAAGGTGTTCGAGCCATTGAAGTTTGACTGTATTTTGACCCCTCATATTTAAGTCTCAGTGATTCTGACAAAAAAAAAAAAAAAAAAAAAAAAAATTACTGGGACCTCTATAATGTAAAGTTTCAATTATTGAGGTTCTTATCTATGTAAGCTTTGTTAAAGCAAAATAGCAAAGACCTAGGCCAGTCATCTTATCAGGTCATTGCTGTAAATAAGATGAGTAAGAAATATTTTTCTTATTTATCCAGGAAAACATATGCTGTGTGTGAGCACTTCTGCAAGGTGCTTCTAAAGAATACCCATAATATGTAAATGCTTTTTGCAAAAATAAGAAAAATATCAATACCTTTTAATGAACAAAACAATCCCTCACCAAATTCTCTAGAGCTATGCAGGGATTTTGTCATTTTCTACAACAGTATTGTAAGTATCCTAAAATTTCCTGCACCAACATTTCCAATAAAATCGCATGTGCAAACAGTGCAGACCTAGATCAGACTGCTTCTGAAGGAACAGTCTGATCAGGGTCTACATTATTTACCATTCCAATAAATACTTTGTGAAACAAATGCATAAAAATGAAATCCATGCAAAAGATATGGTAGTATGTATTTAGCTAACCATTTAGCAGAAAATAAGTTCTTCAAACATGCAGATAACCATCAAGCACAAAGGACATGTTCTTGCAAATATGCTGATAATCATCGAGCACAAAAGACATGATGCTCTTGCAAATATGCGGACAGTCATCAAGTTCTTGCAAATATGCAGATAACCATCATATAATCATGCAGATATCATCAAGCACAAAAGATATGTTCTTGCAAATAGAGTAGAAACTGAGGTCTGGTTTGAACATATGCTTAATTGGCTAAGCTACCAAAAATTATACATTTTTATATATTTACTCAATAGAAAGATCAAGAAGAAAATGTAAGTAAGGGTCAGGTAAGTTTGTAGGATTTTGATTAGAAAGCTTAAGCTGTTTGATACACACTTAGATTCCCATGCTGAGTGGCTGAGTTGGTAGAGTGTCCACCTTCAGATTTGCAGTAGGAAGAAGAGTTAGGACTTGTTACACTGACTACTGAAAACGTCCTAAAATTTTGTACACCAAAGCATCTGACAAAATGGCATATGCAATGAAATAATACTGAAAATTTTGGCAATTTTTGATATGTCCCAATTTTTTAGTTCATGAACAATTATTTTTATAAATTGTAAGGGTGTCCCATTACTTTTGTGTCCCAATACTTAGGTATAATATGGTACCTAGATGAACATGCACTTTTGCGCTGTCTTGTCAGAGCATATGAAGTTTGTCCAAACATTTAGTTTGAGCTTGTAGTTTAAAAATCACACAAGGCATGCCTCATATCTCCAGATAAGAGGATGTATTCACATAATATTTTTTCTTATTTCTCAGTGAATTCACAAGTTGCAGTGAAGCACTTCTAATGGGTACCCACAACGTCTGTTTTTATGGAGAAATAAAAAAAAAAGATAATAGTTACTTTGTGCTGAAAAAATTGCCTTATCTGGAGCTATGATACCTTTATTATACATGGGATGTTTGCAGACTGATCTCTGCCTGCACAGCTTGCATTTTCTTCAGGTGAATGGACACACCAGAACAATTTGCCACTTTTCTGCAAAGACAACTTTTATAGGCAGGAAATTGCTACCCTTGTTTTCTTGAAACCTTTCAGAAATGGAAGCTACTCTTAAAGAATTTACTCCCTCTAAGGAAAGAATTTGCTCACAGAGGAAACAAATCTTTTCCTTTAAAAGACTTGCTCTGACTTTTGGGGTGGAAATGATTAGAAAACTTTAAAAATAATTTTAGTGGTACTAAAATAAAAGAAAATAACACAAAGCCAATTTTTCCCCCAACTTTTTGCTCATTTTTGGCATTGAATTACAAAAGACATTTTATTTTTCTAATATCGTACTTAAACCATACAAGAGCATATTTATTCAAAACGTCAGAGGAGTTGTTATGGAGGAGTATTTGGTGATAATTCTGGGATAAGACAAGGCATTTCTAATGAGTGCCCACAGTATATGTTTTTATAGAGAACTAAAGAAATTTGTTCGAGAATTATCATCAAATACTCCTACTTAGCCCTTGTCATGCTGAATAAATTAAGAAGCCATGCCCACTTCTAATTTCCAGCCAATCAGATTACTTGATCAGGGTTTTTGACAGAAATTCACATATTTAATGACAAACAGTGCAGATCCAGATCAGTTGGCTTCTTCAGAAGCCAACTGATCTGGATCTGTACTGTTTGCTAAGACAGGGCATGTCGTGTTTAGCAAGAGAAGGGTTAACAGCTCTTCTGAAGGGTGCATGTATAAGTAGAATATACTAGACATTCATATATCTCCAGATGAGGTGATAATTGAATCAGTAATTTCGGATAGTCTTTGTTATTTTTGCATCAGAACATAATCTTGTATGTACTCAATGTAATTATCGCAGTTAGATGGTTCCAGTGAGTACTCCCAATATATATGCTTTAGTGCAGAAATATAAAAAATGCTGTTGCTTTCTGAAAAATCCCTTTATCTGGAGCTATTAACGATAACAGGGCATTTGTACATTTCTTGAATTTTTTTTTGTAACATATGTTTTATTAGTCAAGTAGATTGATTTGAAATTTGTCCAGTCCTGTACATATGGGCTGTGTAGTTTGGTTATTTATGGCCAGGAAATAGTTGGTAGCACAGTAGGTTGGGTGCTTAGTATTTTCATTAGGTAGAATATTTACAAGTTCTTATTGATTTACTCACTTATAATAAGTTGTATATAGTGCTTTATTGATAATGTTACATTTTGTTGGTCAATTAGTGATTTTATACCAGCCAGCTTTTAGTTTTGCACACTGCATTTTGATGGTTATAAATCTTCAAAATCTCTGCTCATGTCATGTTTTTACACCCTTGTGTGGAGTGGCAGGGTATACTGTTTTCACATTGTATGTCTGTATATCGGTCTGTTACATTTAATAAACACTGCTTATTGACACATACTTCTTGGGCTTTTTATTTGTTTGTTTTCATTATCCCTATTTTTCCCCTGCTTATAAAAGATACAATCCTACATTTACTCTACCATCCATTATACCAGTATACCATTTAGAATTTTATTCTTTGTATCATGTGCACATTTGTTTACTTAATATACTTGCTTTTTAACTTAATATTTACTTCAGTTACTTGTAAAACCTCTCATTCTTTTTTACATGTATACTTGTTAAATTGTTACCATGTCTTTTTCTTACATACATGTATGTACGTTTTACAGCGTTAACTTCTCATACTTTCTTACATAATTATATACTATTACATTGAAGACTTCTCATTCTTTCTTTAACATGTTTGTGCACATAAGCCCCTGATTACTGTCTTACACATAGGGACGTATGGGGTTTCTAATGTCTAAAATTGCCAAAAAGTCAGAGTAGGCTTGACAGACACTGTCTTATATAGACAGTGTCTATCAAGCCTAGTTTTTGGCCATTTTAGACATTAGAAAAAGAACCTACTTAGACTTTGTGACCATTTTAGACATTAGAAAAAGACAGTGTCTGTCAAGCCCACTTCGACTTTTTGGCCATTTTAGACATTAGAAACCCCATACATGCTGGCCCCTCAAAGGTCTTACATAGTGTATTGTTATGGTGAAAATTTCTTAATCTTTCTTACATGATGTACTTGTTACAGTGTAAGCCCCTTATACTGTCTGATATGTGTACTGTTAACTTGCGGTGAAACTTCCTATTCTCTCTTACATGTGTACTTGTTATGTAAACATCTTATTTTTTCTTATTTGCACTTGCTGTAATCTTTACTAGCTTCTTATTTTTCTTACTTTTTTCTTACCTCTGTACTTGTTACAGTGTAAACATTTTTTTCTTACATATGTACTTTTTATGCTGTAAACTTCTTATTCTTTCTTATATATGTATTTGTTATAGTATTATTCTCTTATTCTTTCTTATATATGTATTTGTTATAGTATTTTTCTCTTATTCTTTCTTATTCTTTCTTACTTGTTACACAGGCTAGGGGAAAGAGGGCTGGGAAAACGGGGAAGGTAAGGGATATATTTCTTGCTGTGAGGAGAGAGTACATTTTCCCATTAAATATTAAGACCAAGTTAAAAACGGTCGGCAAAGTTTAACTTTTATCCTGCTTTTAGTGGCATAAGCAGATGACAAATATGATCTTTTTTCTTGACAAACAGAGCTTGGCATTTCCTTAGAAATGATTTAAATGAATGAGCAAGTTCTGTTTTCAAAAAATTTAATCTAATCAGGTTAGAAATTAGTTACAGTTACATTTCGATGTAATTTATGCTTTTGGTACTTAGTATGCTAAAAGAAATTTGTATGGTTTAGTGCTCTGAGTTCATATTTGGATTGACCACCAAATAATAGCAATCATTTGTTTACTTTTTATGCCCCCAACTTCGAAGAAGTTGGAGGGGCATATTGCTTCTGGGACGTTTGTGCGTGCATTCGTCTGTTGCTCTTTTTGATACTTAGCATAAGTTCTGAACCGTGCGTGCTAGGGTTTTGAAATTCATATATGGATTCCTCATGAAGAAATAGCTGACACATATTTTTTTCCCATCAGTATTATGCACCTTTCCTGAGTTGTGGCCCTTTGAAAAAAATATGGATGAACTCTTGTCAGCAAAATATCTCAAAAACTATTGAAACTAGAGCCTTGAAACATGGTGAATAGATTGGTATTTATGAGTAGATGACCTGGTTAACTTTTAAATATATTCTGAAAAATGCTTCTTGAGTTATGGCCCTTTGTAACTTTGGGCATTTTTTACATTGCATGTTTTTTGATGCATACATGTAGCATAACTTCTGTGTAAATCTGAACTGTGCATGCTAGGGTTTTGAAATTTCATATATGTATTCTTCATGAAAAATAGCTGACACATTCTTTTTTCCCATCAGTATTATGCCCCTTTCCTGAGTTATGGCCCTTTGAAAAAATATGGATGAAATATTGTCAGCAAAATATCTCAAAAGCTATTGAAGCTATAGAGCCTTGAAACCTGGTGAATAGATTGGTATTGATGAGTAGATGACCTGATTAACTTTTGAGTACATTCTGAAAAAAATACTTCATAAGTTATGGCCCTTTGTAACTTTGGGCATTTTTAAATTGCATGCTTTTTGATGCATAGCATAACTTCTGAATGTTGCATGCTAGGGTTTTGAAATTTCTTATATAGATTCCTCATGAAAAATAGCTGACACATATTTTTTCCCATCAGGATTGTGCCCCTTTCCTGAGTTATGGCCCTTTGAAAAAATATGGATGAAATCTTGTCAGCAAAACATCTCAAAACCTATTGAAGCCAGAACCTTGAAACCTAGTGAATAGATTGGTATTGATGAGTAGATGACCTGATTAACTTCTGAATAAATTCTGAAAAGCACCTCATGAGTTATGGCCCTTTGTAATTTTGGGCATTTTTACATTGCACACTTTTTGATGCATAGCATGTTTTGATTTGTTCATGCTAGGGTTTTGAAATTTCATATATGGATTCCTCATGAAAAAATAGCTGACCAAATTTTTTTTTCTTATCAGGATTATGCCCCTTTCTAGAGTTATGGCCCTTTGAAAAAATATGGATGGAATCTTGTCAGCAAACTATCTCAAAAATATTAAAGCTTGAGCCTTGAAATTTAAGGAATAGATTGGTAGTGATGAGTAGATGACCTGATTAACTTTTGAATAAATTCTGAAAGGTACGTCTTGTTATGGCCCTTTGTCAGTTTTGGCATTTTTACATTGCACACTTTTTGATGCATAGCAAAAGTTTTGAACTGTGCATGCTAGTTTGAAATTTCATATATGGATTCCTCATGAAAAAATAGGTGACCCAAATAGGTAACCCAGATTTTTTTTCTTATCCGCATTATCTCCCATTTTAGAGATATTTCTCTTTCAATAAAATAACATTGAAATATCGTATATTTGTACTGTTATTACCATCATGGGCAAGCAGTGTTGGAGTCATGCAGTGTTAGAGTCCGGCAGTTGAGGGCATAGTGTTTTACAAACACCAGCCCCAGTTTATGTTTATTTAAAAAAAACCCCAGAAAACAAGCAAACAAAATAACTTCTGGCTCATTAGCACCATTTCAGGAAAAAAGATTGTCATCTAGGATGTTAATTCTAGATATATTATTTAGTGTTAGAATGAATATGTCCTCATTTATTGAGGGGCAAATTCCATAAACACTGTACAAAGTTGTGGCCTTTCTTTGAATGAAGCATTTTTGAACTTGTGAATCTGTTAAACAAACTAAAAAGCTTTTTTTTTTTTAATCATCTTACAGTAGAGGACATCCTGTTAGTATACAAACACATTTTCCTGTTTGTTTAATTGTACTCTATTTGAATAACTGGCTGAAAATGAGCTTGATGACAGAAGTTGATTTTAGGATTGTTTGTCTGACACTTTGGAAAATCATGATGATTATTATGGTTTAAAATTGATGCCAGGTAAAGTTGCTTGCCATTGTCAAGCACTAGATCAGAGGGGTATCCAAATATACATGTATATATTTCATATTACTCCTAAAAAGAATATGTTGTAATGTATGTACGCATTAGAAGTGCCTATGGGTACCATAACATATGTTTTTGTGGAGAAATGAAAAAATGTCAATACCTTATGTTTGTAAAATGAACTTTAGCTACCATTATGCATGGAAAGCTATTCTTGTACAATTATTAGTTGCAGGCACATTATTATTGGCCTTTTGCAGTGATAAAGAAAAAAAAATCAGTTTGATTAAAGTTTCATCAGCACGAAGAGATGTAGTAAGAGTATATAACGGCTATTTGTATAACAGAACACAGAATCTTCTTGGGCTTTGATATACAGTATGAGGTCTCTACAGCAAATAACTGTGATTAACTCTTGTCATGCTGAGTCTGGCCTGTCTTTGCAAACAGTGTAGGTCCAGATCAGTTGGCTTTTGAAGAAGCCAACTGATCTGGATTTGCACTGTTTGCCATTAAGTATGTGAGTTTATAGCAACAATCTGGATCAAGTAATCTGATTGGCTGAAACTTAGAAGTGGGTGTGGCATCTTAATTTATTCAGCAGGACAAGTGTTAAGAATGTGAACAGTATTAGCCCAGTGCTAGATGGGAGAAATAATCTACCTAAAATAGCAAACTCCCTATTTTGAACAGAGGGAGAAGTTCCAGTGAAAAGAGAGTGCAAGCAGGTCCGAAATCAGGACCTAATTTATCCATAAAATTTCCAAAATATGTCATAAACCAAGTCCAGAGGACTTTTTAAGGAGAAGCATTTGATATTAATTCTTCAGTTTTCTATGAAAACATGTGAGCCAGGGCATGACAAAACCAACAAAGCCTGGGCGGGATCAAGGGTTGAGGGGGGGGGGGGGGGGCGGGGGAGGGGGCGGCTCTTATTTCTCTGCTAAATGTGTGGGTAGTCAATAGAAGCGCCTCACTTAGGCACTTCTAATGAGTACTGCAACATATGTTTTCAAAGAAAAATAAATCAGTATTTTCGGTTAAAAAATGATTATCATGGACACCACATTGCTCCTTAACAAGTCCTCATTTTCTGCCTGTTCTAGAGCTTCAGACTGAATTAACCCATTTATGCAGAGTGAACTCTTCTACCTTATCTCTTTGGACCAGTCCATTTCCAGTTTAAGGGGTGTCTGGACAGTTTTTTATTATAACCATGTTTTATATAAATTCTTGTTATAAATGCAAACAGTGTAAACCCTGATCAGATGCCGCATCTTGCGGCATCTGATCTGGGTCTGCACTGTTCGCCAGTGTCCCTTCTATGGGATGCTAGGCATAAATGGTTAAATAAAATAGCATTTCAAACAGCAGCTTTACAATTGCTAAGGTATAAAACATTGTGTGATATGTTTTATTTCAGCGACCAGGCACAGTAGATTCAGTAATGTCTGACAGATGTGCTTCAAGACCACATAGTTCTAACACAGTCATTCTTCCAAAGTAAGTAGTAGCTTTTTTTAGAATGTACAAAAAGACTGAGGATTCTCGGTGGGAATAGTGAATGTTAAGACCATCCTGAAAGTCCCCCTTGACTGCACTTTCCTGTTTACTTTTTAGATTTCACAGCCTTTTGCATTGCATATGTGAACAATGATAGCTTTGATCTGATGTCATGTATATTGTTAATGGTAAGATGAGAATCCAGATATCTATATTACTTTTTTCTTCATGAAAACATATCTTGTTTATACTTGTTATAAGCATTTGCAGAGGCACTTCCAATAAGTACCCACAACACGTGTTTTAGTGGATAACTGAGAAATATGTCAGTACCTTTTAGTTGAAACAAAACTCCCATCTGAGGCTATGTAATATATGCAGACAGATGTAGGACTTCACTGTTGGTGTATGACATCAAGGATTATGCAAGAGAGTTGCCTTTCCTAGGCTTAAAGGTTTTTGTTTCTATTTTGCTGGGAAGATAACCCACCCATAAGAAACAGACAACTGTGCTTTTTGATTTGCTTCCTATGGAGCTTGGTTGTAGAACTTATGATGAAAAAAAACTGCCAGACCTACCACCCCAGCTATGCATTTAGTAAACAAGTATCATAAGGCATAGATGAGGTCTACCAGTACTCTGAGTTCAGGCAGTCAGGTAGATTCTGTCAGAAGCCATGCTGTTCCTTTAATCAACTCTGTATGTTAACAAAAGGATTATTATTTCATGTCATTAAGTGCTACAAAATATACAGGGAAAACAGACACTGGCTACGTAGTATAAGTATTCAGCTGAAGTCTTAGCCATTTTAGACATGCATATAGTGAAGTACCATTTGACTTGTTCCTTCTCACGTAGTGTTTAACTGAGGAAGTCAACAAATGACTGTTTATATTGTGTTTATTTTGTTTGATTCAAGGTAATAAATTGGGGTAAAATTCTTTCAGCTTAATCATATTGGAGATAAGCTAAGCTAAAAGTAACTAGAAGCATGGTTAAAGTCAACGGCATCCATTAAACTTTGACACTCGCTGGGCAAATTCATCAGACAACAAATTGATGATGTTTTTCTTATTTTTACCAGAAGAATGGGATTTGACTTTTCATGCAAATTGTCTCGAAATCTCCTAAGGAGACAATTTGTATGAAATGTCAAACCCTTTTTATAGAAAATTAGATTTTTTTTTTTTTTTTCAAAATTTCATCTGCTGAAAATTTTACTCGGTGTGCTAAGAGTTAAAGAGAAATAGCTTTCAGAAATGGACTATGGTGTACATGTGAACCAGATGCTCTAGACCAGACTGGTACACAGCCGTGCAGTCTGACTGGGGCCATTACTGTTCCCTATAGAATTTACTCTCAGAAAGCAAAGGCCCTGGCTGAACTACATGGATGTGTGGTCTGATCTGGGCCCTACCATTGCATATATGCTTGTGGGCCCTTTTTATGTGATGTAGTTGAAATTTGTTTGCTAATACTGTGGGTTTCCTAGTGAGGACACACAGGTAAACACTTGGGCCAAATCATGGGTGAACTATTCTTACTGTAGTTTCCCTAAATATTGAGAAACCATATCTCTGTGTCGTACTTGTCCTAAAATTTGAACAATTCCGACTTGCAACTTGTTGATGTGCTTAATTAACCCTAGTCCTGCTGAACCCGGATATGTCCTGCCATTGCAAACAATGTACATGTAGATCCAGATCAGTTGGCTTCTTAAGAAGCCAACTGATCGGGATCTGCACTATTTGCCATTAAATATTTGAATTTATATCAACAATCTGGATCAAGTAATCTGATTGGCAGCGGGGCCCCCGTAACCTAGTGGATAAGAGAGCTGACTCTTAATCCATTAGGTTTTTCACTGCTGTGGTTCGAGCCTCGCTTGGGTCACATGTGGGAAAGCCAAGTTCTGCTTACGGATGGTCAGGTGGTTTTTCCCCAGATTCTCCGGTTTTCACCCACCTTTGATGAACGCTCGGCTCGATATATGTGAAATATTCTTGAAAGGGCCATAAAACCCAAATAAAAAAAAAAGTCTGATTGGCTGAAAATTAGAAATGGGCATGGCATCTTAATTTATTCAGCAAGACAAGGGTTAAAACCTGCTGGATGAGTAGCAAACAGTGTAGATCCCTGTGCAGATGGTCAGATTCTGCTTATTATGGCATATAATTTGGGTCTGTGCAGTCCAAATACTTAGGTTAAATATAGTGTTCAAATAGTAAAGACCCAGACTTCACATATCTGTGCAGTCTTGTCTGTGTCATTTGGGTTCTTTATTTAGATACTGCAATTTCTGGGCCCAGTTGTTCAAAGCGTTGTTAGCTTAACAAGCTCGTTAAGGGTCATTCAGTATACAATAATCTGATATTTTTTGCTGAAAAAATATGAGTAGCTTTTGCACTGCAAAAGCTACTCACATTTTTTCAGCAAAAAATTTCAGCATATTTGCATATCACTCGATGTAAATTTTAACAAATCGGTAACTAATGACGTTGTTAGCTTTGAACAACTGGGCCCAGGTGTATACTGAGCAGACTGCAAAGATTAACAGTTGGTCTTAAGAGGCCTTCATACACTTGGCAAATTTTCTGCCATTATATACAAGGGAGACCGCTTGTGTCAGTTTTTGTTGTCTTTCTGCACACCAGATCCCTTTTGCAAAATGGAAAGAATTTGCTTTGAGGGTCTACTCTGAAAGGAGAGACATTGCTCTCATGAGGGAACAGATTATTTCCTTTTAGAGTAGACTCTTTTTCAGAAGACAGTCACAACCATTTAAACAGAGTTGTCTCCCTGAAATTGTATCCATTCCCCTTGAAGGAATATTCAAAATTGTGGTGATGAACATTCTAAAGTTTTTTTTTTTCTGTTTTTCTGAGAAAATAAGGCTTTGAGACAAATGCAATAAAACTCAAAAAATGTTTAGCTAAGTTGAAATGTGGTAAGGTAAACTGACCACACTCGACATGACCCCAGTGGATTGACAGAACCGTAAAACATTGACACAAACAAAATTAATTCACTTTTCAGAATATCTTCTACAAATCTGAATGGTTCTAAAGGTGGCCTAGCCCCAGTCACAGAAACAGAAGAAACAGAGGATATGAATAATCAGAATATGGTCAATGTAGGGCTAGAAAACCAAGCTCCTGTAGTCCCAACCACAGATGATCTGGGATGCAGTCTGGCCCCAGGAATGGTTACTCAAGAAGGAATGGAAGGTATAAAACTTTTTTACTTTCCTAAAGTGTTTGAAATGGATAGAAAAACATTTTGAAGGAACATGGTTTATTTGTAACAGTCTTTCTTACATTTGGTATGTACAGTGTAACCTCTTTAGAAGACAGTTCATTTTAAGAAGGTTTCGGATATAAGACGTCCTAAAGGTGGACTCCAAAAATGTTGTATCAAAACAAAAACATATGGATTATAAAGAAAATGACCATATATGGTCATTTGTGTATATGATGTATAATTTTTTGTGATATTCAAACAAAAATGTTTGGATATGTAAACAAAAATGTATAGATTCTGTAGAAACATGACCATAAATGGTAATTTTTCTATATAATCTATACATTATTTGTTTAGATACAACATGCTTGTTTAGCTAATGCTGTTTTTGCTTTGGTTACCAACAGTGGTGTTATAAAGAGATTGTGGTGTAAAAATATAACTAAAATGGCATTTGAGTATGGCTGGATATTTTTATTGAGTCTTAACTGTCCTAAACTTTTGCACACAAACTTTTCTGGTAAAATAGCATATACCAGCAGTATGGCCAATGTTTTTTAGTAAAGAGCAAATTACAAGATTGATCCACAGTCAAACCTCAATGGCTCAAACATCTTTGGGACCATGGAAATTCGTTCGAGACATGGGTAGTTCGAGCAACTGAGGGTTAATAATGGCACCTGTTCAGGAAGCAAATAGCGATGATTTAGGGAAATTTTTTCAATTTTCTACACAATGATTGTATGTTGAGTGTGCTCATTAGAATTGCCTTGATGAGGCAATTCTAATGAGTACACACAACATACAATTCCATGATAAAATAAGAAAAAATCCCTAAATATTTGTTTTCTTGAGCTATTGGAAGAATTTTGTAGGGACTGAAAAAAGAGTTAGAATCATCCACGGTAAACGAGCCATCCGTGTTCCAGCTATTGAGGGTATACTGTACTTGTATATCTTATCTAAATGATTACATTTGCAGTCACTAAATTTTGCAAACTTGCAGTACTTTGTATCCTTGTTCTTCCTCTTGCATCATAAATATCAGGATTGGTGCAAGATCACAAAATTAAGACATTTGTTACGACATGTACAAGCTTGACTTTATAATGTCAGTACTGTTTTATGTTCAACGTAAAGTTTCAGGTTACCCTTCAATAATCGTCTGTATTTGTCTCCCGTGGCTAGCAAAGCAAGGCACATTGGTGATAGTAGCATTACGTCCATCCATGGTTCCATGTTTCCATGATTCTGTCACACTTCTTGTTCAAGCTATAACTCTTTAACCCTCTGGAATATTTTCATGAAACTTCACACACTAATGATGAGACACACATTGATAAAACAGTGTGTCATGATCAAGAATCACAACTTTCTTTTTCCATTTTTGAGTTACCTACCCTTGGTAAAATTCCTGTCCAGTCCATACCTCTTATTAACACAATGAATTTTACTGTCAACAGTCCATGTTTTAAAATATTTTTATCTTTCCATTTGTTTTTATTTAGCTCCTTTAGTAATGGGTAAGTGTGGCTGAAACAACTATTTTTTGGTATATGTCTACTGACACAATAATAGTTTATTGTATTCAAGGTAGAATATTAATGTAAATATTCAAAGACTGTTTCATAACTGTCATGTATTTGAATGGATAATAAAAAATAATAATTACTCAATATCTATTTGTTGTTTAACCCTTGTCATGCTGAATAAATTAAGATGCCATGCCCACTTCTAATTGGCAGCTAATAAGATTACTTGATCCAGCTTGTTGATACAAATTCACATTCTTTATGACAAACAGTGCAGATCCAGATCAGTTGGCCAACTGATCTGGATCTACACTGTTTGCAAAGGCAGGGCATATCCAGATTCAGCAGGACTAGGGTTAAAGGACTAGATACACTTTATAGATTTTCCACTTTTTTTACAAGGGAGACAACTTTTGTCATTTCCTGTTTGCTTTCCTGCGTACCAAATCTCTTCTGAAAGGGGATCTGCTCTAAAAGAAAAGAATTTGCTTTCAAGGGGAGCAAATTCTTTCTTTTTAGAGAAGATCCCTTTTCAGAAGGGAGGCAAAAACAATTTAAAAGAGTTATCTAACTTGAATGTGTATCCAGTCCCCTTAAATGTTAAGTCATTTAACATGATAATAACAAATACCTAATGTAATGTTCACATATTTATGAAATTAGATTTCACCCTTATGTGTGGTAGAACTGATATCATATGTGAGTGGCTGCGAGAAAAAAGTCTTTAGTGCAAAATTCTATAGGCAAGCCTCGGGCCTTCTATCCATGCTTGACAGATTTGTTCATTGCTGTGGAACACATCAGCAAACCATGATCAGATTGCATGGATGCACAAAGTTATCTGGCCCGGATGTTATAAAACTTGTTTCATGCTTAACTCAGCTGAGCATGAAATTCGTCCTGATAATAAATCTCAAATTACTTACAATTGCAAATACTTTTCCAGCTAAACATTGTTGAGCATGAAACTTTCTCTGCTAATAAATATGAAAATGCCAACTATTGTTGGCATTTTTATATTAATTTTATTATTAGCAGAGAAAAATTCATACGCAGCCGAATTGAGCATGAAAAAAGTTTTATAACCTCGGGGCCTGGCCCTTTGCTTTTACATACAATTGACTCTTGTTATCTCAAACACTGATAACCCAAACTTCAATTTAGGTCAAACTAAATGGCAATAATAGTTTAGTTGTCTTTATGTTTCTTACACTTTTACTTCTCATATCTCAAAGTGAAACTACCAAAACATCATTGTAGTCATAAGAAGCACCTCACTGTAGTGCTTTCAGTTAGTACCTACAGTGTTTGCATTGGTGGAAGAAAAGAAAACTATATATTTGGATAGGCCTCATATCTAGCAGTGTGTCCTGGACAGATTAAATTTGTTTAGTAAATGACTGAATCTTCGAATGTTATATTTCCTAATACTTAGCATGCTGGGTAAAAAATTCAACCAACAACATTTTGCAGTGTTTTTCTCAGAAAGTAGGCTTTGCCATTTCATGCAAATTGTCTCCTAGGGAGACAATATGCATGTAATGACAAAGCCAGTTTTCTGGGAAAAGTAAGAAAAATATCATCAATTTATTGTCTGCTGAATTTGTCTGTAGCATTGAATTGCCTGTAGCATGGGAAGTGATTATGTGTTTGCTATAATTATGCTTTAAATATCACCAATAATGTTTTATAATTGTCAAAATTGAGAAAAAAAAAGAAGAAACAGTGCCTGACAGCATAAAACATCAGCTCTCTTGTTTTATGTAGAACTCTGTAGTTGTTTTGTTACCATTTCATCTCATATCTTTTATCTTTATAGATTTTCTTTGATTCTGTTATTTCAACTGTCTGCTTCTTTTGTTTCTAGATATTATCAGGACCGACTACCGATACTTATTGTTTATAATTTACAGTTTTATTTATGTTTTAATGAATGAATCATGCCACGAGAAAAGGGTCTTCACAGCACATGTGAAAGGCGAAGAAAAATCGGATTCCACAGTTTGATCAGGGTCTTTGCTGATTGCTTACAAAATCAGTGGATACTGTATAGGTTATCAATGTAGAGTAGAAGCCCTTATCAGATTAGGCTGGTTCACTGGCTGGTCTGGATTAGGGTAACTGTCCTAAATTTTGAACACTTATTTCATACTTTTTTTGTCCTAACTTTTGCTTTTTATGCAGTTGTTTTCTTAAGATACTTAGTGGAATGGCAAACAATGTAGACCCTGATCAGACTGCTCCTTCAGGAGCAGTATGATCAGGTCTGCACTGTTTGCATATGCCATTTTGTAAGAAACATTGGCGCATGAAATTGTAGGATTTTTACCATATATCCCAAAGGTATGTTTTCCCATGTCACGGCTCAGATATGTTGCATTTGTTATTCATTGTCATAACAAGCCAATAGTAACTTGTGAGGGTTTTAAAGAAAATTTAGTGCAGGTCACTTCCCAGGGTCAGAGTGGAATTCTTTGATAAAAACGTAGTCTATCATATAGTGATATTAATGATAAATCCATTAAACTACAATGTTTAGATGATATGATCAGGTCAACCAGACTATTTTAAAATAGTGTTGTCATACTTTATTTTGGTTATGTTGTTGTTACTGGTGTTGAGACTTGCCTCTGTTTGCTGTAATTACCCTAAATATTTAGACATCTTAGAGGCTCCATATTCCTCAAAAATAGACATTTTATTGTCCAAGAAAGGTTTAATAAATTAATATATGGTACACCACAACCTCTTTATAGCACTATTGTTGGGGTCCATATCATAAACGGTGTTAGTTAAACAACCGTGTTATATCCAAACAAAAATGTATAAATTATATTGAAAAATGACCATTTATGGTCATTTTTCAAAATAATCTATACATTTTTGGGATCCATCTTTGAACTGTGTAATATCCAAAACCGTGTTATAACGAACCATGTTATAAAGGGGTTGTAGTGTATTAATACAACCATAAAATGTGGCACCTGACAGTCTGTAAAATTTCAGTTAGTCTCTTGTTCTTGGAATGAAATGATTTTTTATCGTATCTCTGAATTAATGTTGCCAACATTAATTCAGAGATAGGATAAAAAATCATTTCATTTTTTATCCAGTTCAAAAATGAGAGACTAACTAAAATTTTACAGGCTGTCAGATGCCACATTTTATGACGGTATTAATATTATATACAATTAATTAAACCTTTCTTGGATGAAAAAATGTCTATTTTTGAGGAATATGGAGCCTTTAACTGTTCTTATCCTAAAATTTGAACACAAATCCATTTAAGGGGATTTGATGCACTTGGTAGAATTTCTGCTATTTTTGACAAGGGAGATAAATTTTATGACTTCCTGTTTACCTGTACTTGCCTACACACCATTTCCCAAGTGAAAAGGTTCTACTTTAACCCATTGTAGTCTGGCGACCCCAAAAACGGGTAATTGGCAAACAGTGGAGATCCAGATCAGATGTTGCAGAATGCGGCATCTGATCAGGGTCTCCACTGTTTGCAAATAGTTCAGCTATCTTTCCCTAAGAATATCTAAATCACATAGCCTGACATACCTAAAATCGAAATTAGAATCTTCCAATATATTGTGGGGGAGTTCATTCAGCGTTACGAAAACATGCCTATTCAAATATACTGAAAATTTTACTACCAAAAAATGAAAATTGTCAGATAAAAAATTCCTATATTTTACATATTTCGGATAAAAACATAGATTGTGGGTACTCGTTAGAACTGCCTCGACAAGGCGGTTCTAACGAGTACCCACAATCTATGTTTTGAGCAGAAATAAGAAAAATAATGTATACCCCTGTAAACCCCAGTTTTACTATATAAAAGTTGGGTTGAAGGGGGTCAAAATTATATAGGCATGTTTTCGTGATGGTCTGCAAAGGGTTGAAAGGAGCACAGTCTTTCCATTTATCAGACCCCTGTTTAGAAGGGAGGTTAAACAATTTTAACATGAAAGTGTATCTCTTCCCCTTCAGTACTGTATGATGTCTAAAATGTTGTCAGAGAATAGCCAACGCAAACTGCTTCTTTGCATTGCCCAGATAAGAGGGTTTTTTAGTAAAATAGTTTTCTTATTTTTCCATAAAACATATGTTGTATGTACAGTGTAGCTCCAATATATCGCGGATCGTTATTTCGCGAAATCCAGTATATCGCGAATCGGCCATGGCTCCCAAATTTTCCATAAGCAAAAAAATTTAAAAACATAAAATGTTTGTTGTTTTATTTAATTTCAGAAAAAAAAAAAATGTGTTCCGCCTCCGGTAATTTATTTTTCGCGCCTATCTGGACGCTAAGTCGCGTCAGGTATTATGACAAACAATCCACTTAGTG
The DNA here is from genome assembly GCA_964016985.1 of Anodontia alba. Lineage (NCBI taxonomy): Eukaryota > Metazoa > Mollusca > Bivalvia > Lucinida > Lucinidae > Anodontia > Anodontia alba. The sequence continues at coordinate 93,857,405 of OZ024824.1, read as the reverse complement.
TCAATCAGTGCACATGTTGATTATAATTGGCAAACAATAAATTATATTGCCATTATTGTCATAATCATTAAATCATCATTGAGTACATAGATCTACTCAATGCTCAATCAGTCAATGATGCCCACAAACTAATTTTGCTCAACAAGTGAAAACGGTCCACCTCCTTTTCAACACCAGCAAATTTTACAAGACAGTAGTCTTACAATGTTTCTGTCCCACATACACAGATCTTAGTCCACTTATTTTACACTTCTGTAGCAATAAATATTTCAAAAGAAAACAACTGCGTCAAAAAAAAACAAAACAATAAAACTAAAATAAAAAGAAATTAACTTTGATAAACGACAGTTTTTTTTTTTGCGCCCGCAACACAATAATAAGCAAAGGGAAGCAACTCAAATTATCTTCGCTCAACTGAAGCAATTTTAGTAACTTCCCTTTGCCGTTCCAGGGAACCAGAGTATCCAAAATGGCGTCCTAAATTGTCAACACGATGATGTCTTGTTTTCAAACGTAGTTTATCAGCTGGTTTCTATTGAAATTACTTGTCAGACATAGCGCACCGTTGTAAATTATGCCATTGAGCAATTGTAATCCAATTTTAATTAGAAAGTATGGTGACAGCATGACTGAATGCCATTTATCCGTGATGTCTCAGCAAACTACCAAACCGAGCGAGTTATGCATGCCGTTATACATGCATGGTACATGTCTGGACTTATATCGCGCTCTGTTTATAACGCGATAGCGGACTCTGGACCTTGAGGACCGCGATATATTGGAGCTTTACTGTACTCATTAAAAGCCCCTAGCTGAGGCACTTCTAATTAGTACCCGCAGCATATGCTTTCTGGAAAAATAAGAAAAAAGTATCAATAGTTTACAGCTTTTTATTGAAAAATAAAAACAACAACAAACAAGCAAAACTGTCTTATCTGGAGCTGAATGGATGTTCAGACTTTTGGAAAAATATTAAGATGTCTATTTGTTAAGCTTTAGCAAGCTCTGGGCTAATTCGACAGATGACAAATTGATGATTTTTTCTGATTTTTTTTGTTTTTATGGAAAATAATGTTTGACGTTTCGTGTTAATTGGCTCAAGGAAAAACTTTGCCTGAAATGTTAAATCCAATTTTCTGGGACAAATAAGATAATTATTTCTAAATGTTGTCCTGTGAAATGTGTTTGATTATCTGAAAAAAAAAAAACCCCAAAAAACCCCAACAAAACAACAGTGTTACACAAAAAATGGACAACAAAGTGGTAAACAGTGCAATAAGGAAATTAAAAAAACTAAAGACAGACAATGTAGGGCCTGATGAGACTTCGTATCCGGATTTTTCAGGACTTGAGAATGAGGATGTTGCCACTGCAGCTGCTATACGACATATTGAAATGGACGGAGAACCTGCTGAGCTGGGCAAGGCAATTCCGATTGACACAATGATGATGTATGGAATGGACATGGACAAACAAGGTAATTAACTTAGTTATCTTCTTATTTATTATAGCTGTAGTCCATAGCTCCAGGAAAGGCACTTTTTTCAACCGAAAATTGTTGATGTTTTCTTATCTATCCATGAAAACATAAGTTGTGTGTATTCACTAGAAGTGCCTCATCGAGGCACTTCTATTGAATACTCACAACATATGTTTTTATGGAGAAATAAGAAAAATATTTTCCTGATACCCCTTTTTATCTGGAGCTATTTGTATTATGATGTATCTGTCCCACACACCCAGTTCTTAGTCCTCCCATTTCACACTTCTCTAACAAATAATAATTTTAAAAGGAATAAAAAAAAATAAAAACAACAATAAAAAAAAAATCAACTTCAATAAATGATAGTTTTTGGGCCTGCAATACAACTAGTAAGTGAAGGGAAGCAACTCAAATTTCTCAAGCACAACTTGGGAAATTTGAGTTGCTTCCCTTAGCTATTACGGCGAACCAGAACATCCAAAATGGCGTCCTGATTTGTCAACTTGGCGATTTGTTGTTTTCAGATGTAGCTTATCAGCTGGACTTGATTAAATTTACTTGTTAGACTTAATGCCACATTGTATATACTGCCCTTGAGCAATTCTTATCCTATTTTAATATGGCAGATAGCTTGACTGAATGCCATTTATCAGCGATGTCAGCAAACTAACCACTGTGACAAAAATAGCAAGTGTTATACATGCCGTTATATATGCATGGTACATGTCTTGACTTATATCGTGATCCAGTGATATCGTGATAGCGGACCTCCGATCCCTAGTAATGCGATATATTGGATCTACAGTGTTTTTAGTGATGTGAGATGCAACATGAGAAAAATGTAGCTTTGGACATGTGAATCTAGCAAAGACAAACCACTGAGTCTAATCTGCATCTGTACAGTATAAACAATCATGCTGTGCACTGTGAGTAGTCATGTATCTAAATCTTCTACATACTGTCTGCAAAAGCTTCTACATATTGACAACAAAGTCTCTGGTTAGCTTGCACAGAGGTACAGGCTGATAAGATTCTTTACTTGTTGCACATGTTGACGGTACATATCATGTTGCCACATTGTGGCTCATGTATAGGTTATTACATAGTTTTAAATAACAAGCCTTCAATCGAGAAATTAAAAATTATGCAATAACCAATTGGTCGCCATAATCAGTATGACCATATCTCACAGATGCCATAATGAGACTGACCACAGTATACACAGGTCATGTATTTGATGAAGGATATCACATTTCATTTAATGGCTTATTGTGACAAAGTTTGTTATTTCACATTCTGAATATATGGTTTCTAATTTTAGCATTTCATCTCGCGATATCAGTAAGTTTTGCATGGTAACATTATTGTAATAAAATAATGACTGTGTTATGTTGTAATGTTAAAAAATGATATGTTTCTCTTGGTCTATCAAGTTTTGTCTTTGAGATTTATATGACTGATTATTGTTTACGTTTCATGGATATGGTAATAGCCTATTTACAACAGGCCAGAGCATAGCAATCTGGCCTAGCAAAATAGACATAATGACTACATGCTTCTCTATAAGTGCACGTTTAAGCAGTTTCGAAGTCATCAGATTACTGTCCCTGTACATGTATTTTTCCGTTTCTTTATAAAAGCGTATATTGTGGATATTCACTGCTGGGCAGTGCTTCTATCGTGATTCTTCATTATCTATTTTAGCTTCATTTGTTAGCTCACCTGAGTGAACGATCAGGGTGAGCTATTGTGATTACCCTCTGGTCGTGGTCTGTCATTTGTCGTCGGTCACCAACAATTAGCTTGTCAATACTCTAGAGGTCACAGTTTTAACCAAATCTTAATGAAAACTTGCACAGAATGTTTGCCCCTGTGAAATCTAGATCAAGATTGAAACTGGGTCACTTGGGGTCAAAATCTAGGTCACCAGGTCAAATCAAAGGAAAATCTTGTTAACACTCAAGAGGTCAAAGTTTTGAAGTTATCATCATGAATCTTGCTCAGAATGTTTGTGTTGATGATTTCTAAGTGCATGTAATCATCATAAATATTGCTCAGAAATATTTGTGTTGATGATTTCTAAGTCAGAATCTAGGTGACAGGGCCAAATCAAAGGAAAGCCTTGTTTACACTCTAAAGGTCACATTTTTGAAGCAATCATCATGAATCTTGCTCAAAATGTTTGTCTTGATGATTTCTAAGTCAAGTTTGAAACTGGGTCACTTGGGGGATAAAAACTAGGTCACCAGGCCATATCAAAGGAAAACATTGTTAACACTCTAGAGTTCACATTTTTGAAGTGCATGTAATCATCATAAATATTGCTCAGAAATATTTGTGTTGATGATTTCTAAGTCAGAAACTAAGTGACAGGGCCAAATCAAAGGAAAGCCTTGTTTATACTCTTAAAGGTCACATTTTTGAAGCAATCATCATGAATCTTGCTCAAAATGTTTTGTCTTGATGATTTCAAAGTCAAGTTTGAAACTGGGTCACTTGGGGATTAAAACTAGGTCACCAGGCTAAATCAAAGGAAGACATTGTTATCACTCTAGAGGTCACATTTTTTAAGCAATCATCATGCATCTTTCTTTAAATGTTTGTCTTGATGATTTCTTGGTCAAATTTGGAACTGGGTCACATGACCTATATTTCTTAGTCCAGTGAGTTTCTTAAATTTTTTCTGTTTAGGTCAGTTTCTCGGTAACTATTGATCCTACAGCAGTGATACTTGGCACTTGCATACATCTGAGCATTGCCTCTTGAATGCAGTCATCCATATTTGATGACATATATTTCATGGTCTATTAGGCATGCTACATTGTCTTTCTTGTTAATTTAATCATCAAGAGTCTTGGTCATAATGTTTGTCTCGATCATTTCTAGGTCAGGTTTGCTAAGTGCTATGATACTCAGGTGAGCATTACAGGGCCATCATGGCCCTCTTGTTCATTCTGTTTTTGACATAGTGTTGTTTTATGCAGTTATTTCATTAATTAAACCCTTATCATGGGAGGACAGTGTTCCGAGATTTTGGCCTTTCTGGGGTTTCTCTGTATTTACTTCAAGTATATACTAAACAGATCATCTGAAGTTTGATCAGGCCCTTTATTGTCTGTTGATCAATTCTACTGTAGCAAATGATTCTGTTAGTGGACAGCTAAGGCCCTGATCCAACTGCACAGACTGTTGACTGTACAGGCTGACATGGGTCTTTGGCATCTTTATATTCCTGAAGACAACTTTTTGTTTGATGTGCTCCATATTTTGTTGGTTGACCAGTAGTTGAATAGCAACAACAATTAAAGGGAAATGGATATACTTTCAGGAAAGGTAACCCTGTTGTCAAACCTCTTCTACTCTAAAAAGAAAGAATTTGCTCCCAAGGGAATTTGCTCCCCTTGGGAGCAAATTCTTTCCTTTTAGTGTAGAAGGAAAGCAAATTCTTTCAGTTTAGAGAAGAATCCTTTTCAGCAGACAATGGGTGTGCAAGAAAACAAACTGGAAGTCACAAAAGTTGTCTCCCTTATACAAAATGGCAGAAAATATAATATTGGTGTATCCTGTCCCCTTAAAACTGACTTACATTTTCTTGACTATTTTTTTTTTTGTGATGGTGCACCATTGACTTTAATGGATGGATGTATGTTGTCTGTAATTCTTCTTGTTTTTGTTATATCTGATCATTGTTTTATTTGTTACCTCTTAAATCACTTTTATCACCTTTTGAGTATTATCACCATTTTAAATTTAAAGTAAACACTGTCTGTAGATTTTATCATTTTCAAAACTCATTTTATGAGGCTTTATAATGATATAGGAACTTACATATAAAAGGATAAGGTAGAATCTTCCACACTGGGGTTGCCACATTACCCTAATTATTCTGACAAACATGCCTGAGCCAACAATGTTGATCCTGATCAAACTGTTAGCAGTCAGATCATGGTCTGAGCAAATAGTGTATCCAGATCAAACTGTTCCTAAAGCAGTCAGATCATGGTCTGAGCAAACAGTGTATCCAGATCAAACTGTTCCTAAAGCAGTCAGATCATGGTTTGAGCAAACAGTGTATCCAGATCAAACTGTTCCTAAAGCAGTCAGATCATGGTCTGAGCAAACAGTGTATCCAGATCAAACTGTTGCTAAAGCAGTCAGATCATGGTCTGAGCAAACAGTGTAGATCCAGATCAAACTGTTAGCAGTTCTGATCATGGTCTGAGCAAACAATGTATCCAGATCAAACTGTTCCTAAAGCAGTCAGATCATGATCTGAGCAAACAGTGTATCCAGGTCAACCTGTTCCTAAAGCAGTCAGATCATGGTCTGAGCAAACAGTGTATCCAGATCAAACTGTTCCTAAAGCAGTCAGATCATGGTCTGAGCAAACAGTGTATCCAGGTCAACCTGTTCCTAAAGCAGTCAGATCATGGTCAGAGCAAACAGTGTATCCAGATCAAACTGTTCCTAAAGCAGTTCTGATAATGTTCTAAGCAAACAGTGTATCCAGGTCAACCTGTTCCTAAAGCAGTCAGATCATGGTCTGAGCAAACAGTGTATCCAGATCAAACTGTTGCTAAAGCAGTCAGATCATAGTCTGAGCAAACAGTGTAGATCCAGATCTAACTGTTCCTAAAGCAGTTCTGATCATGGTCTGAGCAAACAGTGTATCCAGATCAAACTGTTCCTAAAGCAGTTCTGATCATGTTCTGAGCAAACAGTGTATCCAGGTCAACCTGTTCCTAAAGCAGTCAGATCATGGTCTGAGCAAACAGTGTATCCAGATCAAACTGTTGCTAAAGCAGTCAGATCATAGTCTGAGCAAACAGTGTAGATCCAGATCAAACTGTTCCTAAAGCAGTTCTGATCATGGTCTGAGCAAACAGTGTATCCAGATCAAACTGTTCCTAAAGCAGTCAGACCATGGTCTTGAGCAAACAATGTATCCAGATCAAACTGTTGCTAAAGCAGTCAGATCATAGTCTGAACAAACAGTATAGATCCAGATCAAACTGTTCCTAAAGCAGTTCTGATCATGGTCTGCATTGTTTGCCTCTCAGTGGGAGGTAGGCTGGCACAACTTGCTGCTGAACCTTTAGATGGTTCCCTGTCATCATTGGCTTTTGGGAGGAGGATTCTTACCTCACTTAAAACAAGATCAGGAGTTGGTGCCTGTTTTGTCATCTACCCCATTTTTCTATCCTATCTCCCTGCTTAGGAGGAGATGGCTTAGTATAACTTGAATATTGTTAGAAAGGCTGTTAACACTTTGCATGCTGGATAAAATTTTCAGTAGACAGCATATTAAAATATTTTTCATATTTTTCCTGGAAACTAGGATTTGACACTTCATGCAAATTGTCTCCTTGCATGAAGTGTCATATCCTTTTTCTAGGACAAATAAGAAAAATATCACCAGTTTGCCATCTGCTGAATTTGCCCATAGCATGGTAAGTATTAACTCATTGCAGACTGAATCGACTCCCCCACACTATTTATTGAAAGAGTCTAAATTCAATTTTAGGTATGTCCAGCTATGAGATTTAGATATTCCTAGAGCAAAATGGATAAAATATGTGCATACAGTGGAGACTCTGATCAGACACCACATTCTGCAGTGTCTGATCTGGGTCTGCACTATTTGTCAATTACCCTGTTAGGGGTCACCTGACTACAATGTGTTCAAGCTAACTTAGCCCCTGTTACCTATGTTTCCTAACTGAAATTGTGACAGATTTTTTTTTGCTTGCATATTCGTATGTTTTTTATCATGTTAAAAAAGTATTAACCCTTAAAGTGCCAAGTAAAGTTTGTAGCAGATACCATTCTATTTTTTTTTTTTTTTTTTTTTTATTTTCAGAGAAAATAAGTTTGGTCACATGGAATGTCAAGACTTATTTTCTTTTAAAAAAAAAAAAGAAATGTTTCAAAATATCATCTGCTGCAGTTTTGGTTGGCGCTGTAAGGGTTAATAGTTCACACTTTATGATATTATTGTCTGTGTGTGGAATTACTGCATAGGTAGTTTGCATAAATTAGCCACAAACTTGAAAAAAAACAACAAAAACATTTGATTGGGGATATATTCATGAGTCTGTGCATTTGTAATTAACACTATCTCCCTTTAGATTGTTAGCTTGAGACTTCGACATGTCTTCAGGGTGCATTGTAGATGTGTAAGACTAAATAATTTTTTTTTTGTTTGCCTCCTGGGGACAGAAACAGGGTTTGAGGTGGGGAGGGAAGGGGTGAAAAATTACACTTTGTTCCAAAGATGGTCATGCAGCATGTAAAATGTAATGTCATGAAGAGAAGAACAAGTGTTCACTAAAAGTTTTGCTCTGCAGAAGTTAACTATTGCCTTGCTGAATAAATTAAGATGCCGCACCTACTTCTGATTTCCAGCCAATCAGATTACTTGATCCGGGTTTTTGATAGAAATTCACATATTTAATGACTAACAGTGCAGATCCAGATCAGTTGGCTTCTTCAGAAGCCAACTGATTTGGATCTACACTGTTTACTAAGACAGGGCATGCCATATTCAGCAAGAGAAGGGTTAAGGGAACTGGATACATGTGGTAGATTTTCTGCCATTCTTTACAAGGGAGATAACTTTTGTTACTTCCTGTTTTGCTTTGTTGCACACCAATCCCCTTCGGAAAATGGGTCTACTCAAAAGTGAAAGAATTTGCTCCCGTGGAGAGCAAATTCTTTCCTTTTTGAGTAGACACCTTTTTAGAAGGGAGCCAAAATATTTTTTTTTACAGAGTTGCCTCCCTTGAAAATGTATTTATATCCCTTAATTAGGCCTGGATAAGATAAACAGTACCAGTGAGTTTTAAGGATGGCATAATTATATAGACGTTTTGTATCTCTACTCTGAGAATGTATTTTACACTGGAAACTTTTCTTTTCTAGTTAATTCCCATCATTTTCTACCTGATTTACCTGAGAGTAAGTAAAGTAACTCAATCTCTTTTATGTGTCAACCTAACACCTTGTTTAATATGGTACTATTTCCTTCTCCATCAGTTTTAATGAAAATGCAAAACTTTCCTTTGTAAAGCTTTTTAGTGTTCAACTTCCATGCTTTTATCTCCACTGGCTCTGTGTTGTAACATTTCATTTTATATGTTAATTCTCCATTTTATGTTTTCCAGTCTGCTTACTTATTTATAGCCCCACTTGGGGCTACACTGGATTTGCCATGTCCTTCCATGATTCCGTGATTCTGTGACTGTGATTCCGTCATTCCATGATTCTGTGACTGCAAAATTAAAATGCATTTTGCTTAATAACTTTTATGTTTATGGTCCTACTTCAATGAAACTTATACTACACTTGATCTCTGAGGTAAGTAAGATGTAGTCACAGAATGGTGGCCAAGGGGCACATAACTCTTGGAGTTATGTCCCTTGGTAGGTTTTCAAAATTTAAAATGCATTTTGCTTAATAACATTTATGTTTGTGGTCTTACGTCAATGAAACTAATACCACACTTGGTCTCTGAGGTAAGGAAGGTGTAATGGCAGAATGGTGGCCAAGGGCCCATAACTTCTGGAGTTATGTCCCTTGTAGGTTTTCAAAATTTAAAATACATTTTGCTTAATAACTTTTATGTTTGTGGTCCTACTTCAATGAAACTAATACCACACTTGGTCTCTGAGGTAAGGAAGGTGTAATGGCAGAATGGTGGCCAAGGGCCCATAACTCTTGGAGTTATGTCCCTTCATAGGTTTTCAAATTTTGCCATTCTTGAAAATGTTTGTAACAGATTTCTCAGGAACTATGAAAGCTAGGAAGCTGAAAGTTTGTATAAACAAGGACAATGACTGGATGTATAGTGTTTACCAGAATAGGGGCCAAGGGTCCATAACTCTTGGAATTATGTCCCTTGGTAGGTTTTCAAAAAATTAAAATTCATTTTGCTCTATAACTTTTATGTTTGTGGTCCTACTTTGATGAAACTTATACCACTCTTGGTCTCTAAGGTAAGTGAGGTGTAGAGGCAGAATGGTGGCCAAGGGCCCATAACTCTCGGAGCTATGTCTCTTCATAGGTTTTCAAATTTTGCCATTCTTGAAAATTTTCATAACAGATTTCTCAGGAACTATGAAAGCTAAAAAGCTGAAAGTTTGTATAAACATGGACAATGACTGGATGTATTATGTATACTGGAATAGGGGCTAAGGGTCCATAACTCTTGGAGTTATGTCCCTTTGTAGGTTTTCAATAACTTATGTTTGTAGCCCTACTTCAATGAAACTTATACCACACTTGGTCTCTAAGGTAAGGAAGGTGTAGTGGCAGAATGGTGGCCAAGGGCCCATAACTCTTGGAGTAATGTCCCTTCATAGGTTTTTAAACTTTTGCCATACTTGAAAAGTTTCGTAGCAGATTTCTAAGGAACTATGAAAGCTAGAAAGCTGAAAGCTCGTATCAACATGGACAATGACTGGATGTATTGTGTGTACCGGAATAGGGACCAAGGGTCCATAACTCTTGGAGTTATATCCCTTGATAGGTTTTCAAAAAATAAAATGCATTTTGCTCAATAACTTTTATGTTTGTGGTCCTACTTCGATGGAATTTGTACCACACTTGGGGGCTTTGAAAAAGGAGTACATGCATGAACAGTGGGTTGATGTATCATGTATTCCAGAATCAGGGCCAAGGGCCCATAACTCATGGATTAAAATCCCTTGATAGGTTTTAGGATGCCATGTTACCATGTCTTACAGTGGTGTTACCTGGTAAGGATGAATTCAAAATATTTCAACACTATATGTATTTCTCCTCCAGTAGAGCTGCTGCAGGGCTATAGTCAGATTCTCTGACAGCTCTAGTTTACTTTGCAGTCATTAACCTGAAATAAAATGGAAACTTTAAATACCAGGTATATTAAATGCACATATCTTAACTGTATGTTTAAGAAGTATGCAGGATTCCCTTTATTTTTGTTTTAATATTTGGGGGAAAAAGGTGTGTGTGTGAAGATAAAAAAACAACAACAAAAAACACTCACTTCAGTAATATTTGACCTTTAACACTTGGTATGCTAATACACCACAACCTCTTTATTACTCTATTGCTGGGAGACAAAGCATAAACTGTGTTAGCTAAACAACCTTGTTGTATCCAAACAAAAAATGTATAGATAATATAGAAAAAATGTTATAAACAGGGTCATTTTTCTTTGTAATCTATACATTTTTACTTAGATACAACATTTTTGTGTTATATCCCAAACCATGGTGATTAGTTACATAAAGACGTTCTTGTGTATCATGATTGCAGCAATGAGTATCATTTTTTCTAATTTTTCCTTAAAACAGTGCTTAACATTTCATTTGAATTGTCTTAAAGAGCTTTTTCTGGGAAAAAGGAGAAAAATATTTCAAAATACAGTATATTAGTTGATAGCAATTGTTAAAGAGTAAAATTTTTTTAACTTATTGACCTGTTACCCCAATCCACACTATTCACGATTCTCCCAACTTCCCAAGTCAAACATTTTTAACCTTAGGATGAGTCTAAACATATAACAAACATTTTAGAATACCTTTTCTGATTTGTCCCAAGAAGGCAGAACTTGACATTTTATTTAAATGCTCTTCTTGACATTTCATTTAATTGTTGTGTGCTTCTGAGACCTGCTGACAGTCATAGCCCTGCTCTTTATATATAAATTCCACAAGGGTATATTTGTACAACAGCACAAGCCCGGCACTTGCCTGATTGGGGAGTGGGGAACTCAGGTCATTACCCTGCACATTATCCCTCTATCCCCCTCCCATCCCCATAGGTTGTTGTGTTGGGATGGGGTAGGGGACTGTGGTTACAAATGAATGGTGCATTAACCTATCTGACATTATCATAAGATGTATATAATGGAACTTGCCTGATGAACTTTTTCAACCTTTGCATCTTTGTTATGTTATTTTAAAATTATTGCTGTGTTTATCTTAAATAGTTGGACATTTTAACCGCTTAGTAGTTTGAAAAAGTCCATTTCACTACCTGTCACTGTGTCACCTGTTTGATGAGTGTCAAACAATGTTGACACTGATCAGATGCCACATTCTGCAGCGTCAGATCTGGGTCAGCTCTGTTGGCCTTGTTTCTCTGAATACTTAGGGTACATAGTATTTGTATATAACTTATTAGTGTTGATTAACCATTGTTTTTTTGCTTGTTTTAACCCTTGTCCTTCTGAACCCGGATATACTCTGCCTTCACAAAAAGTGTAGATCCATATCAGTTGGCTTCTAAGAAGCCAACTGATCTGGATCTGCACTGTTTGCCATTCAGTATGTGAATTATATCAACAATCTGGATCAAGTAATCTGATTGGCTGAAAAATTGAAAAGGGCATGGCATCTTAATTTATTCAACAGGACAAGGGTTAAATCAGTTTTTTTTTCAGGCATTATTATTTACATATTAGAGTCTGAACATGTGAAAACAGGACATACACAAACAATAAAGGCACAGATCAATAACAATACACAGTCTAATTGGGGACCTTATCTTTTGTCATTATATTAAACCCTGTCCAGTGAATATGTGAGCAGACAACAAAGGTCATATTCAGAATATAAGAATATATAGATGCACAGGCACCCTTTTAGGAGGGTTGTGAAATTATCAGATTTTATTACTTGTGTAAGGACAATTAAATGGTCAAAATCCACTTGTTCAACCAAGATTTACTTGCCCGAAAATTTTCTGATTTCTCGAAGAAAACATCTCTTGTTGGTATGATTAGAGGCACCTCAGTGTGAAATAAGAAAACTATATATCATAATCTGGATACTCTTCTCAGCTAGAGCTATGAAGTCCTTGTCCTAGGACAAGTAAATGGAAATTTCTTTCATGTCCTCAGGGAAATGGGACAAGTTGTACAAGTTGGGCACAGATTTTTCACAGCCCTGCTTCTAGGCTATTTGAGAGAAGATGTAAGATGAAGAAAAGGAATCTACCCAATGGCTGGATGGCTGGCCTAGCTGAATGGCAAACAGTGTAAATATAATTCAAACTGCTGATACAAAAACAGTTTGATCTGGACCTACACTGTTTGTTTAGGCTTTTCTGTCTCAGTATTTAAGGCAAATATGGTACAGCTGTTTTAGGCTGTCTTTGGGAAAACTATTACTTTTCTGTTTGCAAACAGCAGACCCAACCCAGCTTGCACATCTGCACAATCTGATCAATGTCACCTATTCCTAAAAACAGACCAGAAGGTCTCTATATAGTGTAGGTGAACACTGAAAAAAATGCCAGTGCACATGTACAGCTAATAGATATGCCATGGCACTAAATAAAGCACCTTTATTTTTTTCAACCAAAGTATGTCAATACAGTCAAACCTCAATAGCTCGAACACTGATGGCTTGTTTACAATGGCTTACTCGAACTCATTTTTGAGTCCCTATGAAATTCTTCCGATAGCTCAAGAAAACAAATATTTAACAAAATTTTCTTATTCTGTCATAAAATTGTATGTTGTGTGTACTCATTAGAATTGCCTCATCAAGGCAATTCTAATGAGTACACTCAACATACAATTATTGTGTAGAAAATTGAAAGTATTTCTCTAAATTATCGTTATTTGCAACCTGACCTGGCGCCATAATTAACCCTCAGTGGCTCGAACTATCCATATCTCGAACAAATTTCCACGGTCCCAAAGATGTTCGAGCCATTGAAAGTTGACTGTATTTTTCTTATTTCTTCATGAAAACATCTGTTGTTGTTACTCATTAGAACCTCACTCTTCAGTTGGACAAAAATGTGCCTTATCTGTAGCTATGAATTATGTTACGTGCACTTCTTAATCTGATGCCAGTGCTCAGTTGTATATGCTATCTTATAACTTGGTTTCATGCCTAAAGTAGTCACCTTTTCATCTATGTTCTCATTAATTAATTATTTACCTGTTTTCGTGGTGCAAAACTTCTTTTCTCATTGCCTTGTAGGATTCAAATGAAACTGCATAAATTTACCAATTTTATGTGCAAGGGTCATCCATTAATACTTAGCACTCTGGGTAAAATTTTTCAGCTGATGACACATTTTGAAATTTTTAACTTATTTTTCCAAGAAAACAGGATTTGATATTTCGTGCAAATTGTCTCCAGTGAAGACATTTTGCATGAACTGTGAAGACCCATTTTCTGGGAAAAATAAGAAAATCTCGTCAATTTGCCGTCTGCTGAATTAGTCCAGAAAATGGCAAGGGTTAAATTGTAACAGTGAGTCCAGATTTCCAAAATTACAATGCATGATTCTGTCAGAATTTGATCACCATATCAGAAAGGTCTATTGACTTTCTTGGCAAATTATTACTATATTCCAATGAATGTCATGATTCTGTCTGTAGGTCCACTGAATGTTGTATGAAATAGCATCAATTTGGAATCTAAAAATATGCATGCAGTTAGGAAATCAGAATTCATTGGTAAGATTTAATTATGGAAACAATGATCTCATATGACATAGTGATAAAGTGTTCCTTAGATGGCCTACCAACCCTTGTCCTGCTGAACCCGGATATGTCCTGCCTTTGCAAACGATGTAGATCCAGATCAGTTGGCTTCTGAAGAAGCCAGATGATCTGGATCTGCACTGTTTGCCATTAAGTATGTGAATTTATATCAACAATCTGGATCAAGTAATCTGATAAGATTGGTTGAAAATTAGAAATGGGTGTGGCATCTTAATTTATTTAGCATGACAAGGGTTAATACTGCCAAATACAATGTACATATATAAAAGGAATGACCCTTGAGTGCAATGAGCAATGAATGCACACACACACACACACACACACACACACACACACACACACACACACACACACACACACACACACACACATGAAAATAGATTTTCTGGGTCAGACTAACTAGTTTCTGCCAATTAGGCCTCATCATTGACCGTCATATAAATTTTCAAAAAATCCAGGACTGGGCTCAGTGATCAGAAAGGACCTGAAAACATAAATTACACTAGAGTGTAGAGTGAAGTAGGGGGAGATATTTTAACCTTGTTGTGCTGAATAAATTAAGATACCACACCCACTTCTAATCTTCAGCCAAGCACATTACTTGATCCAAATTGTTGTTATAAATTCACATACTTAATGGCAAACAGTGCATATCTAGATCAGTTGGCTTCTTCAGAAGCCAACTGATCTGGATCTACACAGTTTGCAAAGTCAGTGTATATCTGGGCTCCGCAAGACTAGGGTTAAAGGTCTAATTTTGTCTTCAAGCATAATATAAGAGATTATATATAAAATAGTGAAGTTGTTTGTTAAAAATGGATATACATGTACATTAATAAGTCGTAAGATGTTGTTTTCGTTATTTTATAGTTGGCCCTTGTAGAGGGTTTTCCTCATAAAAGAGCTAATAAGCAAAGTATTCAGATGCATACTCTATTGTTTCTGCATGAAAACATCCTTGAGGGAGTGGGAATGGTAGGGCTTTCATATAATTTTGATAGAAAAGACACCACTTTATCAACTGATAACAAAAGAACCCATTTTTTTCCCAAGATAGCACCAAAAGATCCCAATAATTTTAACATTTGAAGATCGTCAGCTCTGAACTCTTTCCTCAACAGCCAACTCATGGAACACTCTGATCAGGGTTTACACAGTGCTACTCAAACAGCCTTTTTATTATGACACATACTGTATTTGACCTAATTGCCGCACACGCCCTAATAAGCGCACAATCAAGCAATTTCGTAGTCTTTAAATTACAGCTCATGTACTTTTATCTGCTTCTTTATAAAAGTATATGTTGTTGTATTCATTTGAATTGCCTCAATCAGTTAAGGCAGTTCAAATGAGTACCAACAACATATGCTTTTTTGAAGAAAATCAGAAAAAAAAAATCGCATAAGTATCATTAAATAATCATCTTATGAAGTCATCTTCTTATCTTTCTTTTAGTCCTTTTCAGGTGGATATTTTACTACGTTTTTCCAGTAATTTTGAAAATCCTAAGCACACAGTGCAGTAATTAAGTAAAATATGGTAATTATTGTCAAATCAATACAGTTTCACAGCTTGAGCAGAAGTATGCTAGGATGGGATAGGTCCAAATATTTAGAGTTATTAGGCCAAAAAAAAAAAGTATTAGATTCTCAGGCACCACCGCATTTGTCCAAAAGGTCTCGCATATATGATTTTTTTTCAGTGGTAAGTTTTTTCTGACCCATAAAAATACGTGACACTGGATTTTTCTTGCTTGTCAGAGAATCATTTCTAATCAAATTGCAATCTAGACCAGAAATATATGGCATTCTTACTTACTTGCAAAGAAAATCGTTAAATTATGATCTGTTTATGTTGTTTGAGACTTTAAACTTGCATTTTAGATACTTCTGGTTTTTACCACTGCCATTTTGTTTAGCCAAACAGACCCAAATGTCCAAGAATGATCCATCCAGAAAATAAAAATAAAAAGCCGCCAGCATGCATCTGTTTTTTGAAAAAAAGTGCCTGAGAATCTAATAACTTTTTTGGGGGGCCTTACAGTATTTGGTAAAAATGACCATGTCTGGAGTAGCAGGTTCACTCAGAACACACTAGTTCAATGACTACCTTTTCATAAATAAGTTAAGAGAGAACTTCTAAAGGCCTTGATGAAATGACTGCCAAGACAGGATGGTTAAAGTGCTTCTGCGATGAATATTTTATTCTGTAAGATGATTGAATTACATTAGCATGTTTCTCATTATCATATGACTTGGGGGAAATACATCCTTTGTGTTTGATATCCAAAGGCATTTCAATAATTCATGAAATGTAGCACTGGCTGATTTTATTTACATTATTCTGAATAATGGTTCTTTTGAGACCCTGTGGCAGTAAACACAGATTGTTGTATGTAACAATACAGAATAATACAAATGAAATGTCATGTTGTATCCAGGGAAAGCCTCCAAGAGCTGAAAAAATTAGGCATTTCGGAAGTTTAGTCCAGAAATACTGAAAGATTATAAATGTCCAACAGTACATGGGGTTTATGCTTAACCCTTAAAGCTTCAAGCAAAATTTGTAGCAGACGACATTCAAAATATTTTTTTTTATTTTTCAGAGAAAACAAGTCTTGATGATTCACATGAAATGTCAAGACTTGTTTTCTCTGAAAAATAAAAAAAAAAATGAAAAAAATTGTCGTCTGCTGCAGTTGTGATTGGCGCTTTAAGAGTTAATTAACCTTTACCTCATGAAGCATCCAGGTGGCAGGAGTGGTTAGGGCTCCCTACTTCAGATCATGAGGTCCCTGGTTCCAATCCTGCTAGAGGCTGAATTCAGCTTATGGCTCCCCCACACTATATATTGGGTCCAGTTTCAATTTTAGGTTTGTCAGGCTATGAAATTTAGATATTCCTAGAGAAAAAATGACAAAACTGTTTGCAAACAGTGGAGACCCTGATCAGACGTCACATTCTGCAGCATCTAATCTGGGTCTGCATGGTTTGCCATTTACCATTTTACTGGTATCCCGACTACAATGGATTAAACAATGTTGGAATGGATGTAAAACACCAAACCATCATCATTAACCTTACCATTCTCTGGGTTAATTCAGCAGACAACAAATTGATAATATTTACCTTATCTTTCACAGAAAACACACTTTGACATTTATGCAAATGATCACCCTAGGAGACAAAATGTCTGTTGTAATTTTTCCCAGCATGCTAAGCATTAAACATAGTTCCACCCTGTGACTCCATTTCATAAACCCTTTATTATTAAAACAGTTGTAGCATGTTTAGGTTAATCCTATTCCTCCTGAGCCCAGATGTACTCCATCTTTGCAAACAGTGTAGCTCCAGATCAGTCTGCTTCTTCAGCCTGATTCCGCTTTTTCAGAAGCAAACTGGGCCCAGTTGTTCAAAACTAACGATGTCATTAGTTAACGATTTATTAAAATCTACATCGAGTGATACGCAAATATGCTGAAAATTTTTGCTGAAAAAATTTGAGTAGCTTTTGCAGTGCAAAAGCTTCTCACATTTTTTCAGCAAAAAATATCAGAATATTGTATATTGAATTTGCTAAAACAGTTAACAAAATGACCCTTAACAAGCTCGTTAAGCTAACCAAGCTTTGAACAACTGGACCCAGATCTTGATCTGCAGTGTTTGTCATTCAATATGTGAATTTGTATCAACAACCTGAATCAGGCAATCTGATTGGCTGGCAGTTAGAAGTGGACGTGACATCTTAATTTATTCAGCATAAAAAGGGTTAATCAAATAAAAGGTAAAGGTAAAGTTATCCCATTTTTAAACCATAGGGGTGGTAGAAGTTAGAGCCCACTGTGTCCTCGGTATATAAAATGGCAGGGTCCAGTCTGCCGCTGTCTTTAGCATTCCTCTGAAATATACCCATTCACAGCTGAATGAACATAGAGTGTTTCAGTCATTGGTCTGAGCCACACTGTTGAGCTCATACATTTTATGAGAAAATAGAGTTCCACCTAATGTGCTGCTAGAGGTTGGAAGGGATATTAAAGTTTTTTCATTAATCCTCATGAATAGAATCATTCAAACTGATTCTGCTGTTTTCTGTCTTTTATTTTGTTCTGTGTTTCCAAAGGATTTTTATAAAGCTAATTCAGTCCTTTCGTATTCAGAGGCCTGAGCAAACTGTGTAGTACCAGATCGGGGTCTACACTATGCCACTCATTCAGTAGTTTTTTGATACATCAACACGTAGTAAAATAATTTTTAAATTTCAGGACAAGTATCGTAACAAGTTTTCCCTGACTCACATTTTGGCAGTTTTTACCCCCAAAACCTTGTTCTGGACTCGCATTTTGGCAGTTTTTACCCCCAAGACCTTGTTCTAAACTCTCAAAAGTTAGAGGCAAGAGTCCTTAGTGATGCATATATGATCAATCCAAAATTAATGTTGTTTATCTACGGCTTTGTATTTTAATCTATTTGTGATCTAGAGGGCAAAATTGTCAATATTTGGGCAATTGTTAACCCTTTAAGCACTATATTAAAGCAAATTGTAGCAGGCGACATTCTAAAATTGATTTTATTTTTCAGAGAAAGTAAGACTTGATATTTCATGTGAATTGTCTGCCTAGCAGACAATTCACATGAAATGTCATCTTATTTTTTCTGAAAAATGAAAACAAGTACTTCAATGTGTTGTTTGCTGAAGTTGTAATTAGCACTTTAAGACTTAACCACTTTAAATGACAAACCCCTAAATCTTATTAAAGGAACCCTTAATTCCAGAAAAGGGAGTCCCTGGGACCGTCAGTTTAAAACCCTGAGGGAAACCCTGAATTGGTAAGAAGTTAAGGTGTTCAAATACTTAGTGTAATGCTATTTAGATGTTCTGGAATCTGCAAAAGCAAACTGTCAATGTACAGACTGCTCTGTAGGTTTCTGCAAATAGAGATTTGTAGGGCTTTCTTGTATATTGCCTCAGCAAAAACATAAAATATGATTTTACATACCGTATTTATTCTAATATATGCCCTAGGTTGTTGCAATTCATTGCTGCTAAAATGACAGTATTATGCCCAAATCTGGTCCAAAAATAAGATATTTTGATGGCCTAAACTCAATTTGGCATGTGTTTAGTTATGCTTTCCTAAAAAAGTAGAAGGGGGCATTTATTAGAGAGAGGGCTTATATTAGAATAAACACAGTAGCTTGTATATTTAAAAATATTGATTTTTGCATTATATTCACTGCATTACAAACATGTACTGAAGGTCACTAATAACTTTAGGTTCTATATTGAAATAGTCTTCAAAACTGATTTTATAAGCTGGTTTAAAAGAAATATACCAACAAATAATAAAACCATATAATAGACAAATTATTTCATTTGACAATCTTGAGAAACTACTCCTCACTTGATCCTTGCCTGTGTTAACACTTAGCAAATTCTGTAGACAACAAATGGATATTTTTTATTTTTCCCAGAAAACAGGATCTGACATTTTATGCAAATTGTCTCCTTAGGACAATTTTCTTGAAATGTCAAATCCTGTTTACTGGGAAAAATAAGAAGAATATTTCAAAATGTATGTTGTCCTGTGTTTTTTTTTACCCAGCTGATTTCAGTAAAAGTAGAATTTTGTTTCAAATGATGAACATGCAGCCATGTTTTGCATCCGTTTTGAATCTTTCCATGTGATAAAGGGTCATAGACCAAGCAAAAAGGTATTCAGATCATATTACATTTCAGCACAAACAGACTGGGGAGTTTTCATATGACATGTAATTGCGCTGCATAGTCTGGGACTTGTTGTTCGGTACATACTACAAATACATGTATACATTTTTATAAAGTATGGCTCATATGTAAACAGCCTTCTCAAGTCCACTTGCTCTTCTGATGGTCTGTTTCTATAAGGCTGAGAGAATGTTTGTGCAATATATGATCAGACTGATTGCATGCCTAGGCTGATTTGAGTACACACCATTTTCACAAACATCCTTCTCTTGACATGATCTGTTTGATCATAGTTCATGATCACAAAACAAGACAGCCAGTTTGGAAGGAAAATGAAACTTAGACATAGAAAGAGAGCAGTGGGAGGAATTGCAATGACAGACATTGTCTGTCTGTTTGTCCATCCAGCTTTCTGTTTTTTCTTTCTATCCATCACATATTTGTTCAGAGCATATCTGGAAAAGACTCAAGGGCATTGAAATGAAACATTGAAAATTAGTACAGAAGAGAACACAGACAGGAATCACAGAGTGCAAGAGCTGTAATGCTATCATTTAGTCATTCTGCGCTTGTTTCCATCAATCTGTTTATTTATGTATAATTATCTCCTATTTATCACAGATTCTTTTGCAAAGGATATTCAATATGGTTTGTAATGTTGTTAACTGTACTCTTTAAGGTAGATGAAGTTTGCTGTAAGAGTAATTAAGTGGCTGTTAAGTTGTTAAAATGCACTCTACATTATCAGAAAGTGGTAGAGATCAGTACTTTTAATCAGTTTTTGACTATTTATTGCAGAATTGTTAACCCTTGTCCTGCTGAACCCGTATATATCCTGCCTTTGCAAACAGTGTAGATCCAGATCAGTTGGCTTCTGAGGAAGCCAACTGATCTGGATCTGCACTGTTTGCCATTAAGTATGTGAATTAATAGCAACAATCTGGATCAAGTAATCTGATTGGCTGAAAATTGGAAGTGGGCATGGCATCTTAATTTATTCAGCAGGACAAGGGTTAAGTATCTGTTGTAAATTTTGAGCAGTCATAGAAAAAACCTGCCTTAGCCAAAGGCTGGTCTGGGCATTTGCGTCTTATTATTTACCTCTTTAATAATTATGCCCCTGCCCATTCGAAGAATGGTGGAAGGGCATTTTTTTTAATTATCCCCCTTGCCTAAAATCCATATAGTGTAATTGCTGAAAAATCGTATCCAAGTCGTAACTCCTAAACTGTATGGGATATATTCATGAAACTTTACAGATGGCTAAATCATATCGAGCCGATATGTCATGAACAAGGAAGATATGTCTGGCTACTTTGATTTTTTAATGACTTTCCCCTTGCCTAAAATCCATGTAAATTCGTCTCTGGCTGATAACTCCTAAACTGTATTGAATATATTCATAAAAACTTCACAGATGGCTCTTTCATATCGAGACAATGTGTCACAAACAAGGAAGACAACTCGAGCTAGTTTGGTTTTTGAATTATTTCCCCTTACCTAAAATCCATGTAGTGTAATGATGAAAATTTGTGTCTGACTCATAATGCCTATTGAATATATTCATGAAACTTCACAGATGGCTAAATCATATTAAGATGATGTGTTGGAAACAAGGAAGACAACTCTGGCTACTTTGGCATTGTATGATATAAAGGGCACCAGGCAGGGGCATCCGTGTCCCATGGACACTTTTCTAGTTTTATACTATGTTTACCCCAAATTTTCAAACAAACATTCTTGAGCAACCAGGATCTAATAGGGTCTACACTGTATACCATTCAGCCAACACTTTTTAACAAACAGTTGGCTAGTCAAAAGGACTTGTTCAAACTTTATGATAAGTAATATGAGATGTTAAAATTCCAATTCAGCAGGCTTACCCTAATTAAGCACAATTTGATGGGCCGAGAACAAATTCAAAATGGCATTTACACTTCAGCAAATCCTCTTAGTAGGAATCGTGGAACTTTTTTTGTGTACATTTCTAAAATAATGATTTCACGATCTCAAATTTAACATGACTGAGTTGGAATTATAAGAAATTGATATGATTTCTGTGGATTTCATTGTTGTATAAATGCCAGCAATTTAGGGGATAACTGCATTCAAATTTGTCATTTTGGGAGGTAAGTCGGTGGTTTTACGGTTGGAAATTTCGTTTTACAGTGACATGTTAGTTGAGCCGTAAAATGTAATTTGCGACCCTAAAACCTCCGATTTACCTCCCCAAATGACAAATTTGAATGCAGTTATCCCCATTCTAATGCATTTATTCATTTTTTTTCTGTTGAAAAAAATGTACTATGTGCACAAAGCAACAAGTGCTGTGAGCTACGTAAAACCAAATGCCAGCCAATGAGAAACGATGTTACGTGATGACGTCAGATTTCCGACAGTATATTGCAGAATATACCGTCGCAAATTTTTGACATTATCCAATCAGACGTCGCATTACATACGCAAGTGCATTAGAATTCAAATTCATTTCTATAATGTCCATATATATAGGGTACTTGGAAATCATGGTGTTTTGAATAAGGTCTGTCTTTTCTTGAAACAACTCTGACTCTTGACCAGGTGTGATGTACTTAAAAACTAAATTAAAAAAGTAATCATATATAAATAAAAGACATCAGCCGCATGAATGTATTATGGGAAATCAACACTCATGGTAGACATTTCTGACAAGGGAGACAACTTTTATGACTTCATGTATACTTTCCTGGATGTCAGTTTCCTTACTCTGAAAGGGAAGAATTTGCTCCCATTGGGAGCAAATTCTTTCCTTTTAGAGTAGACCTCTTTTCAGAAGGAAGTCAAAGATCATTTTGACAGAATTGTCTCCCCTGTAAGTGTATCCAGTAAGAATTTCCAGGACAGTTTTATTGAAGTGTCAGTTACCTTTTACTGATAATAATTCACCGGTGAAACTGACTGTTGTTGTAAGTCTGTATTGGTTGGAAACACGGCAAGGTTGATGGTAATTACCTTTTAAATATTTAAGTATTCCCTAGTGTGAGCTCTGGGAGTTTAACGCTTAGCATGCTGGGTAAAATTTTCAGCAGGCAACATTTTGAAATATTTTTCTAACTTTTCCTCAGAAATAGGCTTTGACAGTTCATGCAAATTGTCTTCTGGGGATACAGTTTACATGAAATGACGTAGCCTATTTTCTGAAAAAAATATCCTCAATTTGTTATCTGCTGAGTTTGCCCAGAGAGCGGTAAAGGTTAATTTACAGCTTTATTGAACACCTACTGGTAGCCATGCAACTTCAGTTGACTATTGCTGACAGGAGTTGCTTGTCAAGGCATCGCTTTCCAAAGATTCTCTGGAATAAAACTTTTAATACAGACTTGGTTTTGAATTGAGTGGTTGCACATAAATTTTTTTTATCAAATTTTCTAGATTTGAACCAGAATGGATATTAATTTGTGAATAAGTAAGCTTCTGAATTTCTTTTGGCAATATACTGTATTTATGGAATTATTTTATTTTATCTTGCTTGTGGTTGCTAAGGTTTTATTACTCATTTCTCTTATTGCATTCTCTTTGCCATTGGCTGCACCATTTTGATGTAGTTTTAGACTGAAACTATCAGAAAGGTGTCTAGCTCAAAATATTCTGAAGAAGTTTTTGATGCTATTAATTATAAGGGGAATAAAATACAGCAAGAACAAAAATATTAAAAATGATTTTAGAATAAAAATTGAAAATATATATATATGTTTTTATATATATATTTTTTTTTTACAAAAATACATGATGTCATGATGTAGTTTTGAGCTCTTTGTGTTCACACTAATTCAACAAAATAAGGTACTTAGACAGCCATCAAAATAAAAATAAAAAAAAAAAAAAAAAAAAAAAAAATGATTAAATTTGTGTGCTATTTACTGGAAGAAGTATTTTGGAGATATAACCAATACTCTTGGTTAAATGTTTGTATTCATAGAATGGAATTTTTTAAACCAAATGTATTGTGACATTGCCACTGATTAAAGAAGATATATTAATAGAACTTGGAACACATATTTATATGTTAACTATCAGTAGGAAACAGTGAAATAGTGAAAATTTTTACCATGGTTCTTTCAAGGTCTTTGTCCCAGATGGGATTAGATTTTGTGTACCTTCCTATGATAAATAAAGATCGACCAATTACTGGCCTGAAGTTTTACAATGACAGGCCTTCTTATACAAGGGCTGGAATTAGGTCCAGGATGAGTAGATCATTGGATTTTGGTGAGTGTGATTATAAGTTCATAGCTCTAGATAAGGATTTTTCTTTTTTTGGAAAGTACTGATATTTGTCTCATTTCTCCACAAAAACATATGTGATCAAAACTCATTACAAGTGACTCATCGAAGCTCTTCTAATGAGAACCACAATATAGTTTTTTGTTGAGAAATAAGAAAAATATTTTTATGGATACCCATCTTATCTGGTTCTAAAAACCTGATTAACCCTTGTC
The DNA here is from genome assembly GCA_964016985.1 of Anodontia alba. NCBI lineage: Eukaryota > Metazoa > Mollusca > Bivalvia > Lucinida > Lucinidae > Anodontia > Anodontia alba. The sequence goes on along the minus strand of OZ024824.1, from coordinate 93,833,209 downwards.
CTGCTAAGTAAATTAAATTGCCACGCCCACTTCTAATTTTCAGCCAATCAGATCACTTGATCCAGATTGTTGCTATAAATTCACATACAGTTGACTCTCGTTATCTCGAATTCCAAGGGACTCTCTGAAATACTTCGAGATAGCCGTACCTCGACTTATCGAGATATATTGGAAATATTGTGGAGCAATTTCTCCTCTTTTCCACAATATTTTGTTACCTGTTGTTAGATTTTCATGTTTAGGCAGGGACCAGATTTTCACTTAGAGACAAGCAGTTATTAGAGATAAGCGAGGTCGAGATAACGAGAGTCAACTGTACTTAATGACAAACAGTGCAGATTCAGATCAGTTGGCTTCTTCAGATCCACACTGTTTGCAAAGGCAGGGTATATCAGGGTTCAGCATGACAAGGGTCAATTATCTTGGCCTAGTTGTTCAAAGCATTGTGAGCTTAACGAGCTTGTTAATGACAAACTCGTTAACTGTTTTAGCTTAGGTATTTTTTGTTGAAAAAATGTGAGTAGCTTTTGCATTGCAAAAAATATCAATGTATTTGATATATTTCAAGCTTGAAATTTTAACGTCATGTCAACTAAGAACTTTGCTAAGTTTTGAACAACTGGGCCCAGGATAAAATGTCACAGGGTTTTGTTCTGTTTGCTATTCCACTAGCACTTTTAGATGCATCACCAATCTCTGGAGATAAGTCTAAAAAGTGCAGACTGAATGGTAAACATTATAGGACAGCCCTAACTGCTCTCTTTGAAGTAGTTTGATGTGGATCTACACTGGTTACTCGTATATGTCTAATTCTTTCAGCTAAATATGTTGTGTTGTTCAAATAGGCTCTTCAGACTTTCCGTGGAATCAATCTTTCAGTGTGCATGGCCTGTCCCTTAGTGAGGCCATATATCTGGGCCCAGTTGTTCAAAGCGTTGTTAGCTTAACAAGCTCGTTAAGGGCCAGTTCGTTAGCTGTTTTAGCAGATTCAGTACACAATATTCTGATATTTTTTGCTGAAAAAATGTGAGTAGCTTTTGCATTGCAAAAGCTACTCACATTTTTTCAGCAAAAAATTTCAGCATATTTGCGTATCACTCGATGTAAATTTTAACGAATCGTTAACTAACGATGTCGTTAGCTTTGAAAAACTGGGTCCTGGTTCTTTGGCTAAAGTTTTCCTTGGTCTGCTTATGTGAGCAAACAGCATAGGTTCTGGTGAGACTGTGCAGATGCTGTTCACCTATGCTATAATGGCTCTTTTCCAGTGATGCTCATATGGTACTTCCCTGGCATAACAAGCTTTTCAGTTTTGGTGAATTTCTTAGTCATGATACACTAAGGCCAGTTATATTATCTTTCAGATCAAATGAAGAAGCCACCATCTGTTGCAGCAAGTCGATCAGGTTCACGCATGGCTGCTCCAGTGGCCATGGCAACAGGTGTGAGCTTGCTAGATGATCTGGTTCCAGCAGCACAGGCACCAAAATCAGCTCCTAGTCTTTATAAACCAACACCGCCTCCACCCATGGAGTAAGTATAATAGTCTTTAGCTATTTTGGCTTCTTTAGCGTGAAAAATTTCAGCAGACAACATTTTGAAGTATTTTTCTTATTTTTCCCAGAAAATAGGATTTTACATTTCATGCAAATGAGACAATTTGCATGAAATGTGAAAGCCTGTTTTCTTGGTAAAACAAGAAAAACATCATCAGTCTGTCTTCTGCTGAATTTGCTCACACATTACCATATTAACCCTAAATACCGGGACAGATAGGCCTTTGCAATCAGTGTAGACGCAGATCTGGTGCCGCAGAATGTGGTGTCTATACTGTTTGCCATACATATAGCAATACTTTAGACACATTAACAGGTTGTAGAATGGACTATTTCAAATTCAAAGACAAGTATAGTAAGTTGATAAGGTGTCCCAATATTTAGGGTAAATATGGTTAACATTGAAAGTTTTGTTGCCTACAGCTTTTGCAGACAGGAAGTTACCTCCCTAATGTGTGATTTTACATCTTTTTTTTTTTTGGAATGCATGAGCTCATTGTGCTTGGTTTTTAACTGATCTGGTAAATGAGCCAGCACATGACAAAACCTACAATAATACTTGTGCGACCAGCGAAGGCTCAGATCAGCCTGCTCATCTGTGCAGTCTGATCATGGTGGTGCCTTCTACAGCCTCCAGGCTATCAAAAGAGGAATGAACAAGAGCTATTGCCATACTGGGTGGATGTATAGGCTGATCTCAGTCTTTGCTGCTTACACAGGTCTTATTTTTGTTTTTTTAAGTTTTGTCCTGTTCTGGCTCTAATGTTAAATCTATGTATAATCCTAAACTACAAAAAAGAAACTGTTCAAACCATACATTGGACAGATTTCTTGTGAAGCTGTTCCCATTACTTAACGTTAGATAAGGCACTTTCTTCAGCAGAGATATATCTAGTTTTCTTATTTCTCAACAAAAGCTTTTGTTATGGGTACTAATTGGAAAGGAGAGACAATCCCAATGAGTACTCACAATATTTTCATAGAGAAATAAGAAAAATAATTATCCAGGGCCCAGTTGTTCAAAACTAACGATGTCGTTAGTTAACATATCATTAAAATTTTGATCATTAAATATGGCATATTCACTAATATTTTTGCTGAAAAAATGTGAGTAGCTTTTGCATTTGCAAAAGCTACTCACATTTTTTCAGCAAAAATACTTGTGAATTAGATATTGTACTTACTAGAACAGTTAACAGTTTGTCTACTAACAAGCTTGTTAAGCTAACAAGGCTTTGAACAACTGGGCCCTGGATACTCCTCTTATCTAGAGTTATACATAAAGCTTGTAAACTGTCTGCTGCTTGTAGAAATTTACTTTTATGAATCTGAACACTTATTTGGGTAACCTCATATTTTACATAGTACAGTAAATGTCCTAAAATTTCGTACACCAAAGTTGCCAACAAAATGGCATATGCAAACAGTGCAGACCCAGATCAGACTGCTCCTGAAGGAGCAGTCTGATCAGGGTCTACACTTTTTGCCTTTCCACTAAGCAATTCAAGAAATAACTGCATGAAAAGCAAAATTTAGGCAAAAATGTTTGGAGTAAAGTGTTCGAAATTTTAGGACATTTACCGTAACAAGTGTCTTATTTGGGAGCATTGCACTTTTTCAGTGATATTTCACATCGCCCAAGAACAGAGCCATTTAGGAACTGGTATGATAGTTGTAATTGTTGATGTGTTAGTCACACTTCAGAAATTCATGTTGGTTGCTTATAGATATTTTAACTTAGCTTCACCAGTTTTACTAGATATAGAGAGAGTTTTTTATATGACAGCCTTAGAACATGTCTGAATTATTTCTCTATAATCAATCAAAACAACCAAATTAACTGTTTATTGCCTTTAAGTCTGTAATTTAGCTTTGAAACATTGAATTCAGATATTAAAATTTCGGATGAAAATGTAATGACCCAGCGTATAAATTTCTGAGAGCGTGGTTTTGTTTTGGCACTCAGTTGACATTTTGATTTTGCTTCAAAAATAAAACAAGCATGTACTTGAAATATTCATGCTTAATTGTCTGAAACTGTTTTCTTAAAAAGAAAAACAAACAAAAAAAAACAACAAAAAACAAAACAACAACAAAAGAAAAATGTTAAAATTGCAGTTAAATTTTCCAATTTTACAGCTAAAGGTCATTGTTATTGTCAGTGCTAATGATGTCAGCATCATTGCAGAGTGGTAATGATATCAACAATATTCCATCTAAAGAAATGAAATTATAAGTAATTCACTGTTGAGCAATTACTGTTTTTTCTTTCATTAGGAAAAAAAGAAAATTCATAATTAGAAATGTAATAAATATATATGATCATTTGGTACACACTTTTGTTTTCTCTTTGGTAGATGGTGGGCATTATATTGCACTTTCTGTAAAAGTCTTACTTTCTTAACCCTAGTCCTGCTTAACCAAGATATACCCTGTCTTTGCAAACAATGTAGATCCAGATCAGTTGGCTTCTGATGAAGCCAACTGATCTGGATTTGCAGTGTTTGCCATTCAGTATGTGAAGTTATATCAACAAATCAACAATCTGGATCAAGTAATCTGATTGGGCTAAAAGTTACAAGTGGCCTTTAGGTTATACTATCTTACTATATTCAGCATGACAAGGGTTAGTTTGAAAGTTTTGACAAAGACTGAATTTTTCATACGTTTATGCATGCAGGTTTCAGGGATGTAGTGTTTTACATAGTTCCCTGAGATGTAGGTTTTGTAGGTCTCTGGGATGTGTTTTTTTTTTTTTTTTAGCTCACCTGAGCCAAAGGCTCATGTGAGGTATTAGTATAGCAAGGCTCTGTCATCTGTCCATCTGTCTGTTGTCGTTCACATTTTCAAACAACATCTCCTCTGAAGCCACTAGGCCGATTGGGCTCAAATTTTATCTGTAGCATCCTTGGGCAGGGGGAACAAAAGTTTGTGTTTTTTATGAAAATCGGCTTTTTAGTTTGGTTGCTATGGCAACCGTATGTTTCTATTGACTTATAATGGGGAAAATGGAAAAATTGCATTAACTGCCAAACAGTTGTAGTTAGTTTGACCAAACTTTTATACAAATGTTCCTATTAATATTCTTCTAATAGCCATATGCTTTTATGCCACTGCTTATTTTTATTGGTTGCCATGGTAACCAAAATGCAAAAAATAACTAAAAATACATTCAAAAGTCTTCTTCGTCGAAACCACTGGGCCGATTGGGCTCAAATTTTATATATAACATCCTTGGGCTTAGGGAATGAAAGTTTGTGTTTTTTTATGAAAATTGGTTTATTAGTTTGGTTGCTATGACAACTTAAAGTTTCCACTGACTTATAATGGAGAAAACTGAAAAATGGCATTTACTGCCAAACAGTTGAAGATATTTTGACCAAACTTTTTTTAAAATGTTTCTTTTACTATTCTTCTAATAGCCATATGCTTTTATGCCACTGCTTATCATTATTGGATGCCATGGTAACCAAAATGCAAAAAAATAACTAAAAATACCTTCAAAAATCTTCTTCTCTGGAACCACTGGTCCGATTTGGCTCAAATTTTACATGTAGCATCCTTGGGCTTAGGGAATGAAAGTTTTTTGGTTTGTTTTTTTTTTATGAAAATCGGCCTGTTAGTTTGGTTGCTATGGCAACTTAAAGTTTCCATTGACTTTTAATGGAGAAAACTGAAAAATGGCATTTACTGCCAAACAGTTGAAGATATTTTGACCAAAACTTTATAGAAATGTTCCTTTTATTTATGAAAACCAGCTTATCGGTTAAGTTGCTTTGGCCCATATATGGTAAAAACCCTTCAAAAATTTTCTTCTCCAGAACTGCTGAAGGGATTTGAACCAAATTTGGCATGAAGCATTTGGGAACCATGATGATCATATTTTGTTTTTTTTCTAGTTTGGATAACAAATGCCCCCGCTACAGCCTAGCATGCTTTTCTTTCTTTTTTCCATCATCAATTTCTAACAATTCTCCGTTAGCACAATTGGCAAGTGAGCGAATTGTGGCCCTTGGGCCTCTTGTTTTATAATGTTTGTCTGATGCACAACAAGTTTCTTTAGGTTATGCCATTTTGGTGAAGGGATTGTATAGTATATTTATAATATTTCTTTTAGTGCACCATCCAAAATTGTAGCAGATGATGTTGTAAATATGTACATGTACTTGTATATATTTTATTTTTAAGAGAAAATAAGGTTTGCTATTTCATGTGAATTGTCTGAAAAATGAAATAAAATAGAATGTCAGCTGCAACAATTTTGAATTTTAATGGTGCATTAAGTGTTTAATATAAGTGTTGAAGGAACAATAGAGATTTGCAAAAGATCAATTTAGAAGTCTTAAAAATAAAAGGCCATACTGGAATAGTAGTAGTTTAACCTCCTGCCTCCTTTTATGAAAAGGCTTCCTGTCATAAGTTAGGTTTCTGCTTGGATTTTTTTATTTCTTAGAAAATGGTTGTCAGCTATTGTTTAGATTAAAATACCACATTTACTCTAAATATTAGGACACCATAACTCATTACCATACTTGTCCTAAAAAATTTACTTCCTATTGATATGTCGTAAAACTGTTGGACTGAGGAACAGTGTAGACCCAGATTCTGTGGCATCTGATCTGGGTCTGCACTGTTTGCTCAGGTCTGTTTGTTACATTATGAGTAAATAAGGTACACAGGCCTGTTTGTCCCAATACTTAAGGTTATTACTTTATTGGAAATATAAATTCCCCTTCATCATAAACTTATTCTTTTGTCTACTTCCCTGGAAATCCTGCAAACTTATCATAATTTTCTTATCATCCTGTTTTCAGTGGTCTAGAGAAACCAAAACCTCCCTCTCCAAAACTGGCTCCACTCCAGCGTTCTGTAAGTTTTGACCAGATGAAACCTGGGGACCAGGTACACTCCCCACCCAGCACCGCTTGTGGTCATCCCAATGCTGGTCAGGAACTGTGCTATCTGTGTCATCAACGAGCTCGTCGAAATGTTCCAGTGTCATTTGCGGAGGAAAGGAAAAGGCGGGAAGAAGAAGAAGACAGACTACTTCAACAGTATCAGTATATGAAAGATGCTGAAAATGTGCTCAATGAGACGGTAAGTTGACCTAGCTTTTATTATATGTCCTCCCACTTAAGGAGAGGGGGATGTATTGTTTTGGGTGTAGATCATGTTGGCATCTGCATGACACTTTCTTGTCTGCACATTATCTTGCAAACCAGTGGTTGAATTCTTACCAAATTTTCATGGCTATATAATTGGGACATAACAAAAAACTGATTAGATTTTTGTGACTTTGACCTAATTTCTAAGGTCACAGCAATAGAAAAACTGAAAATTTACAGTGTGGAGACAGCTGTTTTCTCTAAAAACACTTCTACTAAAGCTCTTAGACTTCATGAGGCTGAGGTCTTTTAATCTTTGCCACTGTTGAGGTAACTTGGCAGACTACAAATTGATATTTTTCATATTTTTTGCAGAAAATAGGCTCTGACATTTCATGCAAATTATTTCCTCAGGAAATTTGCATGAAATCTCAAAGCCTATTTTCTGGGAAAATTCGAAAACATTTCAAATTAGCAGCTGCTGAAAGGCCTTTTAATCTTTACCAGTCTTTAGGCTAATTAGGCAGACAACAAATTGATGACGTTTTTCTTAGATTTTGCATGAAATGTCAAAGACTATTTTCTGGGAAAAAATTAAAAAATATTTCAAATTAGCGTCTGCTGAAATTTTTACCCAGCATGCTAAGTGTTTATCCAGTTGCAGTTATTGTTTAAAAACTTCAAACTACTGTATTTGGACAGATAGGCCTGAGTAGACAGTGTAGACCCAGATCAGGTGTTGCAGACTGGAGCATCTGATCTGGATCTACACTATTTGCCACAGTCTGTACTTTTTAAACACATTGTCAGGTAGTCCAGTGGGCTTATTATTCCCACCGCCGAAAGTGAAGGGGGATATGGTAATGGTCAGTGTACATCTGTCTGTCTGTGCATCCATCTGTCTGTCACTTTTTTGTCTAGAGCACAACTCTAAAACTATTTAAGGAATTTTGTTGAAACTTCACCAAATGATAAAAGACATTGAGAGAAAGTGCAGTATGCAAGAGCCTTAAATATCCAAGAAAACTAATTATTCCTAAGCTGTTGTTGTACTTTTTAGGAGCTAAGTATGGCTAAACGACATGACCTGCAGAAGATGGCAGCATTTAATCTGGGTGTTTCTGAAGCAATACACCAGAAGAAAAAAGAAAGAGATACAGATTTTCATGTGAGTGGCCTTTTATTATGCTCACTTAATTCTTGTCCTGCTGAACCAGGATATGCCATACCTTTGCAAACAGTGTAGATCAAGATCAGTTGGCTTCTTCAGAAGCCAACTGATCTGGATCTACACTGTTTGCCATTCAGTATTTGAATTTGTATCAACAATTTGGATCAAATACTGATTGGCTGAAAATTAGAAGTGGATGTGGCATCTTAATTTATTCAGCATGTCAAGGATTGAAAAAAATGAATGGAACTACCCAGGAAAGGCGCAATTATGTACATATTATCATGGAACATAGCCTAATAGGAGTGTAAGGCTTTAACCCTTGTCCTGCTGAATAAATTAAGATGCCACACCCATCCCTAACTTTTAGCCAATCAGTTTACTTGATCCAGATTGTTGATATAAATTCACATACTTAATGGCAAACAGTGCAGATCCAGATCAGTTGGCTTCTTCAGAAGCCAACTGATCTGGATCTACACTGTTTGCAAAGGCAGGACAGATCCGGGTTCAGCAGGACTAGAGTTAATTGCACAAAATCCAACACAAAACCTCTTGATCAAAAACAGAAAAGTTTTATCTTAGTTCCAGATAAAGTCAACAGACTTTTACCATCTCTACAGATAAGGTAGTAATTAAGATGAAGGTTCTGCATAATCTTTTGGGCATGAAAACATATTTTTTTTTTTTTTTTGCATATGTGTTTTCTTTACACCAAATGTAATGACACAAGATTTTATCTTTAAAAACAACATTGCTGAGTTATATAAGCATTTTCTCCATATCCCTCAATAAGCATTTTCTCCATATCCCTCAAAAATAGACATTTTTTTTATCTATAAAAGGTTTAATAAATTGATATATGGTATTAATATCATCATAAAATGTGGCATCTGACAGCCTGTAAAATTTCAGTTAGTCTCTGGTTTTTGAACTGGATCAAAAATGAAATGATAGTTTATCGAATTCCTGAATTAATGTTGGCAATATTAATTCAAGCATATGATAAAAATCATATTGTTTTTGATCCAGTTCAAGAACGAGAGACTAACTGAAATTTCACAGGCTGTCAGGTACCACATTTTATGATTATATTTATACCATATTATCTATTAAACCTTTCTTGGGTAATAAAATGTCTATTTTTGAGGAATATAGAGCCTTTAAGAGTATTTGATACACCTCCAAGGGAAATAACCTTGACATGGATATATTTCCTCCCATCTTATTGGAGGCTACTCTTAAAGGAATGAATTTGCTTCCAAAGGGAGCAAATTCATTCCTTTAAGAGTAGTCTCCAATTTTGAAAGGTTTCAGATACCAGAGAACCAACTTTCTGTCTGCAGAAGTTTTCTCCCTTTGTAGACAGGTGGTAAAATCTTTCAGGTATAGCCATTCACCTTAAAATGTATCTCAAATTTTATTAAAGGTTTCATTTTTTTTCCATCTTTCAGAGATCCTATATATTTCAACGACGACCTCTCACACCTCCTAGGTTCAGTAAACAAGTAGAATATTCTTCAGATCTAGCAAAACAGGTATGTATTTAGTAGATAAACTAATATTAAATACAAGAGTGAGAGTTGTATGACAGTTTTTAAATTAAAATTACAAAAACATGTGTAATTTTTTTTGCCTATGTGTATGAGATATACGCAATGGCTTGTCTCCTATTCTTGGTAATTGTAATAGTAATACTACAAAAAACAAAACAAAACAAAAAAGAAAAAAAAAGAAAAAAACAAAAAAAAAAGAAACAATAGTAACAAAAGACACATGCTGGCATTTCCACTGGCATATAGAATTGTGCTAATTGGAATCACTGATCTTGAACATGATTTGAAAAATTATATCATTTTTTGTCCAGAGAGTACTAATGGTCACTTCAGAGGCAGAGGAAATATTTAGAACATACTTTCTGTCATTTTTACACCAAGACATATCTTCCTGCTTAAAACCAGGTTTCTGCAGGAGAGTGCACTATCTATAAAGATGGTGCACCCTCCTGCTGAAATCTGGGCCCAATTGTTCAAAACTAACGATGTTGTTAGTTAATATATCATTAAAACTTTGATCATTAAATATGTCATATATGCTAATATTTTTGCTGGAAAAATGTTAGTAGCTTTTGCATTTGCAAATCTCATTTTTTCAGCAAAATTATCTGCGAATTAGATGTCATATTTACTAGAATGGTTAACATTTTAAATACTAATGAGCTTGTTAAGCTAACAGTGCTTTGAACAACTGGGCCTTGGTTTTTGGCAGGAAGGGTCTTCTCTCACATAACATGATCCTATTCTGTTTTCTTCTGCTCTCAGGAGATGGCTCAACATAACTCACAGGGTATTAAACCTCAGCTCAAGTAAACATAGATATTTATCAGTATTTTTGTTATTTTTACACTAAAATAAATATACTGTACTATTCCTCAAAAATAGACATTTTTTTATCCATGAAAGGAATATGGAGCCTTTAAATTGTCCTCAAAATTATTTACTTTAGTTTGGACTGATGTAAGCATAATTATTTTGTTTTGTAGGTGGTATCAAAGGAGAACACCAAAGCCAAGAGAAAGTCAGATGAAGAGTTCTTAGAGAGACTAGAACAAGTTCAGTTAGCTGAAGAGTATGTATATTTCTCAACACTTTACTCAGCTAGATACTTTTTTTTAAATTTTATCCTGCTCAGACTACTTTAAATGGGTTGGGCACAGGCAAAAAACAGAGCAGCACAACATTTTAAACACTTAGCATGCTGGGTAAAAATCTCAGCAGACAACCTCTTGAAATATTTTTCTTATATTTTCCAAGAAAATAGACCTTCACATTTCATACAAGTTGTCTCCTTGCTTGAAATATCAAAGCCTATTTTCTGGGGAAAAAATAAGAAAAATGTTATCAGTTGGCCATCTGCTTTATTAGTGCAGAGAGTTGTGAAGGGCAATGTTTTCTGCAACATTTCGTATTCATAGAACCTATACATTTCCTTGCTATGAACCTTTTATCACTCTTTTGTCAAATTCTGTAGACCACCAATCAATGATATTTTTCTTATTTTTTTTTTCCTCAGAAAATAGGCTTTGACATTTCATGCAAATTGTTCTGGAAAGTGTAATGTTGACCTGCAGCCCCTACATCCCATCCCCCTACCCCACTATACACATAGTATTCCTGTTCCTGGGCCCAACTACCTCAAGGTGAAACATTTTGTGAAACTTTGTTCTACTCTCTCTTGCCATTTGGTTCGATTTGCTACATAACTATTTTTTTTTTTGGAAATAAATATAATTGTGACTTCCCCAGCAACTCCAGCCCAGTTGTCAGGGTTTGGACCAGAATTTCAATATGACTAGGCTATCTACATATTTATCTAAAAGACATGTCCGAGTTCCAAGCTTGTAACTGTAATGGTCTGTGAAGAGATTTCGTCAGTTACACATGCATGGTCACTTGGTTGCACAGCTACATGAATGGATGACTGGGGATGACAACATTTTCAGAATGTGCCAGGATAATATAAAGACATTTGAGCCAGAGCACGACAAAACCTACAATAAGACCAGAGACTCCCATCAACCTGTACATCCACACAGTATAGCAAGGCTGGGTTCTTGTTTATCCCTCTTTGGATAGCCTAGAGGTAGTAGTAGGCATATGCTATCAGCAAAGACTTTGATCAGACTGTGCAGATGCCCAGGCTGATCTGAGTCTTTGCTGGTTGCACAAGTCTTATTGTAGGCTTTGTTGTGCACTGGCTCATTTAATAAAAAGACCTTACCATGCATATCATTTATTTTCAGTCTAGCTATCCAGAGGCAACAATATTTTCAAGACAGAGCAGAGGAACAAAATAAATACAAGAATGCATTAGATTCCCAGGTAAGTCATTCACTTAACCCATAGAGTACCAAGCAAAATTGTAGTAGACGGCAGTCAAATTAAAAAAAAATCAGAGAAAATCAAGCTTGATATTTTAAGTGAATTATCTGCTGGGCAGATGATTCACATAAAATGTGAAGCCTTATTTTCTCTGAAAAATGAAAAAAAAAAAAAAAAAAAGCATCTTGGAAGGTCTGAATGTTTTGGCCCATTTGGATTCCACTAAGTCCAAATATTGAGTATGAAGATTAACAGCCCTGATCAGACTCAAGGGAGTGCATATGCATATTTCTAACTAAGTATGTTGAGGGGTGTATAGTTTTTGTCTCTCCATTCGTTTGTTCATACGTACGTTTGTTAGTTCGTCTTTCCATCACATTCATGGAACTAGGGTCAAAGTTTTTGCGTCAAAGGTTCTAAGACCTTACATAATAAAGGCCCTTCCATGGATTTCATTTATATTTGGCATGATGGTAGATATAGGTCTAAAGTTTTACTCAGTGCCATCCCACCCTGGGGCCTGACCTTGAAGTCAAGGTCACGGACTTAGAATTTTCATATAAAAGTAAAAAAATTTTGCTCTTTTTATATAGCTATATTATCAAGACCCTTTGATGACTGTCATGTATATTTGGTAGATATAGGTCTAGAGTTTTACTCAGCATGATCCCCACCCCAGGGTGAGACCTTGAGGTCAAGTCACAGACTTGGAATTTTCATATATAAGTCAAAATGTTTGCAGTTAAGTTTATATAGCTATATCATCAAGACCTTCTGATGAATTTCATTTATATTTGACATGATGGGAGATATAGTTTTAAAGTTTTACTCAGAGAAATTCCCATCCCAGGGCATGACCTTGAGGTCAAGGTCACAGAATTTTCATATAAAAGTCAAACTTTTTGCATTAAAGTATACATAGCTATATTATCAAGACCCTTTGATTGATTTCATTAAAATTTGGCATGATGGTATACATAAGTCTAAAGTTTTTCTCAGTGCCATCCTCAAGCTGGGGTATAGCTTTGGGTCAGACTTAGATTTTTCATACAAATGTTGAAGTTTTTGCTTATATTATTAAGTATCATTGATTTCACTGGTATTTGTTATGGTGATAGTTATAGGCCTAAAGTTTTATTTAACGTGATCCCTGCACCCATGCCTTACCTTTGAGGTCAAGTTCATGGGCTTCACATAATGTGTGACTTAAGTCTTTCAATGTTGTATTAATATAGCATATAACTGCCATCTCCAGAGTCAAAGCTACATACTTTGTGCTTTTTAGAAAGAGGCAGTAGCACTGGTTGGAGTATACCTGCCCCCACTGGGCACTTTGTTAAGTTCAATAAAAAAATTTGTATTTTCTTATTTCTTTACAATACCTTGCTGCACGTACTCAAATTGTCTGCTTGCGTCTGTCAGTGCCTAGTGTCCCAAAAATGGGACCTAGGCAGACAATGTAGACCCATATCAGATGCCAAAGAAACAGCTTCTGATCAGTGTGTATACTATCCCAATATTTAGTATAAAATGGTTCAAGTCCTTTTTGCAGCTGCTAGAGTACAGTAAATGTCCTAAAATTTCATCCACCAAAGTTTCTTAATAAATGGCATATGCAAATAGTGCAGAACCAAATCAGACTGCTCCTTTGGGAGCAGAAGGAGCAGTCTGATCAGCATCTGCACTGTTTACCAGTCCACTAAGTATTTTCAGAAAGAACTGCATAAAAGCATAAAAGCAACACAATTTAGGCAAAAAAAAAAAAAAAATATATATATATGGAATAAAGTTCTCAAAATGTTAGAACCTTTCTGAAAATGAAGTACGATATTTACCCTTTAGTATTGGAACATCTTATCTACTTATCATTCTTGTCCTAAAATTTCAAATAGTTCAATCTACTGCCTTTTGATGTGTCTTAAATATTGCTGTATGTATGGGAAACAGTGTAGACCCTCATCAGATGCCGCATTCTTAGCTGGGTCTACACTGTTTGCAAAGGCCTATCTGTCTCAATACTTAGGGTTATTATGGTAATAAGATGTGTATAAAATTATAGTATTTGTATTGCACCTACTTTGCACCTGTTGACATGACAGAAAGTTTTAATATTATTATTTTAGTATGCATAAGTGTCAGAGTATTTAGTATCATGCATGATTTGCTATATGGAGCTTTAGAATATTTATAATGTCGTATTTACCTTAAATATTGGGACACATAACTCTTTTTCATCGTGTCCTGAAATTAGAACAAGTTCACTGATGGGTGAGTGACAAACAGTATAAACTCTGATCAGATGCAGCATTCTGAGACCTCTGATCTGGGCCTACACTGTTTGCTCAGGCCTGTTTGTCCCAATACTTCAGGTAAATATGGTACAATACATAAGCAGATATTGACATATTGTGTTCATTTTGTAGCATGACAAACTTTATTTTACCATATTCGACCTAATTACCTCACTGTGCGCTTTTCAGAATTACTGGGAAAACGTGTGGCAAAATAAGTATATACATACCTACTAAGGGTACACTTTAAAAAGATCTGCAAAGAACCTTATTTGCTGATGTTTATGCAATTTTCTGAATTTTTTTATGAAATCATGTGTTGTTGGTACTCATTTGAAGTACATGGCTTGTAATCTGAAGACTACGAATTTGCTTGACTGTGCGCTTATAGGGGTATGTGAGATAATTGGAATGAATATGGTAGATACAACCTTTGAAAAAGGCCTTTATGCCGTATGCCAACAAAAAAGACCCAGATCAGCCTCTGTGTTCTTGCAGTCTGAAGGCCGTCTATTATCATTAGTTCATCCTACAGTATCTGATGATTCTGTTAGTGGACAGTATAGGTCCTGCTCAGACTGAATGTTCAGACTGAGCTGGACTTTTGTTGCCTGCATACAACATAATGGCATTTTGTGCATCATTAAGGTAAAGTTAACCCTTGTCCTGCTGAATAAATTAAGAGGCCACACCCACTTCTAATTTTCAGCCAATCAGATTACTTATTCAGATTGTTGATATTAATTCACATACTTCATGGCAAACAGTGCAGATCCAGTTGGCTTCTTCAGAAGCCAACTGATCTTGATCTATACTGTTTGCAAAGGAAGGGTATATCCAGGTTCAGCAGGACAAGGGTTAAGTAATACAGTTAAGTTATACAGTTTACCTTTACCACTTTCTTGGCTAGTTCAACAGACCACAAATTGAAGATAGTTTTCTTATTTTTCCCAGAAAACTGGATTTGACATTTTATGCAAATTGTCTCCATTGGTGACAATTTGCATGAAATGTCAAATCCTGTTTTCTGGGAAAAATAAAAATATTTCAATATGTCGTCTGCTGAAAATTTTACCAAGAGTGCTGAGCATTAAGTAATACAGATGAGTAATTTCAGAAGCACTGATAAAAAAGTAGATGTTATGGTATTAGAATATTATTTTTCTGCAAAAATAAATGAGCAGAAAGGGTCTATTGAAAGCTTATAATACTGAGCCAAAAAAGGGCACAAAATTTTTTCAGCCAAAAAGTATTGATATTTTTCCGATTTCTCCACAAAGCATATGCTATGGGTACTCATAAGAAGCATATTGTCAGTGAGTATCCACAACGTACATTAAAACTTACCATGCTATGGGCAGATTCAGCAGACGACAAACTGATGATATTTTTTCTAGAAAATAGGATCTGACACTTCATGCAAATTGAATGAAGTGTCAAATCCTATTTTCTAAGAAAAATAAGGAAAATATTTCAAAATACTGTCTGCTGAATTTTTTTATCCAGCTTGCAAAGTGTCTGGAAAAATATCACTCTTGTCTAGACATATGCTTGTAAGAGTCATGTCACCAAAAACTGTCCTGTGTGATCAAGGTCTGCATGATCTTCTGACCTTCTCATCCATGTAGTCTGGTTATTGTCTTTACTTTCATATTTACATACCATAGTAGTAGATAAGATACATTTGTATCAGCAAAACAGGTATTGGTATTTTTTCTTTTACGCGGTAAAAGCTCATTTTGTGGTACAATGAGCCACTTCTAATGAATAGCAACAATACGTTTACATTTAGAAATAAGAAAAAAAAAAAAAAAAAAAATATATATATATATATATATATATATATATATATATATATATATATATATTTTTTTTTTATATATATATCTGGATACCCCTCTTGCTCTTATCTAAAAATCTATGTGTAGTTTCTCTGTCTACTCTGTCTTTCTATCTCTTTCTGTTATGTCTTTCTGTCTCTCTGTCTGTATGTTTACATGTAGATTCGTTATAAACTTCAACTGTCGCTGGAAGATCCTGACTATCAACCACCTCCCTCATATAGAAGATTATTTACACCATCTGCCACAACTTTAAGACCTTTCTCTGATCCCGCTGATTCAAGAAAGAATGAAACCTGGATACCATCTCTCTCATGGGTAAAATTGATATCATAATCCTCTTTGTTTTGCTTTTGTTATTCTGAGGAAAACAGAACAAATGCTGTAAAAATTGAAAGAGTAAAATCTTCATTTAATACAGAACAACAACAACAACAAAAAACAACACCATAATTCTTTATGGGAAGTAACTAATTTTGTGAAGGGGGCAATTAAATTGCCTCCCTTTGCAAAATTAGTTTCTTCTCATTGCTGGATTGGTGAAGAGAAGTAATAAATATATTCTTTATAGCATACTGTATTAGCCTAAATTTTCAGATAGCCGTGCCTTAGCAAAAAGAAAAAGTGTAGATCCATTGTAGATCCAATTCAAATATTCTGCACTATTCAATATTCCAGGACTAGTTTCTGACAAATCTCTAGGTACCGTAATAACCCTAAATATTGGAACAGATAGACCTTTGCAAACAGTGTAGATCCAGATCAGATGCCGCAGAATGCGGCATCTGATCAGGGTCTACACTGTTTGCCATACAATGTCAAGCCTGAAAAAAAAAAGTATTTTAAAAATGCCATCTACAGCAGTTTTGAATGGCACTTAAAAGGTTTAACACATTACTAAGCAGACCAATTCTCTTGTTCAAATTTTAGGTTAGGATCTATGGTATTTGTCCTAAGTATCTAGCTAGACAGGTCAGAAAAAGCATTGTCAGCCCATATAACCTGCCGCAGAATGCATCTGATCAGGTTCTGCAGTGTTTACAACTCATCAGCAGTTTTTAGACATATCGACCGGTTGTAAAATGGACTTGTTCAAATTTTAGGACAGGTATGGTAAGGTTAGGAGTCCAAATGTTTAGGGTAAATTTGGTACTTTGTCCAAGTATTTAGCTAAATTAAGGTGTTGTGATAGTTTCATAGAAAGTAGGATTATGATTTCTTTATTCAAATTGTTGAAGCTTTTGTATAAGAAAAGAAAAGGTGTATTTGTGTTTCTTAACACTTTGCATGCTGGGTAAAAATTGCAGCAGACAATATTTTGAAATATTTTTCTTATTTTTCCTAGAAAATAGGACTGACACTTCATGCAAATTGTCTGCATGCAATGTCAGTCCTAATTTCTAGGAAATATAAGAAAAAATATTTCAAAATGCCATCTGCCTATAGCATGGAAAGTGTTTAAAATACTTTAAGGATTTTGCAGGAAACAGTTGGCAGACAGTCACCTGTTTCTGTTTCATTACCCTTTTTGAGGATTAAATTTAGGCATTTCCTTCAAACTAACTCATAGGAGACAATTTATGGGGAATTGATAAATTGCCATAGGAAATAACTTCGGCATGCAAATATATTTGCCTCTCTCTTCATTAGGAATTACTTCTTTCCTTAAAAGGTAGTCCCTATTTTTGAAAGGAGGCCGCTTTTCTATTTTCAAAAGTTGTCTCCCTTTGCTAAAATGGCAGCAACTTTTTGCATGTGTCCTTATCATCTAAAGAGAAATACCATCCCTATTTTCAGAGAAAATTAAGAAAAACATCTCTCATCTGTGACCTTTTGCCGGCCTCAGTGGCTCAGTTGGATGCGCCGTCCGACTGGAGACAGGAGGCAGGAGGTCCGGGTTCAACCTCCGCCGAGGTCGGCAACATTCTTTCGTGGAGATTGATCATGAACTATTTTCTACGGTCATTCTCTTTCTTCCGCTGATTCAAGAAGAGCAGTTGTCAGTTTCTGGTGAAAGAATGTGCACAATACTGGTTAACCGCTTAGAGGACTAAGCCTACCCAGTAAATGTGTGGTTAGGTAAACTGGGTTGACTGGGCCGAAAACCTCAACACAAACAAATCTGTGACCTGTTAATTTTGTTAGCATATTAATGGTATATACTGAGCACAGTAAATAAATAAATGAGCTTCAACATGTGAAATGTGTCTTTTGTATTCCCAGTAAAGACTCAGATCAGCCTGAGCATTCTACTCAATATGATCAAGGCTTTCTGTATTCATCTGTTATAATATCTACTAATTCTATAGATGGATGTTGAAGGCCCTTATCAGACTGTATACCTGTGCATACTGCATAGCTACAAATAAGAGGGGTATCCACATAATATATTTCTTATTTCTCTACAAAAACATATGTTGTGGGTACTCATTAGAAGCGCCTCGCCGAGGCGCTTCTAATGAGTACCCACAACATATGTTTTCATAGAGAAATAAGAAAGATATCAGCATTTTTCAGATGCAAAAAACGCCTTATCTGTTGCTATGCAATGATACTGATCTGAGCTTTTATTGTTTGCATATGTTGGGACTATATACTATATTCTAACATGAAGTTAACATTTTCCCATTGAGCCTAATGGAAATGTCACCTTGATCAAACTAAAATAATTCATGTTGTCTGCGTAGTGCGTGCAAAAGGGTGCATTTAATGATGTCGCATGTAAACTCTTACTTATTGCGACCTCTGCTGCAAAAGAGGTCTATAGAAAACATTGCAACAATGTCGATCTTCCTTTCTGTAGCATGTTAGAATCAAAAAAGTTTTCACTATAGTGAATTATCGCAACTAATGCATGGTGTTGTCGGACAGATGCGAATATTAATTCACTTCAGCTTAGCTGTCGTGAATTAATACCTCGCAATCTGCCCTCCAACATCATGCGTTATTTGCAATAATTCACAGTAGAGATAAATTATTTCTTAAATAACCCTAAGTATTGGCACAGACAGGCCTGGAAAAACAGTGTAGACCCAGATCAGATGAAGCAGAATGCTGCATCTGATTTGGATCTACAGTATGTGCCATTCCAGCAGTTTTACAGACACAATTTTAGGACTAGCATGGTAAGGAATTAAGGTGTCACATTATTTGGGGTAAATACATGTAATTGGTATATGATAGATTGGTTTGTGGATTGGTATTGGATTAGTATTGTCCTATAAAATGGATTTGAAGGTTATTTGTCATGTATTGTTCAAAAATCAACATGATCACACTATGTGAACAGCAAAGGCAGACCAGTTTGCATAAATGACATAAAAGACAGACCAGTCTGGTCACTGTTTTCAATATATAACAACACAATACTGGAACCACATGGAATCTATAAGGTGAGCAGAGAAGAACCTGCTGAGAAATTATGGACTGTCAGTGCTGTTCTTGCTGTTCTCATGAAGAGTAATGTTTTTTCCCCAAGCAAACCTAATATTATTGTAATTTTATTAGTCTTAGTTTTCTTAACCCTTGTCCTGCTGAATAAATTAAGATGCCACGCCCACTTCTAACTTTCAGCCAATCATATTACTTGATCCAGGTTGTTGATACAAATTCACATACATAATGACAAACAGTGCAGATCCAGATCAGTTGGCTTCTGAGGAAGCCAACTGATATGGATCTACACTGTTTGCAAAGTCAGGGTATATATTCGGGTTCAGCAGGACTAGGGTTAACAAAAGTATATACAATAGCCGTTAGTGTGGATCAAAGACAGTGAGTGTGTGAGCAAGGTTTAGAAGGATTTAACTTTTAAAGCGCTTAGTAAAATTTTAGCAAATGATATTCAATTTTTTTTTTTTTTTTTTTTTTTTCAAAGAAAATGAGACTTGACATTTCATGTGAATCATCTGTCAAGCAGACAATTCATATGAAATGTCAAGCCTTATTTCCTCTGAAAATTAATAATAATAAAAAAATCAAAATATCATCTGTTGCAGTTTTGATTAACTCTTTAAGGATTTTAAATTAGTGTTAAGTGGAAAGTTTTAGTTTATTTTTTGAAGTTCATATTTACATTGTTTTCTGGGTTTATTTCATTTGATACATAGTGCAGCTCATTTTTTTTTTAACACTCATGTACAGTTATTTCATATTTTAACACCTGTTTCTAGGTAAACCATAAATTTGTTTCTATGTAATGCCATATTTATCCTTAGTATTCGGACAGACAGGCCTGTAAACTATGTAGATTCAGATCAGATGCTGCAAAATGCACTGTCTGGTCAAGGTCTCGGTGTTTACTTCTCATCCAGCAGTTTTTAGACATGTCAACAGGTAGTAAACTGGAAGTGTTCAAATTTTAGGACAAATATGATAAAGAGTTTAGCTGTCTGAATGTAAGGTATATATGGGCTGTGCCTTGTCTTTGGGCATATGCAGACAGCAAATGCCCAGATCAGCCTGCACCTCTGCGCAGTCTGATCAGGGCCTTCATTGTCCGCAAACAGAATCATTGGATACTAAAGAATGTATTACCCCTTGTCCTGCTGAACCCGGATATACTCTGCCTTTGCAAACAGTGTAGATCCAGATCAGCTGGCTTCTGAAGAAGCCAACTGATCTGGATCTGCACTGTTTGACATTAAGTATGTGAATTTATATCAACAATTGGGATCAAGTAATCTGATTGGCTGAAAATTAGAAGTGGGAGTGGCATCTTAATTTATTCAGCAGGACAAGGGTTAATGAAGAGCAAATGCCCGGATGAGACTTTATACATGTACAACTTGATGAGAATCAGCACATTTTGTGCATGCTCAAAGGTACTTTTTTTGCTTGACGCGGCATATACAGTAATGTGTAAGCCCAGCATGAAAATGTACCTTAGGATATGGACCCAGTGAAGATTCAGATCAGCATGTGCATCTATATACAGTCTGATCAGAATTTTCACTGTCCACCTAAACCTTAACCCTTAAAGCGCCAATCACAACAATTGTCGTCTGCTTTGTCTTCTGCCGGTTACTTTAAAAGTCATTGTTGCAAACAGTGTGGACCCAGATCAGACTGCTCCTTTAGGAGCAGTCTGATCAGGGTCCACACTGTTTGCCTGTATGCAAAAATAGGTTTGAAAAGTCTGCAAGAATATTCAGCAGACGACATAAACAGACGACATTTTCAGATGCAGTTTTTCTTGGCACTTTAAGGGTTAAAATATTGCTGAGGCATGTTCAGGTTGCTGTCAGCCCAAATTCACATAATTGTAGACATCATTAAACTGTTGGACTGCTTATTTTGGTGCATATCTACCTGGCATTTCTCATTCTTTAATGCAGGCATGCTGAAATCTGTTACACCATGGCCAGCATTGGTCATCTATGCAGCTTATAGCATATCAGCACTGATCCATGGCTGTCCCCCAAGTGCCCAATATTTGCCACTTGTCCAGTGGTTTTTTGGCAGAGTTAACCCTTGCTGTGTTGAATAAATTAAGATACCACACCCACTTCTAATTTTCAGCCAATCGGATTACTTGGTCTCAGGGGTCATCCTAGAGGGCGACTTGGGAGAAAAAGTCTTCCTAAGCTGGCTGACTTCTCCCTGTCTTGAGCTGAGGGAGAAGTGAAAATGTATAGAATGTATAGGGAAATCCAAAAGTTGGACAAAAACTTTTCCATGAAATCCTGAAATTGTTGCAAAACTTCTCCCTCCTTGAAAGCTCTCGGATGACCCCTGGATCTGGGTTGTTGATACAAATTCACATGCTTAATGACAAACAGTGCAGATCCAGAAGCCAACTGATCTGGATCTACACTGTTTGCAAGGGCAGTGCATATCCGGGCTCAGCAAAAGGAGTCCAAATGTTTTGGGAACTATGGTAGCATTTAACTTTTTCTTTTGTTTCAGCTCAAGTTTAAGCCCTTACAAGTGCCAGCACGGGAATCAGATCACGAAGTGTTTGGTAAAAATGATATGACAAATGAAAAGATGGCTGAGCGAAGAAGACGAGCATATGAAATGTTCAAAGATCAGCAGGATCTTGTGGCCCAGCGTAAACGAGAGGCTATCTTGAAACGTCTTGCCGAGCAGAAAGAGGAGGAACAGGTGTTAGACAGAACAAAACTAGAGTGAGTATTTTACATGTGTATTATTGCAAGGAAAGCTGTCTTATGCCATATATTAACAGTAAATACAAAAACCATAACTCTGCCATAAGCAGTTGCAGAATTATCTACCATTAGTTTTCTTGTCTGGAGTAATACTCAAAGCTGTTAGCTGTAATCAGTGCTATTATATTCCACCAGGTGCCTCCTTGTCCACTCTGTATGAACCTAGAAAATATCAAGTGCTAAGTTTACTAATGATTATTAAAAAGTACTGTAATCTGAGCAGGATTCAAACCATTAATACTTGCCTGCTTCCAGCCCACAGAGATAGCTTGAATTTAAAACCGAAAGAATAGTTTGAATGATACTATTTTTAGGTAAAAATCCAGAGTAAAAAATTAGGAGACTTGAAATCAGGATTTCTTGCATACCTTATAAGGATTACCACAAATTACACCTATGCTAGCAAATCTTATCTCACACACACTTGTCTGTCCCATGGGAAAGATAAAAATCGAGAATTTTCACGTGTTTGATATACATTGGTTGTATAGGACGTCACAGTATGCCATCCTTAAGGTTGAAGTCATTGAACATAATGACGTCACTAAACGTCACGGTATTGTCATCACAATATGGTGGATGTCTGCAATCAAAGTGACTGCATTATCAAAAACCCACTTTCAGAAATGAAAGGAATTTATCAGGATGTGAGGGACAGATAGAAAAAGCCGTCCCTCAGAATCACAGTCTGACATCACTTGGCAAGCCTCGTGTTGCCAGACAGTAACCCTCGGTACGGATTTTTTTTTTTACCTACCCCTTACACCCATGATAGGTTCTTATAGCCTAATCTGCCTGTTATTCTCCAGGGCCCAGTTGTTCAAAACTTAAATTTGTTGTTCATTAAATATTTTTGGTTATTTTTCAGAGAAAGTAAAACTTGACATTTATTATTATCCATAAGGCAGACAATTCACATGAAATGTCAAGCCTTATTTTCCCTGAAAAATACAAAAAAGTCAGTAAATAAAAAAATAAAATAATAAATGATAAAATAAAATAAAAAAATAAAACAAAGAAAATCAAAATGCTGTCTGCTGCAGTTGTGATAAGGGTTAAAGAATGGTAGATTTAAGTAGTGAACAGTGTTTTAACACTTAGCAAGCTGGGCAAAAAATTCTGCAGATAACATTTTGAAATATTTTTTCTTATATTTCCCAAAAAATAGGATTTGAAATATCAAAACCTATTTTCTGGGAAAAATAAAAAAAAATCTCATAAAGTTTTCATCTGCAGAGTCTGTCCATAGCATGGTAAGTGACTGAATAAATTTGGTTTTATAGGATGATTGAAGACAGGGCCAGCAGGTTCAGACGACGCATGCAGGCAAGACAACGACTAGAAAATGATTGGTTAAGAGCATCAGAAGTGAGACAAGATCGACTGGCAGAAGATCGTATACGCGCCATGAGCCCAGGAATGCTTTTACATGACCAGTGTGATAAATATGATAGATGTGCCCAGTGTAAACGTGTGATGAAAAATTATGGTGAATCAAATCTTTGGAGTGAATCACGTTACATTCCTGGTTCTAGGCTAATGGTTTAATATGTGTTACTTGTTTTTACATTTCGACAACTTTATAAAAATATGAAAAACTGTTTAAGTAAAATTGATTTTCATTTCAATCTAAAGATGTAAGTTATTTTTTTCTCTGGTTTACTTCTCTACACATTCTTTTTGTTTATTTTTTCTCCAGTTTACTTTTCTGAAATTGTTTCTCTACATATTGTTTTTGTTTATTTTAATTGCATAGCTTGTTTTAAAGAAAAGCCATATGAGCTCAACAGTATTTCTTCTTAACTCTTCAGTTGTCATCCAGAGTTCAACAGTATTTCTTCTTAACTCTTTAATTGTCATTCAGAATTGTTGAAATGCAGTACCCTTTTGGCTGAACAGAAAGAAATTTATCAGTTGGATAACTAAACTCAAAATTTTGCAAGCTCAGTTATCACTCTTTGTTGAAGTGAAAATCAGTTTTCTTTGAACAAGAAATGTGATAGTTGTTTTATGAGTCTGATCATGTCTTCATGCCAGCCAGTTGAATTTTGGCATTGTTTGAACTGTGATTCTTGTTGAACACCTTACTTCAGTATTAGCTTCACATGTCCTCTAGTGCTTAAGGTAAAATTCAGGGCCCAGTTGTTCGAAGGTAATGACATCGTTAGTTAACGATTCCTTAAAATTTACATCAAGTGATACGCAAATATACTGGAATTTTTTGCTGTCAAAATGTGAGTAGCATTTGCAGTGCAAAAACTACTCACATTTTTTCAGCAAAAAATATCAGAATATTGTATATTGAATCAGCTAAAACAGTTAACGAAATGACCCTTAACGAGCTCGTTAGCTAACGACGCTTTGAACAACTGGGCCCGGTTTCTACAAAAAGAATTTATATTAGCCTTTTCATGGATCAATGTTAAATGATAATAAAGCACCATTCAAAATTTTTGAAGACGACATTCTCAGATACATGTACCTTTTTGTTTTTGCTTTTCAAAGAAAAATAAGGTTTGACATTTCTTGTGAATTGTCTGCCTGGCAGATGATTCACATGAAATGTCAAAACTTATTTTCTCTGAAAACTATTAAAAAAAAAAATATTTGAAACTTGTCTGCTGCTGTTGTGACTGGTACTTTAAGGGTTAAGTTTTATTTGAAAGAAAAAAATGGTATTTTTCTTATTTCTTAACAAAGTGTAAGTTATGGAATCATCAAAAATAACTGGTTTTAACTATTAAAGTGCCAGTAAAAACAGCACCAGACAACATTTTAAAATATTTCTTCTATTTTTCTAAGAAAGTAAGGCTTGACATTTCATGCCAATCATCTGCTAGGAGACAATTCAAATGAAAGTATAAAGTCTTATTTTCTCAGAAAAAAAAGATAGAATGTCATCTGCTACAAATCTTATTGGTTTTTCAAGGCTTAATAGGATTTTAAAAAATATGTTTTTATAGAGAAATTGGAAATCCCAATATTTTATTATCCAGAGCCCTTTTCCATCTGCATGGTAAATGGAAACTTAAATGCACATCTTCTGTCAGGATCTTCTTTGTTGACTTTACTTATCTTGTTAAACTGTACATTAAGAGACTTTTTTTCATCTTTTTCCTTCCTGGGTCAGATATAAACTCTTTGTGAAATGATATAATATCCTTTATAAAATGAAATGATTTATATATTTATACAGTGTTTTCTTTTACTTTCTCATTGTCCTGTATAGAAATATATAAAAAAGAAACACTGGAGCCCCATAATAATGCAATTCATTATAATGCTGTTCATTATAAGCCTATTTTGGATATACTGTATTCACTCCAAGTATTCAGACAGACAGGCCTGAGCAAACAGTGTAGACCCAGATCAGAAGCTGCAGAATGCAGCTTCTGATCTGGGTCTACACTGTTTGCCACTCATCCAGCTATTTTTAGACACATCCACAGTTTGTTAAAAGGCCTTGACCAAATTTTAGGACAAGTATGGTAAGGAGTTGAGGTGCCCAAATACTTATGGTAAATACATAAATACAGTAAATCTATCGAAACTGTGCTAATATATATATACCTCAAGAGGGGTATCCATATAAATATTTTCTTATTTTTCCATGAAAACATGTTGTGTGTACTCATTAGCAGTATCTCGTAAGTTTTTGTGAAGAAACAGATATAGTCTGCTACTGAGTACCATGTATTTGTGATTTGTGGAGAAATAAAGAAAAAAAATATCAATATTTTGGGGTTGAAAGAATCTTTTCACCGAGAGCAGTGGGATTTTACTCTTATTTTAAGAGTACCATATTTACAATATGTATTCAGACAGACAGGCCTGAGCAAACTATAGACCCAGATGAGATGATACAGAATGCGGTGTCTCATCAGGGTTTACACTGTTTGCCACTCATCCAGCAATTTTTAGACACAACCTCGGGTAGTAAATTTTTCTTGTTCAAACAAGTATGGTAAGGAGTTGAGGTGTCAGAATACTTAGGGTAAACACGGTATTCACTTTAATGCAATGAAATTCCATGGACCCCAATCATAATGTTTTAAAGGAACTTCCCTGTAGTTCTGTGACTCATTGCACACTAAATTAAGGCAAACTGGATACACCTGGCCCGGAGGTTATAAACCTTTTTCATGCTCAACTCAGCTGAACCTGAAATTTTTCATGCTGATAACTCTTAAATTACTAACAGTTGCCAATTCCTTCTTGCTTAACATAGCTGAGCATGAAAATTTCTCTGCTAATAAATATGAAAATGCCAACTGTTATTGGCATTTTCATATTTATTAGCAGAGAAAATTTCATGCTCAGTTGAATTGAGCATGAAAAAAGTTTTATAACAACGGGGCCTGGTAGCTTTTGACAAGGGAGACAACATTTGTGACTGTTTGCTTTCTTGTGCACCAGTCCCCTTCTGAAAAGAGGTCTGCTCTAAAGGGAAAGAATTTGCTGGAAGCAAATTCTTTTTTTTTTAGAGTAGACCCCATTTTAGAAGGAAGCTAAAAACAATTTGGACAGAGTTGCCTTCCCTGAAAGTGTATCCATTCCCTGTAAATTATTTGAAGGTAACATTTTAACCCTTAAAGCGCCAATCACAACTGCAGCAGACGACAATTTTTATTTTTATTTTTTTTATTTTTCAGAGAAAACAAGTCTTGACATTTCATGTGAATTGTCTGCTTGGCAGATGATTCACATGAAATGTCAAGACTTGTTTTCTCTGAAAAATAAAAAATAAAAAAAAATAATTTAAAATGTCGTCTGCTACAAATTTTGCTTGGTGCTTTAAGGGTTAAAATAACTTTCTTCTTTTTTGATATAGGCGTGCCGTGACCCATCCGTTCGTCCGGTCGTCAACAATTGACTTGTGAGCGCAACTCCTCCTACAGTTTTTGGCCAATCATTTTGAAACTTCACAGATATTTTGGCCATGGCGTGTAGATGTGCATATTGTTTGCTCATAATTCTCAGATTTTTTTTTTTTTCAACTTTTTCCGCTTTGTTAACTTAGTCAGTTTTTACCTAAAACCCTTATAGTCAGTGGGTGTCTCGTGAGCGCAACTCCTCCTACAGTTTTTGGCCAATCATTTTGAAACTTCACAGATGTTTTGGCCATGGTGTGTACATGTGTATATTGTTTGCTCATAATTCTCAGATTTTTTTTTCAACTTTTTCCGCTTTAACTTAGTCAGTTTTTACCTAAAACCCTTGTAGTCAGTGGGTGTCTTGTGAGCGCAACACCTCCTACAGTTTTTGGCCAATCATTTTGAACTTTCACAGATGTTTTGGCCATGGTGTGTAGATATGCATATTGTTTGCTCATAATTCTCAGATTTTTTTTTTCAACTTTTTTCGCTTTGTTAACTTAGTCAATTTTTACCTAAAACCCTTATAGTCAGTGGGTGTCTTGTGAGCGCAACTCCTCCTACAGTCTCTGGCCAATCAGTTTGAACTTTCAAAGATGTTTTGGCCATGGTGTGTAGATATGCATATTGTTTGCTCATAATTCTCAGATTTTTTTTTTCAACTTTTTTCGCTTTGTTAACTTAGTCAGTTTTTACCTAAAACCCTTATAGTCAGTGGGTGTCTCGTGAGCGCAACTCCTCCTACAGTTTTTGGCCAGTCATTTTGAAACTTCACAGATGTTTTGGCCATGGTGTGTAGATGTGCATATTATTTGCTCATAATTGTCAGATTTTTTTTTTCAACTTTTTCCGCTTTGTTAACTTAGTCAGTTTTTACCTAAAACCCTTATAGTCAGTGGGTGCCTTGTGAGTGCAACTCCTCCTGCAGTTTTAGGCCAATAGTTTTGAAACTTCACAGATGATTAGGTCAGGGTCTGAAGATTTGCATATTGTTTGCACATAAATCTCAGATTTTTTTTTTCAACTTTTTCCGCTTTGTTAACTTAGTTTTTACCTAAAACCCTTATAGTCAGTGGGTGTTTCGTGAGCGCAACTCCTCCTGCAGTTTGAGGCCAATAGTTTTGAACAGATGATTAGGTCATGGTCTGAAGATGTGCATATTGTTTGCACATAAATCTCAGATTCATTTCAGCAGAGTTAGGGGCCCTTGATTTATGCCCAAAATTGGTTTCCGCTCAATATCTTGTGAAAGAATTGATGGATTAGGATCATATTTTGCATACATGTTGTTAACAATACCTAGCTTGGGATTGTCACATGACATTTTTCGTCAATTTTCAGCTGAGTTACTGGCCTTGATTAATGGGCAAAAATGATATCCGCTCAATATCTTGTGAAATAATGGACAGTTTAGATCAAATTTTGCAAGCCAATATTCGAAATTTTCTGCTTTGTCCATTTTTCTTACAAACTAACCCATCAGTTTCTTGAATACTGCAAAATAGATTTTTTTTCAATACAAATAGGAACTTGTATGACTTAATCCCCGCAGGTGCGACATCGCTTTCCGCGGATTTCTTGTTCTTAGAAAATAGACTTGACAATGAACACTGACCATCTACTGGGAGTTGATTTACAAAAACACCAAACCTTTTAATCTAGGCCTTATTTTCTGGGAAAACATATGCTTCATTTATCATCTGCTAGATTCATGTTCAGTGTTTAAAGAATAAATATTATACAGAACTTCACAACAATAATTTGGGCTGTGCAAAGATGCCTTTGGGCCCGTGGACAGAAATGGCCCAGAGCAGTATGTACAGGCATAGAGTCTGATCAGGGCCTGCACTGTCTGCTTACAGATCAACTAGGTAATACAAGTCATTTGGAGGCATTAGAACGTAATACTTTGTTGATGTACCGGTTGGTCTCAAAACTGCCGAACGCATAACTCAAAGATACATTTTTGCTTGTGGCCATTTATATCACAGTTTTATCATTAACCCTTATCCTGCTGAACATGACAACCACTACCTTTGCAAACAGTGTAGATCCAGATCAGATGGCTTCTGAAGAAGCCATCTGATTAGGATCTACACTGTTTGTCATGCAGTTTGTGAACTGAGTACTCTGATTAGTGGATAGTCAGAAATGGGTGTGGCTAAATTAATTTATTCAGATGGATAAGGGTTAACATACTATAATATATCATTTATATAATATTTATCTTAACGTCTGTAAGCACACCTGTATAATGTATTGCGATTTCTTAAGCATTAATCTTGAGCATCCTGTATACTGTATTGTGATCTCATACTATTTTTCAGTATTCTTAGGGAAAATTCAACAGATGACCACCATTTGATGATTTTTTTTTTTTTTCTAATTTTTTTCTGGGAAATAGGGTTTTACATTTTTTGCAAAATTTGACATTTTATGCAAAGTGCATAATATGTCAAGCCCTGTTTTCTGGAAAAAATAAGAACAATATTTTAGAATATCTGCTAAACATTCTTGGGACACTAAAGGGGACAAGATACACCTTCAAGGGAAATAAATCTGACATTGAAATACAATATAGTTACTGCCCTTCTCATTAAGGACTGCTCTTAAAGCAAAGAATCTGCTTCATTTTAAAAATGGCATCAAATTTTCAGGATGTATCTGTGCATCTCGATGTGAAATTAATAGATGACTAAAGAATTACTATAATTACCCTAAATATTCTGACACCGAAACGACTCACTGTACTTAGCATAAAATTTGAAAATTTGCCTATATGTTCATTGTGTAGTAGGTTCCCAGTTTGAATTGCTTCTGTAGGGTAGAGGAGCTGTTTATTCTGTGTGTACACTTTGCTCAGGGTTGACCATCTGAATATTTAGGGTAAATACATGTATGTTGATTTTTACCTGAAAACAAGCATAAGAGATGTGTTTTTCTTATTTCTCTATGAACTTATAGTGTGGGTACTTGTTGGCAGTGCCTCCCTGAGGTGCTTCTAATGGGTAACCACAACTTGTTTTCGTGGATAATTAAGAAAAATATCAGTACCATAATAATCTCAAGTATTGGGACAGATAGGCATTTGCAAACAGTGTAGACCCAGATCAGATACCGCGGAATGCGGCATCTGATCAGGGTTTACACTGTTTGCCATACATACTGCAATATTTTAGACACATCAAGAGGTAGTAGAATGGACTATTTGAAATTTTAGGATGAGTATGGTAAGTAAATAAGGTGTCCCATTACTTAGGGTTATTACGTTTCTTATTTGAAAAAATGACCCTTATTGGGAGCTATGAGCAGGGCTAGACATTTCATTACTTAGAATTCTCTTGAATTATCAAGCTTTTTTACCCTGAGAAAATAGAAATATTGTAAAATGCTATAAGCAGATATCTAAACTAAGCATACAGAAAGTTAATACTTTCACAAGTTTCAAACTTTATTTTATCTTGTCCCGTCTGAGAGATGACCCTCTTACATGTATAATTTCTATGTTTTCTAAATGGTTTTGCTATAAACTTCAGGCCCAGTTGTTCAAAACTATCAATGTCGTTAGTTAACGTATCATTAAAACTTTGATAATCAATTATGGCATATATGCTAATATTTTTGCTGAAAAATGTGAGTAGCTTTTGCATTTGCAAATGCGACTCACATTTTTTCAGCAAAAATATCTGTGAATTGGATATTGTACTTACTAGAGCAATTTACATTTTGACCACTAATGAGCTAATTAAGCTAACAATACTTTGAACAACTGGGCCCAGATGTTTGCAGATTAAGTGTGTATTATTCTTATTTTTTTCAATAACACTTGATTAAGGGGGTATCTAGACAAATATCTTCTTATTTCTCCAAGAAAACATATATTGTTGGTACTCCTACTCTGACATTAGAATGCTTCGATATGACACTGGTAATGAGTACCCACAGCATATGATTTTACGGAGAAATAATAAAAAACATTAATACATTGCCCCTTGTCCTGTGCTATTTTTCTCCACCAAAATTAATTCCTGGCATTTTTTTGAACATCCTCTGATGATTCAGATGAAATGCCAAGCTCTGTTATCCTAAAAATAAAATGTCTGCAAAATTATGTGCAGCAGTTAAAGTTAATATTTACATTTTGTACTATTACTGCCTTAGCTTTACTGCTCTCGGGCAATTTCAGCAGATGACAAGTTATTTTTTTTCTTATTTTACCCAGGAAATAGGCTTTGATATTTCATGCAACTTGTCTCCACAGGGGACAATTTGCATGAAATTTCAAGGCTTATTTTCTAGAAACTTAAGAATAATATTTCAAAATGTCATCTGCTGATATTTTACCCAGCACGCTAAGCGTTAAAAGTTTTAAACTGTTCTGTTATTGTGCTACATAAATGTGTATCTGTATTGTAAAAATCAGTCTGGTCATTTTTTTTTTACTTTATTTTTTGCTTCCAGTTTTGTGCTTAAAATACACAAATGATGTGATCTATTGACAACTGTGATATATTTAATTGTTACTTTATTGCCATTGAGAAATAAGTACATGTAGTACGCTAGTTTTATAAACTTTAAAATTGTTTGTATTGAATCAGGGGCTCTCCATTCCAGGGTTATGAAAAAGACAGTGAACTGGTAACAAATTGGACAATAACATGGCAAATTTTGAGGAAAATTCACCCTAAATATGGGTATTGTCTTCAGGTCAGTTACTTATATGAAGATTGTCATTTTCTTCTTAACCTTTACACACTCGGTAAAAATTCAGTTGATGACAAATTCATATTTTTCTCTTTTTTTTTTTTCCCCATAAAATAAGCTTTGTCATTTCATGCAAATTGCATGAAATGCCAAAGCTTATTTTCAGGAAAAAATAAAGACTAGTAACAGTGTTTTCAGAAAAAACAGATGTACCTCAACCGTGAATTTTCAGTTTTTCTACTGCTGTGACCTTGAAAATTAGGTCAAGGTCATCCAAATCTAAACAATTCTGTGCTATGTCCCATTTATATATCCAGGAAAATTTGGTAAGAATCCAAGAACTGGTTCACAAGATATTGTGCAGACAAGAAAGTGTCATGCAGACGCCAATGCCAACACTGACGCCAATGGGATCTGCACTAAAATCAAATGTCCCCCTCCCTATAGGTTGGGTGACATTAAAATTTTTCAAAATGTTAATCATCAGTTTGAAAGGAGATATAGGAGATTGAAGTATAGTATATGAGTGTATTTCTGTAATTCAAGATTTATCAGACAATTAAGATTTTTATCCTGTTTTGCAGAAGGCAGGCAGATAAAAATGTTCAAGGGTCAAATCAGATAAAATTGTTCAAGGGTCAACGTCTGTATTTACTGTCTTTTAATTTCATTTTCTAGATAAAGAATTTCACTTTTTAGTAACCATGTATAATATATGTTACTGAATATTCTTTTACTCAATAATCTTAAGAATAAATATATATTATTCATCACAGACCATTTCAAAATCCTGCATAAAAACAAACACTTGAAAAAAACAAACACACATCAAGAAAACTGTAATTATAACAGAACAGAACAGAATTTTATAAGGAAAACCATCATAGATTAGTGTCATCCATTCATTGACAAGAATTATAAAACAAAAACATGCAAAAAAATTGATGGAGACATGCATTGAGATTACATTACATTTACCCCTAGTACTTTTGACATCTTAACCCTTGTCCTGTTGAGCCCGGATATGTCCTACCTTTGCAAACAGTGTAGATCCAGATCAGTTGGCTTCTGAGGAAGCCATCTGATCTGGATCTGCACTGTTTGCCATTCAGTATTTGAATTTGTATCAATGCAGCTTGGATCAAGTGCTCTGCTTGGCTGAAAATTAGAAGTGGGCATAGCATCTTAATTTATTCAGCAGAACAAGGGTTAACTTTGAATCATACTTGTCCCAAAATGTGAACAAATTAATTTGACTTATTGTTGATGTATCTAAATACTGCTAGATGAGTGGAAAACAGTGTACATCCTGATCATATGCTGCATTCTCTGGCATCTTATCTGGATATACACTGTTTGTATGGAAAATTAATCTTTCTTTTTTTTTTCATAATGGATCTCAGATATATGAAATACAGTGAATTTCTTGAAACTGTTGTCAACAGGTAAATCAACTGTCATTTGAAATTCTAGATCATTCAAGAATAATAAATATTTATAACCTAGTTCTATTGTTAGGAGGAGAAATACATTTTTAATAATTTTGAATTTTGATAGTTATATATATGTTAGAAAGATCATTTTTGTACACCCTGTTGTTGTTTTCTACTGTACGTTATGTAGGTTTTTAGTGCACAAAGAGGTCTGTATTTTAGAAAACAATTTTTAAAATTGTCGTACTGAATTGTGTGCTTCCTCTAGGTGTACTTAAAGATATGAATAAAATGCAACCAAATTACAAAGCATCTGTCTTTCTTATACACATTAATCTCTTTATAACACAGCTCATTACAACACTGTTTTGGATATAACATGGTTCAAAGATGGATCCCAAAAGTGTATAGATTATATAGAAAAATGACCAAAAATGGTAATTTTTCTATATAATCTAAACATTTTTGTTTGAATATAACACGGTTGTTTAACTAACAGGGTTTATGCTTTGGACCCCAACAGTAGTATTATAAAGAGGTTGTGGTGTAGTACCTTTTGTAATAGTTCTCTTTCAACAGGCTGATTTAAGGGAATGGATAAACTTTCAGTGAAGACAACTCTGTCAAAAATGATTTGCCTCCCTTCAGGCAAGGCGTCTACTCTAAAAGGAAAGAATTTACAGGACAACCTCTTTATAACACGGTTCGTTATAATACGGTTTTGGATATAACATGGTTCAAAGATGGATCCCAAAAATGTATAGATTATATTGAAAAATGACCATAAATGGTCATTTTTCAATATAATCTATACATTTTTGTTTGGATATAACACGGTTGTTTAACTTACATGGTTTATGCTATGGACCCCAACAATAGTGTAATAAAGAGGTTGTGGTGTACTCCTTTGGATGCAAATTCTTTACTTTAAGAGAAACCCCTTTTAAGAAGGTCTTGATTTGCAGGAAAGCAAACAGGTAACAAAAGTTGTCCTTGTTAGGAAGAAAGTGTATTCCAAGTAAATTGACTGTAGGTGTAAAAGTTATTCAGAAATGGACTTGAATGCTAGAGTGGCTGTAAATGTTGACTGATAGATGGAAACTGGATGCATGTATTGCACCTGGCTGCTGAAGCTTTGGGTACACAGCTCTCTCATACCCAAACTGTCATAAAAAATTGTATGAACATTTCCCTCTAAACTGTCTAATGCGCTGGCCATTTCTGACACTTTCATTTGCCTATCTTCACAACCAGCTGTCTCAGAGCTTCACTGCTCACCTCTACAGGCCTGCCAGGGCGTGGCTCATCTCTCGAGCTTACAAGACCATGCTTGAATTCCGCAATCCATAAACATCTGATTCATTGGATATTTCCGTTTCAAATATATGTACATAACGACACCCTCATAAATAAACATTTTCATTTTAAATTCCATAATAACAGGCATAATTCCAGAATAACAGGCAGCTGCAAGAGAAGTATCTAGCTGCTAACAAGAGACTACATGGCTTCCGTAGACCTGGAGAAGGCGTTTGATCGAGTACCTCGGAAGGTCATCTAGTGGGCGCTGAGAAAACTTGGTGTGGAGGAGTGGATTGTGCGACTGGTGCAGGGAATGTATGCAAATGCGCGGAGCCGTGTCCGTGTTGGTGAAGGGTACAGTGAAGAGTTTGAAGTGAAGGTTGGTGTTCACCAAGGATCAGCACTCAGCCCGCTGCTCTTCATCATTGTCCTTAAAGCCTTATCACGAGTTCCGCTCTGGGGCCCCCTGGGAGGACCTCTATGCCGATGACCTTGTTATCATCGCTGAATCGCTTGAGGAATGTGTCTGGAGGCTCTTGACTTGGAAAGAAGCAATGGAGAAGAAAGGACAAAGATCATGATCTGCAGTATAGGATTGGACCTCCTGCAGAGTTCAGGTGACTTTCCATGCGCCGTCTGTCGCACTGGAGTGGGCAGCAACAGCACTGGATGCACAAGAAATGCAGTGGGCAGTTGACAGACCCGGACTACAGATGTACAAGGTAGGGCTCTGGAAAACCGGAAAAATAGCCGGTCTGGACCGAAATTAAGAACTCTGGACCGGTTTCAAACACCCCAAAACGCTAATAATTCGGTCCAACAGGTTTGTGCCTTGAACCCCATTTTTTCCCCAAGCAACCAATTTTCACGAATCAGTGATATCTAAAAAATCACAAACGGTCAAGTATTCCCAAACTGACAACGTCCGCGCACCTTTTAAATGCGATATTATGGTAGTTAAAAGGCTCTAAACGGTCATTTGACATGTATATTGGAGAGACAGGTGAATAACGGCAACGTACCGCATCACAAATTTATTAGTCATTATCCAAACATTGTCAAAAAATCAACACTTCACTGTCCTTTGTGCGGTAAACAAGCGATTAACACGAATCATCAGTAACGGTAGTCTGATAATTAATCCGTTTGTGTGACACGTGTGAATACACTGAGACTGCAAAACACCAGGTGGTCGGTGTGTCCAAAAGATCAAACGCACCCATTTTCTTCCTGTTCTTTTTTGTTTTGATCAACACAGTTTGTCGCTCCCAGATTTGATAAATAAATTCCCAAACCGTGTACATCCTGATCAGATGTCGCGCATACAACGGCGTCCTCCAAACCTCCAGCGTCTGCAGCGAAATGAGAGGGCAATGACTCCGATGGTATGGACATGTGGATTGCAGAGAGTGGAAGCTCTCGGCTATCAATCCTCATGATAGACATACCTGGAGATCTGGGCCCAGTTGTTCAAAGCGTCGTTAGCTTAACGAGCTCGTTAAGGGTCATTTCGTTAACTGTTCTAGCGGATTTAATACACAGTATTCTGATATTTTTACACAGTATTCTGATATTTTTTGCTGAAAGCTACTCACATTTTTTCAGCAAAAAATTTCAGCATATTTGCGTATCACTCGATTAAAATTTTAACGAATCGTTAACTAACGACATCGTTAGCTTTGAACAACTGGGCCCTGGTGTGAGATCTGCCATGCATGCAGCAAGCCAGCTATCTGGAAAGGGGCCCACTGATGTGGATGTTTCCCCTGTACCTGCACGTTAATCAAAAATCTGATTACGATATGATAAGAATGTGCAGAATAGTGCTTTTGGGAAAGAAATTTATAGCATCACAGAATTTTACCATTCGACAGAATTTCGAGATGCTCAAACTGTTACTAAAATTGACATGTTTGACAGGATTAATGTTTTGTGTAGTTTTTGATGCTGTAATCAGCAGAAAGTTCTTTTTCATATTATGACCATTTAGTTTATCAGTCTTGTGGCTCTTTGACACATCCCAATAGTTGGGTTAAATGCGGTAGTTGCACTCATTTTATTTAGGTCACTGAACTAAGACCCCCGAGTTACTGGGCAAATATCATTGTATTTACCTTAAATATTTTTAAACCTACTTGTCCTAAAATATCCAGTCTGCTTTAATATGGGGATGTTTGTTTGTTACATTCTGGTTTAATGTTCCTTTCAACTTTCAGTCATATTGCAACAGTACATGTATATGGATGTGGCAGGGAGATCAATGCTCACTTTAGGGTGCTGCCTCACTGAAACATCACACCCAAGGCATGACACGATATTCCACCCAGTCACATTATACTGACACCCAGCCTACCAATTCTGTTTCTTAGCTCAACTTTCTTGATGCTGAGCATCAAGTGAAACACCAGCTAGTAGCATTTTCAGCTCATCTTAGGCTTATAGGTGAGCTTGTAGTATTGGCATGTATCCATTATCCATACCTCATCTGTTTACATTTTCAAACAACTTCTCTAAAACCATGAAGCCAATTCTTCCCATATTTCACAGATAACATCTATAGGCATGGGAATGAATTATTTTTTGTTTCTATCAGTTAAGAACTCTGGTTGCTATGGCAACTTATAGTTGCCATTGACTTATAATGGGAAAAGTGGAAATTGTCATCTATTGCTCTCTTACTGCAGATATTTTGACAAAAGCCTTACAGAAATGTTTCTTGAGTTGTCTTCTATGTTACTTGTGAATTTTGTCCAAACTGTTGAAATTGATTAATTGCCATGGCAATGAAAACAATAAGTTTGCAAAAACATATTCAGAAATCTTCTCCTCAGAAACTGTATGGGGAATGAAGCTGAAACTTTCAAGAAATGTTCATAGCATTAGCCTCTACAAAAAATATTGTTTTTTTTTTTTGTTTTTTTTTTTACTGTTTCCCTTATACTTTTGTCCCTCTGGCAACTTAAGGTTTCCAAAGGCTTATAAAGGGAAAAGTTAAAGTAGGTCTTGTTGCCGTTTCATTGCAGATATTTTGACAAAAGTTTTAGAGTGTTCCTCGAGTAGTCCTCTAGGAAATATATGAATTTGTTCAAGTGGCTGAACTGAACTGGTTGCCATGGCAACCCAAAACTAAAAAAAAAAAATCATCTTAGAAGCCATTAGAACGATGAAGCCGATACTTTACAGAAATTTTCATAAGATTTCCCTCTACAAAAATAGTGTTTTGCATTACAATTGCTATTGTGCTTTTGTCGCTTTGGCAACTTAAAGTTTCCATAGATGTATAATGGGAAAAGTGAAAGTAGGCAATTTTTTTGTTCTATCTCATAGCAGATATTTTGATAAGTTTTACAGAAATGTTCCTTGAGAAGTCCTCTGCCAAAAATATGAGTTGTGCTCAAGCATTTGATTGGCAGTAAAAAATGAAAAAATAGGGTAAAGCTGAAATTTTGCAGAATAGTTTCAATTTGTTAGCTTTTACACCATTTCACTCAGTAAGCATTTTGGCCCATGGGCCTCTAGTTAAAGTGTTTGGTAAGACTCATTTGGGGATTGAACCCTCAACCTCCCTGACACAACATGGTGATGAGGGCACCCTTGTCATGCACAAAACCATGGACATTATCACAATTGCACCCATGTCAATCAAAATTGATCATCACTGTGTTCATCATAATTGTTCAAATTACAGGACTACAGCCTTAATATTGAATGCCCTGATCTGTAGGAAACCATGAAAAATAACTGGTCAAGGACACCAGAACAGGAAACAAATAGAGCCGAAATGCATAAACTTATTATCAGTCATAACATTAGAAAACATACAATTGGACATAATGCACCCAGGGAAGATTCAGATCAGCCTGAGCAGATCTTGGATAGCCCAGGATGGAAAGTTTCTTCATGGGGATAACAAAGACTGATCAGACCACAGATGCACAGACCGATTTTGAGTCTTTGTTTTGTGCAAGGGTGTAGTATTGGTGGTATAAGCTAGCTCCTTGCATCACAAGAACTAAAATTATCTACTCTGAGGATTTTTTATAAGAATAACAAAGAACCAAAGTGTTTTATTTTTCCTTTATTCACACAAGATGATGACAATGATAGACATGTACCTCTGTGTGTTTTGTTATTTTATTTTTCTTTTTTTTTTTTTTTTGTTTTTTTTTTTTTAATTCTTGCTTTGTATAAAATACATCATCTCTGTACTATTTCAAGACAATGGCACCAGTTTGCCCACCAAAATGGTTTTAATTGTAGGACCAATAATTACTGAGAAACAGACCTAAACAGAAAAACTGGACAGTGAAATATACATCACCTAGAAATCATCAAGACAAACATTTTAAGCAAGATTCATGATGATCACTTCAAAAAAGTGACCTCTAGAGCATCAACAAGGTTTCCTTTGATTTGGCCTGATGACCTAGTTTCTGACATCAAGTGACCCTGTTTTAAACTAGACCTAGAAATCATCAAGACATCAATTTTGAGCAATATTTATAATGATTATTTAAAAAATGTGACCTCTGGAGAGTTAACAAGGTCTTCCTTTGATTTGGCCTGGTAATCTAGTTTTTGACCCCACGTGACCCAGTTTCAAACTTGACTAAGAAATCATCAAGACGAACATTTTGGACAAGATTCATGATGATTGCTTCAAAAATGTGACCTCTAGAGTGTTAACAAGGTCTTCCTTTGATCTGGCTTGGTGACCTAGTTTTTGATTCCAAGTGACCCAGTTTCAAATTTGACCTAGAACTCATCAAGACAAACATTTTGAGCAAGATTCATGATGACTGCTTCAAAAAATGTGACTGCTAGAGTGTTAACAAGGTTTTCCTTTGATTTGACCTGGTGACCTAGTTTTTGACCCCAAGTGACCCAGTTTCGAACTTGACCTAGAAATCATCAAGGCAAACATTTTGGGCAATATTCATGATGAATGCTTCAAAAATGTGACCTCTATGGTGTTAAGTTTTTCCTTTGATTTGACCTGGTGACCTAGTTTTTGAC
The DNA here is from genome assembly GCA_964016985.1 of Anodontia alba. Classification (NCBI taxonomy): domain Eukaryota; kingdom Metazoa; phylum Mollusca; class Bivalvia; order Lucinida; family Lucinidae; genus Anodontia; species Anodontia alba. The sequence goes on along the minus strand of OZ024824.1, from coordinate 93,793,865 downwards.
CCAAAAGACCCAGTATCGAACTTGACCTAGATTTCATAGGGGCAAACATTCTGGGCAAGTTTCATCAAGTTTGGGTCAAAACTGTGACCTCTAGAGTATTAACAAACTAATTGTTGACGATGGACAATGGACAGAGGGTTATCACAATAGCTCACCCTGAGCTTTTGCTCAGGTGAGCTAAAAACAAAACTGCAGCATCCAGAGTTGAAGTTCTTGTATAAAACACACACCTTCTCTACCCCTGTAAAATTCTACTAAGTATATCTCCAAGACTGCTAGAGTAATGGTGGGCTTGGGTTTCTGTTGTCAAATAGTCAGGGGAGGTAACAAAAAAAAACAAGAAATCCGCGGAAAGCGATGTCGCACCTGCGGGGATTAAGTCATACAAGTTCCTATTTGTACTGAAAAAATCTATTTTGCAGTATTCAAGAAATTGATAGGTTAGAAAAATGGACAAAGTAGAAAATTTGGAATATTGGCTTGCAAAATTTTATCTAAACCTGTCCATTATTTCACAAGATATTGATATTGAGCGGATATCATTTTTGCCTATTAATCAAGGCCAGTAACTCAGCTGAAAATTGACGAAATCCCAAGCTAGGTATTGTTAACAACAATATGTATGCAAAATATGATCCTAATCCATCAATTCTTTCACAAGATATTGAGCGGAAACCAATTTTGGGGATAAATCAAGGACCCCTAACTCTGCTGAAATGAATCTGAGATTTACGTGCAAAAAATATGCACATCTTCAGACCATATCCTAATCATATGTGAAGTTTCAAAGCTATTAGCCTAAAACTGCAGGAGGAGTTGCGCTCACTAAACACCCACTGACTATAAGGGTTTTAGGCAAAAACTGACTGAGTTAACAAATCGAAAAAAGTTGAAAAAAAAAATCTGAGATTTATGTGCAAATAATACGCAAATCTTCAGACCCTGACCTAATCATCTGTGAAGTTTCAGAACTATTGGCCTAAAACTGCAGGAGGAGTTGCGCTCACGAGACACCCACTGACTATAAGGGTTTTAGGTAAAAACTGACTAAGTTTTAAACAAAGCGAAAAAAGTTGAAAAAAAAAAAATCTGAGAATTATGAGCAAACAATATGCGCATCAACACACCATGGCCAAAACATCTGTGAAGTTTCAAAATGATTGGCCAAAAACTGTAGGAGGAGTTGCGCTCACGAGACACCCGCTGACTATTAGGGTTTTAGGTAAAAACTGACTAAGTTAACAAAGCGAAAAAAGTTAAAAAAAAAAAAATCTTGAGAATTATGAGCAAACAATATGCACATCTACACACCATGGCCAAAGCATCTGTGAAGTTTCAAAATGATTGACCAAAAACTGTAGGAGGAGTTGCGCTCACGAGACACCCACTGACTAGCAGGGGTTTAGGTATAAACTGACTGAGTTAACAAAGCGGAAAAAGTTTAAAAAATATCTGAGAATTATGAGCAAACAACATGCACATCTATACACCATGGCCAAAACATATGTGAAGTTTCAAAATGATTGGCCAAAAAATGTAGGAGGAGTTGCGCTCACAAGACACCCACTGACTATAAGGGTTTTAGGTAAAAAACAACCAAGTTAACAAAGCGTAAAAAAAGTTGAAAAAAAAAAATCTGAGAATTATGAGCAAACAATATGTACATCAACATGCTATGGCCAAAACATCTGTGAAGTTTCAAAACGATTGGCAAAAAACTGTACGAGGAGTTGCGCTCACAAGTCAATTGTTGACAAACAGACGGACGGGTCATGGCACGCCTATATCGCACCTGCGTGCTAACGCACGTGCGACAAAAAGAAAAAATGTGGCACCCAGATTTGTGTTTTTGTACGACTTCTCTACCTCATGGACTATCCTACCAAGTATCATCAATACATCTCTAAGGGTGTTGGGAGTTACGGCTATCACAAGGCTATTGGGGAAGATAACTCAACAAGACCTGTCGTCAGACAGGATAGCTCGCCTGATATTGTACATTTTGTTTCTGGAAAATTCTAAGTCGGTGACCTTGATTTTGACATGACCTGGTGTGTGTGTTGGGGGGGGTGGGGGGGGGGGTGGTGGGGGCCAGTATCTGTCTTTATACCAAATAGGAACTAAATCCATCATGTAGTTTAGAAGTAATGAGATCCTAAAAAACTTTGGCGTAAAATTTTAACATAAAAATTCTAAGTCTGTGACCTTGACCTTATTCTAAGTCTGTAACCTTGACCTTGACATGACCTAGGGTGGTGGGGATTGGTACTGCATAAAAATTTGGACCAATATGTATCATCATACAAAAGATGAATCAAATCTGTGATAAGGTTAGGATTTAATGAAGTCTTAAAAACTTTAACGAAAACTTTAACATTTAAATTCTAAGTCTGTGACCTCGACCTCAAGGTCATGGTCATGAATGCTGATGGTGCTGATGAAAACTATTGACCAGTATCTATCATTATACCTAATAGGAACTAAATCCATCATTTAGTTTAGTAGTAATGAGATCCTTAAACTTTGATGTAAAATTTTAACATGAAAACTCTAAGTCTGTGACCTTGACCTTGACCTTGACCTAAGTTGATGGGGATGGTACTGCGCAAAATTTTGGACTACTATGTATCATCATACCAAAGATGAATCAAATCGGTGATAAAGTTAGGAAATAATGAGAACTTTAACATTTAAATTCTAAGTCTGTGACCTTGACCTTGACATGACCTAGAGTGGTAGGTATGGTATTGCGCAAAATGTTGGACCAATATGTATCATCATACAAAAGATGAATCAAATCGGTGATAAGGTTAGGAAATAATGAGGTCTTAAAAACTACGAAAACTTAAACATTTTAAATCTTAAGTCTGTGAGTCACGATCATGAGTGCTGATGGTGCTGATAAAAACTTTTGACCAGTGTCTATCATAATACCAAATAGGAACAAAATCCATCATTTAATGTAGAAGTAATGAGACCCTAAAAACTTAGACATAAAATTTTAACATGAAAATTCTAAGTCTGTGACCTTGACCTTGACATGACCTAGAGTGGTGGGGCTGGTACTGCACAAAATTTTGGACCAATATGTATCATCATACCAAAGATGAAGGTTAGGAAATTTTGTTTGTTTGTGTTGAGGTTTTACGGCCCAGTCAACCCAATGGGGTCATGTCGAGCGCGGTCAATTTACCTAACCACACGTTTACTGTGCAGGCTTAGTCCTCTAAGCGGTTAACCAGTATTGTGCACATTCTTTCGCCAGAAACTGACAACTGCCCTTCTTGAATCAGCGGAAGGGAGAGAATGACCGTAGAAAATATTTCATGATCAATCTCCACGAAAGAATGTTGCCGACCTCGGCGGGGGTTGAACCCGCGACCTCCTGGTCTCCAGTCGGACGGCGTATCCAACTGAGCCACTGAGGCCGGCCAAGGTTAGGAAATAATGAGGTCTTAAAAACTTTAACGAAAACTAACATTTGTGGACGCAGACGTCAAAGCTGACACCGGGGGTAGTACAATAGTTCTTCCTGAACAGGCGAGCTAAAAACCACAGCATCACAAGTTGTGGTTCTTGTAGGCATCAGGCTTTCTCAACCTCGTGCACTATCTTACCAAATATCATTAATATTATCTCAAAGGGTGCTGGAGCAGAGCAGTTATAGCGATCACAAGGTTTCTACTACCAAATACTGTCAGGGGAGTTTTCAAAAACCATGGCACCCAGAGTTGTGGCTTTTGTACAACACATCTTCTCAACCTTGTGTACAATCCTGAGTATCATCAATATATCTGAAAGGGTGTTGGAGTGATCACAACAAAAAGGTTTCTATTAACAAATACTGTCGGGAAGTAACTAAAAAACCATGGCATCCAGATTTGTTTATTGTACACGCCTTCTCAAATTTGTGTAAAGTCCTGCCAAGTATCATCAATATATCTCAAAGGGTGTTGGAGTTAGTGATCACAATGTTTCTATACCTCATCAAGGTGCTTCTACTGAGTACCACAACATGTTTTCCTGGGCCCAGTTGTTCAAAGCGTCGTTAGCTTAACAAGCTCGTTAAGGGTCAATTCGTTAACTGTTTTAGTGGATTCAATAGACAGTATTCTGGTATTTTTTGCTGAAAAAATGTAGCTTTTGCACTGCAAAAGCTACTCACATTTTTTCAGCAAACAATTTCAGCATATTTGCGAATCACTCAATGTAAATTTTAACGAATCGTTAACTAACAATGTCATTAGTTTTGAATAACTGGGCCCTGGAGAAATAAGAAAAGTATCAGTACTTTTCAGTTGGACAAATGCCTTATCTGGAGTTATTACGAACATCAAAGACTGCAGTCAGCTTGTGCAGCTGATCAGGATACTTGCTGTTTTGGTGATGTGTCCTTCAGCAACCATTTAGTCTGCAAACTGATTATCAGACTGTGGTTATACATGGATGGATCTGGATCTCCAAGATTTATAAATAATCCAATAACCCTTTGTCATGACATACTCCATTTGCAGCTGACCTATAAATATTTACGTATAAAATTTCAAGGGGGAGTGCAGCATCACTTCAACAGGAGAAAAATACAAATAAAACTCAGAATTTATTTCCACCATTTTTTCCCGTTTGCATGTTATAAAACAGCCTTACAGCATAAATAATTTCAGTAAACAATACAAGATATAGTTTTAGAACTTCAGTCCATACATGTATGGAAGGATTACTATGCAAAGACTTCATTCACTCAAATGAGCAGGATACACTTGGCATATTTTTTTTTTTCCACCATTTTTGACAAGGGAGGAAACTTCTGTAACTTCCAGTTTGCCTTCCTATATACTAATCCCATTTTGAAAAGGGGTCTCCTCTAAAAGGAAAGAACTTGCTCCCATCTTTCCTTTAAGAGGAGACCCATTTTCAGAAGGGAGGAAAACAATTTCATCAGTTTCCTCCCCTGAAAGTGTATCTGCTCCCTTAATCTAACAGCTGTGTATTTATATGCTTATGCATAACTGTCCTTGCTGAAAATTATATCTTCAGCATGCTTAATTTAAATATTAGCAAATCATTTTTTTTCCCTTAAAGTTAAGCCCTATTTTCAAGGGAAAACTAAAGCTGTCAGACTACAGCCCCGCTGCAGCTCTTTCAGAGGAGAAATACAGTGTTAAAATATTTTGAATTCATCCTTACCAGATAACACCAATGTACGACATGGTAACATGGTATCATAAAACCTATCAAGGGATTTTAATCCATGAGTTATGGGCCCTTGGCCCCGATTCCTGAATACATGATACATCAACCCACTGTCTATGCATGCACTACTTTTTTAAAGCCACCAAGTGTGGTAAAGGTTTCATTGAAGGACCACAAACATAAAAGTTATTGAGCAAAATGTGATACATCCAGTCATTGTCCATGTTTATACGAACTTTCAGCTTTCTAGCTCTCTTAGTTCCTGAGAAATATGTTACGAAAATTTTCAAGAATGGCAGAATTTGAAAACCTATCAAGGGACATAACTCATAACATAAAGAGTTATGGGCCCTTGGCCACCATTCTGCGACTACACTTTACTTAGCCCGGTTTCATGTATTTTCGCGTTACTAACGGTAAACAGTTTCATCATATCTACTTACAGAGACAAATGCTGAAAATAATCCTAAGTCATCTCAATTATTATCTGAGCATTTATTTTACGTACAAATAATGTAGTTCTGTGGACTTGTTTTGTGAAAGCATTTGTGTAAACAAGCCAACCATATCGACGCCATTTTGAACCGAAAGTCATGTGACTTCGCGTTAAGGTTTCGGCGGGAAATTATCATGTGATTGTCATGTGATCTTTGCAATTTTTGGCCATTTTTAAACACAAAGTACCGATACCTTACTTTGACATTTTCGTAAAAAAATAAGTTAGTCTTAGCTGTAAAAGTCGATTTAATAGATATAGGTGTAAATTTCATTAAGGACTGTTATTACTTTTGTCAAGATATTTCTTTTCTAAGCGTAAATCACAAAACAACAGTGTATTTCTGAAAACGAACCTTGCCAACTAGAGCGTGACTTTGAATCTAAAATATCCAGCAGGTAGGTGGCGCTGCCATTTATTTTCATGGAGAAATCAGTTTAACGCGACATTGAATTTAACGCGAAAATACATGAAGGGAGTATACCTTGGAGACCAAGTGCAGTATAAGTTTCATTGAAGTAGGACCACAAACATAAAGTTATTAAGCAAAATGCATTTTAATTTTGCAGTCACAGAATCATAAAATGATGGAATCATGGAAGGACATGGCAAATCCTATATAGCTCCACTTTTCCATAGCGGTGCTATAATAAGAAGAAAAGTGTCATCTATTCATTTTGCTGACAGCACGCTAAACAAAAAGACTAGAATAAAAAGCAAAATGATGCACACAGTATTTACCCTAAATATTTGGATGGCCATAACAAAGCAAACTATATACCTAAATGAAGAATTCAGAATGTGGCATCTGATTAGTCTACACCGTGAGCCACACATCCAGAAGTTTCAGATACATCTCTCAGTAGCAAAATGGACTTGTTCAAATTTAACAATGAAGTATAGCCTAGAGTTAAAAAGTAGGAATAACATTGTGGACCTAGATCAGATGCCACAGAATGATTGAATTACAGAACAAGAATTGTAAGGAGTTAAGTTGTCCGAATTTTTAACTTCTGAAAATGATTTTTATTGTAGCCAGTGCACGACAAAACCTACAATACGACCTGTGTGACCAGCCAATGGTCAGATCAGCCTGTGCATACACCCAGTATGGCAAGAGTTCTCGATTACCCTCTATGGATAGCCTGAAGGCTGTAGATGGCACATGCTATCAGTGAAGACTGATCAGACTGCATAGATGTGAGACTGATCCGAGTCTTCGCTAGTCGCACAAGTCTTATTGTAGGTTTTGTTGTGCGCTGGCTCAGTCTGTATTTTTTTGGATGCCGTTAGAATTATTCTGGAACTTAGAACATTATCATGAAGAGATAAAAAAAATCACAGCAGAATCATCTCAACAAAAAATTCAATGATACAATTATTAACATATTTAGGCAAAGTATTCAAACACCTACTTGTGTCTAAAAATTGCTCAATGAACATCAAACAGTGAAGATCCTGGTGAGACACACCTGATCTGAGCCAACTCTTTGCTCTGTCCGGATACTTCAGATATATATGGAAATCATGATAAAAGTATTCTGCTTAACCCAAGCTGGTAGTTTGGCAAAATGGAGGCTCAGCAGGCACATCCATCTGTCTAATCTGGGCCTTCATTGTTTCCTTCCAGAATATTTATGTAGATCTAGATGAGGGGCTTTTTTTTTTTTTTTTTTTTTTTTTACCAAAATGTACTAATTTTTCGGATTTCTCCATGAAAAACATTTGTTGTGAGAACTTATATGAAAAGCCTCAGATAAGCGCTTCTAATGAGTACCCACAACATGTTTGTGTAGAATAAAAAAAATATTTACCTCATATCCCCTCTTATCTGGAGCCATATTTATATTCTTCAATAGTTGAATTTCAATCCTGATTATGGTTTAGGAAAAAGTATCCATCAAAACATTGATTCAGCTGTTGCAAGGCATAACACTGTTATGATCTCCTCATCAGCCTTCAGTCTGACCAGATTGTACTCTAATCACTTTGGTGATTTCAAGCAAAGACTAATCTAACCCAGCTAAGAAAGTTGATCAATCTGCCTACCTTCATATACCTCCAGGTAAGGCATATTTTTTTCTACCAAAAGGTGTTGGGTATTTTTTTTATCCCCACAATAAACATATGCTGTGGGTACCTTGCCAAGGTGCTTTTAACCTATTGTATACTGAATAGAATCTACCACACTATATATTGGAAGAGTCCAATTTCAATTTTAGGTACGTCCGGCTATAAGAATTACATATTCCTAGAGAAAAATGGCTAAACTATTTGCAAACAGTGAAGACCCTGATCAGATGCTGCATTCTACGGCATCTGATCTGGGTCTGCACTATTTGCCAATTACCATTTTACGGGTCTCCCGACTACAATGGGTTAACAAGTATCTACAACGTATGTTTTGGTGAATAAGAAAAGTATTTACCCAACACCGCTCTGACCTGGAGCTATGCCCATAACTCTAGATAAGGAGTACTTATTTAAAATAAAAAATAAAAAAAATATTCATATTTTCTTTACATCTCCATGAAAACACACATTGTGGATATCCACTGAAAGGCCACAACCTCTTAGTTGAGAACTTGCAACATGCTTTCTTAGAGTTGCAGGTTATCACTGAGGAATAAAAATACTGATCAGGTTACCCCTTGTACCTGGAGCTCTAGTAAATTGTTGTAAGTTGCACAAGAGTAACAGCAGTGCAATAATTGGAAGATTTAACCCTTATCGTGTTAATCATAACTGCAGCAGACATTTTGTTTTTTTCTATTTTTTAATATTTATTTTTCAGAGAAAATGTGGCTCGACATTGCATGCAAATCCTCTGCCTAGAAATGCCGAGTCTTACTTCCTCTGATAAGTAACAAAAGGTATTTTTGAATGTTGTCTGCTGCAAATTTGCTTAACACATTTAAGCCTAGCGTCCCACAAAAGGGACATTGGCAAACAGTGAAGACCCAGATCGGTATAAATGGGTTAGTGTTTCAAGGGTTAATACATAGCTCAAGGCAAGGCACTCGTTTTCTTCTACAACTCGTAAGCAAGAAAGTTTTTACAAAAATGCTTATTTACAAGTTATTGCAAAAATTCAGTTGGAAAGTTAAAAAAAAAAAAAATCAAGTTTAATCCAATGTGCAGAAAAGTTGGATTCTTATGTTTTCACTGTAAACTTTCATGCAAAAAGCTTAAGAATAGGACATCAGACCCTAAATTTATATGCCCTTTTCTAGATTTTTGACAGGTGTATGGCCTTAGGGCTGGGCTATACATGTCCTAGGGTAACAGATTCTGGTGCTCAAGAGAAGCCCAGGGGCATGCTGGGAAGGACAGACAACCCCAAGGGGACACACTTTTTAATACAGCAAGTCTTTATCACTTCATCCATTTTGTGTAGCTTTCAAAAAATCTTCTTACTGAATTTTTTCATAATTTGTTTTTATATATGTACATGTACAGTATATATAGGACTTGGGTAGGGGCAGACAGAACCCAAGGGATGAACTTTCAATAGTAACACTTCAATCATTCTTTTTAAATTATAGGAAAACACTTCTCAATGTGATTTTAAATTTAATGACATTTGTCCTGACGGTTTCAGAGTAGATAGAAGTCATTTGAAAATGTGGAAACAGTCAGACGACAGATGGAAAGTGATCATTATAGCTCACCCAGGTGAGCTAGAAATATTTCACCAGATACATCTCTTATCTAGAGCTATAGTTATAAATGGGTATTTTCAGGGGGAGACAACTCTTGTCAGACGTTTTTGCCTCCTTCCTGAAAAGGGGAGAAAGTTCTTTCCTTTCAGAGTAAACCCCTTTTCAGAAGGAGGGTTGATGTACAGGCCTCTCAAAGCATGTTAAATAAGCAATAAATCAAAGATATATAAAAGAACTGACACAGAAAACAAAATGATGAATGAGCACATACAAAACCCCATGCTATATGCCAAGAACAGAGACCAACAGCCTGCATGTCTGGTCAGGCTCCTCACAGTTAACACACTATTTGGTACTCACAGCAATCACCTAGCCAAGGCAATTCCAGTAAGTCATAGCTACAGTTAAGAGAGGGTATCCAAATAATATTTTTCTTATTTCTCCACGAAAACATATGTTGTGGGTCTCATTAGAAGTGCCTCGGCGAGGCACTTCTAATGAGTAACCACAACATATGTTTTCGTGAGATAAGAAATATATCAGCATTTTTCAGATGAAAAAAGCGCCTTATCTGTTGCTATGTAAGTACCTACAACATGTTTTTGTGAAGATAAAAAACTTTTTATCTGTATAGCCCTATATTCAAGTTACATGAACAATGAAGATTCTGACCAGTCAGGTGAATTGTCTAGGCTGCAGTACTTGTTGTTCACATAATATTATGGCACTTTGTTGGTGTTCATGGGTTTCACAGAGTACTCGTTAAGGAAGACCATCCAATGACAACTCTTCGATATTTTTCTTATTTGTCCATAATAACGTGTTGTGGGTACTCATTAGAAGCTCCTTGGCGAGGCGCTTCAAATGAGTACCCACATGTTTTTATGGAGAACAAGAGAAAATTATCGCAAAACTAACACGAAATACACCTCTTTAACAAGTCCTCCAGATTCAGCTGATTTTATATTAACAAAAGTAATTAATTTAGACAGGGGTTAAGGACCACAAGGTATTTTAATTTGGTATTATTAAAATTCGAGGTGTGGCATGGTTAAATACACAAAGCTGCTTAAGGAAAAAGTCAGATCTCACTATCTGGTCTGGGTCTATGCTGCAAGTTTCTAGATAGGAGCCATACAATAATCATAGCTCTTGTTGTTTTCAACCAGTTTTTATTTTATTTATTTATTTTTTTATTTCTCCATGACAACCGAAGTCTTGACCTACAATTTATGAGCTGTAAGCTGGGAAAACGTATCTCCAGACATGTAAGCTAAGCAAAGACTAAGCTCAGACTGTGCATCATGGCAGTCTGATTATTCTTTGCTGTGTGCCTGAAAAAACAAAAACAACAAAACTTAGATCCTTGGTCATCCTAAAAGCACCCTGCTGATCAGGCTACACAGATACTGAACCAAGTCTTCTCTGCACATACATGTTCGAAAGTACAAAAAAAACAAAACAAAAAAAACAACAACAAAAAACAAAAATTCATTTAAATATCTGACCATGTTTTATCTGTACAATTCACCAGGGCCCAGCTGTTCAAAGCATCATTAGCTTAACAAGCTTGTTAGTGGTCAAAATATTAACTCTTCTAGTAAGTACAATATCTAATTCACAGGTATTTTTGCTGAAAAAAATGTGGGTGGCTTTTGCAAATGCAAAAGCTACTCACATTTTTTTCAGCAAAAATATTAGCATATATGCCATATTCAATGAATAAAGTTTTAACGATATGTTAACTAACGACATCATTAGTTTTGAACAACTGGGCCCTGATATTTTTCTTATTGCTCTTGGAAAACATGTTGGTACTCATTAGAAGCATCTCACTCAGGCACTTGTAAATGAATACCCACAGTTTCATGGAGAAATAAGAAAATTATCATGTGGTTAGCTACTCTTATCTGAAGCTACAGTGAAAACCCAGTCCAGAATTCCAGAATGCATAAATGTTCATTCTAATGCACTCGCGTATGTAACGCGACGTCTGATTGGATAACGTCAAAAATTTGCGACGGTATATTCTGCGATATACTGTCGCAAATCCGACGTCATCACGTAACGTCGCTTCTCATTGGCTGGCATTTGGTTTTACCCAGCTCACAGCACTTGTCGTTTTGTGCAAACAGTACATGTTTTCAATAGAAAAAATGAATAAATGCATTAGAATGGGGATAACTGCATCAAATTTGTCATTTGGGGAGGTAAATCGGCGGTTTTACGGTCGCAAATTACGTTTTACGGCTCCGCTGACGCGTCGCCGTAAAACGAAATTTCCGACCGTAAAACCGCCGATTTACCTCCCCAAATGCTAAATTTGAAAGCAGTTATCCCCTAAATCTCTGCATAAGCTATCTTATATTTTTCCATGCTACACCTCAAACATAGCTCTAGATATGACTCGTTTCAGAAGTATTTTCTTCTGTTCCTGCATGAAAGCATAGGTTGTGTCAACATATTTTCATACAGAAATCAGAAAAAAAAAAAAAAAAAAAAAAAAAATATTGCTCTTCCATTCCATCTTATCTAGAACTATGACTCAAACTTAACTCTCTTCTTAACATTTAAAAACTCTATTAACAAGGACTCAAATATATACAACTACAGGGACAGGTAGGGACAGAAATATTAGTATTTTCCTTAATTCTCAACAAAACATAATCTGAGAATACAAAGTGTGGTGATTTAATGTGTTCCCAGACTATTTATCCTAAAACACATTTTGAGTTCCCATTAGAGACTCAGCCAGGTATCTTATCAAGATCAGCAACAGCTTTAGCTCTGACACTTGTTTTTAATACAAAGAAGTATTGCTATTCTCTTATTTCTCCATGTAAACATATGCTATGGGTACTCATCTGAGGTGTCTTGCAGAGGCTTTTATAATGAGTACCCACAACACATTTATTTATGAAGAAACAAGAAAACAACATTTGTATGGCTAGTCCTATTATGAACAGCTTTTAATCCCAGAAATGTATTTTTCTTGAGAAGAAAGAAAAATATACATTTCAAGACACTATAATCTGACAACCTGTAACTACATTTAAACTCAGATTTCAAAAATAATCATAATCACATGAAACCTGAGGCTGGGAATCCATTACGGATAACCAATATTTTCTACAGCAATGGTGTGCCTTGGGCTTTGGCAGTGTAGGTGGGTGGTGGTTTGGGGATGGGCGGGCATAATTATGTACAGATACCACCACTCAACACCATGAGATCATAGATAACTGACCTGCAATTTTATCTCATCTTACAGAACAAATGAAATGCACCATTTTTACAATATAAAAACAATTATGCCAGGATAGAGCAAAACTTACAAAATCTCATACAGCTCTTACTGGAGTATCCAGGACCCAGTTGTTCAAAGCTAACGACATCGTTAGTTAACGATTCGTTAAAATTTACATCGAGTGATACACAAGTATGCTGCAATTTTTTGCTGAAAAAACATGAGTAGCTACTCACATTTTTTCAGCAAAAAACATCAGAATATTGTATATTAAATCTGCTAAAACAGTTAACGAAATGGCCCTTAACGAGCTCGTTAAGCTAACGATGCTTTGAACAACTGGGCCCAGATAAATACTTTTCTATTCTTCTTATTTTTCCGTGAAAACATGCTGTTGGAACTCATTAGAAGCACCTCGGCAAAAGGCTCCTATTGAGTATCCAAGTATTCATGGTGAAAGAAAATGTCAGTATTTTTGGTTGAAAAAATAAAATCTTATGAGGTATACACATGCCAACAGTGAATGGCTAGACCAGCCTCCCCATCCACAGAATTGGTCAGGGTACAGTCCTAGGTTAGAAGCGTTTTATTTTTAACCAGAAAGTTCTGACAAGTATTTTACTTCTGCATATAATATAATGTGGGTACCCAATGGAATTCTTCCCTTAGGATACCAATTCCAATGAGCAAAATATGTTTTTGGGCAGAAATAGTGAAATATTGATCTAGATTATTCAGACCTCTGTCATCTAGAATTCTGAAACATTTTTTTTTCTACCATAGCTCTAGATAGGAGGGGTATCCAGATGTTAATTTTTCATTTTTTTTCTTATTTCTCCGTAACAACATACATTCTAGGTACACATTAGAAGTGCCTTGGTGAGGCACTTGTAATCAGTACCCACATTTGAAGAGAAATAAAAAAAGTATATACTACTACTTTTTGCTGAAAAAGCATCATCTCAAGCATCATGCCATTCTGTAGTTTCTGCTCTAACCATCTCAGATGTACTTACCATATCCACCCATGTATTCAGACACCTTATCGCCTTACAATACTTATCTTTAAATTGCAACAAGTCCATTTGACTGCATGCTGATTGCTGGATTAGTGACAACAGTGTACACTTTAGCAAGATGGCACATTCTGTTGTATCTAATCTGGGCCCAGTTGTTCAAAGCATCATTAGCTTAACAAGCTCATTAATAACAAACTCATTAACTGTTGTAGCTAAGGTACTTTCAAAAACAGTGATATTTTTGCTGCAAAAAATGAGTAGCTTTTGCAATGCAATTTGCCATATTTCAAGACAGAAATTTTAACTTCATGTTAGCTAATAACTTGGTTAAGTTTTGAACAAATGGGCTCTGGATTTAAAGTTTGCACAGGCCTGTCTATCTGTCTGCACACTTAGGGTAAATAAGATTATCTTTAATTAACACTTTCACAGATGTCCAAGTAAGAGTCGATAAGACAAATTACAGATATAGGGTCCAATTAAGAACATCCCCACTATTTTATGGATACAGTACCTTGCCTTATGTTATATCCATGCAGTCTGATCACAGAATAGGTTGTTTATCATTATTAAACTATTGCAAAGCTTCATGGGTCTTCATTAAGCCCATGTCTTGGCAATTTAAAGGAATACCAATGATTATCACAGGGAAATTAGAAACAATAATTCTTTTTGGCAAGAAAGTCTTTTATCTGCAGCTATGATTCATGAATGGTGGGAATGTTCTCTTAACAGCAGACCTTCAAACAACTTGCGGAGTATTTGATGGTAATTCTGGCAAGGTTTTCTCCAGTTGTGCATATACATAGCTCTTGATAAGGCACTTTTTTCAACCAAAAAGTAGCTATATTTTTCTTATTTCTCGACGAAAATGTATGTTGTGGGATCTCATTAGAAGCGCCTCGGGGAGGCGCTTCTAACGAGTACCCACAACATATGTTTTCATCGAGAAATAAGAAAACTATTTGCCTGATACCCTCTCACCCTCTCTTATCTAGACCTATGTTATACTTCTAGTTAATACCCTCAACATATGTTTATATAGAGAAATAAGGAAAATTATCGCAAAATTATCACCAAATATTCTTCCTTATGTTCTCTGACTTCCATTATCTGTATAACAGGTTCAGTATAGTCCAATCAGTTCATTGCTGTAGATGAGTTGAAAGACCAGTTGGTAAAGTTACACCTCCTCGAGGTAGATCCAATCCACGCACTTCACTTTCACGTAGCTGCCCTCATCATATTCGTCGATTATTATTTTTTGATAATGTCCATTTTTCGTATCTGTCATTACTGTCAGTGCCGCCTTGTCGTTAGTGTTCCCGCAGTTTAAAAAGATCCTTGTATGGTCTTGTACTGATGATAAGTTATGCAGGCATATGCAAACTGAATCTTTACTGTTGTAAATGATGGGAATTATTTATAATGGAAAGTCGATTTACGCATGCTGCATGTAATTTCCATTTAACAGCCAAAGAAAAATTCACAACGGATTTTAAGCAGAAAAATATTCGGCACTGAAAGAACAATAAAAAAGTAGCGAATGAGGACTGGTTAACGCTTAGCCAGGGTTCATACATTTAGAATTGACCAAAATTCCCTGACATTTTCCCGACATTTCCCTGATGTAATTGAAATTTTCTTGACAACACTGGAGCTGTAAATTTTATGAACTTGGAAAGAAAGATACATTGGGACCGAATATCCTAGCTTCATCGGGCTGGTCCCTGACACATCAGAGATTTCCCTGACCTTGAAAACAAAAAAAATTCCCTGACGTGTGAACCCCGCTAGCATTCTTGGTAAAATTTTCAGGGGATGATATTTTTAAATAGTTTCCTTCTTTTTACCTGAAAAGGTCTGACAGTTCATGCAAATTGTATCTCAAAAGGAGGTCAGTTGCAAACTGTGCGATCTGTTTCTTCTTATTTCATAAGCTGTAAAATAACACAAATTGACTGATCGCTGGTTTGTTTTTTGGGGGTTACAAAGACAAATCGACAATTGATCAGGCTAACTTATTTCCCAACATTTCTATTTTAATACTGTCACAATTTATGAACTTTGAACAAATATTATAGGGACCAGACTCTTTGAATCTTCAGTCTGGTTTTAATCTTCAATTTGCATATGCCAACCTGGACCCATAGCTCTTGATAAGAAGTTTTTATTCAACAAAAATATAATGTTATTTTTATCTCCAAAAATATATATATATATGTTGTGGTACTCATTAGTACTAATGAGTACGATAAATGTCCTAAAATTTCGAACACAAAAGTTTCTGACAAAATGCCATATGCAAACGGTGCAGACTGAGATCAGACTGCTCCTGAAGGAGCAGTCTGATCAGGCTCTACACTGTTTGTCATTCCACTAGGCATTTTAAGAAACAACTGCATAAAAAGCAAACTTTAAGCCAAAAAAAGTATGGAATAAAGAGTTCAAAATTTTAGGACATTTACCGTACCCATATTACATAATTTTATGGATACGAAGGAATATATTTCTGGGGATACTTCTCTGATTTAGAGCTATGCTGGACCCAAAATGTTTACTATTCATACAATCAATTCATAGCTCCATCTTAAGTATTCATAAATAATAATAAACATATTTTAAGTGTGCTCACTGGAACCATCCCAGCAAGATTTATCAGCTGAGTACCCAAGAGAAAAAATGAAGATTATATTTAAATTATCTCCTCAACTATGATCTTATCTGGAGTTAAAGCTTTTACTTTTGTAATTCATTAATTTTAAACTTTTTTATCTTCAGTTTTGTTGCTGTATGTACGGCATCCACAAGACCACTGTTAGTTTTTGCCGTCTTCAGTCTTCAATATAAATGTCCACCATGCATGAAGACACCATTCACTACCTGTGGTGACAGAAATACACTTCTTCCCTAATACAGTTGTAGAATGGAAGCTGAGCAGTAAATGAATAAACATAATCCTTACACCTTTGCAAGGATGTAAAGCTCACTCGACTAGGCCGACACTATATGTCTGTCACATTAACACGTCATTAACAAAGTTCACAGCAATATAAAAATAGCTCCAGATAAGATGCTTTTTTTTCTGACCAAGAAATATTAGTTTCCTTATTTCTCCATGAAATATTTGTTGCGGGTACTTCTAATGAGCATCCACAACATATGAGCCAGCGCCCGACAAAACCTACAAAATGGCATGTGCTCCCAGCGAACACTCAGATCAGCTTGGGCATCCGCCCAGTCTGATCAGAGTCTTCGCTGTCTGCATGAAGAAAGCTTTGGTCTTTAGCTATCCACTGAGTGCAAAGTGAAGACTCTGATCAGACTGGGCGAATGCCCAGTCTGATCCGAGTCTTCGCTAGGCACACATGCCATTTTGTAGGTTTCGTCCGGCGCTGGCTCATATGTTTTCGTGTTGAAATAAGGAAAATATTTATCTGGATACGCCTCTTATCTAGAGCTGTGGTAAAGATGTCATTAGTTGTCAAAGCAGTAACAATAATAGTTTTTTGATAAAACACTAAAAATGCTGAAGGTTCAGCTCTTAGTTGAAACAGAAGTCATACACATCATCCAAGATTGTCAGTGCTGTGAATTACACATAACCAATCAGATGAAATGTAAACGAGATCACAGTATTTTTTGCACTAAATAAATACTTTTGTCCAAGAACCCTGTCTGTCATTTTCCAAAGGGAATACACAATATGAACTGTTTCCATATCAACGGATCCTGGAGTCAACACTCTGTTGTTCACAGTTATCCATTCATATTTATACTCCATGTAATTAACTTCTTTACCCAATATCCACAGAAAGAAATGATACTTAAACAATATTCAGAGGATCTGCAAAGGAGCAGTATTCGATGACAATTCTTTAATTTTCTCAGTTTCTCCATAAAAATGCTCAGGAACATTTGAAAATTCTGGGATAAAAACATGTTGTGGGTACTCATTAGAAGTACATCAGTGAAACACCATTAGAAATGTCTTACTGAGGCACTTCTAATGACTATTCACAACTTACAGTCGAACTTCAATGGTTCGAACATCTTTGGGACCATGGAAATTTGTTCAAGTTATGGGTACTGCAAGCCACAGAGGGTTAATCATGGTACCAGTTCAGGAAGCAAACAGCGATAATTTTAGGAAAATATTTTCAATTTTCTACACAATAATTGTATGTAGACTGCACTCATTAGAATTGCCTCCATGAGGCAATTTTACTGAGTTCACACAACATACAATATCCATGACAATTGCTCCATGAGGCAATTTTAATGAGTACACACAACATACAATATCCATGATAAGAAAATTTCCCCAAATATTTATTTTTTTGAGTTATTGGATGAATTTTGTTAGGACTCAAAATCGAGTTTAAATTAGCCATAATAAACAAGCCACCAGTGTCCGAGCTACTGAGGTTCGACTATGTTTTCATGAAGAAACAAGAAAAATTATTGCATTAACTACTACTCCTCCCTAACAAGCACTCTGGGCCCAGTTGTTCAAAGTGTCGTTAGCTTAACAAGCTCATTAAGGGTCATTTTGTTAACTGTTTTAGCGGATTCAATGTACAATATTCTGACATTTTTTGCTGAAACAATGTGAGTAGCTTTTGCACTGCAAAAGCTCCTCACATTTTTTCAGCAAATATTTTCAGCAAATTTGCGTGTCACTCGATGTAAATTTTAACGAATCGTTAACTAACGATGTCGTTAGCTTTGAACAACTGGGCCCAGGGCTGATTATTATCTATATAATTTGAAGAAAGTTGTTTTATCTTCTCAACATGATTATAATGCTGTCAAACTGTCACATATAGTTAATGAAAGTACGTCCAAGTGTCCATTATGTCTCGTCGTTGGGTGCTGATGAATCTATGTTGATAATGTATGGAGTTGTTTACGTCCTCGTCGCTCAAGTCGCTAGAAAGTCATGGGTCTCTGGCGTATGTCATCGTCGCTATCACAGTCTTCTTTTGGCGTCCTTGTGTCCGTCAGGGCTGATGCTTCTCTCCTAGAGAGTATCTTCACTCTCCCGCGCGGTGCTGGAATCTACCACCAAAGGGGCTAAGACCGAAACTGGGGGAATTAATTTGAAGTTTCTCGTGAATTGTCTTTCCTCCATTTCAGAACTGGAAGCCTCCCATCGGGGCATTCTGGGCAGCATTAAACTGATACTGTTCTGAGTTCTGATCCACTTCAGGTGCAATTGCTCTATCCTCTTCTTCAGTCCCAAAATATCGCTCTATCATGTCAAATGCTTTTTGATATATCTCACGATTTTCATGGCTCTGTAAGAATTCTATTTTATCTAAACCTGAAAAAAAAAAAAAAAAAAAAAAAAAAAAAAAAAAAAAATTAGTAACACAAAAAATTAATTACACCAAGTTCCAGACATGCTTATCCAGATAAAAATCATTTTCTCATTTCTTCAAGAAATCCTTGCAAGTGCATGTTAGAAGTGCCTTCATGAGGTGATTCTAATGTGCACCCAGAAGATTTCTTATGGAAAAATATTTATTTATAGAGCGCTCTTGAATTAGGTAAGCAAACCGCTAAGACCTTATTTAACCCTTAAAGCGCCAATCACATCTTAAGCAGACGACAATTTTGATTTTTGCTTAGTTTCGGAAGAAAATAAGTCTCGACATTTCATGTGAATCGTCTGCAGACGATTCACATGAAATATCAAGACTTGTTTTCTCTGAAAAATAAAAAAAATAAAAATTTAGAAGATTATCTGCTACAAATTTTGCTTGGCGCTTTATGGGTTAAACCATACAGATGCAAATGCTGAGAATATAGCTCTATGCATTTGTTTTGAGTCTTATTATACAGTATTCGACCTAATTACCGCACATACCCCTATAAGCGCACAGTCAAGAAATTCCGTAGTCTTCAGATTACAACCAGTGTACTTTTTTCTTTACTTCTTTACAAAGGCGTATGTTGTGGACAAGTCAATGCAATTCAATTGGGTACCCACAACGTATGCCTTTGTAAAGAAAATCAGAAAAAAATCGCATAGTCATCATTAAATAAGTCCTTTTCTGATCTTTTTTATAGTGTATCCTTAGTAGATAGATACATATTTGACCACAAATGAGTGTGTCCTGTAAGTTTGAAAAACCTAAGCGCACAGTGCTGTAATTAGGTCGAATACGGTATGTGTTTTTTTTTTTTTGGTTAAATACATCACAGACACATACAAACAGTAGAAAATGTAACTACTTACATAAATACACCTACTGATTTAAGAAGAGTCATCTGACCTGTACTGATCTGTATTCAGCTGACATCACAGCTCTTGATAATATGCTTTTTTCAACCAAAAAGTATTGATATTTTCTTATTTCTCCAAAAAAAATTATGCTGTGTGTTCTCATTGGAAGCACCTCAGTGAGACACTTCTAATGAGTTTTCATGGAGAAATAAGAAAAATATTATCTGTATGCCCATTCTTATCTACATCGCATACATGCTGCAAGCACAAGAAATATAATCACATCAAAGAAATTATCTATAAGTAACAGCACATTTCTGTTTCTGTTGTTTGTTTGTTTGTGTGGAGGTTTTATGGCCCAGTCAACCCAATGGGGTCGTGTCAATGCGGTCAGTTTACCTAACCACACTTTTACTGGGCAGGCTTAGTCCTCAAATTAACCGCTTTGAGGACTAAGCCTGCCCAGTAAAAGTGTGGTTAGGTAAACTGACCGCGTTGACACGACCCCATTGGGTTGACTGGGCCATAAAACCTCCACACAAACAAACAAACAACAGAAACTATTGTGCACATTCTTTTGCCAGAACCTGACAACTGCCCGTTTCTGTTGTTTCAATCACCGAACTATAGAAAAAGTACTACTGTGTTTCTCATTTCTCCACAATAACAATATATTTTGCAATCTCATTTGTACTGATTATAATATATGACCACGGGAATTAAGAAAATGTTTATCTCTGTAATCCTACTTTCTAGAGGTTTTTTGTGTTGAGGTTTTACGGCCCAGTCAACCCAATGGGGTTATGTCGAGCGCGGTCAGTTTACCTAACCACACGTTTACTGGACAGGCTTAGTCCTCTAAGCGGTTAACCAGTATTGTGCATATTCTTTTGCCAGAAACTGACAACTGCCCTTCTAGAATCAGCAGAAGGGAAAGATTGACCGCAGAAAATATTTCATGATCAATCTCCACTAAAGAATGTTGCCAACCTCGACGGGGGTTGAACCCACGACCTCCTGGTCTAGAGGTACACACCTGGAAGGACTCTAAACTGTGATTACACGAGAACAAAACTAAGAGATTAGAACTAATCCCCATGCCAGGAAAAGTACCTTCGGACAGCAATCCCCAAGTATCAGGTAAATATTTTTCTTATTTCTACACAGAAACCCTGGTGAGGCACTTTTAAGGAGTATCATAAAATACGTTTTTCTGCAAAAATAAGAAAAAAATATAAAAAGGTTTGGGTTGAAAAAAGGATTTGATTGTGTTGGGGTTTAACGACACGTCAACCCTTGAGGGTCATTTTGTGTCGTCTCCCAGAGAAAGGGAGAAAAGAGACAGAAGAGAGAGTAGAGGAGATGAAAGAGAGGGACAGGGAAGAAAGAAGAACAGGAATGAAAGTGAAGAAACAGAAGAAATAAAAACATTCCCCCTCTACCCTTACCCACTACAAGGATAGCAGGCCTTGCCCAACTGTAAGCCAATATCAGTTGGACGCCCCGGTGATGTAAGATACACAGCACCTTCGCACCACCCGACCACCTCGACTGGATCCAAGATGAACAAATTATTTACCATAACATTCCTCTATCATGACTGCGTATGGATTGGTTCCACTGCTCACTTTGGCATCCTGATCTCCAAGACGAAGTATATTTTCTAAGCCATTGAGTGCCACCTGTACAATTTTACTGTCCATAACTGTTAACAGGTCACATAATGGTGCTACACAACCTTGATCTACCAAAAACCTGCAAACAATCAGACATGTCATATAGCTTCTGATACCTTTCTACCCACGAAAGGCCAGAGCGCGGCTCGAACCACAGGGGTGAGAAACCAATGGATTAAGAGTGAACTCTCCTATCCATTATTCCATTTGTGTCTTTTAACTGTAGATGTGACTAGGTCCATTATTATGAGCGAGAAAACAAAGCTCAAAAGCTGTCAGTGGGTAGGACCTATTTCCCAAAGGCCCAAAAAGGTACAATCCTTGACTAGCAAGATATTGGATGCTGAATTTTGGGATGACAAAGGAGTAATTCTGTTGGGCTTCTTTATCAAAGGGAAGTACAGTAACTGGCTAGAACTAAGCAGACTTACCGGACCAACTAAGAATCGCAATGCCTGAAAAATGGTGTGGTAACCTCTCTGAAGTTCTTTTTCAGCAAGACAATGCAGAATTCCACAGATGAAAGGATTTAATGGATTGTGTATAGTGGAACCAGTATGAATTAATAATCATACTATACCCCACATATTTAGCAACTACTGATTACTTTTTGTTCCTAACTTAAAAAAAAAAAAAAAAAAAAATCTGTGGGCATCATTTCCAATATTGTCAAGGCAGCAGTTGAGGAGTGGGTAAGTGCAACAAATAATGAATACAATATCAAGCTCTATTTTTGTAGGAAAATTAATCAATTCTTTGAAATACTCTGCTGGTACAAAATTTAATTTGATAAAAGTTGTAGACAGGCAGTAGACCAGGCGTTTTTTTTTTTGTTTTTGTTTTCTCAAAAATCCCATTTTTGAAATCAAAAAACAACAAACAAACAAAAACCCGTTTTCCTTTTTACCTGATCTGTTCTGGTGAACCACCTGATGTAGCATTTGTGATAGCCCAGGCTGCCTCTTTCCGAGTCTTGAAATCAGCTCGCCCTAAAATATCTATGAGTACTGGGAAAATATTGGCATCTATGACCGCCTGAAACACAAACATCACATTTCGAGGGTTGAGCGCAAGACTAGCGTAAGTCAGATGGTTGTTTTTCCCCAAACCTAATCTCCTCACCATGAAGGTGTTATGAAGATTACAACAGTTCTTTCTGTAAACAATGAAAATTTAGGTGCCATTGCTCGTATGAGCAATGGCACCTAAATTTGCATTGTTTACAAAGGGGTCCAAGTTGCCCCTAAACAAGGGTTTCAAAAATGTGTTTGAGTTACTATAGTCTTGCGCTCAACCCTCGATTTATGAGTCAAATCATGTCAATATCTGTCTCAGGAATAAAAGAACCAGACAAGCCCAGTCCAGACAGCACATGTCTACAGTCTGATCAGCTAATGTACAGTTCGCCTTGACATGGTCAATGTATGTGCAGTCCACGCACTCAATCTTTGGACTTGTAGATTTTAACCCCTGTCCTGCTGAATAAATTAAGATGCCACGCCCACTTCTAATTTTCTGCCAATCAGATTACTTGATCCAGATTGCTGATACACATTCACATACTTTTTTAATGGCAAACAGTGCAGATCCAGATCAGTTGGCTTCTTCAGAAGCCAACTGATTTGGATCTACACTGTTTGCAAAGGCAAGGTATATCTGGGTTCAGCAGGACAAGGGTTAATTAAAAAGCAAACTGCACAACAATTCATATTTCTAAAAATGTTGGGTTTTCCTATATCTCAAGCAAAACATGTTACGGGTACTCAGAGGTACCTCACTGCAAGGCCGCTAATGAGCACCAAAACATATGTTCTTGTATAGAAGAAACATATTTATCTGAATACTCTTATCTACATTTATGACAGAGAATTTTTTAAGACAGAGTATTTTGTGACAATTCTGTGATATTTTTTACTATTTCTCTGTAAAAAAAGATGTTGTAAGTGCTCATAAAAAGTGCTTTCTGATTGAGTTACAGTTTTATGGCCAAGTCAACCCATCAGGGTCATTTCAAGCCAGTCAGTTTACCTAACCACACTGTTCCTGGGCAGGCTTAGTCCTCTTAAGTGGTTAACCAGTATTTGTGTACATTCTTTCACAAGAAACTGAAAAATGAATCTGCGGAAGGAAGAGAATGACCACAGCAAATAATTCATGATCAATCTCTGCAAAAAATGTTGCTGGACCAGGTGGGGAGTGCCTTGCTGAGGAGCTTCTAATGTGTACCAACATTTTTATAGAGAACAAGAGAAAATTATCCTAGAATTGTCCTCAGATATTCCTCCATCTGCTATGACCTACACACACATGCCCAGATTAGACTAAACCTGATAAAAAAAATAAATATTACAAAAAAGCACAAAAACTGTGGCATTTTTCATACATTTCACTACCAAATGAATAGGAAAACTGAATAGGAAAATGCTCATTACTATCTCGCCCCTGCAAATTGCTACCAGCAAAATTATCTAGAGCAAACCCAAGGGACGAGAGAACCTTTTATTTTAACCCCCAATATTCCTATGTAATTAATGACAACTAACCACAGCTTTAGCGAAGGCATTTCATTTTTTAAAAGTATTGATAGTTATCTCTTCATAAACACATATCCTGTGATACTCATTAGAAGCACCACAGTGAGGTGTTTCTAATGAGTACCAACAGCATGTTATATATACAGTTTCTGTGAAAATAACATTTTTTTATGGATATTTACCTTATACATAGCTACAGATAAGAGTGGGTATCCACATAATATTTTTCTTATTTCTCGACAAAAACATATGTTGTGGGTACTCATTAGAAGTGCCTCAGCGAGGCACTTCCAATGAGTACCCAAAACGTATGTTTTTATTGAGTAATAAGAAAGATATCAGCAGTTTTCGGATGAAAAAAGTGCTGTATCTGTTGCTATGCCTTCTATCCCTTTTCATCTGGACCTTTGCTGATTTAAGCTTGCTCTTTTATAACAAAGTATAACTGTGAGAATAAAAGTGCCCATGTTTTTCTGTATCTCCTTTCTGACAAAATATCTCTGACAGAAACAGGACCTTTGTAAAACATTTCAGAAGGATAATTCTAAAAAGCATCATAGTTGAATGAAGAAGAACAAGGTCAGTGGTCCAGCCAAGTGCCTACTAAGATCTACTGTTGAGTTTCGCCAGTCATAATAGCACAGATGACGTTAACCCCTGTCCTGCTGAATAAATTAAGATGCCATAACCACTTCTAATTTTCAGCCTATCAGATTACTGATCCAGGTTGTGAATACAAATTCACATACTTAATGACAAACAGTGCAGATCCAGATCATCTGGCCAACTGAACTGGATCTACACTGTTTGCAAAGGCAAGGTATATCCGGGTTCAGCAGGACAAGGATTAAAATAAGGCTTGACAGTTATGCAATTTCTCTACAAGGTTGATGATTCATATGAAATAACAAGCCTTATTTTAGTGGAAAAATAAGTCAGAATGTTGTTAACTACGACTTTATTTCTCCTCAAAACATCTGGCATTTTATTACAACTATCTGTCTCACTAAGATGAAATTGTTTTCCTGCTAAAATCTTATGCTTTGGCATCAGTGTAAAATGAGACAAAACCTATGAAGATGAAATGTCAAAATACATGTAGCATTTTTTCATGCTTTTCACTACCAAAAGAAGTAGGGAAACTACATGTACATGAAAATGCTTATTACTGTCTCGCCCCTGCAAATTGCAACCAGAAACAATCTAGAGCAAACCCAAGGGACGAAAGAGCTTCCTTTTTTTTGACTCTCAATACTGTAGTGGTTTAAGACCACAGCTGAAGTGAGGCAGGGATGTCTTCTGTCATCAACATTCTTCAATATCTACCTCCAAAGGATAATGGCCGATTTCTTAGTAGATTTGTTTGTGTTGAAGCTTAATGGCCCAGTCAACCCAATGGGGTCATGTTGAGCGTGGTCAGTTTACCTAACCACACGTTTACTGGGCAGGCTTAGTCCCCTATGTGGTTAACCAGTATTGTGCACGTTCTTTTGTCAGAAACTGACAACTGCCCTTCTAGAATCAGTAGAAGGGAGAGAATGACCCTAGAAAATATTTCATGATCAATCTCCACGAAAGAATGTTGCCGACTTCGGCGGAGGTCGAATCTGCGACCTGGTCTCCAGTCGGTCGCATGTTCAACTGAGCCACCGAGGCCGGCTTAGTCCTCTAAGTGGTTAACCTGTATTGTGCATATTCTTTCACCAGAAACTGACAACTGCCCTTCTTGAATCAGTGGGCTTTTTTCATCCAATGATCAGTATTTTTTCTTATTTCTCCACAAAAACATTTCTATTTTGTTGTCAGTACACATTAGAAGTGCATCAGAGGTACTGCTAATGAATTTCTGCTTTTTTGAAGTTTGAAAAGAAACCAGAAAAAATATTTTTCTGGATATCTATCTACAGCTATAAGTGTGTGTGCCGTTACTGTAATTATCCTTAGTATTCAGACACCTTACCATACCAATCCTAAAATTAATATGTCCATTTTACTACCTGCTGATGTATCTAAGTACACTGTAGATCCAATATATCGCTGTCCTCAGGCTGCAAAGTCCACTATCGCGATACAAACGGAGCACGATATGTCAAGACATATACCATACATGTATAACTATAACACTCACTTGGTTTGTCGCTGTGGCAGTTTGCTGAGACATCACTGATAAATTGCATTCAGTCATGCTATCAGCCGTATTTCCCAATTAAAACTGGATTAGAATTGCTCAATGGCATAATTTACAATGGTGCGCTAAGTCTAACAAGTAATTTCAATCGAGATCAGCTGATAAACTATGTTTGAAAACAACAAATCATCTGGTTGACAATTTAGGACGCCATTTTGGATACTCTGGTTCCCTGGAATGGTGAAGGGAAGTAACTCAAACTGCAGCAGTTGTGCTTAGATAATTTGAGTTGCTTCCCTTTACCTATTATTGTGTTGCGGAAAAAAAACCATCCTTTATCAAAGTTAATTTCTTTTATTTTAGTTTTATTGTTATTTTTTTGATGCAGTTGTTTTCTTTTAAATATTTATTGCTACAGAAGTGTAAAATGAGCCAACTAAGATCTACGTATGCGGGACAGAAACATCGTAAGACTATTGTCTTGTAAAATGCTAGTGTTGAAAAGGTGGACCGTTTTCACCTGCTGAGCAGAATTAGTTTGTGGGCATCATAGACTGATTGAGCATTGAGTGAATTTATGTATTCAATGATGATAATGATTATGACAATAACGGTGATAATTTATTGTTAGCCAATTATAATCAACGTGTATGCTGATTGACGCTAAGTGGATTGTTTGTTATAATACCTGACACGACTTAGCGACGGGATAGGATTTAATTACCGGAATGTGTTATTTTTTCTGAAGTTAAATAAAACAACAAACATTTTATGTTTTATATTTTTTGCTTATGGAAAATTTGGGAGCCATGGCCAATTCTCGATATACTAGTTTTGCGAAATAACGGACCACAATGTATTGGATCTACAGTGTACTGCTGGATGAGTGGCAAACAGGTAGACTCTGATCAGAAGCCATACCGGGTATTATGCATGTGATCTGAATCTAGTTTGCTCTAAAGTGTCTGTCCAAATATTTAGGATAATTATGATAAACATGTTGTTATCACAACTTAAAAATGGTATTGAAGGGAGTACATCAAAAAATAAAATATCTTGTATATAATAAAATGTAGCATTTAAATGCATTTTGCTATCAACATGTAATAGAAAAATGAATATACATAAAAATGCCAATTACTATTTCGCCCCTGCAAATTGCAGCCAGTAACAGTACATGGAACAAACCCAAGGGACGAGAAAGTTTTCATTTTGACCTCATACTGATGCAACCTCTTTATGACAAAGGCTTCTTTAAAGACCTATGCAGTGCTTGCTGTTATGGGGATATGACATACTTTGAGGAGAGAGCGAGGTAACTGTTTAAACATTTTGCCATCTTCTGAAAATAGGTCTACTCTAAAAGGAAAGAATTTGCTCCCCCTGGGAGCAAATTCTTTCCTTTCAGAGTAGACCCCTTTCCAGTGCTTGATGTATAGGAAAGGAAACAGAAAGTCACAAAAGCTGTCTTCCTCTTTAAAGATGGAAGAAAACATAGCCCTTGATAAAATGCTTTTTTTTAATCCAAAAGATTGATTCTACAAAAATGTATGTTGTGGGTACTCATTAGAAATGCCCGATCCCACTTTTATCTAGATCTATGGAATAAAATCTACCAGATGCATCCAGTCCCCTTAAAAACAACTAAAATCTGTGCTTGATGTTCAGCATACTAAAAGGACAAGAATTCCGCGGAGGGCGTCATCGCACCTGCTGGCGCAAAAGTCACAGGAGCCTCAATCAGAATGTGGTTATTAAATAAGTTTATTTCATTCTTAGCAGTGCTTACTTAGAAAACTGGGTTGAAAAAAATGTAGACAAAGTGCCTAGTGGGGCACATATATTCCAGGCCAGTCCCATTCCCTCTAATGGCTATATCTTCAGCACTGACTTTTCGTATCATACAGCCCAATGATAATGGAACGTTGACGTAAAATGTGTAAAAGTCACTGGAGCATGAAATATAGGTCAAGGTCACGGGTCAAGGTACCTGCTAATTCAGTACATCAAGGAGAAGCACAATGCAAGGTATGGTGGTTGTAGGCCTTATAGTTGAGGAGTTATCAAACATCAACGTAAAATGTGTCAAATATAGGTCAAGGTCACAGGGTCAAGGTACCTGCCAAGCCAGGGCAATGAGGTGAAGCACTATGCAAGGTTTAGTGGTTGTAGCTCTTATATTTGAGGAGATATCGAACATCAATATAAAATGTGTCAAAGTCACTGGAGTGCATAATATAGGTCAAAGTCACCAGGTCAAGGTACCTGTCGAGTCAGTACATCGAGAAGAAGTGCTATATAAGGTTTGGTGGTTGAAGGCCTTACAGTTGAGGACATATGGAAGGGTGACCTAAAAGGTGTAAAAGTCAATGGAGCATGAAATATAGGTCAAGGTCACCCAGTCAAGGTACCTGCAGAGTCCGTACATTGAGGAGAAGCACTATGCAAGGTTTGATGGTTGTAGGCCTTATAGTTGAGGAGATATTGAACGTTGACGTAAAATGTGTAAAAGGCACTGGAGCTCAAAATATAGGTCAAGGTCACCAGGTCAAGATACCTGCCAAGTCAGTACATACAGGAGAAGCACTATGCAAGGTTTGGTGGCTAGAGGTCTTACACTTGAGGAGATCTGGAACGTTGATGTAAATTATGTCAAAGTCACTGCAGCCAAAATATAGGTCAAGGTCACCAGGTCAAGGTATCTGCTAAGTCAGTACATTGAGGAGAAGCACTTTGCAAGGTTTGATGGTTGTAGGCCTTATAGTTGAGGAGATATCGAACGTCGACGCAAAATATGTCAAAGTCACTGGAGCGCAAAATATAGGTCAAGGTCACCGGGTCAAGGTACCTGCCAAGTCTGTACATACAGAAGAAGCACTATGCAAGGTTTGGTAGTTGTATGCCTTACAGTTGAGAAGATCTGGAATGTCAACGTAAATTGTGTCAAAGTCAATGGAGCGCAAAATATAGGTCAAGGTCACTGGGTCAACATATCTGCCAAGTCAGGAGGTCAGGGAGATGTGTCATGCAAGGAATGATGGTTGTTGTAGAATTGTAGTTGATTAGAATACTAACTTTGACGTAAATGTCGAACTTCGACATAACAGAACTGTTAAGAGACAGACGGATGGACGAACGGACAGACGAATGGAAAAGCGGGCACCTATGTCGCAAAGTCAGGAGGTCAGGGAGATATTTCATACAAGGTTTGATGGTTGTTTAGTCTTGTAGTTGATTAGAATACTAACTTTGACATAAATGTCGAACTTCGACATAACAGAACTGTTAAGAGACGGACAGACAAACAGACAGACGAATGGAAAAGTGGGCACCTGTGTCGCAAAGTCGGGAGGTCAGGGAGATGTTTCATGCAAGGTTTGATGGTTGTTTAGTCTTGTAGTGGATTAAAATATTAACTTTGACATAAATGTCGAACTTCGACATAAATGTTGACAGACGGACGGACGAATGGACAGACATACGGAAAAGCGGACGCCTATGTTGCAAAGTCAGGAGGTCAGGGAGATGTTTCATGCAAGGTTTGATGGTTGTTTAGTCTTGTAGTTGATTATAATACTAACTTTGACATAAATGTCGAACGTCGACATAAATGTTGACAGACGGACGGACGGACAGAATATCGGACGCCTATATCGCACCCTGCTACAAGCAGGTGCGATAAAAACTAAGCTTGACTATCAAGCAAAGTGACTATTAACTACAATAAGAGCTGTCACAGGACAGCGTCTTTGTTTGTGTTGAGGTTTTACGGCCCAGTCAACCCAATGGGGTCATGTTGAGCGCGGTCAGTTTACCTAACCACACGTTTACTGGGCAGGCTTAGTCCTCTAAGCGTCACTCGCCGGAATCGTGTTTTGCCTTTAAAAACTTTAACCAAAAACTTCAACCTAATTTGTTTCTAGGTCTGTGTCTTTGACCTCAAGGCCACTAATGTGGGTCAGGATTGTACAGCGTAAAACTTCAGACCAATATCTAACATCAGGGCAAATATTAACTATTTCCATCCAGAGCCGCCAACACCAATGCCAACGCCTTGGTGACTGCTACATATAGCTTTACCGGTACTTTCATACAGGTGAGCTAAAACTGAACAACCATTTATAACTGGTAGTGTATTGAAACAACACGTGCCCACAGTACATAGCTGTGGATAAGGTGCTTTTTCCAACAAAAAGGTGGCTAATTTTGTACTCTGTCCACAAAAACGTATTGTGTTGGTACTCATCAGAAGCATCTTTGCAAGGAGCTTCTAAGGAGTGTTTTCGAGGGCAAATGAAAATATTTATCTGGATAGCCCTCTTAACTGGAGCTATGTCATAATAACCTACATGTGTATCTGAGCCAGCACATGAGAAAAGTATTTATCATAAAGGGAATCAGCAAAGGCTCAGGCAAGCCTGCACATAAGTGCAGTCTCACTACAGCCTTTGCTGTAGTAGAGACCTTCTGGAAACTTCAGGCAGAAGACAAGTCTGTAGCCAAAATAGGGACTGTGCATGCACATTTAAAGAACCGCAAACTTGAAAAACACAAGGTCCTTTTTTTCATGTGCCGGCTGATTTATGAACAATAGCCTACCTGTATTTGCATCCTATTACCAGCCGTAATGTTAGATATTGTCCAGCAAGCTTCTTTTCTGATTGATTCTTTAGAACTACTCAGTAGGTGTAACAAACATGGCAACGCTGAACAAGTTAATATCACCTGCAACAAAAACTTCCAGATAAGCCAAGCCTTGGAAACTTGCCTGTCATACAACTTCTTACCTTTAATATTTGACAGGATAAAATTCAGCAAACAATGCAGGCCCAGATCAAATGCTCCTAGAGCAGTCTGATCAGGGTCTACACTGTTTTCCACTATTAGAGCACATTTTAGACACACCAAGTGGAACTGAATGTTCAAATTTTAGGATCAATATGAACAAGGTGTAGGATCAATAAGAACAAGGTATTATGATATCCTAATATATATGGTACACTGGAACTTCTCAAAAAAAAAGCCATTTCTCTGTAGTAGCTACTTGCCTAAAAATGTTGTTTGATCATATACTACTAGTCCATTTTCAAGTGCAACAATCAGCCATCTGTGGATACTGAACATTGATCACATCACTGTCAGAACAGATATATAGAGCTAAAAAATGGGATTAGTGACTGTATTTTTTACACAGCTTCATTAACCAGAAACTGTTACTCTCAAACTTCATAATCTAAATATAACAGAGAAAGACATATAAAAACAAAATTTCATTCAGCCATTATCATTCCAAGACAATACTTTATAATCATTAACCATAGTTTCAATATTAAGCCTTAAAACACAACATAAACTTGTTGCAGAAGGCAACAAAGTCTAAAATTGATTTGGTTATTTTCAGAGAAAATGTATACATTCATGTAAATCATCTGTATGGCTGATGATTCACATGAAATGTCAGGCCTTATTTTAAATGAAAAAAAAAAAAAAAATGTTTCAACTGTCATCTGCTGTAGTTGTTTTCGATTGAATACTGTCATTTTGAGTTGGTCAGTTTACTTAACCCCATTTTTTCTGGATAAGTGGCTAACCAGTATTTGTATACATTCTCTTTACAGAAACTGACAACTGCACTTCTTGAATCAGGAGAAGGGAGAGAATGAGCATAGAAAATATTTCATGATCAATCTTCAACAGAATGTTGCCTGACCCAGAATGATGCCCAACCCACTGGGAATCGAACCCGCGACCTCCTGATCACCAGTCAAGATGTGCATTTGAGTGAGCCGCATAGGCTGACTGCTGCAGTTGTAATAAGCACTTTATGGGTGAGAAATCATCACTCGTACCTGTGTTTGATAGTCGTCTCCTGTAACAATATTTCCAACCACTCTTAATGCTGCTGATACCACACTTTGATGATTGTGCCTGTCAACAGAAAAACACAGCATTAAGTGATGATAAACAATGCGTGAAACAGACCCTTACATATGTGGCAAAGGCCAGACAGACTGCGCAAATATGCAGTTGGATCACAGCCTATGTTGACTGAATCTCTGGATACTGTAGAATATATTGTCAAAAAGAGTCATACTATACATATACCATAATAACCCTAAGTATTGGGACAGGTAGGCCTTTGCAAACTGTAGACCCAGATCAGACCACATAATGTGACATCTGATCAGGGTCTACACTGTTTGCCATACATACAGCAAGATTTTAGTCACATCAAATGGACTATTTCAAATTTTAGGACAAAGTATGGCAATTAGATAAGGTGTCCCAATACTTTGGGTAAATATGGTAAAGCCTCTTTTTGGCACATGCTAAGCATAAGTATACATATCATAGCTCCAACAACTACAAAAGCATAGAAGTATAATAAATGAGCCATGGCAAAACAAAGCCTACAATAAGACGTGTGTGACCAGCATAGACTCAGATCAGCCTGTGCATCCGCAGTCTGATCAGTCTTTGCTGATCACATTTTCCTTCTACAGCCTCAGGGCTATCCAAAGAGGAATAAACGAGAGGGCTTGCCATACTAGTGGATGTACAGACTTCACTGGTCACAAAGGTTCTATTGTAGCCAAAATTGTGGTCTGATCACTTTTGTTGTTCGTTTTCACAAACCCATGACAATAAATATACCAGCAATGGTGAAGGGGAATAATTGATGTTCTGTGCAACCAAGCACAGTTCAGTCCAGCCGAATTTGACTTTGGGGACTTAGTGATCAAAGGAACACTAACCTTTCAGCCATATGGATGTTTCTCTAGCGTAGAGAAACTGCAGGACCTTCATTGTTATTTAGCAGCACTTTTTACACATCCAGTTTGAAAGGTAGGGTGTGTACTGAATTTGGTTTTAGTTCCCAAGAACAATCTGTTTACATCTAAAAGTTTAAACTTTATACTTTCAATTGGAAATACTACAGACAGGCTTTACCAAGCAAATAGTTATCCTCAAGGAAATGGTGGCTTCCGTGACCTGTCAAATTACCCTTCAATTCTTCTGGCCAAGTATACCGGTATATGTACTTCTCATTTATCAAATATGCCACAGATACATTTTACAAAAACTACACTTACCCCATCCAACATCTGTAATCATTCAGACACACAATACTACAGGATAAGCAGACTTTTGTTTGTTATATTAATGTGAATACCTCTCATCCCCTGTGTCACTAAACTTTTCTATGCAGTTATATGGATCTACAGAAGACTTGCTAACCCTTCTCTTGCTGAACACGGCATGCCCTGTCTTAGCAAACAGTGCAGATCCAGAGCAGTTGGCATCTAAGAAGCCAACTGATCTAGATCGGCACTGTCATTTAAAATGTGACTTTCTATCAAAAACCCAAATTAAGTAATCTGATTGGCTGGGAATTAGAAGTGAGTGTGGCATCTTAATTTATTCAGGAAGGCAAGGGTTTAGAAGGAGAATTTGATGATAATTCTAGGGTAATTTCTCAACTTCTCCATAAAAATGTATTTTGTGCGTATTCATTAGAAGTACCTCACCAAGGCGCTTCTGAGTAACCCACAACATATGTTTCTATGGATGCTGATGATAATTTTGATGTTTATGTCCCAGTCAACATTATTTCAGTCATATTGAGATGCTGGGCCGGTGATAATAAAAGTTTCTGTGCAACAATATGCCACAGCCATAAGGTGAGTGCCACTTCCAGTGGGATTCGAACCCTGGGCCCTGGATGCTTATTGTTTTCAAAAGAAAACTTGTACAGAAATATCACCAAATACTCCTCCTTAACAAGTCCTCTTGGTCTAGCCTGTCTAGTCTTTGAAAAGACTTACATAAGTAATTCGACAAGTCGTCTACAGACACCAGAATCTATAACAGCTTGTATTTTCTCGTTAGGACCATCTGATAAGTAGGACAGGGCCCAGCATGAGTCCGCCAACACATCCTTATCGGTGTGAAATAACAGCCTTGACAGAACTGGTAGTGATGGCGATACCTAAAATGATAACAAAATTATATCTACAGGTGGCAGAGGAAAAAAGTTACTGTAAAAAACCCAGGTATTTGGAGAGACAGGCATGAATGCTGCATCTGATCATCATATTACTCATTGATCAAAAAGTTCTGTCACTAATAGGCTTCCTTGGTTTTATCCCAGGTATATTTTAAAATGCTTCACTGCACTTGAATGGTGTGTTGAATAACTCCTTTATTTCGTGCAAATAGCTTTCCAACTGACCGAGTTATTTCAAATTGAAACAGATGCAGTCATATACACTGACCAATTTACTTGTTACATTGGAACATGGACCAGAAGAGGATGGTCAGGAGTCCACCTTTTACATGACAACGCCTCCTCTCATAAGTGTGAGATTAAGTCTTTTTAGCTTCTGAAAAGGTGGAAGTTTTAAACCATCCACCTTATTCACCTGACCCGAGTCCCTTTTTCCAAGGCTTAAGAAAACGCTTTCTGGAAATAAGTATACGTCTAGAAGTACTCTTGGCAGCGCTATTTATCAGTGTCTCCAACTGATACCAAAAGAAGACTATTTGTCTGCTTTTCGCGACTGGGTACAAAAATGTGTTTCAGTAAAGGGGGAATACTTTGAAGGTTTGTAATAAAAATATGTTTGATAAAATGTAGCACTGAAGTAATCCAAACCCAGTGACAAAACTTTTTGCAGGACCCTCGTATACACTCAAAACTTTTGAGTCCTCTTCAGCTTGGGCATCCTTGCTGTCTAACATGTGCCTTCGGTTCACTTGCATAACACTTTAACACGGTATTTTGTACTAGTAATAAATAAGAGCTCATGGGCCACAATTCCCTCGTCTGAATATTTGCAAATGCCATGCCACATTCTTCCAGTATTGCCAGAGCAACTAGAACATAAATTTGACTCTCTTGATTTACAGACCATGACCATTTGTACAAATTTTCAATCCCCCCTTTAAAAGGCTCCGCTTGAAGTTTGAAGAAAATTGGCCCAGGGGTTTCAGAGGTCGTTCAAAGGTGTAGATGGATGGAGGGCAAGTGATCAAAATAGCTCATCCTGGTGAACTTAAAAGTGAAAAAGCTCATCCGATAAGACACCACTTCAACAAGAGCTGTCGCAGGACAGCGTAGCTTGCCTTTTAAAAACAAAAAAAAAAACTTCTACTAATGTCTATGCCGTGGTGACTGCTACAGCTCTACCTGTCTTTCATATGCTTAAAAAGTAAGATAATCCATTTATTTATTTTCAAAAGAACTTTCAAACTTAAATATTGATGATTCCTGACTGAGGAATCACTTCAATTTTTCACAGCTCAAGATTTTTTTATCAACCAAAATATATACCATATTTATCCTAATTATTGGGACACCTTAACGCCTCATGGGCGAGTCCTAGAAATCCTCAATACTGAAAATCCACTTCTCCAATACTGAAAATTACCTCTTTTCTATACTTTATATGCGACAAAAATTTTCTCAATACTGAATTCCGTATAAATACTGAAACACCGAAAACTTTCACCCATGACGCCTTACCATACTTGTCCTAAAATCTGAACAAGTACAGATTGCATTTAATGATGTGTGTAAAAACTGAGGGACAAGTGACAGTGTAGACCCTGATCAGATGCTGCATTTTGCAGCATCTGATCTGGGTCAACACTGTTTGCTCAGGTCTGAATGTCCCAACACTTAGAATTATTACTGTATATATTTTTTATCCTCTGTTGTATGTCAGTGCTCACTAGTAGTACCTTGCTAAATACTGCAGTAGAATATTAAGTGAAATACTGCAAATTATAAAACCTCTCTTGTTTCACTGTTTTCACTTACCTTAGCAAAATCTGGTGGGGGATTCTTTCCTCTGCATAAATTTGACAAGCACCATACAGCATTTCTTGTCATTGATAAACTTGTACTTTTACTCAGTAGCCTGAAAATCCCAAGACAAAACATGTTTCTCCGCTAACATATGTGGTAGGTACTCATTACTAGCACCTCGGTGAGGTACTTCTAATAAAGCACTCACCACGTTTCCATGAAATAAGAAAAATATCAGTAATTTCTGGCTGAAACAACTAGAAATATTCAATAGATGCCCCGCCCAGGGGCCATCCTCCCCCTGAAACAAGCATTCTGCAAAAAAAAATAGTTAACAAAGGGGTATAACCCCCACAATAATTGGCGAAGTTTAATCTAAACCAATCTTGACTTATATTTTAATATTTTATCTACATATGTTATAAAATATGAATCTAATACACTAATCTTTTCAAAAGATATCAAACAGAAACCATTTTCTTAAATTCAGACAGGATGATGAGGTTGAAAAAGGACATAACTCCCATTTTAATGTTGGAATTTATCCTAAATCTAACTTGACGTACATTTTATGATTATAAACCTGTGTATAAAATATGAATCCAACACACTAATCTTTTCAAAAGATAATAAACGAACACATACAGATGGACGTACGAGGGATGTTCGAAATGAATTGCTTATTGTCCTCTAGCTCGATATCCACGTGGGACACGATAAAAACCAATACATACCTGTATAGGGCTATTCAATATCTACACAATGGTGTATAAATGTACATGTTAGACTAAGTGTAAGACATAAAATTTGCCATTTGAATACACGCAGTCATTGACCACTGCAGTAAAAATGGTTGGTAGAAGCGTCGACAAAAAAGATGAAATACGGGCTTACATCAAAGCTCGCTCAAAACTTGGTTGTTCTTTGAAGAAGCTGATGACTGAAATTTCTACTGCTTTTGGACCTTTTTGTATGTCTTTTGACACAGTTCGGTGGTGGAAAAAGAAATTTGAGTCTGGTGTAGAGTCCATCAAAAATGCACCGAAATCAGGTAGGCCAAAATCTGCATCTCGTAAAGAAATCGTTTCCAAAATAAAGGAAATCATTGAAGGAGATGCCAGATTTACAGTTCGTGATATTGCAAAAAAGGTAGGCATATCACTATCAACGGTTCACCTTATTTTGAAGAAGCATTTGAAAGTCAGAAAGATTTCTGCTAGATGGGTGCCACATCTGTTGACTGACGAGCAAAAGAGGCAACGGGTTAAAATGGCCAAAAGCTGCTTCAAATGTTTCCAAAATATGACAAAAAGCAGTTTGCCAATGTCGTCACAGGTGATGAAACCTGGGTCCATTATTTTAAGCCCGTCAGAAAGGTTAGCGATAAGATCTGGGCCACTAAACACAGCAAACGCCCAATAATTGCCAAACGTTCTTTGAGTACAAAGAAGGTTTTGTATGCAATCTTCTTCTCTGGTGAAGGAGTCGCAATAAAAGTGCCAGTGAAAAAGGGCAAAAGCATCACCGGAAAGTACTACAAAGACGTAATACTGAAGAAACTGAAAAAGTATTATCAGAAACGACGCCCTGCCACTGGTTTTAAACATGTCCGTCTTCTACATGACAATGCCCTAGCTCATACCTCCGCAATAGTTATGGCGTTTTTGATGAAAGAAAAAGTAACTGTTTTGCCTCACCCCCCGTATTCCCCAGACCTTGCCCCATGTGATTTCTTTTTGTTTCCGAAATTGAAAGCATTCCTTGCTGGGCGGAAATACCAGTCCCGACAGGCACTTGAATCTGCCATTCATCAGTACCTTATTACTGTGCCCAAATCAGCGTACCGTGACGCCTTCAAGAAGTGGATACATCGGCTGAAACTTTGCATTTCTAGCCACGGGGAGTACTTGGAGGGCATGAAATGAGTACTTTTGGGCTAACTTGAAATTTGAAGTCTCCAGATAGAAATAAGCAATTCATTTCAAACATCCCTCGTACATACAGCAGTGATTCTATATGCCATCCCACACTGAAAATGGCAGAGACATAAAAATGCCTCAGCTGGAGTTACAGGAAACCAATAGTTGCAGTGTCAACACGGTGACACCATAGCTCTAGTTAAGGCACTTTTTTCAATCCAAAAGTGTAGATATTTTTCTTATTTCTTCATGAAAACATATGTTGTGGGTACTCATTAGAAGCATTTCGCCGAGGCGCTTCTAATGAGTACCACAGCATAGGTTTTCGTGGAGAAATAAGAAAAATATTAACCCACTCTTATCTAGGCCTATCACTGTACTTACTGTAAGAGTGGCACTAAAATTCCTTCACCAAGGACATAGTCTCGACACTCAGGACTATCACCTGCTATGTTACCCAGGGCCCATACAGCTTGTTCTTGTACATCTTCTATCTCTGAACTGAGCAGGCGGACAAATATAGGAACAGCGTTGGCACCAATAACTACTCTGGTCTGGAGGGAGGAACCTGATGCTATATTTGTTAACACCCATGCTGCTTCAAACTGAAATGATTATTTCAACACTACTCATTTTTTTTTTGTGTTGAGGTTTTACGGCCCAGTCAACCCAATGGGGTCATGTCGAGCGCGGTCAGTTTACCTAACCACACGTTTACTGGGCAGGCTTAGTCCTCTAAGCGGTTAACCAATATTGTGCACATTCTTTCGCCAGAAACTGACAACTGCCCTTCTTGAATCAGCGGAATGAGATAATGACCGTAGAAAATATGTCATGATCAATCTCCACGAAAGAATGTTGCCGACCTCGGCGGGGGTTGAACCCGCAACCTCCTGGTCTCCAGTCGGATGGCGCATCCAACTGAGCCACCGAGGCCGGCACAACACTACTCATATATTCTGTAAAACAGCATTACTAAATTATCTTTTCCTATTTGGACACTTTACAACAGAGGTGTTAAGGAGAAGTGTTTAATGATAATTTTGGGATAACTTTTCTTATTTCCACTAATA
Source organism: Anodontia alba (assembly GCA_964016985.1). Taxonomy (NCBI): domain Eukaryota; kingdom Metazoa; phylum Mollusca; class Bivalvia; order Lucinida; family Lucinidae; genus Anodontia; species Anodontia alba. Next base: position 93,754,875 of record OZ024824.1, on the reverse strand, counting down.
TATTTTTGGGTACCCACAACGTATGCTTTTATGGATTAAGAGAGAAAATTATCCAAGATTTATCATCATATACTCCTCCCCTGATCTCCTCTAAGAGCATATCCATTTATTTACCAGGTGTCTAAAAAGTGCTTGCTGAATGACAGTTCAGATCCTGATCAAACTGCCTCCTAATGAGTAGTCAGATCTGGGTCTACACTGTTTGCTCAGGCCTGATTGTCTAAACATTTAGGTACAGCACAATCAGATGCAGGTATGCAATACCACGTCAGCTGATTTTATATATATATATATATATATATATATATATATATATATATATATATATATATATATATATATATATATATATATATATATATATGAAGCAAAGAAACATTAAAGAAAGTTTTAAAATTTTAGTTGCCCTCCAAGTAATTGAATGGTGACCTATGTTGGTAATATGCCATAAGGCTGATATTAACCCTTAAAGCGCCAATCACATTTGCAGCAGACGACAATTCTTATTCTTTTTTTTTATTTTCCAGAGAAAACAAGTCTTGACATTTCATATGAGTCGTCTGCTTGGAAATGGAAATTTGCCCATTAGCAATTCAAAACCAGATCTGAACAATATCAATGAACACACTAAGTTTGGTAATAATCCTTTGACCTTTACTCAAGTTATTGTCCCGAAACTAAAATACAGATAAAATACAGATCTCAAAAATGACTACATTTGCTAATGAGCAATTCAAAAGAAGATCTCTACAATATCAATGCCCACTGACATGTACACAAGTCATTGTCCTGAAACTATACGGATGTGTTGCGGACAGATAACTGTTAACAATTGACGAAATTTGCCCATTAGCAACCTCAAACCATAGCTCCACAATATCAATGCACATACCAAGTTTGGTGAAAATCCATTGATATTTACTAAAGTTATCATCCGGAAATGAAAATACTGACGTGTCATGGGCAGATATGGAAATTTGCCCATTAGCAATCCCAAATCAGATCTTCACAATATCAATGCACACACCATGTTTGGTAAAAATCCATTACTAAGTATCGTCCAGAAACAAAAATATGGACGGACACAGGGACAACCAACTTGATACCATAATACCCCGCCACTACTGTGTGACGGCGTATAAAAATGGAAAATATTCAATATTCATTACATCTGCAAACATATGCATAGTTACAGAGAAAGAAAAAGAACCATGAGTGATGATTTTGGGATAAGTGAGTAAGGAGTGAGAATTAATTTGCAGGGTACAAAATGTTTGAAATGACAACTGTCCATACAAGCTCAATTTTTCTTTTAGATGGTTAAAATATATAATTTTGATTTTTTTTTCTTTTTTTTGTGTGTGAATTTTACTCATCTGTACTGAAATTTGCCTAGAATTTTACATAACAACCCAAAATACTGCAGACACAGGATTCAAATTTTGCATTAATCTACCTAATGACAATTATCCTGGCACTCAGATGATCAATTTAAATAACTCAGTATGGGAAATAAAAAAGGCAATATTACCTGTAGGGTACAATTTCCATCCATTTCCAGGAACTGCACAAATCGTGGAATAATACCAGCTTGAATCACTTCATCTATTGGTGGATTTGGCTCTAAACAACACAAAATAAATTAATATTAAAGTATCTCAATCTGTGGAGCCATGTCATAAAACCTGTCTTTAGGTATAACGCTAGACAAAGGGGTAACCATGTACAGTTTTTCTTATTTCTAGAAAAAATAGTAGTGAAAAACATTGTGAGTCTTCATTACTAGCATCCTGGGCCCAGTTGTTCAAAGTGTTGTTAGCTTAACGAGCTCGTTAAGGGTCATTTCGTTAACTATTTTAGCGGATTCAGTATACAATATTCTGATATTTTTTGCTGAAAAAATGTGAGTAGCTTTGGCACTGCAAAAGCTACTCACATTTTTTCAGCAAAAAATTTCAGTATATTTGCATGCCACTTGATGTAAATTTTAACCAATTGTTAACTAACGACGTCGTTAGCTTTGAACTACTGGGCCCTGAGGAATACCTGAGTAGCCATAGCATAGGTTTACTTTAATAGAAAAAAAATATTTTCCTTTCGTTTGAAAAAAAATAAAAAAATAATAAAAGCCCTTTATCTAGATCAATGCTCCAGTAGAAGCTACCACCTGGAGAAGGAGTCTGCAACAAGTGTAAGGTATGGTTACAATATATGGGTAATGCAAATGTCTACGAGTCAGACCATGCACAAGCACAGTCTTGGGAAAGCATGCATAATTTGTAATTTTCTGGACCATGCAGACATTACAAGTATTAGCTTTTACAATAAGCTTCGTCCACACTAAGTGTAGACCAAGCTTTTTGTGAAAGCTAATTATACATAGCGACAGATAAGAGTGGGTATCCACATAATATTTTCTTATTTCTACACAAAAACATATGTTGTGGTACTCATTAGAAGCGCCTCGGCGAGGCACTTCTAGTGAGTACCCACAACATATGTTTTTGTGAAGAAATAAGAAAGATAGCAGAATTTTTCGGATGAAAAAAGCGACCTATCTGTTGCTATGTAATAACACTAAGCAGAACAGTCCATGGAAAATAGCATTGGACCAGTCCATGACCTTTCATAAAGTGCTTCCAGAGTAATAGCAAACAGTAAGATTGTCTACGCCCATGGTCATAGACAAGGCCCATAAAAAAAAATAAATGTTCTGTTTCTGATTTCATCAACAATTTGCCGGTAGGTCGGCAACTTCCTTTTTTTTCTCTCTCCTATTTTTTCCAAGTCAAATTACGGTCAGGTGAATTGTATTTTTTTTTTTTAATAGAATCTTTAAATATTCTGAGTTCTCTTGCTGAACATTTGACCATTTTCAAATACCGACGATGAAGGGGCACTGTTTTGAACAGCTTTTATTTTATTTTAGGCCAAGATGTGGCTGCACACTTCAAAATAAACTGCACTAATGTGCTTGATTTGGCTTGTAAGGGTGCAGGCAGTATTGGAAATAAATAAACGAACGATGAAGACCGACAATATCTGAAAATTGGTAAGGACAAATTATGCAACAAATGTATACAAAAAACTGGGATTGTCCAGGGTCGGTGGCGGATTAATTTTTTTTTGTGTGCAAAAAAAAAAAAAAAAAAAAAATTACAGTCGGCGCATTTTTTTTTGACGGTCGGGAAATTGGAAACGCAACTTTTATTTTTTAGGCCCAATGAGGTAAATTACCGAGCGCTAAGCAGGTGCACATTTGTAGGAACACGCACAGATTGTTGCAGAACACCCTGAGGTTGGTGAGGCCATTCTATGGTAAAATGTCCTAAAATTTCCAATACAAAAGTGTCTGAGAAAATGACTAAAGGAGCAGTCTGATCTGGGTCTACACTGTTTGTCATTCCACTCAGTATTTTAAGAAACAGCTGTATAATAAAAAGCAAAATTTAGACCAAAATAGTATCGAATAAAGAGTTTTAGGAAATTTTAGGACATTAACCTAATGAAACAATGTTTTGGTGCAAATAAAAATATTATCTATAAAACCCTGCCATTATTGTGTCGCGGGCAGATAACTCTGTCAAAGACGAAATTTGCCCATTAGCTATCCCAAACCAGATCTCCTTAATATCAATGTATGTACCAAGTTTGTTTAAAATCCCTTGATATTTACATAAGTTATCATCCAGCACCGAAAAAATGGGCATCTCTTTGGGGCAATTAACTGTCAAACTTTGACGAAATTTGCCTATTAGCAATGCCAAACCACATCTCCACAATACGACTGACGGACGGACGGACGGACGGACAGACACTGGGACACCCAAAGTGAAATCATAATACCTCGCCACTATCGTGTGGTAGGGTTTAGTGGCCGGTTATAAAAAGCAAGCTAAATGACAATTCAATCCCAAACCTTTTTAGACGGCCTTGGGAGCTGTGCCTGACTATAACTGCCTGTTGTCAGATCCTTGTGGTTTTACTGGTGTTTTCATTTGCTCTGACTTTCAGTTAGTAGTTGAACCCTCAACTTTGTTTTATCACAGTGTTGATAATTTAACTTATACACATTTTTTGCTCTGTTGATCCACAGATAAGTTGGGGAATCTCTACAGGATGAAAACAATTATGTTTGACTGAAACTGTAACAGGACTACAGGTGGAGGTTGGATGATGACTGGGTATTTAAGTCTCTTTCAATATTATTTTAAATCATACCCAGACAATGAAGGAGTGATAATGTAAGGCTCTGTGTAATAAAGTGCTGTACAGTCAAAAGCTGAATTCCATCTACAGCAGGATTTGAATCTAGAACCTAGTTATATGGAGTTTGATGTACTAACCACTTGGGCATCCAGATGCTTCTAAGGGCTAGGGCTGGACACCCTTAAAACAAGTCCCCAAAAGCTTTGTTGTTGACCATTCCAAGGTGGTATTTCTGTTGTAGTAACTGTTTGCTTGTTTGCTCTGTTGTTTTCAAAGCATTTTGTGTTGTAATTTTGTAATTTCATGTCACTAAACCCTTATCTAGTGCTCTTGGGAGAACTGCGTTCATGCACTGGACCTCCATATTCCTTTCTTGGAAAATATGAGCACACCTTTACATGAATGAATACACTTTTGAGGGGTGCCCACTATGAAAATCATTTACCTCCCTTCTTAAATGGGGTCTACTCTAAAAGGAAAGGATTTGCTTCCATTTAAAGTATAAAAGGGGAGCAAATTCTTTCCTTTTAGATAGAGAGAAAATATTTTCCTTTTAGAGTAGGACCTTTTTCAGATGGGATCTGATGTGCTTTGTTTATTTGTGTTGAGGTTTTACAGCCCAGTCAACCCAATGGGGTAATGTCGAGGGCAGTCAGTTTCCCTAACCACACGTTCACTGGGCAGGCTTAGTCCTCAAAGCGGTTAACCAGTATTGTGCACATTCTTTCGCCAGAAACTGACAACTGCCCTTCTTGAATCAGCGTAAGGGGGAGAATGACTGTAGAAAGTATTTCATGATCAAATCTCCACGAAAGAATGTTGTCTATCTGGAGGAGGTTGAACCTGCAGCCTCCTGATCACCAGTAGGACGCCCATCCAACTGAGCAGCTGAGAAGGGCCAGGATCTGATGTGCAGTGAAGTAAAAAGATAGTTATAAAAATTGTCTCTCTTGTCAAAATAGCAGAAAAACTATCAAGCATATCGAGTCCCCTTGAGCAAGTTGCTGAACAGAAACCATGATGTACAGTGGATGTAGCTAACACAAACAAGGTGATCCTTATTAACTCTCATCATGCTGATCCCTGATATACCCTGTCTTTGCAAACAATGTAGAGCCAGATCAGCTGGCTTCTTAAGAAGCTGATCTGGATCTGCACTCAAGTCATCTGATTGGCTGAAAATTAGAAGTGGGCGTAGCATCTTAATTTACTCATCATGACAAGGGTTAAAGTGTCTGCGATGCTATTAGGTGTGCAGGTCAAATATACAGTACAGATATTGCAAGAGTAAAAGTATGCTTCTTCTGTGTAGATTTGGATACTTTCCAGTCTACTAACCTCTTGACAACAATTTGCGGAATTTCTGTGTTGCCTGTTCCTGGTCTTCTATTTTTTCACTGTACAAGTCCTGCACCATCTCTGGAGTTATGCATCCCTAGAATATAAACAGTTCTACTTGGAACAAGATAAAAGGAGAGGCAATTCTAATGAGTATTCATGATCATAGCTTAGATAAGGATGTAGCCTTTCTTCAACCAAAAAGAGCTGATACTTTTCTTATTTCTCCTTAAAAACTCATGTTTTTGGGTACTGATAAAAAGTGTTTCATCACTGTTTGTTTTTGCAGAGAAAAAGAACAAAATGTTAACACTAAACAGTACTACAGCTATGATACCATGTTTTGGCACAGACATAAAAAATACCTTTTTGGTTGATTATTTTTTTTTTTTTTTTTTTTTTTATCTTTACCTATGGCCATTCCCTTATGCTGTATACTGTTAAGTCTAGGCAATCCATTACATCACTGTCTGTTGTGTGCGTTTTCTTTTAAATGTCCAGTCCTTTTATCATGTTAATGACCATGATCATGTTGACTTGCAGGCTGATCTGGGGCTTTATTAGTTTGTGTATAATGATATAATATTCTGACTGACTAAATGCAACTAAATAAAGACAACCTTGTATCCTTTATCAGATTTCACTTTCCAGAATGGCAAAATCTTGAACTCAAAGAATAAGAATTCTAAGTTTTGTTTGTTTGATTTGGGCTTAACGTCGCTTTCAACCTTTTTCAGTCATATCGCGATGGTGTCTGGATGTGGCAGGGAGCTCAATGCTCACTTTTAGAGTGCTGCCTCACTGAAATATCACGCCCCAGACACTTTGACATGATATTCCACCCAGTCACATTATACTGACACTGAGCTGACCAGTTCTAGCTCTACTTTCTTAATGCTGAGCGCCAAGCGAAAGAGCAGCTAGTACCATTTTTAAAGTCTTTGGTATGACTCGGCCGGGGAACGAACCCGCAACCTACCGGTCACAAAGCGGACAAGAATTCTAAGTTAACCCTTTAACCCTGCAATTCTGAAATGGACTCTACTATCTTTGAATTTGGATATGCCTATTGTTTCAAACATGGGTGAGTCATAATCCAGACCACAATGGCAAACAGGGTAGATCCAGATGAGACGGCTCATTATAAGCCGTTTCATCTGGATCTACACTGTTTGCAAAAGAATCTGTCTACAGGGTCAAATGGGTTAAATGGTGCAGCGCCTGTTGGGGCCCGTCAGTCTTAATGATGGACATATCTCTACATGTACATAAGACGGGTCATCGAGTAAATACTTTTCTTATTTCTAAATGAAAATGTCTGTTGTGGGTCTCATCATTTGACGTACATGCTTCTAATGCGTACCACATTTTTGTGGAGAAATAATATCAATACTTTTGGGTTGAAACAAAGTGCCTTATCTGGAAGGCCAAACACTAACAGCTCCAGATAAGAGGAATATCCAGGAAAATATTAAGTTTTAGGATGATTATGCTCAATACAGGAAAATGGCCTGTATGCCATTTTCAAACAGAGAAGGCCCAGGTCCATGCAACCTATTCAAGGCCTTCTCTACTGATAAATTCTTCAGTATCCAACAATTTTTAAGCAGGTGGCACAAAAGGCTCTGATCATGCTGCATGAGCAGGCTGATGTTGGTATGTGTTGCAAGCATATAGCATAATGGCCCCTTTTCCTGTGAACAAGACATAGTAATTATCAGGTGTTGCTTTCCTGTGCGAGTACCAAATTTATTTTTTACATACGTAAATTATGATTATTATTTTTTGTCAATTTCATTGGTCTGGATTCTGGTCAACAAACATCATGCCAATCATTTCCGAGTGTTTCCACTTACAGAGTACTGGTTTGTCGACGAAACATATGCTTCCTGTATATCTGAACCCAGTTCATCCTCATCGGGCGTAGGAAGAGCAACATTTCTTTTCTTAAACAGCTGAAAAAGTGAAAAAAAAAAAGATTATAATAAATGCTCAGCAACATCTTTAAAAATAACAACAAAACTCAAGATATGAGAAGTACACAGATAATTTTTTTTTCTTATTTCCCCAAGAAAACATATATTGCGGGTACTAACCGGAAGAGAGAGACAGGGAAGGAAGAGAGACAGGGAAGGAAGAGGAACATGAATGAAAGTGAAGAAACCGGAAAAACTCAACATTTATACCAAGTACCACCAAAATATTCTGAAAGGTATTCGAGTTACAGAGCAGACACAAAATCTATTTCAATCAAAACAAAGGGAAATAACTTCAAAAGTAAGAAAGGCAGAGTTGTCATTCTTGTACATGATGCGTCCTCTTGTCCTGTTCTACACTTCTACCAAGTATCATTAAAATATTCCAAAGGGTGTTCGAATTACAGAGCTGACACGAAATTGATCCATAATCACTGTCAAATATAACAAAGGGATATAACATCAAAAGTAAGAAAGGCAGAGTTATCATTCTTGTATGCTACTAGTCATCTTGTAGTCATACATTTCTACCAAGTATCATAAAAATATTCCAAAGGGTGTTCGACTTCCAGAGCGGACATAAAATCAATGCATAATCATTGTCAAATATAACAAAGGGACATAACGGCAAAAGTAAGAAAGGCAGAGTTGTCATTCTTGTACACAACACGTCATCTTGTCCTGCTCTACACTTCTACCAAATACCATCAAAATATTCTTAAGGTTATTCAAGTCACAGAGCGGACACGAAATCTATTTAAAACAAATAAAAGGGAAATAACTTCAAAAATAAGAATGCCAAAGTTATCATTCTTGTACGCAATACGTCATCTCTTCCTGTTCTACATTTCTACCAAGTATCAACAAAATATTCCAAAGGGTATTCAGGTTACAGAGCAGAAAATATTTTCTACGCCGACGCTAACGGGATCCATCCCAAAAACTGTATGTACCCCTACCCTTCGGTAGTGGGGGACATAATTTGGATCTGGATACCCACCCCTTTTATCTGCAGCTATGTTATTAAGGCTTGTCATGCTGAATAAATTAAGATGCCACGCCCATTTCTGTCAGCCAATCAGATCCAGATTGTTGATATAAATTCACATACTGAATGACAAACAGTGCAGATCCAGATTAGTTGACTTCTTCAGAAGCCAACTGATCTGGAGCTACAGTTTGCAAAGGCAGGGCATATCGGGGTTCAGCAGGACATGTTCTCCAGGAATCAAATGGGATAGGATTAGGAAATAGGCATTTGCTGTAGGTTTGCTAAGAAACAAGAAGCCATGGCCTCCGAAATAGCTCACCTGAGAACATCTGCTTTAAGTGCAAGACTTGATATTCATATTTAAATGCCATAGTATTTGCACATAATGACTTATCCAATACAATCTCAAGACATTACTGGACATCCAAGGAACAATCAACAGTTTGTTTGAAATTGGCCCATTTATTAATCAAAGGTTTTTCCTGTTTTTGCTCTGGTGATTTTACAGTTTCATAGTGTGCTAGGTCCTTAAGTATTACACAGAAATTGTTTGGCAGAATTGTTTGAGCAATTTCGGTAGAGGACCTCCCAAAGAACTATCCTATCAAGTTTGGTTGATATCTGCCTATTTTTAGCTCTGGCAGCCTTTTTGTGCAGTTAAGTGGAACAGTTTGTGCAATTTTGGTAGAGGACCTCCCAAGAAACAATCCTATCAAGTTTGGTTGAAACCTGCCAGTGGTTACGGAGATGTTCTTTGAAGTTTTTTCTATTTTTAGCTCTGACAACCATTTTGGGCAGCTGAGCAGAACAATTTGAGCAATTTTGCTAGAGGACCTCCAAATGAACAATCCTATCAACTTTGGTTGAAATCTGCCCAGTAGTCATGGAGGAGATGTCATTTGAAGCAAATTGTGGATGACGGACATAGGGCAATCACAATAGCTCACCCTGAGCATGTTGTGCTCAGGTGAGCTTAACATCTGGGCCCAGTTGTTCAAAGCTAACAATGTATTTAGTTAACGATTCGTTAAAATTTACATCGAGTGATACACAAATATGCTGATATTTTGTGCTGAAATAATGTGAGTAGCTTTTGCAGTGCAAAAGCTACTCACATTTTTTCAGCAAAAAATATCAGAATATTGTATATTGAATCGGCTAAAACAGTTAACGAAATGACCCTTAACGAGCTCGTTAAGCTAACGACGCTTTGAACAACTGGGCCCAGACAGGTAAATACAATGGAAACAGCTGCCTACATACATGTTCATCACGTTTCTGTTTTCTTAGCTGAATTCCTTCTTCCTCTCGCCGTCTCCTCAGTTCTTGAGAATCAAGAGCTTTGTTCTTGTAAGCTTTAAGACGGTGGTTTGCAGGACTATTAGCATCAGCTGACATCTGAAAAAAGCATAAAAAAAACATAACTGCAGGATTTGGAATTATTGAATTTTATTACTTGTCCACAGACAATGGTCAAAATCCATTTGTCCAACCAAGACTTGCTTACCCAAAAATTGACATAGTTCTCATTTCTCGAAGAAAAATATATACATGTATCTCATAATCTGGATACTTACCTTAGCTAGAACTATGAAGTTCTTGTCCCAAGACAAATGAATTGAAATTTACTTGTCCTCAGGGAAATAGGGCAAGTAAGACGTCGGGTATGTGTCAGTGAGGTCTGTTTAAGTCATCTGTTTAAAAAGTTCTCATCAAGATGGTCAGACCTTAGATTCGACACCAAAAATAGCTACATGTATGTTTGGAAGCTGGCCACTTATAACCTTTTTAAGGAAGCATGGTCAAGGCTGGATATAGGTTAAGACTTATTTAAGTTTGTAGGTTAAGACTTATTTCAGTTATAAAATTACTCACTGAGACCTTCAATTTGTTACCCACAATTACGTTTTGAGGTTTCCTTGATGACTGTAAGTGGGGTCATGTCTAATGTGCTTTCGACATTCTTTGGAATCTTTTTATTCAGCGTTTTATTCTAGATGGAAAAGCTGATTCGTGATTGACACTTTCTTATCAGAAACCATTTGTCCTTTCTTTTTCTTTACTTAGTTTTCAAAAATTTACAGCAAAATTAATTTTATGGTCAAAAATGGGTCTGACATATGCAATTTCTATAGTAAACTGGATTTTTTAATTTTTTTATTAAAAAAATATTTTTTTGCTTTTCTTTACTAATCTTAAATTATTGATGCTCTAAAATAATACTGTGAAAATTTCAGAAAGTTTAAACTAGTGAAGTTGTTTAAAATTTGCATCCGAACTACCCACCCTATCATTTTTTGCATATTTTGCAGCCATTTTTGCTATGGGAAATTTTTTTTTTTTTTTTTAAACATATGACAAGAATAAAACCTTTTGTGCATAGGTAGTTACGACAAATGGTTTTGCATTAAACCATGATCATGCTAAACCAGGCAAAATGTGCTTCCATCGTCACAACCACCAAGCACTCAGTGAAGAATGCAAAAGGGAAACAACCAAAATATCTTCATGTCGTGGCTACTTCATATTATTGTGTTCATGTTGTGCTACAGCTAGTAATACATTTTTTCTTTCTACAGACTTGGGCCCAGTTGTTCAAAATTAATAAGTTAGTTAACATATCGCTAAAACTTTGAACATTAAATATGGCATATACACTAATATTTTTGCTGAAAAATGTGAGTAGCTTTTGCATTTGTTAGTTTTTTTTCCTGCATTTATTCGAACCCTGTCCCAGATCTGTGATGACCATTACGTGATCAGTATCACGCATAAACAAGTCTTAGTTTATATGCAAACAGTAGGGACCCAGATCAGAATGCGCATCTCTGATCAGGTTATTCGCTTGATAGTATAACCATTTTACAGACATCTGAAGCTGCTGATCAGCCTGCACACTTCACGCATACAGCCTGTTGATTTTTCTACTGTGAAAATTCACCAGGAAAATCAGTTCTTGCAAGTTTGAAAAAAAAAATTGTTTGGACATTTTCTTCACCCTCCTTACCATAGCTACAGATAAGAGGGGGTATCCACATAATATTTTTCTTATTTCTCGACAAAAACATATGTTGTGGGTACTCATTAGAAGCGCCTCGTTGAGGTGCTTCTAATGAGTACCCACAACATGTTTTTGTTGAGAAATAAGAAAGACATCAGCATTTTTTGGATGAAAAAAGCACCTTATCTGTTGCTATGCTTAGCACTGGACCACTGTGGCAGATCATAACACAGCTGGAAGTGTTCATTAGTATGCTCACTGCCTGAGCTGTTGTTAGGATCTTTCTCAGCTGTATACTGTCTTAGCTGCGACACACTGGCTCATCAGAAACCTTATCTGATACATTTTCTGAATCCATAACCTGAATTGTACATAAATTTCATGGCAATATATTCGCTTGAAAATTAGATTATCTAACTTATGTTTAGGTTGCCAACCATCAATACCAGGTTTACCATCAATACCAAGATTTGATCCTTACAAATACATCATGATCATCTAAAGCATGCTTTTCAGTTACTAAGATGCTTCCTAAAATAAAATTACAGTAAAACAACTTATAACCCAGCATTCCCATTCACTTACTACAGTATGTGATTCACTTAGAGAATCTGCCATGAGCGTACAGAATTGTTGGTATCTACGTACACAAAACATACCCCAAATTTGGTGCACTTCGTATGTCCTGCTCGAGTCATTTTTCGCTCATTAGCTTCCTTTTGAATATTAATAAAGCATTGCAACACATTGCCGGCAGACAATAATGAATGCATACGGCCAGTGCATAGAAACAGATGGAGGATCATTACAGGGATCACGGAATTTAATTACATTCTCACCGAGAGGGATGAGATTATTGTTCATTTGTTATTGTGTATGGTCTTTTTTGCATTATCCAATCACTGACGACCATGTGGTTTATATCTGAGAGTGGTATCTTGATTGTTCATTACCTAGCCAAAACTCGTGGTCGGTTTGAAACGCTTCAACAAAGACGTCACAAGCTAGCATTCTGAGCTTCTTTGTCTCAAACAGCAGAGAAAGGGGCGCAAAAGCACAAATCTTCAGATGTTATTGAAGACCCTTCTGCTACCAAATCACTGAAATGCTTAAGACTCTAATAAGACGTTCAGCACAAAGCTTGCGGTGACAATCAGTTCGAAAGGTTAAGTGAAAAGGTGGGTCATAAAACAGCATTTTTTATGCACTTTGTTCAAAATATATGTACCCTCAAAAAATGATCTGTACCCACAAATGCTAAACTCAAGGGGTACATGTTCCCCTAAATCAAAATGTGAGTGGGAATGCTGTCACAGCTGATAACCTTGATTATTGCCGGTGCATTCGGACAGAAAAACTTGTGCCTTTATTGCCAGTGCATTTGGACTGAAAAACTTGTGCCTTTATTGCCAGTGCATTCTGACAGAAAAACTTGTGCCTTTATTGCCAGTGCATTCGGACTGAAAAACGTGCCTCTTGTGACCAATTGGGGATGGCCTGCTACTTGGATTTTGATGCATCTTTTTTTCTACTTTCAACACAGTTTTTCAGCACACTATATATTTAGGCCACTTCAAAAGAGGGGTCTTCTTGCATGCAGGTGGTGCAGGCCCTAATCTGGGCCTGCAATGTGCATGCTCGAAGATGAAATTTTGCTTGAGCTGCAGCTGGCTGAATAAATTAGCCCACTACCCACAGGGAGCCAGTTTTGCAGGAGGGCCCTCTAATAAGTGACTTTAACCTGCACAGGAGCCCTCCAATTAACATCCTGATCTGAAGGACGGCGTACTATATTAATATAAAGCTGGTAACTAACTATTTGCAGCTAATGCTATTTTGCTGTAAAACATCTGACTATAAATAAAGTAAGTATTTGTAACATCACCAGTCACCACTGCCAATGATATTAAAGGAGCATGTCTAGAACCAGCAAAATTATTGCCCTGAGCAGAGATCATAGCTCTTAATGTGCTTTTTTCATTCCAAAAGTATTGATATTTTTCTTATTTCTGCATAAAATTATATGTTGTGGGTACTCATTAGAAGCACCTTGGCGAAGCGCTTCTAATGAGAACCCAAAACATGTTTTTGTGGAGAAATTAGAAAAATATTTACTGATACCCACTCTTATGAAGACCTATGGAGATCGAAAAAAAACTCTAGCACCAGAAGCCAGTGGGTTAGTAACCAGTGCACTACCACAGTTTAAGTTATAGACAACCTCGGCATGACATCACGCTCAGTAGCAACCAAATAACCGCCATTTTGGAGGTAAAAACACTGCATGAGAACCATTTAGATATAAACAGAGACTACTCTCCTTTCAACATCTTTCGGAAAGTGTTTTTATGCTTGGCGCTTTACACAGAAGTAAATTTGCAAACTTTTGTTTTGATTCAATGCAAACTGTCATAACTACCTATCCCCCAAAAAGTTTATAGTATTCAATGGTTTTAATAAAAAAATAACTGAAAAAAAAATCCATAGTAAAAATGGCTGCAAATCAAGCAAAAATTGATAGGGTAGGTAGTTTGGATGCAGGTTTTCAACCGTTCCATATCTGTACTAATGTTGCTCTCACACACCCTTAACCACTCAGTGGTCATGTAGCAAGTTTGTTTAAATTCTGCCCACAGAGATAGCATGACAGATGGAGGCTTTCACAATATCCCCATCACCAAAGCATGGAATAATTAGTGTACCAAACATATCTATGAATACAACAGCGGCAGACATTCACATATGCACACACACATATCCTGATCAACAGACACACTCATCCACACAAACAAATATATACACAGGGCTCTAGAAATTGTGAAATCTGAATCGGTCCAGCCAATGACGACGACGTCATCAATGAGCCAATTTCCAAAGTGAAAATATAATATCACCCGTCACGAAAACTAATAAGTAATGACAATTGGCAAAGTCTTAAAAATCCTGTTTAATAATAATCCCAATTTCTGTACATTGTTGTACTTGGGTACTTGATTTCAAACATTTATACCCCATTTATCTACCCATATAAAAGCAAATACAAGATAAGAAATTGTTCGCCGGCACATCGGACATTTGACGACACCTTACTTGACTGATAGGTGGACGGGAGACAAATGAGACAACTGAGATCTCAGATAACTTATTTTCTGACATTGTTTACACATCTTACCTGCCCATATCTGACGATCATCCACGCAGTCTGATCAGAGTCTTCGCTGATCTTGTGCCTTCTGCAGCCTCCAGGCTATCCAAAGAAGGATGAACGAGAACCCTAGCCATACTGGGTGGATGTACATGTTGATCTGAGTCTTTGCTGGTTACACAGGTCTTGTAGGTTGTTATGTACTGGCTTATATATATATATGTGTGTGTGTGTGTGTGTGTGTGTGTGTGTGTGTGTTAACAATTCAATATGACAAACAACATTACTTTTGCTGTCTTCAATATTTTATAATTGTGACATGTTATTTTCATTGTTTCAAAATGGCAGATGCAAAAGGCTCGTATTCACATTTTGGAACATCAGATGAACTGGTCGACCCATATTGTGACCCCTGTTTCAACAAGGAGGGTGTCACTTGCCAGGCGACTGGTTACTGCTCAAAATGTATATGTAGAATTCTATTGCAAGTTGACTGGAATGTCACAACAGATTTGGAATCACTAAACAACATAAAATTCTATGCGGCTCTGACAAGCTGTCAAGCCAAGCATATAAACCTATAAAATACTGTTTGTGTGAACATCATGACGAGCCCATGGATCAATACTGTTTAGATCATTGTGTTCTCTTGTGTACACATTATGTCATAAGAAAACATAAAACAAGTGAATTTAAATCACTCGAAGTAGTGTCAAAATATTTTAATCTTTCCATGGAGGGAGAGACATTTAGTTGTGACATAAGAAAGTTACTTGAATACACTACAAATATAAAGAAAACACTGAAAAAAAACATAAATAATTTAGAGAAAGAAAAACAAAATAGTTTAAAAGAAGCAAAGAATATTCGTGGCAAACTTATCAGAAATAAATACAAGTTTTGAGAGGAGTTCAAAATTATCAAAAGATTAGACAACATCTTTGTGCAACTATAAATCCACAACGGAAGAGATCGAAACAGATATCTAAGTCATATAAAAAAGTTTACAACAAACACAATCTGTGTCGACTCCAAATTCTTCCTAGAACTTCTCTTAACTCGGACAAAATTGTTTTCTATGACGAGAAAATTAAGTCTGAACTTAACTTCTATATGTTTGAAATATGATTTTTCCATACAAACTCTGGTGAAATTGAAACAGTTGGGAGAAGTGTCTGTTCAAATATCTGATTTTAAATACATCACACAACTTTCTGTGATTTATCAGCCTTTTAGAAGACAAGAGGAGGGAGTGAGAGGGGCAGTTAGAGCAGAGGTTGATAGAACACTGTGGCCAGTAAAACTAACAAGATCAGGTGAGATTAATGTGAGGAGAACTGATGACGAAAGAAGTTGTTGAATATCTGGAATAGAGACAACATCTAATGGTAACTTGATTCTCACAGATACAGGGTTTTCCTTGTCCCTCAAAAACGTGAGACTTAGCCCCTTTTTGACTCTGATGTCCCCTAAACCTTCATCTTAGAGGGACATTGATGTCCCTTAAAATTTGCTGCGATATTTTCAGTAAAATTCAAACAATTAACCCCTAAAATTATCCCATATGTCCCCTAAAGTATGGATCAATAAAGACGCATGTCCCCATAAATAAATTTCTGAAGGAAAACCCTGCAGTTAGCAACAATAGTAAGGTGAAACTGCCCGGACGGACAGTTTTTATATTCTTTTTTTTTTTCTATTTGGGTTTTACGGCCCTTTCAAGAATATTTCACTTACACTGAGCTGATCGTTCATCAAAGGTCATGTGGTTCAACAGGAAGTATGGAGACAGAAACATGTTTGATAGTTCAGGAGGCAGGGGTCAGGCTACAGGGCAACTGGGGTGAAATAGTCACCCTTGAGGGCTCTAAGTTGCCTTGGGAAGCCCTGAGGGCGACAAAAACTTTGCCCTTGATTTTTGCAACTTTTGAAAAAGCTAATACTTGTGCAAAACAAACTTTTTGTTGGGAGAAATCCAGTAAAAATTTAATAAACATGCAAAGGTAAAATTCTTTTGAAAAAAAGTTGTTGGAAGTATCAGAAATGCCACAGAATAGAAGTCTAATGTGGTTAAACAAGTTTTGGAAGAAAACTGTTTGCCTACTAAGTGACCAAAAGATCGTTTTCGTCAATGTAATTAGTTTTTCGTGAGTGTCCGTTTTTTTCATAAATGAACCATTTACGTGCTGAAAATTGGTCAGAAACAGCATTAAAAATGCTAAAAACTAAGTTTAAAAGTTGACAGACATTTTAGCTAATAAATTTTTTTTTATCATTATGTTTATAGTTTATCAGATCTTGATGTTTTGACTGAGATCGATTTCCAAAAAGATATGGGTGCAGATATGATGCATTTGCCCTACTCACATCTGTGTTTCTATGGATCACTTACCGTATTAATCCGCCTATAAGACGGGGATTTTTCAAATAAAAAAGCCACCAAAAATCCAGACCCGTCTTATAATCAAGGTCTTCGGCCATATCGGTATTTTCGGCAAAGTCAGGTGGTGTCACGTGGTCACGGAAAATGCCGATCTTCGAAACCGGTAGAAGGATATAATGTTTACCTTCGTCCCTTGACAGAAATAGCAGCAAGGTAATTTTGTAGGTGAAGTACCGAATTTTTTGTGTATTACTCGCACCCGTGTACAACACGCACTGAATATTTGCTAAATAGTTTCGAAATAAAAAAAAGATGTTCCTATGTAAAACACGAAGAATTTATCCGTGGATTATTTACTAATTTACCAGATACTAAGTCAAATTTCACTAGGATTGAGTTGAAAATGGCCGAACTCGGAAGGTTTAGAGTAGAAACAGGCCGCATTTATGATAATGCTAACTGAATTTTCGTTGTGCAGCTCTGTTACCATGGGCCTCAGGCAACTTGATGTAGTGTAGACAGTTCTTTGCTTCCCCACTGCAGATGTTATGATAATAAAAATGTAGTTATTTCTTTTGTGTTCTCATAATTAACACCTTCTTTGTGTCACTTTCTTAACTGAGACGTGAAATTATCAACTCAGTGCCTCAGGGCAATGCAAACAACAACTAAAGTCGACTAGTTGTCATTCTGACTGCCAATTAAGTGCACAGATGTATGCTGGTAGTTTGTTTCTTTTCTTTATCATAAACATTGTTTATTTCGAACAATTTTTTGGTTAGTTGGAAGAAAAGTTTAAAAAAAAAAAGATAAACATATGGTAAGAAAATAAAAGATAAAATGCAAATGACCGATCTACCTACCTCAAAAGCCCAGTTTTGGTTTTGTTTATTATCAATAATTTTAATAATTGCATAAACTTAAATACTTTTTTTATTTTTCAATGTATGATCGTTCGTGCCAATATTTATGTTCTACCAAATTTATTTCCTATTTTGAACTACAGTAAATCAGTTGTGCAGGCTGATTTATTCAAGTTACGGCATTAGTCTTGTCAAAGTCCGGTAATCAATTCAGATTCATATGCATATGCCTGTTTGAGTAGTTTCCCTTTGAAGAAATCACATGATCAGCAAAATAAGAAAGCGTAAACAAAAAGAGCATGGACATGAAAAGGATATCAAATTACTGCAAATCAGATCGAGTTGCTTGTTTTGAGCTGCCAGAACCTTGGTATGGGCGAGATAGGTATAAAAAATCATGAATATCTCATAGCAATCATTCTATTTCGCATTTTTAACGGGCGATCGTGAATGTCATGAGTTTTCGCGACCGATTATCTTGGCGATTTCTGTCCCGATTTTGGTGTTCCTATAAAAAATACACATCGGATTTTTATAAACGTTTTCTGGGTAAATAAGGTGCGTGTTATACACAGTTAAATACGGTATGCATGCTTGTAAGTGGTGTTGGAAGTTTTTTTTAATTGCTGCTCTGTGATAAATTCACTTACAAATCTGACTAATCATCGCCGATGTCTTAATGTACTTTAGGAATTTCTGAGTGGCTGAGAATATCTCCTACGCGACTTTTTTTAACCCGTCTTATAATTAAATAAAAGCAAAATCCTGCCTGGGAAGGGACCAAAAACAGCCCCCGTCTTATAAACAAATTGTCTTATAGGCGGATTAATACGGTAATTGGTTTAGAAGTAAGAATTAACAGATCTACAGTAAAAATTGTTTCCTTTTTTGTTAATTCCCAAGACAATGCGGTAAAGCGAGTCGCGATTCCTCAAGTGTCATGCTTTCAGTAAGGTGATAGGTTAACCGGGACTTGACTTCTCCCTCATCCTATAAAACCTCCCTGATTTGTCTGGAGGGAGAAGTAACTTCTCCCTGAATTTCTGAGCCAGCTTGACCCCCTTGGAAGAATCTGGGGATTCACTCTGGGACACTGATATATTGCAGCAGACAACAAGAATGACAAATCATTGCTATAAAATGTAACAAGAGGTTCAACAGGAAATATGGAGACAGAAACATGTCAAGAGGAGTTTGGGGATTAACTCTGGGACATTGATATATTGCAGCAGACGACAAGAACTTGCAAGTACATGTAACTCTGACTTAATTCATTGGTATAAAATGTAGGAAGTGTCTGCTGCCAATGGTTAGTAGTTTGTTTGTGTTGAGGTTTTACGGCCCAGTCAACCCAATGGGGTCATGTCGAGTGCGGTCAGTTTACCTAACCACAAGTTTACTGGGCAGGCTTAGTCCTCTAAGCGGTTAACCAGTATTGTGCACATTCTTTCCCCAGAAACTGACAACTGCCCTTCTTGAATCAGCGGAAGGGAGAGAATGACTGTAGAAAATATTTCATGATCAATCTCCACAAAAGAATGTTGCCGACCTCGGCGGGGGTTGAATCCGCGACCTCCTGTCTCCAGTCGGACGGCACATCCAACTGAGCCACCGAGGCCGGCTATGGTTAGTAGTTATTCAATAATAAGGTCACCCTTTTTCCATCTTAATGAACTATGTTTCAAGAGAACAGCGCATAACCTTAAATAGTGATGAAGATTTATTAACTGTAATATATATCGATACATGTACTGACCGAAAAACAAGGAGAATATGCTAATATTTCCTTTTTTGTTTTTGTTTCCAACCCTATTACCCAAGGTCATACATTAGACTAGCTACTAGTCAGGTATCAATATTATTTTCATCAATCAGTTATAATTATTAATTTACTTAATAAACTAAGGGTCATCAGCTACTTACTGCTTGCCTCACCTCTTTGATAGCAGCAACTAATCTTGGAGATATCCAAATAGTAAAATGCAAAATGTACTCTTAGAAGTTACTGACATTTATTGCCCTTCTAATGTTCCTTATCTAATTCACCATCTTGTTAAAATCATTCCCTCTCTAATAAATTGTTTATATAAAGAAGCTATCATCAGAGTTCAAGGGATAACATAAACATTGTTTAGAAACCTGCCAGTGTACTGCATGTATTACCAGTTTTGTTTTGTGTATTAGTAAATTTTAGATGAAAACAGAATCATATTTGATAAGTATTTCACATTATAAACTGTTGTATCAACAAAATTAAGGAAAGCGTGTATATTTATTTTGCTTTGGTGTCTGGATAAGCTTTTACTATAGCTCTAAGATAAGAAGACATTAGATATTAGGTAATAATTTAGAATAAATGTTGTGGTTACTGTTTTCTGAGACAGTTTGAAAGAGTAAATAAATACCATATATATTTTGATGGAGACATGCATTAAGAAAAAAAAAAAAAAAAAAAAAAAAAAGACTTTTTCTATTTCTATAGCTCTCAGATAAGATGATATAAGATGTGATGATTTAGATAAATGTTGTGGTTAATTTTTTCTGAGACAGTTTGGAAGAGTAACTACATACCATATATATTTTGATGGAGACATGCATTAAATAAAAAAAACAAACTTTTTCTATAGCTCTCAGATAAGAAGACGTATGATGTGAAGATTTAGGATAAATTATGTTGTGGTTACTGTTTTCTAAGACAGTTCAAAAGAGTAACTACATACAATATATATTTTCATGGAGACATGCATTAAATAAAAAAAAAAGAGACTTTTTCTATAGCACTAAGTAAGAAGACATCATATGATGTGATAATTTGGGATAAATGTTATGGTTACTGTTTTCTGAGACAGTTCGAAAGAGTAACTATATACCATATATATTTTGATGGAGACATACATAAAATAAAAAAAAAAGACTCTTTCTATAGCTCTCAGATAAGAAGACATATGATGTGATAATTTAGAATAAATGTGGTTACTGTTTTCTGTGACAGTTCGAAAGAGTAACTACATGCCTTATATATTTTGATAAGGAAACGCATTAAATAAAAGAAAAAACTTTTGCTATAGCTCTCAGCTAAGAAGACTGAAGAAGATATGATGTGAAGCTAAGAAGATATGATGTGAAGATTAAGGATAAACTAGACAAAGTGCCCAGTGGTGCACATATACCCCCGACTAGCGCTACCGCCACCTTTTAAAGAGCACAAAGTATGTAGCTTTGACTCTGGAGATGGCAGTTGTATGCTATATGTTATAACATTGAAAAAATTCAATCACACAGTAATATGAAGCCCTTGACCTCAAAGGTCAGGCACAGGTGCAGGGATTGAGCTAAATAAAACTTTAGCCCTATAACTATCACCATATACCAGTGAAATCAGTCTTTATAATATAAGCAAAAATGACATTTGTATGAAACGCCTGTGACCTTGACTTAAAAGCCATGCCCCAGCTTGGGGATGGTGCCGAGAAAAACTTCAGACCTATATATACCATCATGCTTAATATTAATGAAACCAACAAAAGGGTCTTCATGATATAGCTATATAAACTTAGATGCAATTTTTTTTTTTACTTTTATATGAAATTTCTAAGTCTGTGACCTTGACCTCAAGGTCATACCCCAGGAAAAGGATGATGCTGAGTAAAACTATAGACCTATATCTACCAACATGTAAAATATAAATGAAATTCCTCAAAGGGTCTTGATGGTATAGCTATATAAACATAAACACAAAAAAATTGACTTATTTATGAAAATTCTAAGTCTGTGACCTTGACCCCAATGTTATTCCCCGGGATATGGTTGGTGCTGATAAAAACTTAAGCCCTATATCTACCATCAGGCCAAACATGAATTAAATCCATCAAAGGCTCTTCATATTATAAGGTCTTATAAACTTTAAGGCTAAGACAAAAATAAAGTATGAACAAAAAATACTTCAACGGATGGATGGACAGACAAACAGATTCCTTGCTGATAGCTATATCCACTCAATCTTTCAATAAGGGTATAATAAAATTTAACAAAAGGTATTGATGATATGGCTATATAAACTTAAAAGCAAAAACTTTTACTTTTAAATGAAACTTCTAAGTTCGTGACCTTGACCTCGATCACACCCGGTGTGGGGATCATGCGGAGTAAGACTTTAGGCCAATATATAGCAACATGTCAAATATAAATGAAAGGTTTTGACGATACAGCTATATAAACTTAAACACAAAAATTTTGACATTTTTATGAAAATTGGAAGTCCTTGACCTTGACCCAAAGGTCATCTCCCCGGGGTGGGGATGGTGCCAATAAAAACTTTAGAGCTATATCTACCATCATGCCAAATATGAATGAAATCCATCAAAGGGTCTTCAAAACAAGAGGTCTAATAAACTTTAACGTAAAAACTTTGACCCTAAGACAAAAATAAAGTATGAACGAATAATGCTTCAACGGATGGACGGACAGACCAACAGATTCCTTGCTGATAGCTATATCCGCTGGCCTTTCAATTAGGGAATACTGAAATTTAACAAACGGTCTTGATGATATGGCTATATAAACTTAAACGCAAAATTTTTTACTTTTATATGAAAATTCTAAGTTCGTGACTTTGACCTCGGTCACACCCTGAGTGGGGATCATGCGGAGTAAGACTCTAGGCCAATATCTAGCAACATGTCAAATAAATGAAATTCATAAAGGGTCTTGATAATATAGCTATATAAACTTAAACACAAAAACTTTGACTTTTTTATGAAAATTCTAAGTCCGTGACCTTGACCCCAAGGTCACCCCCGGGGTGGGGATGGTGCTGGTAAAAACTTTAGACCTATATCTACCATCATGCCAAATATGAATGAAATCCAAAGGGTCTTCAAAATATGAGGTCTTATAAACTTTAACACAAAAACTTTGACCCTGACATTTTTATGAAAATTCGAAGTCCGTGACCTTGACCACAAGGTCACCCCCGGGGAGTGGATGGTGCTGATAAAAATTTAGACCTATATCTATCAACATGCAAAATATGAATGTAATCCATCAAAGGGTCTTCAAAATAGCAGGTCTTATAAACTTTAACGCAAAAACTTTGACCCTGACTTTTTTTATGAAAATTCTAAGTCCGTGACCTTGAACCCAAGGTCACCCTGGGGTGGGGATGGTGCTGATAAAAACTTTAGACCTATATCTATCATCATGCCAAATATGAATGAAATCCATCAAAGGGTCTTCAAAATATGAGGTCTTATATAAGCTTTAACGCAAAAACTTTGACCCTGTGACGGAAAGACGAACGAACGAACAAACGAATGTACAAATGAACGTATGTACGAACGAACGAACTGATAAACGGAAAAGCAAAAACTATGTACCCCCACATACTTCGTATGTCGGGGGTATAATAATGTTGTGGTTACTGTTTTCTGAGACAATTCAAAAGATTATCAAAATACCATATATTTTGATGGAGATATGCATTGAATTAAAAAATGACTTTTTTTATAGCTTTAAGTTAGAAGACATATGATGTAATAATTTAGGATAAATAATGTTGTGGTTACTGTTTTCTGAGACAGTTTGAAAGAGTAACTACATACCATATATATTTTGATGGAGACATGCATTAAGTAAAAAAAAAAAAAAGACTTTTTCTATAGCTCTTAGATAAAAAGACATAAATTTTGGATAAATGTTGTGGTTACTGTTTCCTGAGACAGTTCGAAAGAGTAACTACATACCATAGTTTGATAAAGAAATGCATTAAATTATAGAAAAAAAGAAAAACAAATTTTTCAATAGTTCTAAGATAAGAAGACATATGAGGTGATAATTTAGGACAAATGTTATGGTTACTGTTTTCTGAGACAGTTCGAAAGAGTAACTACATACGGTACCTTATATATTTTGATGGAGAAATGCATTAAATTAAAAAATTACTTTTTCTATAGCTCTAAGAAGACATATGATTGATGATAATTTGGGATAAATGTTGTGGTTACTGTTTTCTGAGACAGTTTGAAAGAGTAATTACATACCATATGTATTTGGATGGAGACATGCATTAAATAAAAAAAAAATAAAAAATAAAAATCTTTAGACATA
Source organism: Anodontia alba (assembly GCA_964016985.1). Lineage (NCBI taxonomy): Eukaryota > Metazoa > Mollusca > Bivalvia > Lucinida > Lucinidae > Anodontia > Anodontia alba. The sequence goes on along the minus strand of OZ024824.1, from coordinate 93,730,864 downwards.
TGATGTGATAATTTAGGATAAATAATGTTATGGTTACTGTTTTCTGAGACAGTTCGAAAGATTACCTACATACCATTTATATTTTGATGGCGAAATGCATTAAATAAAAAAAAAAAACTGATCTGGAGTCTTGTGGTGACAATCTGAGATATACATATCTGTGTATTTTTGTACCAAAATATAGTTTTTGCATTTTCATTTGAATCACATCTGATGCAATTTTATGAGTAACAACCACATATATTCTGGTGCAAATTTAACAAAAACTATCTTCTGAACTTGACATATGATTTTAGGTTACAGTATTTACGTTAAGTATTCAGACACCTTAATTCCTTGCCCTATTTATCCTAAATTTTGAATATGCCCTTTGCACTATACATTGATATGTCTAAAACTGCTGAGTAAGTGGCAAACAGTGTAGATTCTGATCAGATGCTACTTTATGGGTCTACGTTGTCTGCAAGGCCTTGCTCTCAGAATACTTAGTGTATATATATGATAATATGTGCTTTGTCTGCAAGGCCTTGCTCTCAGAATACTTAGTGTATATATATGATAATATGTGCTTTGACAGAACCGATATGACTGTTACCTCAGTCAAATGGATTCGCTAATGTATAAGGTTTTAAACTTCTTATGGAAAATTAATAAAAAAAAAACAAAAACATATTTGCTGAGACATTTTGACAAAAACATGACCCTCTTTAATTCAGTCATCTTTATTTTTTCGAGGGACGTGAGAATTATTTACTGAATGATCGTTTATTATAGACCTCGTAACAACTGTTCAAAATATGTTCACGGTTCTTTGAGTAGGTTGTGAGTATACTCTAAATATTGAGCTACCATAATCAGTTACTCTCATTAATAACATAAAAATGAATAAAACATTATGTCTTGAGCTGTATGAAAATACATGCTGAATGAAAAAAAAAAAAAAAAAAATATGTGTCATTCTGATCTGAGTTTGCTCTGTCTGTTCAGGGATATCGGACCCAATATTGAGAGTAATTATATACAGTGCAGTATATATGCATATATATGGAATAAAAACTATTATTTCTACAATATATCTTAATATAGTATCGTGAAAAACATTTTTGCAAAGAGGGGGATAGGATGTATGCAGCCAAGCAAACTACATTGATGCATTATAAAACCAATCTCCGATTTTTTGTTATTGTGTGTGTTCTTTGTGTCTTAAAGGTGACTTTTTAAATTTTTTTTTTCTACAAAAAGTAAAATTTCAAATGTCAGGCTTCTTCCTACCATTGGGAGAACAAAATAAAACAACAAATCCTTTCAAAAAGCTTCCCAATTACACCTTAATTTTGCAGACCATAATCAAACTTCATCTTCTCAGCGTTTAAAAAGAATGTACTTGTTTCATCATCGAAACACCAAAAATTTAGCTTTTCCAACTTTCTCTTATCAGTAAGTAATCAGTATGTGGTCAGAAAAGCAATAAACACTTCAAATGTTGTGGTTCTCAACAGATGTAATTAATCATTTACCAAGCAGAATCCTGCGAGTTAAAATTCATATTTTACTAGACCTTGATGTCAGAGACCAACTATTAGAGACTGGCTAAAGATGTCATACATAAATTTGAATGAGCTTATAGTAAGGAGTGATAAAACATGACATCAAGGTCTAGGAGCTAGTCTAGTCATACATATACATGTATTTGAAACTCAAAAGTTGAAACATCAGAGTTCTCATTAACTTCAGATTTGGAGTAAGTTACTCCAACTTTTCATTTCTGACTCCAACTTTTTGGAAAGTCTCAATAGAAAAGTATGGCAAAACTCCCAACTTTTTCTGGACAACAGCATTTTACTCCAACTTTCAAAATCCTAGTGAGAACCCTGAACATAAATGAGAGTAATCAACCAAAAAAAAACTTTTCTTTAAAAGCAGTTACAGTGGCAAATTCCTAAAAAGATACTGATATTGAATTTCATACTTTTATAACTGACCGTTATAAGCCTGGATCAATAGCTCAAATCCTTTGAAAAAATAAATATGACAGCAGTTTGGCCATTATTCAGTAGTTTGCCTAACTTGCATAAATTATAATTAATATCAAACAATTTTGTCAAAGTTCACCACTCATTAAGATTTTAACTAAAATTTTAACTAAAATGTATTCTGCATCTTTTTTTTTTTTTTTTTTGGCGCGGAGGGGGGGGGGGGGGGGGGGGGGGGGTGTAACCTCATCACAGTGTCAGTCACTGTGGCTTTGATATGTGGGTTAAGGTTACTTACAAGGCTTGCATATTTTCAATGGGGAAATGTATTACTTTCTTTATATGCATTCACGATGTTGTTATAAGTTTTTGAAATATGTGTCAGTAAATTTTTCGCTTTCGATGGATGGATTTTCATTTCATAATTTTTAGTTATTCAACGTACGTAACCGCAATTATTCAAATGTGTTAATTAGGTCAACAATGAGCAACCTATTAAAAGGCCGAGATAAAGTTCATTTTAAAAGCCGACACTGAAAGAGTACTGTAAGTTTATTTTCTTTAAGGTCTGTAATTTGTAGGATTAACAATGAACAGAGAACTGAGGTTTATAGGGGTAATTGAGACTGGCTGTTGTTTACAAATGCTTGTTCGTCCAGGGTCCTTCTAGATAGTTTATACATACTCAGGAGACCCCCAAAATAACATGCTTTTCTTAAACTATGTGTTTTGAATATTTGAGCAACCATTTAGAAAGTTAAGTATAGGGTATTTGATTTCTTTCTATCTCTTTCTCCCTTTTCTCTATATACTGCCATACGCCCTCTTGGACATTCTAAGCGGGTTACATTGTGCGGACTGCAGGCCTATCAGTTACTATTTTGATACCGTAGGGTTTTTTAACCTGCACAGGGTGTGACTTGCCCTGCACAGGGGGCCTCCAGTTAACGTCCCAATCCGGAGGAGGGCACACTGTTTTCATGTCATGCCTGCAAATGACACAAATGAAAGCGTGTTAGGACACTGAAAATTCCTGGGGATCGATCCCAGTACCTTTAGCTCTAGAGGTCAGTGTGCTCACCACCGAACTACCAAGCATTGGTGTTAGAAATAACAGAAATAAGTTTTCAGACTTTGTTTAAAACAGACTGCAATACAAAATGGCGCCCGCTTTCACATCAAATTTTGTTGCAAAGGTAAACAACTGAAAATGTCCAGATGACTGTTGATCAAAGAAAACTCTGAAATTCTTAAAATCAAATACATATATGTTATACGTAGGATCAACTCATTTGTTATGGGACAGTATAGAATCAAAATCAGAGGTGAAGAAGGGTATTATTAAAGCCAGGATTCTCACTGGGGTGTACATACTACAACAGACATTTATTTAGTGGTGGATCTACTGAGCCAACATGTCAGCTGTGTTGGCTTGAAGAAGATATATATCATCTGGCAACAAGTTTTCCTGCCTACCATGAAGTTCAGGTGGCTATAGTTCAACTGTTAAAGCTATTGATGGTGGAACAAAGCAGCAGTGAAGTCTGGTCTACATATTTTAAAGGCTGGTCTTTTATACTGAAAGTGTTAATCTGTCCAGATTATGTCAATCCCATTGTGCCAGGACTGTTCACTTCAATGACCGATATATAGGCTATATCAAGAACTTTCTTTTATAAAATACATTTAAAAAGAATGCGCTTACTTAAACAATGGGAATAATGGCTGTCTGCATCTGCCCCAAGAAGTGTACATATATATAGTTTTATAGAGTTTAAAAGACCTTGGCTTTTAGTTTTATTGAACTTTTACGTCCCAACAGGTGGTGCCTCTGTAACAATATAGGGATTCTACAGGAGAACAAGTACTACTAATAAAATCCACTTGCCCAGTGCGAGATCAAACGTGAGCTCGTAATAAAATACCAAGTACACCAATCACTGGACTGTCAGCAGCTTGGCTGGCCTATAAAAATCATACTCTGGCACATTAAGCACTGATCTCACATTCGACCTTAGACCTCTGAAGTGTCAACAACTAACCAACGAATAACCATGATTCCGTCTATTTTGTTGAATGCATTGAAAGAATTCAACTTTGTTGGAGTTCCACTATGGAGATTATCCGACGGAAAGGATTTTCACGTCAAACTAACCTTTCACAAGAATCAACAAACTTCAAGATACGACAAGAGGAGGGCCGAAAGCAGGAGGCAGCCTGCACCCTCTGCTGGCCTGTGGCCTCACCAGCCCACAGCTGCTAGAAGACCTCCGACAATCAGACCAACACCTGCTCGCTGACAGCCGACTATGGAGGAGACACCACCACCAGCAGTCCTGACACTGCAGACAACAACACCCTCCACCATCAGACATCAGCGCAAGCCACAGACAGCAGAGATCACACCATCACCGATCATCATGTGACCGCCTCCTTCTCCAGAATCGCCGCCTCCAAAGAAGCCAAAGACCAAGTCACCGAAGACTACAAGACAGCCGAACGAATACTTCCATGTCGACATAGAGGAAAAATACCCTCTGCGTGAGAAGTATGATCTCAAGGACATCTATGCCACCACCTACAAGGTCATCGTGAAAGCAGCAAGACAGCCCAGAGAAGATGAGGAAATCAATATAGATCTTCCTGCGTCTATCAGCGAGAGAACAAGCACCTGGCTATTAGTCAAAGGGCCCACCAGCAAGTTCTGCGATGATCCTTGGTATACCACCATCGAGATGCTGATTGAGGCAAATAATGTACAACAGAAAAACACAGCGTATTGGTACGATGTCCTGGAAGAATCCTGTAGAGATCCCTTAGGGAATGGTGGAGGACCACCACTACTTCGGCCTGTGCCGCCAAGCTACCTTGGCATGACTTACTCCAGGAAGGTCAACTGGCGGCACGCGGACCTGGGTGAGTACACCCAATAGGTCCTAGGGTGCGGACACCCTCATGGCTCTCTGAGTGAGACACTCTGCACCTGGGTGAGGACACCCCTCTGCTCCTGGGTAAGGACACCCTCATGGCTCCTGGGTGAGGACACCCACCTTGCACCCTTTTCCAGCGTCCGATCAATTGACATGTGGCTAGTGTCTGAAACTTTCACACATATCAAGCTGAGTACCTAATGCATTACGCAGTCAGAATAGACACGCATTAGGTACGAGATTGAAAGCTCAAACTTTTCGACCGATTGTCAAAATTCTGCAACTTACAGGCTGGACTACTCGCACGAGGTCTGGACGTGCATGCAGTCCGTGTCTGGGCGAGGTGACCTAGTTATGAATTATAACTATCGTAGGCACCGTTTCAAGTCAACCCAGTAAAACTAATCCAGATTTATCTGGCGCTGCCTATGTGTGACTCAGTTGCCTGGCAGCGTTAAAAATCAGAAAACTGAACTGATTAAGCACTTAAATCGTGACTGTTGGCATCTATTTGAGCCGAGCGCTATGAGCTTGATCATTTTCAGGTCAAATCACATGTGCGCGAAAAAAGATGGTGGTCACTGCCTAAGTAAAGAATTCAAAAGATTTCTACGTGATCGGGGAGAAAATACATAAAACTGAAAAGGCATGCTAGAAAAAACAACTTCTACAGACATTATACCTCGACTGGCATAAGTTTTGATGGAAACTGGAAAAGATATTAGCAAAATTGAAACGTGAACAAAGTTTCTTCCTTTCAGTTTCGACGACTTCTGGTGCGCATGCGCCTAATTAATAAATATTATTTTATTATTTTTCTCACGAATTTAGGCATGCCCAAAGTTATGTATTTATAAATAATTATTAACATGATATCTGTTTTTGTCTCATGCAAGCTATTTTCAATTAAATTTCATTCGTCTTTGTTTTTCTCATTAAACGAGAGTTCGCATATCCAATATGGCAGCCTCCTCCGAGGACGTGACTTATCCACCATGCGATGACTTTTTGCAATTTGAGGTAATTTCATCCATTTTTTTATCGAAATTTATCATTGAAATCATTTGCCTGCCTTTATTCTTTTAATATTAGCATTGAAAGAGGAATTAAAACAGTTACTTCTTCGGTAGCTGTGGTGGATCGGGACTGTTTCGTAACCGGTGTGTAGGTCAATTTTGTTTATGTCGTATTTTATCTGGCTTAGGACAGAAAATGGGTTTTCTTTCTTTTGCCATTGGTCGTGCATGATCAGTTTCAACATTTGCAATTTTGTTAAACATCCTTGTGGTTGACAGTGTTTTTGTACTAACCTCAGATGGCTAAAAAGAATGCATATATATGAGTGCTGTATACTGTAGATTCACACCATGCAGTCATGCAGGAGTAGGGCTGTCAGGTTTACAAAAATCTGTAAACGTTTACATGGAAGGTCATACGTGAAAATGCTGCAATGTACCTGAAACAGTTTTTGAATTAAAATGATTCTGTGTACCTGAAACAATTTTTGAAATCTTTTTACAAAAAGACAAGAAGAGTGAATCAGTGCTTTTTAATGCTAACTATTTACTTGTTTTGATAAATTTCCATCATGGGAAGATATGCTTCTGTTGACATGCCTTGACATGAGTCTGCTGACATGAGTCATTTGCATTTCGAGAAAATCCTGGAGAGGTGGCATTAAAATGTTACACAGCCAGCTGTGTAATTGCCAAATACTTTGAAGATGCAGCTGTACTGTGCATTGGATTTACCCATTTCTAATTGGAGCACATATTGAGGGGACATCTCAGAAACAACATTTCGAGATAGCATAATCGGCAAAACTAAAGTACAGGTAGTTTGATAAAAGGAACAGAAGGAAATAAACTGAGCATCTAAACAATGCCTTTAAATACTTCATTTAAATTCAGTAAAATAAATGTTCCTTCAATTTTGATTCATTTTTGTTTTGACAAAAACATAGTTCCGGTGCTGTCTCCAGAGTACAAAACTTCCTTCTTGCCGTGATTGTCAACAACAGTGAAATCCTGCCAAACCGGGGATCGCAAATATTTAGGATAGTGAAAGAGCACAAGAACCAAGAAAGTGATGATTATAAAGATGTAAAAAATTTAATGATACCATTTGTTTGATCATGTGTTCATGTAAACTGTGTCAGTTTTGTAAAAGTTTACTAGACAGATATGAAAAGCTCCCAGTTACACGTTTAAACGTGATAGTCCTATGCAGGAGCATAACGTCTGCATTGTTTTATAACTTAATACAATTGTAAAGCCATCTATCTATCTATCTATCTATCTATCTATCTATCTATCTATCTATCTATCTATCTATCCAAAACCCTCTTGTCGAGTTTTATTTGACTGTTATATGCACATGGTGTGTTAGTAGTATAAGTACACCTCAACTCCATTACAACATGGAAGTCTGTGTCCAAGCATCGGACCGTGGTACTTAACCGAACCATGCTATGGTGTCTGCTCAGGCCAGTCAGGGTAAATTTGTTTGTTTATACTTGAAATAAGTAGTTTCTTGCTTTAATTGCACATACATATGTTAAATGCTGCTTTGTAATGTGCGTAAAGTTAGTAAAGTTTCTACAGTGTAACACTATGGTCAGTGTTAGAAATTAACTTTTTTCGCAAGAAGCAAATAGCTGCTACCTTGTCTGAAAGTAGGTAGCAAAATGCATCTACATGGCAGCAAAAGGTGTTGCCCCCGTGTCATGGGTTAAACCTTCAAGCACTAAGCATATTTAGCAGATAGCATTTTCAGAGTATTTTTCTTATTTCAGCAAAAATGAGGCTTGACATTACATGTGAATTGTCTGCTTGGCAGACGAGTCACATGAAGTGCCAAGTCTGATTTTCACTGAAGACATTCACAACACTTAAAGTTGATAGTGTTTGGAGCACTATACTAGGCAGTGATTCAGCTAGACCAAAATCAGTTCCGGACATTTTGTCCAAATGGCAGCTGGTTCTTCCGGACATTCTGAAATTTTCTTGGGCAAATTATAAATGCTAGAAAATCACTTTACTGTGGATTCTGCAGTGGGTGGGGGCTGGCATCATTATCGCCATTTCCCTTGCAGAATTCCATTTGGTCACTACTTGATTTCGGCATGAAAATGTCAACTTCTGTTGCTTTCTAGAGGGCATGTTTTTGTGCGATGTTATGTCCAGCCCTTTACAAAATCACAAGTATAATATTTTGCCTCGCATGTGGTGTCACATGTAAACAAACTCGATGAGATCAAGGAAAGTAACTCAAAGAGGATTCGGCCTTACCTATGTTTCGGCCAAACAAATTAGACTGGTTCACTCTGTTTGCGGACACAAAACTAATGGGCATTACTGAAAATCACAAAAAAATCAATACTGTTTGATAAGCAGTCCAGTACATCTTAGATTGACCAATCATCGGTCGTTTTACAAGATAAAGATCGGCATCGAAAATAAACTGTAAACAACAGTAGAAATCCATATATTACAAGCCAAAAATGGCAATCGGACAATTTGTCCAACCAGGTCAGAAAAGTTTCGGACATCTGGAAATTTCAGCAGACTATGGCCGATGGCCGACGTCAAACTGAATCCCTGCTAGGTAGCAACTTTTTGCTACCAACTGTTTGACCAGGTAGCAAACTGAATTTTCAGGTAGTAAATTTTCTACTTGCTAAAAACTATTTCGAACCCTGCTATGGTGTCATCAATAAATATGTATAAAGAAAGAAAAAAGGACGATTTTGTTGTTATTCCACCTCCATAATGAAATGACCACAGGGTTTTTCTGAACTATTTATAGACAACTGGTTCCCGTCTTGTGTGAAAGCACGAAGACGGGTGGGAAACAGGAGAGACAGAACGAAATCAACCTAATCAAGTCTAAAAAGGCCTGCTCCACAGGCGGTTTTGCAGTTTTCAGTGTTTCAAGATCTGACCAGACTGCTTAAATTTAAAGCACTGACCAATCTTTGTCCAGCAAAAGTTGTGCATTACTTATTTTTACTGTGAAGTCTACCTTGAATTAAACTTGCGTATTACGGCTGTGAAAAAAAAAGCAAACAATAAGACCCAGATCAGAGCCCGATGAATGGGACCTCTGATCAGGACTTACATGGTTTGGGAATAAATTCATCAAATCTGGGACCAACAAACCACAAACCGTGTTGAACAAAAAAAAAAAAAAAAAATGAAGAAGAAACAGGTGCATTCAAGTGGTGCATTCTTTAATCACTCTCATTTGGGATTAAAGCGACCTTTGATCATTTCGACATACCAATTGCACCTGGTGTTTTGCAGTTGCAGTGTATTCACACATGTCACACAAACCGATTAATTATCAGACTACTGTTGCTGATGATTCGTGTTAATTGCTTGTAATACCGCAAAAAGGACAGTGAAGTGTTGATTTTCTGACAATGTTTGGATAATGATGTAATTAATTTGTGTTGCGGTAAGTTGCCGTTGTTCATCTGACCTCTTCAATATACATGAAAATGACCATTTAGAGCCGTGTTAACTACCATATTATCACAGTTAAAAGGTGGGTGGACGTTATCAGTTTGGGGAGACTTGACAGTTCGTGATTTTTTAGGCATCACTGATTCATGAAAAATGGTTGGTTGGGGAAAAATGGGATCCAATGCACGATCGTGTTGTATCCAAATTTGTGCTATAACCAGCCGTGTTCTTACAGAGTTGAGGTGTAGTTAAAAACAATGATAGTGTAGATAAAAAGAATAATAGTGAGAGGAGGAAAGATGAAAGTGTTAGTTGTTAGTAAGATGGAGTTAAAATCAGATTAAAAACAATATATCCTGATTAGTATATTCTGTTTAGGGTTGTGCATGATTGATCTTCAGCTGATCAGTCAGTTCAGGATTAAGGACTAGATCAATGGTAACTTATTCCAGAGGATTACAGTCTGAAATTCTGTTGGTCCAGGATTGGACTCTTTATCTGCCAAATTTCAAAGTGAGGCTATAAAAAATAACTTGTTTAGGTTTTCCTAGGTAAAATTAGTAAACCATTCAAAAGTAAAAACTGTAATAAGTTATAAAGTAGCATTTTTCCTAATTTTCAAGAGCCTTACATACAAATTTCTAGATGATGCAGAGTTTTATTGCTTAATCATAAAGCTATGTAAGAGATCTACCAGCAAAAATTACCTATCTGTCCACAGAAATTACAATTACCATAACTCCAAAATATGAAGGTGAAAAATGACCACAGAACTTAAACCAGTTATACATTGTAGCAAAGATTTTTGTACATTCCTTTTGACTTTTCTTAATGAGTCTTTTGTTTACAAATATGGTAGGCAATACTAGGCATACTAGGCATCAACAATGGATAACTGTCATTTCTAAATAAGCAATAGCAGAAGTCCAATTACTATTTTCCACATCTTTAATTATTATTATTTTTTCTTCTTGTATTTTTCCACATATATAATACAGTATTTTACAGTTTATTTCCTACAAATGGAAATTGTTTATGGCAATGGCCAACAGGCCAGTGCCTATTTTTTAACTTGTAAAGTTACATTATTTTAGTATCCACAAAAACTCATGAAAATGAACTACTGGACTTGTCAGTCCAAGCGCATGATTTTGACTTTCAATCCAGATGCATAATTAAGACTGATTGACCTGGCCTTCTTCTAATTTTCTTTGAGCCAGTTTTAAATGACTGTTACCAACAAAAACATGCGCTTATTGCCATAAAATCTATGTGTCATTTGTTTTTCTGACTTCCGAAATTTCTTGAAAAAAAAAACCATTTAATTATTCAGTCAGTAAACACTGTTATAAATATTAAAAGCACTCAAAACACTCAGGAAAATGTCCTTAAACACTTTGTCATAGAATTTTTAATCATTTATGCCATTTTGCAGTAGCGATTTTCTATAAAACGAGTAAGTCTGGCTCACACTGAAATCAATGAACAGCATTCTGGACAGAACACCCATTTTCGAACATTGTATATCTAGGAAGCTTTAGTACTTGTATACATTTTAGGTTCTTTTCACTGAAGAAAGAAGAGGGAATAAACTTTTCACATCGTGAAACTTTAACAGATATGATATTAAGACTGACAGTGACTGTGAACCATTTCAAACAAAATTTGAAGAATGGTGAGCACCTTAGTTGATCACCATAGTATAATACTCATGCAGCTTCTGGTTATCTCATGTCTGAAAAGTGCATCGCGATACATATCATATCGTGAAGCAAGTATACTGCGATACGTATCGTATCGTGAGGTGAGTGTATCGTTGCAGCCCTAGCTGCCATGGCAGCCATCTTGAAAATCTTTTTTGCACTTTTTCTCTTGAACTGGAAGGCCAATTGACTAGAAACTTGGTAGGAAGTATATTGGAGACTCGTAGATAAAAATTAGCTAAAATAGTTCCGATCGGAAATCCATGATGGCCACCATATAAACTTTAGTAAATTGAAAAAGTTTGGGGGCATACTGCATTTGCTTTGTTTGTCTGTCCAGTCATTGTTTGTACATAACTGTACATAGGTCTAGATAAGGGAGGGTATCCGGTAAATATTTTTCTTATTTCTCCATGAAAACATATGTTGTGGGTACTCATTAGAAGCACCTCAGCAAGGCACTTCTAATGAGTACCCACAACATATGTTTTCGTGGAGAAATAAGAAAAATATCAATACTTTTGGATTGAAAAAAAAAAAAAAGCGCCTGTACTAGTGCTATGTTATAAACACTTTACCTTGTGCACAAGATACATGTATGTCAGAAGAAAGTATTTTAGCTGTTGGTATGTCTAAAAACTGCTGGATGAGTGTCAGACAGTGTAGACCCTGACCACATTCTGTGGCTGCTGGTCCTGGCCTACACTGTTTGCTCAGGCCTGTTTGTTCCAGAACTTAAGGTTTTTACAGTAGATTATGTTGTTATTCTTTTGAATAGGAATAGCATCATTTGTTCTTCTGTTTACAGGATGCATTAAAAAGAATGAGATTGAAAGATGATAAAATTATCTATGAACTGAATGTAGCATTACCCACCCAATCTTTTGAACGTAAAGTAGACACCACCAGCCAGTGTAAAAAATTATATGAACAGGTAAGACATTTGTAATAAACACAGGTGAAACATCGCTCTAAATAAGAGCGGGTATTAAGTGAATATTTTTTATTTTCTCTTGGAAAATATGTGATGGGTACTTATAAATTAGAAACACCTTACATACCGTATTCGACCTAATTACCGCACTGTGCGCTTAGGTTTTTCAAAATTACTGGGAACACTCAGTGGTGGTAAAATATGTATCTACCTGCTAAGGATACACTATAGAAAAGATCAGAAAAGGAATTAGTTGATGATGATTAGTTTATACCATTTTTTCTGACTTTCTTTATAAAGGCATATGTTGTGGGTGCTCATTTGATTTGCATCGACAAGTTGATGCAATTCAAATGAGTACCCACAACATATGCCTTCATAAAGAAGTAAAGAAAAAGTACACTGGCTATAATCTGAAGACTACGGAATTTCTTGACTGTGCGCTTATAGGGGTATGTGCGGTAATTAGATCGAATACAGTATGTTCTGAAGTGCATATGCCAAAAGTGCTTCGGTGAGGAATTTCTAATGAGTACCCACAACATGTTTTCCTGGAGAAATAAGAAAAGTATGAATATTTGTTTGAAAAAAGTGCCTTTTCTGGAGCTCTAGGTGAAAGAGATCTACATTAAATGCGTACGTTAACAGTGCAGATATTTAAGAAATAAGTTATATTTTTTTTTTGCAGTTCATTGACTCAACAATACATTGGGTCACATGCAAAGTAACTGAACCCCAAAGGGGTTCATCTTTTGGGGTTCATGTAAACTTTGTGCATTGCCCACTGTGCACATGAGGCTGTGAACTGCATAAAAAAATTCAATTTATCTTTCATATTTATATATGACAAAAAAAAAAAAAAAAAAAAAATGATACAGCAAAGAATGAATGGTTGGGTATGGCGAAGGTGTCATGTATCTTAGTCGCCGGGGTGTCCACCTGATATTGGCTTACAGTTGGGCAAGGCCTGTTATCCTTGTAGTAGGTAAGGATAGAGGAGGAATGTTTTTATTTCTTCTGTTTCTTAACTTTCATTCCTGTTCCTCTTTCTTCCCTATCTGTCTCTTTCATTTCCTCTACTGTCTTTCCTACTCTTTTCTTCCTTTCTCTGGGAGATGACACAAAATGACCCACAAGCTGATGTGTCGTTAAATTCCAACATAATCAGTCAAAGATACCGCGAACAGCATGTATTTGGGACAAAAGCTATTGTATTCATTAAATGATGAACATACTTGGAAATGTATTTCTCAATGAAAGTATGTGTTCTGGGTACTCATTAGTAGTTCTCGGCAAGTTACTCTAATGAGTACCCATAACATATACTTTCATGGAGAAGTAAGGACAGTATATCCATACATCTTAACTTGAGCTATGGTTATGTATTTTCTGCAGTGCTTACCCCTTGTCCTGCTGAATAAATTAAGATGCCACTCCCACTTCTAATTTTTAGCCAATCAGATTGCTTGATATGGATTGTTGCTATAAATTCACGTACTTAATGGCAAACAGTGCAGATCCAGATCAATTGGCTTCTGAAGAAGCCAACTGATCTGAATCTACACTGTTTGCAAAGGCAGGGTATATCCGGGTTCAGCAGGACAAGGGTTAATTAACCCATTGTAGTCGGGATACCAGTAGTATGCTAATTGGAAAATAGTGCAGACCCAGATCAGACACCACAGAATGTGGCATCTGATCAGGGTCTCCACTGTTTGCAAATAGTTAAGTCATTTTTCTCTAGGAATATCTAAATTTCATAGCCTGACATACCTAAAATTGAAATTGGACTCTTCCAGTATATAGTGTGGCGGAGTCTTTTCAGTATAAAATGGGTTAATGCTTAGCATGCTGGGTAAAAGTTTCTGCAGGCTATGTTTTGAAATATTTGTTTTAACTTTCCCAGAAAATAAAGGTTTGACATTTTGTATAAATTAGCGTGCTGGGTAAATTTTTCGGCAGAGGACATACTGAAATATTTTTCTTATTTTTACCAGAAAACAGGTTTTGGCATTTCAAGAAAATTGTCTCCAATAGGAAAAAATCCAAAAATTTAATCAATTTTTTGTTCACTGGATTAACCCAAGAGAGTTGTAATGGTTAACCTTTGCCACTCTCTGGGCATTTTTCAGCAGATGACAAATTTATGATATTTTTCTTATTTTTCCCAGAAAACAGGATTTGACATTTCATGCAAATTGTCTCCTTAGGAGACAATTTGCATGAAATGTCAAATCCTGTTTTCTGGGAAAAATAAGAAAAAGATTACAAAATGTAGTCTGCTGAAAACTTTACCCAGAGTGCTTAGCGTTAAAGAGATAGTTTGCATGATCTCTCAACCCCTATTTTACAGAAAACACTTTTTGGGATACAATATGCAAGAACCCTTGAGCACTGTTTCTAGGAAAAATAAGATATTTACGGTACTATAGTTACCCCAAGTTTTTGGACTGACAGGCTTGCGCTAATAGTGTATCAGACATCACAGAACTTGTCTTCAGAACAGGATCCATTCCACACCGTTATCCACCAGTTTTTAGATACATTAACAAGTTGTGAAATGGACTTGTTGAAATTTTAGAGGGGGTAAATGCTTTTCAGTCCTTCTTTGCCTGCAGTAGAGGATTCAAAATTTCAATCCCTCACCCCCACCCCACCTCCTCATCTGATCTTGGGAACCCCCTCTTATTCATAAATGAGTTCACAACATTTCATCATAGCTCTTGATGAGATGCTTCTTTAATCCAAAAATATTGATATTTTACTTACTTCTCCATAAAAGCATATCTTGTGGGTACTCATTAGAAGTGCCTCGGAAAGGTGCTTCTAATGAGTACCCACAACATATGTTTTTGTGGAGAAATAAGAAAAATACTTACCTGATACCCATTCTTATCTAGACCTATATTTTATTATACCCCTGACATACGAAGTATGTGGGGGTATATAGTTTTCGATTTTGCGTTCTTCCGTATGTTCGTTCATTCGTCTTTCCGTCACAGGGTCAAAGTTTTTGCGTTAAAGTTTATAAGACCTCATATTTTGAAGACTCTTCGATGGATTTCATTCATATTTGGCCTAATGGTAGATATAGGTCTAAAGTTTTTATCACCACCATCCCCACCCTGGGGGTGACCTTGGCGTAAAGGTCAAGGACTTAGAATTTTCATAAAAAAGTCAATTTTTTTTTGTGTTTAAGTTTATATAGCTATATCATCAAGACCTTTGAGGAATTTCATTTATATTTGACATGTTGGTAGATATAGGCCTAGAGTTTTACTCAGCACAATCCCCACCCTGGGTGTGACCGAGGTCAAGGTCACAGACTTAGATTTTTCATATAAAAGTAAAAAAAGTTTGTGTGTAAGTTTATATAGCCATATCACCAAGACCTTTTGTTGAATTTCATTATCCCCTAATTGAAAGGTTGAGGGGATATAGCTATCAGCAAGGAATCTGTTTGTCTGTCCGTCTGTCCATAGAAGCATGTCCGTCTGTCCATAGAAGCATTATTCTTTCATACTTTATTTTTGTCTTAGGGTCAAACTTTTTGCGTTAAAGTTTATAAGACCTTATATTATGAAGACCCTGTGAGGGATTTCATTCATATTTGGCCTGATGGTAGATATAGGTCTAAAACTTTTATCAGCATCAACCCTAGCCTGGGTTTTTTACCCTTTTTTTACCTTAGGGTCAAGGTTATGGACTTAGAATTTTCATAAAAAGTCAAAATTTTTATCGCACCTGCTTGTAGCAGGGTGCGATATAGGCGTCCGATTTTCTGTCCGTCAGTCCGTCCGTCCGTCTGTCAACATTTATGTCAACGTTCGACATTTATGTCAGAGTTAGTATTCTAATCAACTACAAGACTAAACAACCATCAAACCTTGCATGAAACATCTCCCTGACTTCCCGACTTTGTGACATAGGTGCCCGCTTTTCCATTCGTCTGTCTGTTTGTCCGTCCATCTGTCCGTCTGTTAACAGTTCTGTTATGTCGAAGTTTGACATTTATGTCAAAGTTAGTATTTTAATCAACTAAAAGACTAAACAACCATCAAACCTTGCATGAAACATCTCCCTGACCTCCTGACTTTGTGACATAGGTGCCTGCTTTTCCATTCATCTGTCAGTTCATCCGTCTGTCTGTCCGTCTGTTAACAGTTCTGTTATGTCGAAGTTCGACATTTATGTCAAAGTTAGTATCTAATCAACTACAACTCTACAACAACCATCATACCTTGCATGACACATCTCCCTGACCTCCTGACTTGGCATGTACATTGACCCAGTTACCTTGACCTATATTTTGCGCTCCATTGACTTCGACACAATTTACGTTGATGTTCCAGATCTTTTCAACTATAAGGCGTACAACTACCAAACCTTGCATATTGCTTCTCCTAGATGTACTGACTCGGCAGGTACCTTGACCTGGTGACCTTGACCTATTTTTTCGGCTCCAGTGACTTGGACATATTTTGCGTCGACGTTCGATATCTCCTCAACTATAAGGCCTACAACCATCAAACCTTGCAAAGTGCTTCTTCTCAATGTACTGACTCGGCAGATACCTTGACCTGTTGACCTTGACTTATATTTTGTGCTCCATTGACTTTGACACAATTTACGTTGACGTTCCAGATCTTCTCAACTATAAGGCGTACAACTACCAAACCTTACATAGTGCTTCTCCTAGATGTACTGACTCCAGACCTGTTACCGATTACATACAAATGTATTCAATTACAATTACAATTACTTTTGTAATTTCATGATTACAGATTACAATTACAATTACATCTTTCCTGAATGTAATCAACTACAATTACAATTACATTGCAATGTAATTGATTACAATTACAATTACTTTCTTGTTGTTCCGTGTTTAAAAAAAATTCTAGTTTAAATAAATCATCTGTTTTATTGTTCTTTCAAAGCTTCATGCATGGCATGCTAGATCTTCTGACAAGATGTTATTCATATTCTTTATACCATATATTCATTTTTTTATGATATTCCATTTACTATACATTTTCTATGACGTAGGGTTATTTTTTACTCTTCCTCTTGGTACCATGAATTGGTTCAAAGACTTATAGTGCCTGGCTTTTGTTGTACTCCCTGGGGTGCAATATAATTCTGTCAGGCTGTTCACCTTAAGCATTGATATATAAACATGAAAACAACAATGGAATTAAATCAAGTTTTCATCTGTTATAAGTAAGTTTAATTTGCAAAAGCAACATTATTAAGCTTCATGGAACAAAGGAAAGAACAATCCCTTCTCTATCTAAAAATGTAGTGTGGTGGTTGATCGGGGAGGGGGTGGGGAAGGTTGGAGGGGGGGACAAAAAAAATCAATCTTGGCCAGCAGACCAGATAAGAGGAGTAAATTGCTGATTTGAAGGATAATTTTCCTTATCTTTCAATGAAAACATATGTTGTGGGTACTTATTTGTCAAGATGGTTCAAATGAGTACCCACAAGATATGTTTTCATTGAGAGATAAGAAAAATTATCCCTGAATTATCACTAATTTACTCCTCTTATTTGGTCCTCTGCCTGTATGAAAGAACCAGCTCAAAACCTGTCAATGTCCTCAGGCAATATGTCAAAACTTAACACAGGTACTTTACAGAAGGGTATAATTTGGCCAGTTTTAGTAAATGCCATAAATAATTCAAGTATTTGGAAATTTGATAAATAGGCCTATGCAAACAATGAAGAAAAAGTACATCAGGGTCTACATCCTTTCAAATTCAAATGCCATTGTTTAGATGCAGAAATATATGACAAGATCACACTCCAACTATAAATTATGACAGGTCAACTTAACAATTGTCCAAATGTATATAACTTTTACAGTAGGTCATCTGACATGAGAGTTATTGTTGACAGCATGCACACAATAAACATGAAATTATATAAGTCAGTAAAAACACTAAAATTTTCATTTTCCATATTACAAGTGTGGAGACAGTGAAGGCTCTGGTGGGACTGCACAAATTCAAAGCTGCACCTGAAATGCCTCTTTTGGCGCAGGCCTTTACCATTATCACATGGATTAGTCAGTTCTGATCTGGATCTGCAATGTTTGCCTGTCTGTCCGAAAGTATAATACACCGTTAAACAACCATGTTATATCCAAACAAAAACGTAGAGATATATAGATTAAAGACTATAAATGTTTGCCAATTTAATTACTATGATTATTTGCTAATCCATATCAGCTAATCCATGTGTGATACCTCAAATTCCTTTGATCTCAAAGATGTATTTTTTAAATTTTCTTTTATCTCAAAGATGTATGGATTGTTTTAAACAAACCAATACTGAGTTATTAAGTCATTAAATGTATACAAATCAAAATAATTATCTCCAATGTTCTTGTTTCTTGTCAAGTTGTCAAACCAGAAATGATTTTTTTTTCAATTCTATTCCTTCTGACTTATTTTATTTAAATATCCATATTGTAATCGTATTGTAATCGTCAAAGTAATCATGATTACAGGCTGTTTTGCAATGTATTTGATTACAATTACTTATAATCATAAAAATCAATGATTACAGATTACATTTTGATTACTCAAAACACGTAATCAATTACATGTAATCACGATTACTGATTACAATTACAACAGGTCTGACTGACTCAGTAGGTACCTTGACCCGGTGACCTTGACCTATATTTTGCGCTCCAGTGACTTTGACACATTTTGCGTCGACATTCAATATCTCCTCAACTATAAGGCCTACAACCATCAAACCTTGCAAAGTGCTTCTTCTCAATGTACTGACTCGGCAGATACCTTGACCTGGTGACCTTGACCTATATTTTGGCTGCAGTGACTGACATAATTTACTTCAACGTTCCAGATCTCCTCAAGTGTAAGACCTCTAGCCACCAAACCTTGCATAGTGCTTCTTCTACATGTACTGACTCAGCAGGTACCTTGACCCGGTGACCTTGACCTATATTTTGCGCTGCAGTGCCTTTTACACATTTTACGTCGACGTTCACTATCTCCTCAACTATAAGGCCTACAACCATCAACCTTGCATAGTGCTTCTTCTCAATGTACGGACTCCACAGGTACCTTGACTGGGTGACCTTGACCTATATTTCTCCATTGACTTTTACACATTTTACGTCGCCCTTCCATATGTCCTCAACTGTAAGGACTTCTACCACCAAACCTTATATAGTGCTTCTTCTCGATGTACTGACTCGGCAGGTACCTTGACCTAATTTTGCACTCCAGTGACTTTGACACATTTTACGTTGATGTTCGGTATCTCCTCAAATATAAGACCTACAACCACTAAACCTTGCATAGTGCTTGATCTCATTGCACTGGCTTGGCAGGTACCTTGACCTGGTGACCTTGACCTATATTTGACACATTTTACGTTGATGTTTGATAAATCCTCAACTATAAGGCCTACAACCACCATACCTTGTATACTGCTTCTCCTTGATCTACTGAATTAGCAGTTACCTTGACCCGTGACCTGTATTTCACGTTCCAGTGACTTTTACACATTTTACGTCGACGTTCCATTATCATTGGGCTGTATAATACGAAAAGTCAGTGCTGAAAATATAGCCATTAGAGGGAATGGCACTGGCCTGGAATATATGTGCCCCACTAGGCACTTTGTCTACATTTTTTCAACCCAGTTTTCCAACTAAGCACTGCCAAGAATGAAATAAACTTATTTAATAACTACGTTCTGATTGTGGCTCCTGTGACTTTTGCCCCAGCAAGTGCGATGACGCCTTCCGCGGAATTCTTGTTGTGTTTAAGTTTGTATAGCTATACCAGCAAGACCCTTTGAGGAATTTCATTTATATTGTACATGTTGGTAGATATAGGTCTAGAGTTTTACTCAGCATGATCCCCACCCTGGGGTATGACCTTTAGGTCAAGGTCACAGTCTTAGAATTTTCATATAAAAGTAAAAATATTTGCATCTAAGTTTACATAGCTATATCATCAAGACCTTTTGTTGAATTTCATTATCCTCCTAGCGATAGGTTTAGGGGATATAGCTATCAGCATGGAATCCATCCATCCATCCATCTGTATGTCCATAAACACATTATTGTGCACCCCTTAACTCCTAACTACCCTTTGAGCTATTTTCAGGAAACTCTGTCAGGTTGTAGAGGGAATTTGGTTGGGCTGTTGGGTACAAGAGTGACATCTCTAACTAACTTGGTCCATGAGTTGTCTCCCCTTTACCTGTTGTTAGAGTTCCATGTTAAAACAGGAACCAGATTTTCACTTCAAGATAAGCGGTTATTCGAGATAATGAGAATCGACTGTATAGAGGATCTTACATGAGTGCTAATTTCATACGTAATTTATAAATGAGCCTTTGGCGAGTATCATAAATTTCATTTGAAATAACCTTGAATATAAGATTCTCTTTATCAAATCACCTTTAAGCAAGCCTTGATGGCTCAGTTGGATGCACGTTTGACTGCTGATCAGGAGGTTGCAAATTCAACCCCCGCCGGGCCTGCAGCATTCTTTCGTGGAGATTGATCATGAAATATTTTCTAATGTTATTCTCTACCTTCTGCTGATCCAAGAAGGGTAGTTGTCAGTTTCTGGTGAAAGAATGCGCACAATACTGGTTAATCGCTTAGAGGATTAAGCCAGCCCAGTAGAAGTGTGGTTAGGTAAACTGACTGCATTCGACAAGACCCCATTTGGGTTGACTGGGCCATAAAACCTCAACACAATCAAAATATTTTTTAAACTGTATTTCATGGTCACAGACATTGAACAGTTTTTTTTTTGTTTTGTTTTTTTTCAGCAGAAAACATAAAGTTGTCATGGTCACCATGATGACATTATGTTCCAGTAACCAGGGCCCAGTTGTTCAAAGTGTTGTTAGCTTAACAAGCTCGTTAGTGGTCAAAATGTTAACTGTTCTAGTAAGCACAAAATCTAATTCACAGGTATTTTTGCTGAAAAAATATGAGTAGCTTTTGCAAATGCAAAAGCTGCTCACATTTTATTCAGCAAAAATATTAGTGTATATGCCATATTTAATGATCCAAGTTTTAACGATACGTTAACTAACGACTTTGTTAGTTTTGAACAACTGGGCCCAGGTGTTATGTAATGTGTAGACATATTATTTTTTATGACATGATGTTATCCACTGAAAAACAGTGATGTCATATGATAAAAAGAAACATGTGTTAACTTCCTTGCAGCTGACCAAGATATATGATGAGAGAGAAAGGGCTATAAAGAGATGTATAGGAATAGCATCAGAACAAGTAAAAGAACTAAGGGAGATTTATCAACATGACAGAGATGATGTTGATGCGGTTAGGAATCTGCGTAATGCACAGAATAAGGTATTTACTAGCAAGGCATTGTGGGAGAAAATCCACACTTTTCATGTACTGGTATATCATAAACAAACAACCAGGGCCCAGTTGTTCAAAGCTAACGACGTCATTAGTTAACGATTCGTTAAAATTTACATCGAGTGATACGCAAATATTCTGAAATTTTTTGCTGAAAAAATGTGAGTAGCTTTTGCAGTGCAAAAGCTACTCACATTTTTTCAGCAAAAAATATCAGAATATTGTATATTGAATCCGCTAAAACAGTTAACGAAATGACCCTTAACGAGCTCGTTAAGCTAACGACGCTTTGAACAACTGGGCCCAGTCTGAACCAGGCTCTATTCATATAATCTGGTTAAGGTCTTTATGCCTTGTAGAGGGACCGAATATTGTTTAACTATTGTGATAGGTTTGCCCATAAAGCTTTAATCACAACTGCTCAGACGACATTCTGTTGTTGTTGTTTTTTTGTGTGTTTTTTTTTTTGGGAAAATAAGGCTTAGCAGACAAATCAGATGAAATGTCATGCCTTATTTTCTCTGAAAAATGAAAACAAACGGTAGAATGTCGTTTGCTGCTGTTGTGACTTGTGCTTTAAAGGTTAATGTTCTAGTGTGTTTATCATTTATATGCGAAATTTACATATAAGCAGAAGACAATAGTTCACCTCAGCACAAAGTGTCCAGGGAGGAGTGATGGATGATAGTTCATGGAGAATTTTCTTAATTTCTCCATAAAAACATGTTGTAGGTACTCAATGAGGCACTTCTATTGGGTACCCACAGCATATGTTTTGACGAAGAATTTGAGAAAATTATCTCAGAATTATCATCAAATATTCCTCCCTAACAAGAAGTGTCCGGGTGTCCGAGTGGTTAGCCCTCCCGACTTCGGATCGCAAGGTCCTCTGTTAGAACCCTGCTGGAGGCAGAAATTCAGCTTATGCCTGTACGGCTTTTCTTTGCATAGAGCCTTTCATTATCACCATTTCATCATCTTGATATGACTCATAAGTCTAGATAAGAGTGGGTATCAAGTAAATAATTTTCTTATTTCTCATTGAAAACATATATTGTGGGTACTCATTAGAAGCACCTCGATGAGGCGCTTCTAATGAGTACCCACAACATGTGCTTTCGTTGAGAAATAAAAAAAATATAGATACTTTTTGGTTGAAAAAAGCGCCTTATCAAGAGCTATGTGACAAATAATAAATGTCACGCCCACTTCTAATTTTCTGCCAGTCAGATTACTTGATCTAGGTTGTTGATACAAATTCCTATGCTTAATGACAAACAGTGCCGAGCCAGATAAATTGGCTTCTTAGAGTACCTATCTTAGAATTTTGGTAAGTATACTTGTCCATCTGGTGAAATGTTTGAAAAATAATGGCCAAATGGCAAACTTGTGCTGATCAAATTGCTTCTCAGGGTCTGCACAGTTTGGAATTATATGTATGTCTAAATATCTATACTAATAATTTGCCAAGCTTGAAAAATAAATGTTACTGCAAGATTGTCATGGTCTTGATAAGCTGGGCTACGTAGCACATTCAGTAACACATCTAACTGCAGATCCAGGAGTTGCAAGTTAAAATCCCAATTGGGCCAATAACTTTCCTGGCAACATTCTTTCGTGGAGATTGATCATGAAATATTTTCTACGGTCATTCTCTCCCTTCCGCTGATTCAAGAAGGGCAGTTGTCAGTTTCTGGTGAAAGAATGTGCACAATACTGGTTAACTGCTTAGTGGACTAAGCCTGCCAAGTAAACGTGTGGTTAGGTAAACTCACCACGCTCGACATGACCCCATTGGGTTGACTGGACCGTAAAACCTCAACACACTGGCACAGTGGCTCAGTGGTAGAGCGTCCGCTTTGTGACCGGGAGGTTGCGGGTTCGATCCCCGGCCGGGTCATACCAAAGACTTTAAAAATGATACTAGCTGCTCTTTCGCTTGGCGCTCAGCATTAAGAAAGTAGAGCTAGGAATCGGAACTGGTCAGCTCAGTGTCAGTATAATGTGACTGGGTGGAATATCATGTCAAAGTGTCTGGGGCTGATATTTCAGTGAGGCAGCACTCTAAAAGTGAGCATTGAGCTCCCTGCCACATCCAGACACCGTCGCAATATGACTGAAAGATTGTTGAAAGCGACGTTAAGCCCAAATCAAACAAACAAACAAACAAAACCTCAACACAAATCGAGAAGGGCAATTGTCACTTACTGGCAGAAGTATTTTCACAAGTACTTGTAACATGTGCACAAGTACTGGTTAACCCGCTTAGAGGACTAAGCCTGCCAAGGAAAAGTGTGAGTAGGTTAACTGACCAGCTCAACATAACCTTAACAGTGTTAACTAGGCTGTAAAACTGCAACTTGAATCAAAGAGACTATCAGTAATTGGCATTGTGTCTTACTGGATATATTTCAGCTACGAATGATGCAAAAAGAGCTAACAGTGGATGAAGTCATTAAAGATAGGACATTACAGGTAATTATTATTTGTGTAAAATCACACCATCCATGAATGTACGTGCAGATACCTTGCTCAAGATAAGAATGAGTATCAGATAAATGTTTTTTTTTTATTTCTCCATCAAAACATATGTTGTGGGTAGTCATCTGAAGCACCTCGCTGATAGGAAGAGGGAATTTCAGGTAAATATTTTACTTGTTTGTTCACGGAATCATGATAAGCAACATATGAAAAGGGCCCTTATGTAATTTGCAGACAATGCAGGCCCTGATCAGCCTGCGCATAAGCGCAGGCTGATCTGGGCCTTCATTGTCTGCTGACAGAATCAGTGGATACTGTAGTATATGTCGAAGAACAGAAAATGCCCAGATTAGACTGCACAGATGTACATGCTGATCTGGGCCTTCATTGTCTGCTTACAGAATCAGTGGATACTATAGTATATGTCGAAGAACAGAAAATGTCCAGATTAGACTGCACAGATGTACATGCTGATCTGGACCTACATTGTCCACAAAATGCATGGCCCTTTTGGTGCATTGTGCATCATGTGTTGTGTTACTCATTAGAAATGTCTGTGATGCACTTCTAATGAGTACCCACCACATATGTTTACATGGAGAAATAAGAAAAACATTGTTATTTTCAGTGGAAAAATGTGACAATATGGAGTTATGGACCTAACAAGTTTACTGTGAGCTGAATCAGGAGAAAATCAGGGCCCAGTTGTTCAAAGCATGGTCAGCTTAACAAGCTCGTTAATAGCAAACTTGTTTACGTTTGTAGCTAAGGTATTTTTAAATACATTGATATTTTTGCTGCAAAAATATGAGTAGTTTCTATTTTTTCAGCAAAAAATATCAATGTATTCACCATATTTCAAGATTGAAATTTTGACTTCACGTTAGTTCATGGGGAACAACTTCGTTAAGTTTTGAACAACTGAGCCCAGAAGAGTGAAGGTCCCCACCAGACTGTGAATCCACATTATCCAGCCTGTTTTTACACATACACAATAGTCTACCATATGTATCCCCAGTAGTCAAACACCATAACTTCTTACCATATCTGTCTTAAAACTGGAACAAATCCATTTTAAGTACTGCTGGATGAGTGGCAAACAGTGTAGATCATGAGTAGATGCTGCAAAATGATCATATGGTCCTGGGAGGAGTGATGGATGTTAATTCATGGGGAATTTTCTCAATTTTTCCATAAAAACATGTTGTAGTTACTCAGTGAGGTTCTCCTATTGAGTACCCTTAACATATGTTTTGATGAAGAATTTGAGAAAATTATCCCAGAATTATCATGATTTATTGCATAAAAAGCAATACTGAACATTACACTGTTTGCTGAGGTCTGTCTGTCTGTCCAAATACACCACAACCTCTTTATAACACCATTGTTGGGATCCAAAGCAAACCTTGTTACCTAAACAACTGTGTAGTATAAAAACAAACGTATAGATTATATAGAAAAGTGATCATAAATGATCATTTTTCTATATAATCTATACATTTTTCTATATAATCTATACATTTTTGTTTGGATACACCTCTCAATCGTCATATATCCAAAACGGAGGTCACGGGTTCAACCCCCTCCGAGGTCGGCAACATTCTTTCGTGGAGATTGATCATGAAATATTTTCTACGGTCATTCTCTCCCTTCTGCTGATTCAAGAAGGGCAGTTGTCAGTTTCTGGCGAAAGAATGTGCACAATACTGGTTAACTGCTTAGAGGACTAGGCCTGCACAGTAAATGTGTGGTTAGGTAAACTGACCGCGCTTGACATGACCCCATTGGGTTGACTGGACCTTAAAACCTCAACACAAACAAACAAATCATATATCCAAAACCATTTATTATAAGGAACGGTTCCAGTGTACATGTACCTAGGGTAAATACAGTTATTTTATAGAATCGGTAGCACACAGCAAAGGGCCTGAATAGCTTGTTGTTGTCAACTCAGCTGTTTATATGTTGCATTACCACCGTTGCACCATATTTATACCCCCGACATATGAAGTATGTGGGGGTATATAGTTTTCGCTTTTCCGTTCGTTCGTTCGTACGTACGTTTGTACGTTCGTTCGTTCATTCGTCTTTCCGTCACAGGGTCAAAGTTTTTGCGTTAAAGTTTATAAGACCTCATATTTTGAAGACCCTTTGATGGATTTCATTCATATTTGGCATGATGGTAGATATAGGTCTAAAGTTTTTATCAGCACCATCCCCACCCCGGGGGTGACCTTGGGGTCAAGGTCACGGACAGAATTTTCATAAAAAAGTCAGGGTCAAAGTTTTTGCATTAAAGTTTATAAGACCTCATATTTTGAAGACCCTTTGATGGATTTCATTCATATTTGGCATGATGGTAGATATAGGTCTTAAGTTTTTATCAGCACCATCCCCACCCCGGGGGTGACCTTGGGGTCAAGGTCACAGACTTAGAATTTTCATAAAAAAGTCAGGGTCAAAGTTTTTGCATTAAAGTTTATAAGACCTCATATTTTGAAGACCCTTTAATGGATTTCATTCATATGTGGCATGATGGTAGATATAGTTCTAAAGTTTTTATCAGCACCATCTCCACCCGGGAGTGGCCTTGGGGTCAAGGTCACAGACTTAGAATTTTCATAAAAAAGTCAGGGTCAAAGTTTTTGTGTTAAAGTTTATAAGACATCATATTTTGAAGACCCTTTGATGGATTTCATTCATATTTGGCATGATGGTAGATATAGGTCTAAAGTTTTTATCAGCACCATCCCCTACCCGGGGGTGAACTTGGGGTCAAGGTCACGGACTTAGAATTTTCATAAAAAAGTCAGGGTCAAAGTTTTTGCATTAAAGTTTATAAGACCTCATATTTTGAAGACCCTTCGATGGATTTCATTCATATTTGGCATGATGGTAGATATAGTTTTAAAGTTTTTATCAGCACCATCCCCACCCAGTGGGTGAACTTGGACTTAGAATTTTCATAAAAAAGTCAAAGTTTTTTGTGTTTAAGTTTATATAGCTATATCATCAAAACCCTTTAGGAATTTCATTTATATTTGACATGTTGCTAGATATCGGCCTAGAGTCTTACTCCGCATGATCCCCACCCAGGGTGTGACCAAGGTCAAGGTCACGAACTTAGAATTTTCATATTAAAATAAAAAAATTTTGTGTTTAAGTTTATATAGCCATATCATCATGACCTTTTGTTAAAGGAGGGGTGCCTATTTGGGGCTTTTTTGGACACCTACCAAATCTTTTTATTTTTGGCAGATGAATAGCCCATCATAAGTGCTTTATTATGGTATACCTCTTTTCGCGCACAATTATCCGTTTTTTCGAGCTACAGGCCTTTAAAAATGGGTGGGGTAACTTAGCATGTCACTATAGTCTATTTTTAAAGTTAATTTTGGTTATTATTTGTGTGTTATTTTACCAATTTTTCTCCTTATGCAGACAGAGGGATGTCTGAAATGATATTTAGGCACATTTTTCAAAACAATATTGCAAGTTTTGAAGATTAAATGTATTTACCAAACGTTAAGATACATTTGCTTATTTTTACCCTTAATCATTAAATATTTTAAAGTGTTTGGTAATATAGGGGACAAACAATGGTGATTCTTGGTCAATACTAGTATTTTTATCAGCACAATTAAACGCAGTGTAGAACTGGTGGACTTGGGCTACATATTATGGTTCAGTGAACTCAGAATTGACAATGGGTGGGGTAATTCAGACGATGATTTCAGTCACTATTGAATCACCTTACCAATGGATCAAAATCATGTTATCTTGATACCATTTATACCATGCCCCAGCATAGTAGCATATCCTGTCATATAGATCTTATATGAGCCAACCCCTATAGTTCACTTGGCACCTCAGTTGAATGTGAGTTTCAGTGTAGATCAGGTGGTCGTGGTATGTGTGTGTGTATGTTTCATTGAAATGTGGGCTGTGAGTCTTGATAGCACACTCTTCCAAAATATTATTGACATCCCAATAGCCCCTATCAAGACCTATCACATCGCCTTCCAAAAACCATTCCTGAGTATTCTGTGGTATTGGTTTTACTCCTGGGTACGACCCTAGAGATAGAAAATACCTAGCTGATGCTACAATTATCATAACAAGTCTTCAACTAAGGACTGAACTGGGTGTGATCTGGAAACTGTGATTGCCTTTTTCATTATAAACATAAGTTCCATCTGCAACACAGATTGACACATCATCTCTGTCATCAGTTAAGATTACTCTTGCTAGTGCAGCAGTAATGCAGACGTATGATGTACAATTCATTTTTGTTGCGCAGCATGCTCAACGCCTAAATGTTAAGGCACAAATTCAGCCATGAGTGCTTGTCTAGCAGAAGCGATCGATTTACATTTAATTCTGAAAAGTGTTGGCAACACTGGTAAGGATGAACATATCCCTTATGTTACAAGAAGCAATGCCAAAGCTATCCTGCAACTCCTTACGTCTGTTGAAGTGAGCCAGCTATGCATGGTATCCAACTGGTTTTGTCAATACCAATAAATCTGAGATAATAATAAGAATGCAATAACAGAAACGACCTTTATTTGACAATTCAGCTATTGGTTTGCATACGGAGACTACATCTTTGATATCCTTGTTAGATGCTTTGAAGTTATGTGATTTAATTTTTGTGATTACATTAAAGTGGTTAACGTATGCTTTGGATTTGGGCAGGAACAAATATGCTAGCCTTAACATACTTCAAGTGTTGCAAGAAGTATTCTGTCCACTATTGATAACAATTTTATTGGTCATGTAGAAGTTCTTTCTCTCTAGTATTTATTCACATGTGTGGACTTATGCAAGGAGAAGATTTCTGTCCAGTAGTGTTACCATGTTTGCAGCTATGCAAGACAGTTCTCTCCTTATTGTAAAGAAGCTTGGAGTTCTGCAAGAAGTTTTGGTCCATCTTTGTAAATACAAGTAGAATTCTTCAAAATGATTTTTCTGTCTATAATGAAAATATGTTTGCATTTATTTTGTGTCAAGGATTAAACATTCATTTGGGGTTATGCAAGGAGAAGTTTTGTGTCCAGGATTGATAACATGATTTAGCTTTGTTTTCCATTTCTAAATCATTTCATCTGTTTGAAAGAATGCTAAAACAAGATTAATAAGTGCATCGGCTTTGCTAATGAAGTAGCCTAGATTGAAACTCAAATGCATGCAATCACACGAAACGTATATGGTTTGTAATTATCATCTAGCATCCCAAGAGGTTTTGAGGATCTTTGATGAATCTAAGTATATTGTATAAATTGTGAATAAGTGTCAAAAGATAGGTTAATGATAGAGGCGCTGCTTTGTTCTTAGAAACATAGACAGGCCGTCTTTTGCACCTCTACTGCTTTGGGAGAATTTGTTGGTTTTAAAAGCTAAAAGTGTACACATTATCATACATATTTGAGTGGCTTTGCTTTGCATTTAAAACAAATGTCAGATACTTGCAGTTGTTAGATTTTGTTATGAGACAAATACGTATTCACACTGCCTTAAGATTTTGGATGAATTGCATTTGACAGCATCATTTCACTTCTGTTTGGAAGTAATACTTTGGTTTCAGTATTGTTTATATCAAAGAGGCATACATTATTTGTTGTTACATTTTCTACTTACTTTCACTGTATTGAAGATAGAAAATAGTTCATCAACATTGTTGTGTTTTACTTTGTTTCTTACTGAAATTGTTGACACTTTTGATAATTATTTCAACTTGATTGTGCAGCAGCTAGTTATACTTGGAAGAGATTTTACTTCTCATAGAACTTCTTAACACTTACTATGTCTTAGTATTCTGTTAGTGTTATTTTTTAACTGACTTTTGTAAGTGTTTTTATATCCTACTTACATTTTGATATATATTAATATTTCATTGTTTGGTTCCACTTTTACAAGCAATCTTACCTTGTGATATTAGTTTTATTGTTGCCATGGGGAAAAAGTACAAGCGTTGTAAATGGTGTTCTGCACACTTACAAAAGCGAACAAAGATGCTCACTGCAGCAGATATAGAAACTTTTCAGCAGCCGCTGAGGCAGCCTGTTTCAGTAGGGGATATTTTATGCAGTGCATGTTTATCAAGCGTCACTGATAATGGTCGTCAGCCATTAGAAGACATTACTTCAGATGCTACTTTAGGTGGGACTCCCAATACTGCCAGTCCTTCAAATGAAAGCCCAGCTAGTAAGAAAATAAAGTTGGAACTGCCAAAAGCAAGCTCTAAAAGCAGTAACTGCATCATTTGTGGCCCAAGGAGGACTGACAGTAGGCCATTTTACTTGAAACGTTTGAAGCCAGAAGCCAGAGCTAAAATATTTTCAAAGACAGGCATATTTGTTCCTGCCCAAGCCAGAGCCTGTGTTAAACATTTTGATGGAGACAATTTACATTCAGAATGTTACGGAAAAATTAAAATTGAATCACATAACTTTGATGCATCAGACAAGGATATCACAGACTTACTCTCTTCCATGCGAAAAATGACAGAATCGTCAAATAAACTTGATTTTCACAGTGAAGATTCACTCTCAGACTCAGATTATCTGAGATTAACGGGTATTGACAAAAGCCAGTTTGAAACTATGCATAGCTGTCTCACTTCTGTTTATTCAACAGAAGTTAGAAGTAGCAGGACAGCACTAGCATTGTTACTTGTAAAGTTAAGGACAGGACTATCCCTACCAGTATTGTCAACACTGTTTGGAATAAAAAAGCGTGCTTGTGGTAAAGCAATCCACTCTGCTAGGCAAGCACTCATGACTGATTTTGTGCCACAACATCTAGGATTTGAACATGTATCCCAAGCTGAAATAATTGAAAACCATACATCAGCTTTTGCAAGAGTAATTTTCGGGGATGACAGAGATGATGTGGCAGTTTGTGTGGCTGATGGAACTTATATTTACATTGAGAAAAGTAGTAACTATAGCTTCCAGCGAAGATCCTATTCAGTCCATAAGGGAAGACCCCTTGTCAAGCCTATGATGATTGTAGCATCAGATGGCTATATCATATCTGTTTTAGGTCCATACCTAGCAGACGGTCGTAACAACGACGCCAAAATTACTGAACATATGTTCAAGTCAAATACAGAGAATATTCAAGATTGGTTTGAGGAAGGTGATGTGTTAGTCGTCGATAGGGGATTTAGGGATGTGGCTGACCTGTTGGAAGAGTGTGGAATTAAGACACACATGCCACATTTCATAGGAAAGTCACAGAAAGCCCTATCTACAGAGGAAGCCAATGAAACACGGCTAGTCACCAAGGTAAGGTGGGTGGTTGAGTCAGCAAATGGCAGAATCAAGCAGTGGAAAGCACTGTCCAACGTCATGCCAAACTCCCAAATACCTTACATTGGTGACTATGTCAGGATCATATGTGCCACATGTAATGCATTCAAACCACCACTACTCCAGACAAGTGAGGAGGATGACATTGTTGCTAAGCGCATGTTGGCATTGTCTAAATTGCCAAACCAGCTTAAGCAACAGGTTGAAGCTAATGGCTGGGACACACGAGTTAAGACACAGTGGAAAGTCATAGATGAAGCAGACTTAACAGACTTTCTACAGCTCACTGAATCTGAATTACGGGATAAAACAATGGGAGTGTACCAGCTAAAACAAGCTGACTCCTATACAGAAGAGCATACAACTGACTCAGGTCAGTATATAATTATGGTCCATAAAGAAACAGCTGGGATACTTAAGGCGAACATAAGATCAAGACACACATCAGCTGGTTCGTATAACTTGTGGATTGAGTATGGCCCAGGACTTGACCCCATAAAGGGATGGTTTTGTAAATGCAAAAGTGGGTCAAGGATAGTGGGATGCTGTGCTCACATAGCATCGGTGATGTGGTTTCTGGGATTCTATCGTCACCAGCAGAATAAAAGCAAGACCCCACAGCTCAAGTCCCATTACTTTTCTTACCTAACAGACGCTGCTAATAAGGACTGGGACACATCAAGCTCAGAATCAGATGACAGTGAATCAGAAAATGTCTGAGTCTGATATATGTAATATGGTTAAGAATAGTAGTCTAGAAGGTAAAGGGTAAAGGGTATGGAGATACACTTCAGGCTGCCAGTGCTGCCTAACAGAAGGATAATGAAGAGGTTTATTTTAGTAAACGATTGAAAAATGCATCCTAGTCTTCAAAACTGAGGTTACAAAACAGTACCCAAGATAGGGTTATAAAGATAGACTGTCAGGTGTAAAAGTAAATCTGAGGTTACAAAGCAATACCCAAGGTAGGGTAACAAAGATACATTATCGTGGGTAAAGGTACATTTGAGGTTACAAAACAGTACCTTAGATAGGCTTATAAAGATAGATTGTCAGGTGTTAAGGTACATCTGATGTTGGAAAGCAATACCCAAGGTAGGCTTATAAAGATAGATTGTCAGGTGTAAAAGTACATCTGATGTTACAAAACAATACCCAAGGTAGGGTTATAAAGATAGATTGTCAGGTGTAAAGGTACATCTGATGTTACAAAACAATACCAAAGGTAGGGTTATAAAGATAGATTGTCAGGTGTAAAAGTACATCTAATGTTACAAAACAATACCCAAGGTAGGGTTATAAACATAGATTGTCAGGTGTAAAGGTAAATCTGAGGTTACAAAACAATACCTAAAGGCGGTATAGAATATGGTACCCAGATCAGCGAATGAATAATCTTGCTGGCATTAAATACACATCATCACTATGAGGTATTTGTAAGTTGGTGGGAAAGTAACTGTACTCATCGTCTGAATTACCCCACCTATTGTCAATTCTGAGTTCACTGAACCATAAAATGTAGCCTAAATCCACCGGTTCTACACTGCTTTTAATTGTGCTGATAAAAATACTAGTATTGACCAAGAATCACCATTGTTTGTCCCCTATATTACCAAACATTTTAAAATATTTAATGATTAAGGGTAAAAATAAGCAAATGTATCTTAACGTTTGGTAAATACATTTAATCTTCAAAACTTGCAATATTGTTTTGAAAAATGTGCCTAAATATCATTTCAGACATCCCTCTGTCTGCATAAGGAGAAAAATTGGTAAAATAACACACAAATAATAACCAAAATTAACTTTAAAAATAGACTATAGTGACATGCTAAGTTACCCCACCCACTTTTAAAGGCCTGTAGCTCGAAAAAACGGATAATTGTGCGCGAAAAGAGGTATACCATAATAAAGCACTTATGATGGGCTATTCATCTGCCAAAAATAAAAAGATTTGGTAGGGGTCCAAAAAAGCCCCAAATAGGCATCAGCAAGGAATCTGTTCGTCTGTCCGTCCATCCGTTGAAGCATTATTCGTTCATATTTTATTTTTGTCTTAGGGTCAAAGTTTTTACGTTAAAGTTTATAAGACCTCATATTTTGAAGACCCTTTGATGGATTTCATTCATATTTGGCATGATGGTAGATATAGGTCTAAAGTTTTTATTGGCACCATCCCCACCCCGGGGGTGACCTTTGGGTCAAGGTCACGGACTTCCAATTTTCATAAAAATGTCAAAATTTTGGTGTTTAAGTTTATATAGCTGTATCATCAAGACCCTTACGGAGTTTCATTTATATTTGACATGTTGCTATATATCAGCCTAGAGTTTTACTCCACATGATCCCCACCCGGGGTGTGACTGAGGTCAAGGTCACGAACTTAGAAGTTCCATTTAAAAGTAAAAGTTTTTGCATTTAAGTTTATATGGCCATATCATCAAGACCTTTTGTTAAATTTTATTATCCCCTAATTGAAAGGTTGAGCGGATATAGCTATCAGCAAGGAATCTGTTTGTCTGTCCATCCATCCGTTGAAGCATTATTCGTTCATACTTTATTTTTGTCTTAGGGTCAAAGTTTTTACGTTAAAGTTTATAAGACCTTATATTATGAAGAGCCTTTGATGGATTTCATTCATTTTTGACCTGATGGTAGATATAGGGCTTAAGTTTTTATCAGCACCAACCCTATCCCGGGGAATAACCTTGGGGTCAAGGTCACAGACTTAGAATTTTCATAGATAAGTCAAAATTTTTGTGTTTATGTTTATATAGCTATACCATCAAGACCCTTTGAGGAATTTCATTTATATTTTACATGTTGGTACATGTAGATATAGGTCTAGAGTTTTACTCAGCATCATCCTTATCCTGGGCTATGACCTTGAGGTCAAGGTCACAGACTTAGAAATTTCATATAATAAAAGTAAAAAAAAAAATGCATCTAAGTTTATATAGCTATATTATGAAGACATTTTTGTTGGTTTCATTAATATTAAGCATGATGGTATATATAGGTCTGAAGTTTTACTCGGCACCATCCCCAAGCTGGGGCATGGCTTTTAAGTCAAGGTCACAGACGTTTCATACAAATATCATTTTTGCTTATATTATAAAGACTGATTTCACTGGTATATGGTGATAGTTATAGGGCTAAAGTTTTATTTAGCTCAGTCCCTGCACCTGTGCCTGACCTTTGAGGTCAAGGGCTTCATATTTTGTGTGATTGAATTTTCTCAATGTTATAACATATAGCATACAACTGCCATCTCCAGAGTCAAAGCTACATACTTTGTGCTAATTAAAAAGTGGCAGTAGCGCTGGTCGGTTGTATACGTGCCCCACTGGGCACTTTGTCTAGTTTATGGAAAAATTAGAAAAATATCAGTACATTTCGGTTGAAAAAAAGTGCCTTATCTGGAGCACTGCTTATTTCAGGCTATTTTTATCAAATTTCTTCACCTTTATTCACCACTAATCTAAAATGACCCAAATAGACAGCTTAGTATCTCATTTTTCACAATTCACATATTAAAATAAAAATTGAGAAAAAAAAACTTGATCCTAAAATAAAATTTTCTGATTAGTCGACTATGAAATCACAACTGAAGCAGACAACATTTTGAAATATTTTGTCTTTATTTTTCAAAGAAATAAGTTTTGATATTTTGTATGAATTGCAGACAATTCACATGAAATTTCAAGACTTATTTTCTCTGAAAAAAATAAAAAAAAAAATGAATGTTGTCTGCTACAAATTCTGCATGTCACTTTAAGAGTAAACTCCTTAACCTAAAATTCGTATAAAGTTACATGTATTTTACTACCTGTTGTGGTGTCTTAAATTTGCTAGTTGAGTGGCAAACTGTGTAGACTCGGATCAGATGCCACATTCAGGGACATCTGATTGGAGTCTAAGCTGTTTGCCCGGGCCTGTCTGTACCAATACTTATGGTGAATATGATAGTCAGACTACCTGTTGAGCCGGCCTCGGTGGCTCAGTTGGATGCGCCATCCAACTGGAGACCAGGAGGTCGCAGGTTCAACCTCAACACAAACACAAACAGATTACCTGTTGGTGTGTCTACAAATTGCTAGATGAGTGGCATAAGTTGTAGACTAAGCAGATCTACCGTTTTCTTCCTAATTAATGCACTGTGCGCTTCAGTTTTTCAAAATTACTGCGAAAACCTAGTAAAATATCCACTAAATAAGGGCAAACTTTAAAAAAAGATCAGCAGAGGACTTCATGAAGGGCATATTTAATGATACTTATACGATATCATTTTCTGATTTTCTTTATAAAAGCAAATGATGTGGGTACTCGTTTGAATTGCCTCGACTTGTCGAGGCAATTCAAAGGAGTACCCACAACATATGTTTTTATAAAGTAGCAGATAAAAGTACACTGACTGTAATGTAAAGACTACTAAAGTGCTTGACTGTGTGCTTATAGGAGCATGTGCGGTAATTAGGGTGAATACGGTAGGTCTACACTTCTTGCTCAGGCATGTCTGTCATGTGTAAATTTGGTAATGAGGCATTTTAACTTCATAATACATTAACCTATAGATAATGTGCTATTCTATTCTGTTTTCACACCTTCCACAGAAAAAACGACCTTTCAGTCGTTAATTAAAGTCTTAAACCAGAAGGTCCCTTAGGCAGTTACCTGTGTGACGTAACTCTTCCCGCTCAATTGACCACGTGTCAGTTTCTTTTCTGTGGACAAAGAAATTCAACAAGGATTATTTACCTGTGATAGAAATTTGGATTATTTCTTTCCTCACGGATAAATTTATGTATCCTTGTGTTTCTTTTGTTTATTTATCACTCCTTTCACTTTCTGTGTTATTATTTAAAATTTTCAATTTTCGATTTCATGTATTTTTGACTGGTCTTTTTCCACATGCGTTTTGGCGACTCTCGCTATTCGGCACAACGCTCGTGCGCGATCGGTTCGATAGTCGTGTTTATATATGCAGAATATTTTTGTTCTTTTCGTTCCAGGTTATTCAGCAATTACGATATGTTTTTCCTGGACTTTTGTTTGCAGAGATCTTCAGTTGGCTAAAGATTCTCATGGTGGAGAAGCTGATTGTAAAGAACTTGTCAACCCTTGATGGGTTATAAGACAATTCTTTACTGATGGGAGCCCCACCCCATATGGCTATACTGCCGGGGTAAGACCCATCAAGGTGGCATCTTTGGGTACTTAGTATCCTATAAAGTCTAAGTCCACCAGTCACCAGTCATCCAGTCACCAGTCACCAGTCAACTAGTCTCCAGTCAATAATTTAATTATTTTCTGGAAAGACTTAGTTTCTGACATATTTCACCGGCCAAAATAGTCACGTATACTAACTTCCGGTCATTATGTCTAATTATTAAAAAAAAAAAAAAAAACATTTTCACTGGGCAAAGTATCAGTAATATTTCTGATACTTATACCCGGTCATATTATTATATTATTTCTGATTTTTCACCAGGCAAACTTTTACAGAAAGTGTCTGGTCAATTTTTGCCTAATAATTAATTATCTTCGGGAAAAAGTTTCGAATACTTGTGCCCGCTCAGTTTTCATATATAATCTCCCTTTTTCATCGGACTAGAGTTACGAATACTACTATCCGATCAATTTGTCAAATTACTTGTAACTTTACCGGGCAACAGTTACGAATATTAGTGTCCGGTCATTGTGTCGGTTAACTAGTGTCAAAATAATGATTACTAATTCCCGAACAATCTATTATCGTTCATAGAGCTCCATTCACGTTTAAGTCAATGGATATAGGTTATTAAGTGAAATACATAATAACTTTTTATACAAAAAAATTCTGTACAGTCTTTCCCAAATCAGACTAGAATTTTTAATATTCCATTGACTTATTATAGGTGTGTAATTCCATTAATATTTTAAATTAACTTATGTTTTATCTCTTTTATCCGCTAGAAAGAGTTAAACTTCCGACTATAACAAAATTCTTACCGGGCAGCAGTTCGTAGACTAGTGCCAGGTCATTCAAATGATGTTTTATCTCTTTAATTTGCTAGAAAGCGGTTAAATTCCGTCTCTAACGAAAATTTCATCGGGAGGCACTTCGTAGAGTAGTGCCAGGTCATTCTAACGAAATTCCACCGGGCAGTAGTTTCGTAGACTTTGTGTCGGATTACTAGTGTGCGAGTAGTAGTCACTAGTACTCGCTCAACATATATTCATTTATAACCACTATAGACATGTATAGTCTTGGATTATAGGTTATTGAATGACAGCGATGGGTTCTAATACCTAGTAGCCATTTATATTGTTGAATTCTGTCCAGTCACTTTTGAACTTGACTTAAATATAAAGATTAAATATTAATCTGGTTTTAAATTGGCTTTGGAACAGCAGCTTACCGTAGTTTGTTTACAGTAACCCCACCCACTTCCATCTCAGTACCGGAAGTGGGCTTTAGACGGTTCATGTGATCTGGTAAATACAGCTTTCCATTTGTTTTCAATATTTTATCAGTTTAAATATTATTCAAGTGTTTAACATGGTTTATATATTCCCATCTTGATAATCTGATAAGTTTGTCTCGTTTTGCGAGAATGCCGTTTTGTTTACAGGTAACTCTCGTTCACACGTGTAGCAGGCACTTCAGCCAATAGCATTCTTGATAATTCAACATTAATTCCTTTTATTCTCGTGATAGCGAGAATCTCACTCTGGAACCAATAAGAAAGCTTGTTACATTTAACATGACGGGTTTTCGATTCCGCGCACTCTGTGTGAGTTGTTTTTCTTCCTGTTTGATTCCATGGCAACTTATGACCAATCGGATTCTCAGATTTCAAATTTCTCAGCCAATGATTTAAATCGGCGCACGATTGTTTGTGTTTTGAATTTGGCATCATTCTTCGAAAATCTTGCGAGCCGAGCACATCCTAGCGATAGTTCTTTAAAATATTACACGCAAAAATAATGTGACTTACGATGGAGAACGTATTTTAGTGACAGTGATTACAGCCAGTGTATATATGTGGTATTCGGATTAAACAGGAACAATTCTGAATCACGTGAGTGTTTGTTCCGAAAATTAGACTGCGTGTATGTCTATTATGGCGGAGAGCCCTAACGACAGACTGTCCCAAATCGTTAAGAGAATTTTCGGGATACCGGGCTCTTACGTTATGCCAATCCAGGAGGAGAAAAAAACTGTTAAACATCTTGGAAGAAGCTACTTCAGTTATGGAAGAAAGAATGATCCGGACACTAGACTGCTCGGCTTACTGTGTTGAGAAATATTGTTACTTTTGTTCCAACGCTTAGAAAAGTTAAACGTACAATAATACTAGCAATACGCAAAACATTCCACAATAAATTTTAACAATGGCGGAAGGCATAGATCCTATCCCAGTTACGCTTGCTACAGTGTCGGACATGTCCGAAACGGACAAAGTTATTAAATATTGTCTTGAAAATCACATCAACAAAGATGTGATAGATGAAGTCATTCTCAGGGGGTACACTGGTATGGCGGCGTTTAAACTTATGGACATTTCAGACTTACAGTCACCAAAAATCCCCAAGGGGCAGCGCCGTCTGCTTCTTCACATTTCACAAGCACTTTCGAAGGACGCCTCCCCATCCACGGAACAGGACACTGTTGCCCAAGTTCAATCATCAGGTCAAGCCCCGTCAGCTTTATTCACGGGGAACTCCCAGCCAACCCAGGGGTCATTATATGATCAAACTCTGCTGAATACCATGGTCAGCCACCAACAACAGCTGTCCCAATCCATGGGAACCAGTCAACGTACAGACCTACCCGCAGCGATTGGTGGATTATCTCTCGGTGCAATACCAGTGACTCAGCCTGCTTGGAATGATCCGCAGATACATATCGCATCTGCCACAGGTAAGTCTGTTAGCCCCTACTATGATATTTGCGACTTTGTACCAAGCACCATGGAGGAAGAGGTCATTATTGGGGGAAATGGGGAACAGAATATTGTGGTTAAGTCTGGCCCCAAAAAGCCCCATTTAGAAAATATAACTTTGTCTCAGTGGTCGGTGGCCAATATGGCCATTCTGTACAAACTTCTTGGAGAAGGGAAGCTTCAGGGTACAGCACTATTAGATTACCTTTCTCACACAACCAAAATATATCAGTTTATCCAACGATATAGTGTGCCCTCTGTATTTCAGTATGACAGGGAGTGTCGTAAACTTCAGGCTGCTATGGGCTTTCGCTGGGGGACTGATGTGCAGCACCTTCATAAGCTTCACCTATTTCCCCGAGAGAAAGTGAATACAGGCACTGCTATCGTGGGGAGGAAACAGCCCATAACCGGGAAGCCGAAAGGAGAGAAGCGAGAGGCAGGGATATGTCGCAATTTCAATTCGAAGAAAGGGTGCACATACCCAGCTTGTCGTTTTAGGCATCAGTGCATACTGCCTGGGTGTAATCTGCCCCATGCAGCAACTACTCATGTGTCTGAAAAAAACTAAATATTGAGGTCAAGCCTTTGCCTGGCCTGTCCTTGGCAGCTTGGTGTGGGGAACTAGGAAATGACCCAGACCGAGAGTTCATTCTTTCCGGTATAGAGAATGGTTTTGACATAATCGATGACAATGCTGAATTTGCCCCTGTCAACTGTGACAACCACCCCTCAGCCAGACCTGGTAGCCCCCTGTATGGGGCAGCCACTAGTCAAATAATTAAAGAAATCGAATGTGGCAATTATATCATCTGTGATGAGGTCCCCAAAATAGTAAGTCCTATGGGTGTCATCCCCAAACCTGATGGGGATGTGCGCCTCATTCATGATTGTTCCCGTCCTTTAGGTAAAGCAGTTAATGACTAGTGTAATGTCAACTGGCACCAAAAATTTGCCCGTGTTGATGATGCGGCAAAATTTATGTCACCAGGTTGTTATTTTGCAAAAGTAGACCTGCGCTCAGCATACAGGTCTGTAAACCTTAGTAAGGCTAATCAGGAAGTCACAGGTTTAAAATGGGTCCTAAACGGAGAGACTGTTTACTTAAGGGACTCTAAGTTACCTTTTGGTGCAAAATTAAGCCCAGGAATCTTCCATCGCCTCACCCAAGCTGTCAAAAGAATTATGGCCAGGAAAGGCTATGACCTTCTTGTAGTTTATTTAGATGATTTTTTGGTAATTTCAGACTCTAAAGCAGCATGCGCTGAAGCTCTTTCGGTACTTATACAGCTTCTCCGGAAGCTTGGATTCGCTATTCACTGGGGAAAAGTAATTGACCCCACAACAAGAATAACTTTCCTTGGTGTTGAATTAGATTCCCTCACAATGAGTCTTAGACTCCCCAATGATAAGTTGTTATCTCTAAAACAGGAACTTCAGAGATTCACATCCCGTAAGCGAGCCACCAGGCGGCAATTACAGTCCATTGCAGGACGCCTTTCTTGGGCAGCCGGTGTTGTAAGGGGCGGACGAGTGTTTCTCCGTCGCATTTTCAACCAGATTAGTATGCTCAGGCATAATTCGCATAGGACATTATTGACAGGGGAAGTCTGCAAAGACTTTCTCTGGTGGTCAAAATTTTTAGAGACATTTAACGGTAGATCGACAGTGCTAGAACACACCCCAATCGAAACTGTTTTCACTGATGCTTGCGATGAAGCAGCGGGTGGGGTTTTTGGCGGGGACTGGTTTCATTTCAACTGGTCTCATGACTGGCCCAAAGCAAGAACCTTTCACATAAATGAGAAAGAAGTAATAGCAGTAGCCATAGCAGCTCACCGTTGGGCCCCGTACTGGTCTAATAAGAAAATCATTGTGCAGTCAGACAACACAGTGACTGTGTCAGCTATTAACAAAGGGACAGCACGCAATAGTGAGATCATGAAATGCCTTCGTAGTCTGTTCTGGCTTTCAGCCACCCACAATTTTCACTTAACTGCACAGTTTATACCAGGTATTCGGAATGTGGCAGCTGATAGTGCATCTAGGTTACACCTGCCAGGATATTTGCATAGGTTGTTACCCTTCATTGACAGAACCCCCTTCAGTTGGCACATGTCTCCTAATACATACGCTTTTCTGATTAACAGATTCCCAGTGTCATCAGGTTAGCCAACCAGCCCAGCCCGAGACACGTTCGATGCTGTTTCAGAACCCAGGCCAGCAGTTGTCTTCTAGCCTCGATGTCGACGTTCATTTCTATAGGACAAACTCGTTCGCCCCTTCAACATCCAAAACATATTCAGTTCATCAGTTAACTTACTTGGACTTTTGTACCAAAATAGGGATAGCCCCGGTGCCGATTTCACAAGCTGACCTCGGTCGATATATTGCTTACCTCTCTAGAAAGCTTTCATTTAGCTCAATTCGTCAGTACCTCAATATTGTACGTTTACTCCATTTGGAGAATGGCCATGCCAATCCACTTAGTAACAATTGGTATATAACATCCATCTTGAAAGGGGTGCGGCGGGTAAAAGGCGATGCATGCGCCCAGAAGCTTCCAATCACCTTGGAGTTACTTCGCAGTATTTTCTTAACATTAAACTTGCACAGCTCATTTGACCGTGCCTTTTGGGCAGCCTGTCTAGTGGGGTTTTTCTCCTTTTTTAGGAAATCTAACTTACTGATCCAGTCCCCTGAATTATTTGACCCATCCAAACATCTTTGTGTCCATGATGTAGAGTTCACTCCCCAAGGGGTGGTATTAGCCATTCGGTGGTCAAAAGTAATTCAGTATCGTGAACGAACTTTACATGTGCCCTTGCCAAAAA
The DNA here is from genome assembly GCA_964016985.1 of Anodontia alba. Taxonomy (NCBI): domain Eukaryota; kingdom Metazoa; phylum Mollusca; class Bivalvia; order Lucinida; family Lucinidae; genus Anodontia; species Anodontia alba. Next base: position 93,688,905 of record OZ024824.1, on the reverse strand, counting down.
TTAGTAATTCCCCTTTTTGTCCTTCAACCTCCCTTCTTGGACTCTGCAATGAATGTTCTGGGAGTCCTACCCCCGCACCACTGTTCAGATACAAAAGTCCTGAGGGATTATTATCCGTCCTCACCCAGGCATTGTTTATTCGAAAACTCAAAGCCTGTTTATCCGCATTAGGTATACCTCCTGACAAATATTCTGGTCACAGTTTCAGACGTGGAGGGGCAAGTTTCGCCTTGCAATGTGGGCTTCCAATCAGCCTTATAAAAGTTCAAGGGGACTGGAATAGTAATGCATGTGAACGTTACCTCCATCCTTCATTGGATCTTAGACGACAGGTTGCAAAAACACTAGGTCTTGCGACTGAGAAATACCTTAACTCCTAACTGCTAGGGTGCATTTTATGGAACAGGGTTGCAAATCATGCTGACAGACTTGCCATCTTTGGCTCATGTAATTTGAGTATAATTATTTGCAAAATTTTGTGACATTTCTTCTGTATGTATGTACATTCTCTTTCTTCATTTCTCCTCTACTTCTACCCTACTGGTACATGCCTTTGGGATTTGGAGGTATATTTTTGGAAAATTTAATTTTGAAGAAAGTTTGGACAGTCTTTTCAACTTTCTTATATGTGTAAATATTCCATGTTTGTGCAATTCAAATTTTCAAAAATATGGTTCTTATTTCCCAAAGGCAGTCTTATGTTTTCACTCTACTGCCTAGACCTGAAAGTATAGTCAGTCACATAGGGTTTCATCTGGCAGATGTGACCATTGCGCATCTACATGATGAAACCCTTTGTTGTATTGGAAAAGAAAATTTAATATAAAGATTAAATATTAATCTGGTTTTAAATTGGCTTTGGAACAGCAGCTTACCGTAGTTTGTTTACAGTAACCCCACCCACTTCCATCTCAGTACCTTTGCCTAATAATTAATTATCTTCGGGAAAAAGTTTCGAATACTTGTGCCCGCTCAATTTTCATATATAATCTCCCTTTTTCATCGGACTAGAGTTACGAATACTACTATCCGATCAATTTGTCAAATTACTTGTAACTTTACCGGGCAACAGTTACGAATATTAGTGTCCGGTCATTGTGTCGGGTAACTAGTGTCAAAATAATGATTACTAATTCCCGAACAATCTATTATCGTTCATAGAGCTCCATTCACGTTTAAGTCAATGGATATAGGTTATTAAGTGAAATACATAATAACTTTTTATACAAAAAAATTCTGTACAGTCTTTCCCAAATCAGACTAGAATTTTTAATATTCCATTGACTTATTATAGGTGTGTAATTCCATTAATATTTTAAATTAACTTATGTTTTATCTCTTTTATCCGCTAGAAAGAGTTAAACTTCCGACTATAACAAAATTCTTACCGGGCAGCAGTTCGTAGACTAGTGCCAGGTCATTCAAATGATGTTTTATCTCTTTAATTCGCTAGAAAGCGGTTAAATTCCGTCTCTAACGAAAATTTCATCGGGAGGCACTTCGTAGAGTAGTGCCAGGTCATTCTAACGAAATTCCACCGGGCAGTAGTTTCGTAGACTTTGTGTCGGATTACTAGTGTGCGAGTAGTAGTCACTAGTACTCGCTCAACATATATTCATTTATAACCACTATAGACATGTATAGTCTTGGATTATAGGTTATTGAATGACAGCGATGGGTTCTAATACCTAGTAGCCATTTATATTGTTGAATTCTGTCCAGTCACTTTTGAACTTGACTTAAATATAAAGATTAAATATTAATCTGGTTTTAAATTGGCTTTGGAACAGCAGCTTACCGTAGTTTGTTTACAGTAACCCCACCCACTTCCATCTCAGTACCGGAAGTGGGCTTTAGACGGTTCATGTGATCTGGTAAATACAGCTTTCCATTTGTTTTCAATATTTTATCAGTTTAAATATTATTCAAGTGTTTAACATGGTTTATATATTCCCATCTTGATAATCTGATAAGTTTGTCTCGTTTTGCGAGAATGCCGTTTTGTGTACAGGTAACTCTCGTTCACACGTGTAGCAGGCACTTCAGCCAATAGCATTCTTGATAATTCAACATTAATTCCTTTTATTCTCGTGATAGCGAGAATCTCACTCTGGAACCAATAAGAAAGCTTGTTACATTTAACATGACGGGTTTTCGATTCCGCGCACTCTGTGTGAGTTGTTTTTCTTCCTGTTTGATTCCATGGCAACTTATGACCAATCGGATTCTCAGATTTCAAATTTCTCAGCCAATGATTTAAATCGGCGCACGATTGTTTGTGTTTTGAATTTGGCATCATTCTTCGAAAATCTTGCGAGCCGAGCACATCCTAGCGATAGTTCTTTACCCTGCCCACCCCGCCCTGTATATAGTAGTTTTGTAGTTTTATTAGTTTAGTAGGAGAACCATATTTTCAATAACGTTGGTATATGTATGTCCAAACTTACCATATTAAACCATGTGCAATATGCCAGTACCTTAGTCATGTATGTGCCAAAAATCATGATACCATAAATCTTTCCATGCAACTAGTAATAGTAGCAGGTGCTCTACTGTGTTATGTTTATATGCTTTTAATGTGTTATAATGTGTTATCATGCCTTAATCTGCTTGGTTTGGCAGACATATCAGAAGCTACATGTGTTCTAAAAATGCTGATTAAGACATTTCCTTCTGTCCAATGGACACCAATTATTGAGTGTGCCAGAAGGTGAATTATGAATCCCGTGAGGAGGAAACTAGTTGTGTGACTTTGTGACATGATTTCATATGACTGACATTCAGTTGAAAGGATATTACAGGTGTATACCCCTGTGTTATGGACCAAGTGATGAAATGTGCCGAAGGACACTTATACCTGTATAAAATGACAGAGTGACATTTAATAACTTGGAGGTATATTTTTGGAAAATTTAATTTTGAAGAAAGTTTGGACAGTCTTTTCAACTTTCTTATATGTGTAAATATTCCATGTTTGTGCAATTCAAATTTTCAAAAATATGGTTCTTATTTCCCAAAGGCAGTCTTATGTTTTCACTCTACTGACTAGACCTGAAAGTATAGTCAGTCACATAGGGTTTCATCTGGCAGATGTGACCATTGCGCATCTACATGATGAAACCCTTTGTTGTATTGGAAAAGAAAATTTAATTCTATATATATATTTATTATTGTAAATGAATTAAGAATTATCGGTTACGATCAAATTCGCAATTCATTCACTAAGTGTAGAAGATACTTCCAGCTATAATTATATCTCTTTTATTCGCTACAAAGAGATTAACTTCTTACATATTCACCTTATTCGGCTCTAGGGCAAAGGTGAACTATAAAACTATCGTTATTTATAAGAAGAAAAATATACACGAAATATAAAAAATTTTCTTCTTTCCTCCCCTGTTTTTTTCTTCTACATGCTCCGATATGTAATCAGCATGTAATCTAAGGAGTAAATTGACAAGAAAGTAGCAATCGATCCTTTCTACTTTCTATTAATTTTTCATTCTTAAGGTATCGGAAATTTACACCAACCAGATAAATAAATTAACAGTTTATTTATTTATTCGCTACCTCTCTAGATTACTACGATTTAAAATTCTAGTTGAGGTACATATTTTCCTTTTGCCTTTTCTACATGGAAAATAGTTGATCCGATAAGCTATTATTCTATTTTATACTATCTTTTGATTGATTATATTAGAGTCTAGGTCAGTCGTGCTCTGTCTAAACTCTGCTATAAAATAATAAATAAGAAAAAAATCTTATATTTAGGCATAGATATAATTCGATACGTTCTTTACTTTGCCTGTTTTATTTTTTCTTCTGGATCATTTAAGACTACGATAGCAATATACCAGATATTTTTGCCTCAGGAAGAATCTATTACGCTGAAGATTCTTCATATTGGAATAATAATTTTATTATGATTATAATTCTAGACCCAATTAATCCTCGTATATTATAGGTCTACTTTATCTTATTGAGGAATAGTTTTGCTTCGACTAGCTCTATACTTCTAATATTTTATTTATAACTAGAGTCCATGTCAATCAAAATTTTCTTGCACTTTGGTATTGACAATGGATACATATTTAGTAAAGGCATTAATTATTCAGTACGTGACAGATTATTATTGCCTAAATAAGATTTTATATACAATACTTTCCTTTTGATATTTTGTTTTATTGACTTTGTAACTATTCAGAAACTGCCAAAGTCAATCATTTCCTTCCTCTAAACTTACCGAAGCTCTAGATTATGTTGATATATATTTTTGATATATGCTTAGAGGTTAATTAACGAGAGTTTACCTCATAATAGCAGATATTATTATAATTATATTAATCAATCTATAGTCTAGGCTTAGACAAAAGGGAAAACATCCTTAATTACGAGCCGGTAAAGAATTAAGACACTCTTAATTATCTCTTTACCCCTCCTTTATGTTTACATTCATTAAAGGGATCATAGTAATTCTCGCTAAGAGTTCAAGTTCAGTTTGCGAATAATGCAAAGATTAATATCTTGATTTCCAGTCCGCATCAAAAATGGTCTATATATATAGATAAATATCTTTTCCGAAACTGGATATTTATTTATTTTTCCACACAATAAGTCATTTCAAGATGTCGATGATTTTGAAATGCACTGCTTCAATCTATAATATAAAATATGTTTATATTAACTTCACAACTTAGTAAGTGCTGCACCTACGTTCCTTACTTTTGCATCTTACTTTTGTGATACGTTTTTGAACATACTGAAAGTTTTCTCCGATTATACATTCGGTAAATAAACTTTCGAGTAGTATTTATGCTTTTAAACATTCAGATTATTTGATAATTGTTGGAGATAATATATTATTCTGATATTTATATATCTATCTTCATTATTTATCTTTCTCATCTTACTTTTAAATTAGATTGACCTTCTCGCTACGTTCCAGGTTTAAATCTAGCTAACATTGTGGAACAGTCACTTTTTTATTTCCTAAACAATATTTTAACATTTTTCTCAGTATTCAGAGCATAACGACTTCATGAATACTTGAAAATAATTCAATTCTACGCTTGTTAAACTAAGCCTAAAACAAGCCCTAGTTTTTTAGAATGGATATTATCCTTCGATTCAGTTCATGGAGATACATCCTTTTAGATCCCATTATCTCTATTTCAATCATTCAAAATTCTAATGACTAAGTACTCCTTTTCTATGTACGAATACAGAATATCGAGTCACTGTTGCTGCATATTGGTTAAAGATTAAACAAATTTTATCTTAAACCTATATGACGTTAAATTAATTATTATCTCTTTCATATACATGTTTTTACCTTTCCGTCAGGGATCGCGGTAATAATATTATTACTCTCTATGGTTTACACATAGATCTCGAGAGTATATATATGTATTTTCTTCCTGAACTCATTTGCGAGTACGTAATTTGATATTTCAGGAATTACCAATTATGCAGACATAGATTTTATTCTATTAATATTCAATTCTAAAAAAATTGATTGAATGTTTATCTATAAAATTTCCGGGCAGTAATTTTATAGAGAGTTATATGTTTAATAATTCCTTGCTTAAATAATAGTTACGCTTAACCTATGATTTATAGCGGGAATTTTGTTCAGTAGTATAATTTTTATTTAGTATTAATATATTTCTTACTATTCTTAAATATGCGTATAGAATAGTAATACTATCTCTTAACTTTTAAATTAAGTGTTTTTTGAGATTAATAATCAGTATTATTGTATAATCTTTCTTCAGAGATTATCACACTATTACTTTTTCTCTGAGTCCTTCTCTTTTTATGAACATTTTGATTCGTATCAAAGTGGATTTTTAACATTTCTTGATTTCCATGATTATTTACTCAGGAGTACTTTTCATGGCAATCTTCTGGTATAGAAAGATTCTATCCAGCTTATTTATTATTGCTTAATCTTATCAATACGGTAAGATTTAGCCAAACTATGACCGTCATACAGTTTGCTGCGATCAACCTTATTCTTATCTCTCTTATTCTCTGTCAAACTCTTTAGTTATGATGTTGACAGTTTATTCTTTATTTTTTTGTCAGGACATCAAACGCTTTTATATGTCTATGACAAAACTAATTATCAATGGTTTAGGTTGTTTTTTCTTCCCAGCAGTTATATGCAAACTCTGTATTATTTTATTGCTTGACTAAAAATTCGTTATACAATTAGTCTAGCAATAGTTTTAACCATTATGTTTGTCTATACCTTTTTTTCTTCTGATGGATAACTTAGTTATAGTTAAGTTAACTCCATCTACTTTTATTATCTCCCCTTCTTTAATTTGATCAAGGGAAATAATTACACATTATGGTTATTTTAAGTCTGTGTCTGTTCATCGGAAACTGTCCTGTCGCTCCAATTAACAGAATTTAATTAGTTTATAATTCTAATAGCTTAGACTATTACAATTACATAGCTTCACATATCTAGAATTTTATCCAAAATATCTACATATGTCAGTTATCTATAGGAAACTCCACCGAGTAAATTTTTCCTTATTTATTCAAGATCCTACATAGACTACTTACAGTGTATGGTCTTGGCTTTTTGTTTTACAAATTTTGTTTTCAAAATATTTCTATATTCCTAGCTTACTTTGCGATGGAATATTTATGTTATGTCTCAATGACTCCCTTTTCTTTTTGAAGCCAATTGTTGTTTCCCAAAAAGAAAAAAAGAGGGGGGGGCCAATGTTAGGTCTCTGAGACTTAAGAACTGGCTTCCTCTAGAGTCTACTAATATATATAAGGTTGTTAGATCATAACACCTTAAAGGTATGCTATTTTGTGAATCTAGATCATTCTTTCTATTAAATATAGAATTAGAATGTATCTGATTCCTTTGAGTTTCCTGAGTCTTAACCAGAAGTGGTGAGATATTATTGGTGTTAGAATTAGGAGAGCACCTCCCTCCTATTCTGCAAATTCTAGCACATTATCTATAGGTTAATGTATTATGAAGTTAAAATGAAGTTTTTTAAAAGTAAAACATATTTTAACGAGTAATACTTAACCTATAGATAATCAATTATCTCCCTCCGCCCACCCTCGCTTATCTCTCCTAATTGTGTCTATTGTTTTACACATAAAAGAAACTGACACGTGGTCAATTGAGCGGGAAGAGTTACGTCACACAGGTAACTGCCTAAGGGACCTTCTGGTTTAAGACTTTAATTAACGACTGAAAGGTCGTTTTTTCTGTGGAAGGTGTGAAAACAGAATAGAATAGCACATTATCTATAGGTTAAGTATTACTCGTTAAAATATGTTTTACTTTTAAAAAACTTCATTTTTATGATAGAACACATATGGGCGCGCCATGCGAAAATGTGTCTTCAGGCGTATGCTGACAGCGAAGGCCCAGATCAGCCCACACATCCACCCAGTCAGATCAGGGCCTTCACTGTCAGCTAACAGAATCATTGGATACTACAGAATGTATGAATGGAGAGCACAGGCCCGGATGATACTTTGCTCATGCATATGATCTGAATCTTTGCATTTGACACGGCTCGTAAAAACTTGAAAAATCAGCAGCTGTCACTTTAAAATGTTTTGGTTTTACTTTTCCCCAGAAAATAGGCCTTAACCCTTGTCCAGCTTAATAAATTTCCATGCCCACTTCTAATTTTCAGCCAATCGGATTACTTGATCCAGATGTTAAAAACTTGACTTGAAAAGTTTGTTTGTGTTTCAGGTATTCTATGAGAGATGTAGGAATTCATACAAGCCACCAAATAGACCAGCAGTTGTATGACACAGAGAGAATATAGTGCCTTCTAACAAACTTATTTTACAAAGAGTAGTTATAAAGAGTTAAGAGATATGTTTGATTGACATTAGCATGTGATTTTAATCTGGACTTCCAATAATGTCTTGATCTGATGAAGGTGGAATACGGTCAAACCTGTTTTGAGAGACCACTTAGAGGAATTAAAAATGTAAGAGATCATCTCCCTTACAAAAAACATCTCTAACTCCTCTAATCCAAGGGGAATTTATTCTCTTTTAGGGATACTAACTTTTTCAAAATTGCTTTGAAAAGGGGCTTACTCTAAAAGGAAGGACTTTGTTCCCGTTGGGAGCAAATTCTTTGCTTTTAGAGAAGACTCCTTTGGAGAATGATATCGATGTACAGGAAGGTAAACAGGAAGTCATGAAATTTGTTTCTTATGTACAAGAAGCTGGAAATGCTACCAAGTGTATTCGGTCCCCTAGAAGCAGGTCAGAATGGACATGTTGGAATCATCTAGGTAGCTTATTAAGTGGCCTCATAACAAAGGATGGTCTCTTAATGGAGGTAGTCTTTAAGACAGGTTTGACTGTATATGCTAGTCATTGAAGATGGTGTTTTGTACAAGGTTGACAAGTGTAGACCCTTGGTCATGTTCACCTGGATGTTTTATCAGGCTCTGAGGAGTCCATCAGTCTATCTTCAGTATGTTGAATTTAAAAAAATCAGCAGCTGTCACTTTAAAATGTTTTGGTTTTACTTTTCCCCAGAAAATAGGCCTTAACCCTTGTCCTGCTGAATAAATTAAGATGCCATGCCCACTTCTAATTTTCAGCCAGTCGGATTACTTGATCCAGATTGTTGCTATAAATTCACATACATAATGGCAAACAGTGCAGATCCAGATCAGTTTGCTTTTTCAGAAGCCAACTGATCTGGATCTACACTGTTTGCAAAGGTGGTATATCCAGGGTTCAGCAGGACAAAGGTTAACATCTCTGACATTGAAATTTCTTCATATGGAGATGATTTAAATGAAATGTTGAATTAGATATGTGTATGTTACATTTTTTGGGCTGCTACCTACTATTTTTCCCTGAATACTGGAACACTTTAACTCGTTACGGCACTTCTCGTACAATTTGATAGTCCAATTTATTAGCTGTTGATGTGTCTAAATTCTGCATGACTGTATGGCAAATAGGTAGACCCTGATCAGATGCCACAATCTGCAGCATCCAATCTGATTCGACACTGTTTGCTCAGGCCTGTCTGTACCAATAGTTATGATCACTAATGTACTTTCACTAAGAATGCCGAAGAATAAGGGAAATTGATTTACTTTCAGGAGCAATAACTGTCAGATTGTTTTTTCTCCCTTCTAAAAAGGATCTTCTCTAAGACAAAAGAATTTGCAGGCCTAGGTGGCTCGGATGTACATCTAACTAGTGATCAGGAGATTGCAGATTAGACCCCTGCCGGAGCGGCAACACTCTTTCATGGAGATTTGATCATGAAATATTTTCTGTGGTCATTCTCTCCCTTCCACTGATACAAGAAGGGCAGTTGTCAGTTTCTGGTGAAAAAATGTGTACAAAACTAGTTAACTGCTTAGAGGACTAAGCCTGCCCAGTAAAAGTGTGGTTAGGTAAACTGACTACGCTCACCAAACATGACCCAGTTGAGTGATTGGGTCTTAAAACCTCAACACAAAGGAAGGAGAGTGAATTTTTTCTTTTAGAGTAGGCTTCTTTTCAGAAGAAGTTGTTGTCCTTGAAAAAAAAATGGCAGAAAATAAATCTTCCTAGTGTACCCAAATGTATTACACGAGCCCAATCTGTAGCTAACAATGCACACCAAAATCAGACAGGCCCTGAGATTGTGAAACTTTTTTTATGCTCAATTCAGCTGAGTATGATTTATCCTGCTAATAAATCTCAAATTACTAACATTTGCAAGTTCTTTCTTAACATAACTGAGCATAGTTGAAAATTTCTCTGCAAATAAATATGAAAGTACCAACTATTCCATATTGTTGGCATTTTCATATTTATTAGCAGAGAAAATTTCATGCTCAGCTGAGTTGAACACGAAAAAAGTTTTATAACCATGGGGCAGGTATAGTCTTGTGTGTCTCTAACAAGCAATGCCGGAAGAAGACCAAGATTGTTCCCATATTATTGCATAAAAAGCAGTGCCACACGTTATTAACAGCCGTGCATTAACCGGCGAAAAGCCGTGTATTAACAAGGCAATTCACATACTGTTAATGCACGGCTACGCAACCTTCAATATGCTCGTACCGGGGCCAAGGCGTCACAAGATGTGTACTGCCCTTCCCCAGAACGGGCATAATCCGTGCAAATAGCGTTCGCGCGACATCAGTGAAAAGGTGAAACAAAATAGAAATAACATGAAAAGTAGCAAATGTTTCCAGTTTTTATGCAATCATAGCGATCAAACATGGTTTTTCAATGCATTAACATTTGCCAGGTCCCTTGGGAGGTGTTGAAAATCGCGGTCTTCGGCCTCGGTTTTCAACACCTCCCATGGGACCTGGCGAATGTTAATGCATGAAAAACCATGTTTGATCCCTATATTCAAAGAGTAAAAGTAAGACCATGCAACACATGAGCCACTCCAAATGGAAATCTTCCTTATGACATATGCACCCAGCCGAGACCGGGATCAGGGCCCAGTTGTTCAAAACTAACGACATCGATTCATTAAAATTTACATTGACTGATACGCAAATATGCTGAAATTTTTTGCTGAAAAAATGTGAGTAGCTTTTGCAGTGCAAAAGCTACTCACATTTTTTCAGCAAAAAATATCAGAATATTGTGTATTGAATCCGCTAAAACAGTTAACAAAATGACCCTTAACAAGCTCGTTAAGCTAAGGACGCTTTGAACAACTGGGCCCAGGTCTATAGTTATTGCTGACAGACTCTTTATAATCCATACACTGGGTTATCAAATATGTAAACCCGGTTCCAACTCGGGAATGTGCTGATCTGGTTCTATATTGGTCGAATATGTAATAAGCTTGATTACTGTTTGGAAGAGCTGGCCTCAATGGCATAGTTGGATGTGCATCCAACTGGTGGTGAGGAAGTTGCGGGTTCAACCAACTCTGGTTGACTTTTGTGGAGATTATTATGAAATATTTTCCGCTGATTCATGAAGGGCAATTGTCAGTTTCTGGCAAAAGAATGTGCACAATACTGGTTAACCACTTAGAGGACTAAGCCTTCCCAGTAAAAGTGTGGTTAGGTAAACTGACCGCACTGGACATTACCCCATTGGATTGATTGGGCCATAAAACCTTAACAGAAACTGTTTGGAAGGGCTCATATTTCAGCGCAGTCTATTCAGGGAATTTTCTTTTATGCATGCAAAATTTATTGGTACATTTACTTTGTGTAGGCAGACAGTGAAAAATGTCTTATCTGGAGCTATGAGTGAGATAGACTTGTTTTTTAAGGATGGAAATAATGAGTTAAGATCATCAGTTAACCTTTGTTATGCTGAATAAATTATGTTGCCATGCCCACTTCCCATTTTCAGCCAATCAATTACTTGATCCAGGTTGTTGATACAGGTTCACATACTAAATGACAAACTGTGCAGATCCAGATCAGTTGGCTTCTTCAGAAGCCAACTGATCAGGATCTACACTGTTTGCAAAGGCAAGGTATATCCGAGTTCAGCAGGATCAGGATGAAGATAATTTAGGGTAATTACAGTAATTAATGGGTAAAGTAGAAAAACTTGATTTTGACATGCAAACAGTGTAGACTGATAAGGAGTCTAATCAAGTCTGCTGCCTGCGGGTATGATTTTCAGGGCTCAAACATAATGTCACCAAACAAAATAGACTCTTATCTTACTGCATAGATGGGAAGGTGGAATTCAGTCTGTGCTGTTCTGCTGTTCACGTCAGCCTGTACTTGGAGATGCCCAGTTAGCATATATATATGGGTTTATTTTCATGTATTTGTTACACAGATTTTACTCTTTCACCCCCAAGTTTCTAAAATCGGCTCTACCATTTTTTTACTTGGACATTTCCATTGGTACAAACAGGGCTGTCACATCAAAAGTCAAACAGAATGGTAAACAGTGTAGATCCTGATGGGATGGTTCAAGTTAGAAATTTGTCAAGGCATGATACAAAAAGACTATTATTTTGAAGCTGAAATAAACTGTTACACTTCAGCCTCTTTATAACACAGTTCGTTATAACATGGTTTTGGATATAACACGGTTCAAAGATGGGTCCCAAAAATATATAGATTATATTGAAAAATGACCATAAATGGTCATTTTTCAATATAATCTATACATTTTTGTTTGGATATAACACGGTTGTTTAACTAACACGGTTTATGCTATGGACCCCAACAATAGTGTTTTAAAGAGGTTGTGGTATATATAAAATACATGAAGGTCAAGATCACTCTACACATTCATATCAGTGTTCATATTTCTCCACAAAAACATTTGTTCCGTAATTTCATTAGAATATTGTCTCAGGGAGGTAATGTTAAGCTTTTTAACCTTAAAGGGCCAGTCACAACAGCAGCAGATGGCATTCTAAAATATTTTTGTTATTTCCAAGAAAATAGGGCTTGACATTTCATGATTACCGTGTTTACCCTAAGTATTCGGACAGAGAAGCGTAAGCAAACAGTGCATACCCAGAGATCAGATGCCGCAGATTGCAGCATCTGATCAATATCCACACTGTTTGGGACTCATTCAGCAATTTTTAGACACATAACAGGTAGTTAAATGGACTTGTTCAAATTTTAGGACCAATATGGTAAGGAGTTCAAGTGCCCAAATACTTAGGGTATAAACGGTACATCATTACTCTAGATAAGAGGGCTATCCATATAAATAGTTTTCTTATTTCTTCACGAACACATACCATATTTGACATAATTATCACACTGAGCGGTTAGGTTTTTGAAAATAAATAGAAAAAAAAACTTGTAAAATATCCACCACACACTTTAGAAAAAGATCAGCAGTGGACTTTGTGATGGGATTATTTAATGATGCTTATGTGATTTTTTTTTTTTTTTTTTCTGATTTTCTTTATGAAAGCATATGTTGTGGGTACTCATTTGAATTGCCTCGATAAGTCTGTAAAGGCATATTTTGTTGCTACCCATTTGAATTGCCTCAGCTTGTCAAGGCAATTCAAATGTGTGTCAACAACATATGCTTTAATAAAGAAGAAGATAAAAATATATGGCTGTAATCTGAAAACTACAAAATGCTTGACTGTCCTTATAGGGATATATGCAGTAATTAGATCAAATACGGTATGTTATAGGTACTCATTTGAATCACCTCATGATGCACTTCTGTGTACTTACAAGATATGGTTTTGTGGAGAAATAAGAAAAATATCGGTACTGTTCGGTTGAAAAAAGCTCCTTATCTGGATCTATGAGTTGTTGACCTATAAGGTCATGTGAACAAATGGGTGATATTTTTCTTATTTTTTTCAGAAAATAGAACATCATTTCTGTTAGTATGAAAAGCAGTCCTTTTTAACAGTCTAGAAAAATAATTTAAATGTCATATGCTAATATTTAAATTTAGCTTGTACATGTATGTCACATGAAATAAACATAACAGTCAGAAATGTATCAACAAATACTTTTTTCTGAGCTTTAGAATGCGTTAGTTCATAATACTCAGAGCCCAGTTATTAAAAACTAGCGATGTTGTTAGTTAACATATCGTTAAAACTTCGACTATTAAATATGGCATATATACTAATATTTTTGCTGAAAAAATGTGAGTAGCTTTTGCATTTGCAAAAGCTCACTTTTTTTTTTTTTCAGCAAAAATATCTTTAAATTAGATACTGTACTTACTTGACCGCTAACTAGCTTGTTAAGCTAATGGTGCTTTGAACAACTTGCCCTGAATGCTTCAGTTCATAAATTAGCTTACATGATCACAATTTATTTGCAGTATATTTACCCGAAATATTGGGATCCCTTTATTCTTATCATACTTACCCTAAAAACTGATTGTTGGTCGGTTTTGAGTTTAACAGCCCAGTCAACACTATTAGTCATGTGAGCTGGACAGTTTACCTAACCACTTTTCCTGGGCAGGCATATTTCTCTAAGCAGTTAATCAGTACACGTGCATATTATCTCACCAGAAACCTCATAACTGCTTTTCTTGAATCAGTGCAAGGGAGAGAATGACTGCAGAAAATATTTCATGATCAGTCTCCACAAAAGAATGTTGCCAGACCTGGAGGCGATTGAACCCATGACCTGATCACCAGTCGCATCCGACGGAGCCATGACGCTGGCGCCCCTACATATTATCCCTTTTACTATCCATTGATGTGTTTAAAAAACTGATGAATGAGTGGCAAACTGTATAGCCCCTGATCAGATGTCACAATACTTTGGTTAAAACAGTATTTACAGATACTGTTCAAGGGTGTAAATTTATGCTTTTACAATCATAGTGGAATTGCAAATATCAAAATACCTTGGCCATATTTATCCAAACAGTATTAACATTTTTTCTGTTTGTTTTTTTTTTTTTCATTTTAAATCAAATTTCTAGTATAAAAGATGATAAATCATATATTAATAGAATAATTTTATGATAATGATATCTCAGTGCTGTTGTATGAAACACAATGCAATTTTCTGGTGCTTGTAGAGTTGTTTTAACACTTAGCACTGTTGGTAAAATTTTCAGCAGATGACATACCAGTATTGAAATATTTTGAGCTCACCTGAGCACAAGGTGCTCAAGGTGAGCTGTTGTGAGTGCCCTGTGTCTGGCATCTTGCTCGTAGTCCACAGATGCTTCAGTGACATCTTCTAAACCACTTGGCCAATTTCAAAACAATTTCACACAAATGTTCCTCATGCCCTTCTGCCAAAGTTGCTAAAATGGTTCGCTCCTTTAAATAAGATGGCCGTCAGAGCTGAAAATAAAAAAAATCTTTAAATGACGTCTCCTTGGCCAGTGGCCCGCTTTTAAATTTATTTCACAGAAATGTTCCTCTTATGCCCCTTTACCAAAATTGCTAAAATGGTCATGCTCGGCAAAACAAAATGGCCGTCAGACCTAAAAGTAGAAAAAACCTTTAAACAACATCTCCTCCTAGGTCAGTGGCCAGATTTCAAAATAATTTTACAGAAATGTTCTTCATATGCCCCTTTACCAACATTGCTGAAATGTCTCCACTTGGCTGAACAAAATGGCCACCAGATCTTAAAATCGAAAACCCTTTAAACATCTACACCAGTGGCAAGATTTCAAAATAATGTCACAGAAATGTTCTTCTTTTGCTCCTTTACTTGTTAAACAAGTTCCACTCAGCTGAGCAAAATGGCTGCCAGAGCTAAAAAATAGAAAAATCTTTAAACAACATCTGCAAGGCCAATGGTCCAATTTTTAAAATAATTTCACAGAAATGTTCCTCTTATGCCCTTTTACAAAATTGCTAAAATGGTTCCACTCGGCTGAACAAAATGGACGCAAAAGCTGATTATAGAAAAATCATTTAAACAACATTTCCTTTCAGACTAGTGGTCCCATTTCAAAATAATTTCTCAGAAATGCTCCTGTTTAATATGCCCCTTTTCCAAAATAGCTAAAGTAGTTCCTTTCAGCTCAACAAAATGGCCATCAGAATTAAAAAAAAGATTATTTTTTTTTAGATGACATCACCTCCTAGGTCAGTGGCCTGGTTTTAAGATAATTTCGCAAAAATGTTCCTCTTATGCCCCTATACCAAAATTGCTTAAATGGTTATGCTCGGCTGAACAAAATGGCTGCCAGAGTTAAAAATAGAAAAATCTTTAAACATCTCCTCCCAGACCAGTGGCCTAATTTCAAAATAATTTCACAGAATGTTCCTTTTATGCTCCTGTACCAAATTACTAAAATAGTTCTGCTCGGATGAACAAAATGGTGACCAGAGCTCATCATCATCATCATCATCATCAGATTTTTGATTAACATGCAGGTACAGGGGCAACATCCGCATCAGTGGGGCCCCTTCCAGGTAGCTGGCTTGCTGCACGCATGGCAGATCTCACACCAGATCTCCAGGTATGTCTATCATGAGGGTCTATAACCAAGAGCTTCCACTCTGCAATCCCTCTTTGTCAGCTGCTTCCATGTCATCTTGGGCCTCCCAGGCTTACGCTGCCCATCAACCTGTATGTCAAAGGCTGTCTTGACTGCACCATTGGAGTGTTCCACATGTCCATACCAGCAAAGCCTTCTTTCCTTCAGAATGAGGTCCTGATCCTCAATGTCGTTGCGCAAGTAGCTCACTGGATCTGGTGGTGACAATGTCTTGCAGCTTGACATTGCAGATCTGCCTGATCATTGACCTGTCATTTCGCTGCAGATGTTGGAGGTTTGGCTTAGTCAATGGCCAAGTCTCACTGGCATGGAGCATTGCCCTCCACACACAAGAGCTGTACACAGGACCACGTGTCTTGAAAGAGAGGTGGCGGGAAGAGAGAACTGGTACCAGCTCCTTGAACTTCTTCCAGGCAGTTTTTACACGTGTTGTGGTTGAGAGTTCACAGCCACCGGCTGCTGAGAGCATATCTGCTCGGTAGCAAAAGGAAGCTACCACCTCCAGCTTGTCAGGTCGGACTTACCTCTGTGGTCTGCCATCCAAGGGGCGTGCATTTCCCTGGCACAGTGTACATCTGTAATCAGGGTCCTTTATCAAGCGCTTGAACCCAAGGCATTTCTTGTGCACCTAGTGCTTGCAGCCATTGCAGAAGATGCTGTTGCTGCCCACTCCAGTGCAACAGATGGCGCATGGAAACTCACCTGAACTCTGCAGGAGGTCCAGGCCTGTACCACAGATCATGATCTTCATCTTTCCTGCATTTACTCTCAGTCCTTTCTCCGCCATTGCTACTTTCCAAGTCAAGAGTCTCTTGACACATTCGAGCGATTCAGCGATGATAACAAGGTCATTGGCATAGCGCTGCGAGCCCAGAGCGGAACTCGCATGACAAGGCTTCAAGCACAATGATGAAGAGCAGCGGGCTGAGTACCAAACCTTGGTGACTACCGACCTTCACTTCAAACTCTTCACTGTATCCCTCACCAACACGGACACGGCTCCGGGCATTGGCATACATCCCCTGCACCAGTCGCACAATCTACTCCTCCACACCAAGTTTTCTCAGCGCCCACTAGATGACCTTCTGAGGCACTCGGTCAAACGTCGTCTCCAGGTCTACGAAAGCCATGTAGAATGGCTTGTTGGCAGCTGGATACTTCTCTTGCAGCTGCCTGACAACAAAGATTGCATCTGTTTGATGAAGCCAAACTAGGAATCATCGATTGACACCAACTGTCTGATGAGGCCATCTACAATCCTCTCCAGAACTTTCATGACCTGCTCTGTCAGCTTGAGACTGCGGTAGTTTCCCCTTTCCAATGCATCCTCCTTACCCTTGTAGAGGCAGACAATGAAACTCTGCCCCCAGACAGAGGGTACCTTGCCATCGCGAATGATTGCAGCTGCGAGGTCATGGATCATGGAGGCACCCGTGTCACCGGCTGCTCGTATCATCTTTACCACTATGCCTGATGGGCCCGGTGCTTTGCCCGCCATCATCTGAGAGAGAGCCTTCTTAACCATATCAGTGGTGATTGGGATGGATGGGCCTTCCACTGGTGGTCTGGGTCCCAGTCAAACTCAACATTGAGAAGCCTTTGGTTGTGCTCTAACCAGGCCATCTGCTTTGAGACTTCGCTCATTGACATCTCCCCTGCAACATTCTTCTCCGGTTTGTCACCAACAACATCAGAGCTAAAAATAGAATAATATTTAAATAACATCTCCTAGGGCAGTGGCCCTATTTCAAAATTTCACAGAAATGTTCCTCTTATGCTCCAAGACCAAAATTGCTGAAATGGTTTCTCTTCGCTGAAGAAGATGGCTGCCAGAGCTAAAAATAGAAAAATCTTAAACATCTAGACCAGTGGCCGGATTTAAAAAAAAAAAACAGAGTACCCTGACAAAAACCACCTGACCTTCTGTTGCAGAACTTGGCATTTTATGTGTGACCCAAGGGCTGGAACCCGCAGCGGTGAGAGACCTTATGTTTAAGAGTCAGGGCTCTTAACCACTAGGCCACGGAGGCCTGTCCTAAGGTCTCAAAACCACAGTCATTAATTCTGTACATTTATGAAAACAAAGCCCAAAGCAAAACTAGATCAACCAACAGACAAAACTACAGCCAGAATAAAGATATCAAAAGTGAGCCCCATCATATGAAAGGTATCTTTAGGCAGTTGAACCAAGAACATCTTGTTACAGTTATCCTCTCCTTTCCGCTGATTTAAGAAGGGCAGGTTGTCAGTTCCTAGCAAAAGAATGTGCCCAATACTGGTTTACCACTTAGAGGACTAAGCCAAGTAAAAGTGTGGTTAGGTAAACTGACCGTGCTCGACAGGACCCCATTGGATTGACTTGGCCGTAAAACCTCAACATAAAAAGCTCACCAGAGCCAAAAGCTGCAGGTACCAGAGCTAAAAATAGATAAAAAATCTTTAGATATCTCTCAAGCAAGCCAGTGACACCATCACTTCCACAAGCTATCTTAAGCTCAGGTGAGCAATCCAGGGCCATCATGATCCTCTTATTCTTATTTTTCCCAGGCAAAAGGTTTTGGCGTTTCATGCAAATTGTCTTCTGTTAGACAATTTACAGGAAATATCAAGACCTGTTTTCTGGGAAAAATAAGAACTATAATTCAGCAAGCCTGGGTAGCTCAGTTGGATGTGCATCCGACTGGTGATCAGGTCATGGGTTCTAAGGTCATTTTCTCCCTTCAGCTTATTCAAGAAGGGCAGTTGTCAGTTTCTGGCAAAAGAATGTGCACAAGTACTGGTCAACCGCTTAGAGGATGGAGCCTGCCCAGTAAAGTGTGGTTAGATAAATAGGCTGGCTCATTTGACCTTAACAGTGTTGACTGGGCCATAAAACTCAGTTTCAAACTCAATCCTGTTAGCAACGGCAATGGCGGCGGCATGACACTATCTTGTCTGCACAATATCTTGTAAACCAGTAGTTGGATTCTTTCTGAATTTTCATGGATACATGTATATAACTGGAACAACAAAAACTTATTAGATTTTGATGACCTTGACCTATGGTGGGAGGAAATCTGTTTTGCTCTGAAAACACCATTACTAGTTACTGTAATAACCGTAAGTATTGGGACAGATAGGCACCACACATTGCAGCATCTGATCAGGGTCTACACTGTTTTCCATGCCTACAGCAATGTTGTAGACTTTTCAAGAGGTAGTAGAATGGACTAAATCAAGTTTTAGGACAAGTATGGTAAGTTGATAAGGTGTCCCAATACTTAGGGTCAATATAGTAGTTTTATTCCATGGGTGGTAGGATGGTGGTACCTGCTGTACTAGCAGCAGGTGGGGAAGGAGGCATGTTAGTATTTCTTCTGTTTTTTTGTGTTTTTTTTTGCACTGTACTTGTCCCTCTTTCACCTACAAGCTCTTCTGTCCTTTTCCTTCCTTTCCCTGGGAGACAACACAAAATTATCCAGGACGGTTGATGTGTCATTTAACCCTAGTCCTGCTGAACCCGGATATACCCTGTCTTTGCAAACAGTGTAGATCCAGATCATTTGGCTTCTTCAGAAGCCAACTGATCTGGATCTGCACTGTTTGCCATCAAGTATGTGAATTTCTAGCAACAATCCAGATCAAGTGAAAATTAGAAATGGGCGTGACAGCTTAGCAGGACTAGGGTTAACATGAACTCAAAGTTTTGTTTGGTCGAGGAACAAACAGAAAAGGCACATCCATGTACTCTGGTTTGGGTGTTGACTGCAAATGGGGATTGGATGGGTTTAACTGCTTTTACCCATTGAAGACTGGAGACCCCTAAATGGGTTACTGGCAAACAGTGCAGACTTGGATCAGACGCTACAGAATGCAGCGTCTGATTAGTCTCCACTGTTTGCAAATAGTTCAACCATTTTTCTTTAGGAATATCTGTATCATATAGCCTGACATACCTAAAATTGAATATGGACTCTTCCAAAATATAGTGTGGGAGAGTTTATTCAGTCTTTAATAGGTTAACCCTTATCATGCTGAATAAATTAAGATGTCATGCTCACTTCTAATTTCCAGCCAATCAGATTGCTTGATCCAGATTGTTGCTATAAATTCACATACTTAAGGCAAACAGTGCAGATCCAGATCAGTTGGTTTCTTCAGTCATTCAACTGACAAAGGTTTACACTGCACAAAAATGAAAAAAGAAATCTTGAATTGTATAGAAAAATACCGAGTTCTACGAACTTATTGAACTACCCTTGTACCTATACATATGCATAGGAATTGTTAGGGAGGAATACTTGATGATTATTTTGGAATACATTGTATTTTGTCTTTCTTGAAAACATGTTGTGGGTATTCATTAGAAGTGCCTCAATGAGGTGCATCTAATAAGTACCCACGTCATACGAGGTACAATCAAGAAGTTCTCGGCCTGATATACTTAGAATGAATAAACTGAAATGAAACCCCAATCAGTCAATAATTTTGTTTTATTTATTTTATTCAACATCTTTGGTAGAAAAAATAAAATTTCAAAGCTACTGATTTCAGTAGGAATTGCTGCAAACGGGAAGGGTTTTAAACTGAGAAAATGGACAAAGTTGAAGTTAGAGCAGTCATAAAAGTACTTCTGTAAGGAAGTTCATGATGACTTCATTAAAACTCTTGGGGATGAGCCTCCTTACAGCATGGTGAAGAAATGGGCTGCTGAATTTAGAGGGAGGGAGAGTGTGGAGGATTATGAATGGTCTAGACACCCTATAGTGGCTACTATATATGAAAACATTGAGCTTGTATGCACTGGGATCATGTATGACAGGAGAAGAAGCCTACATGATATAGCTAGACAAATAGGCATAAGTGTCTATCTTGACCAATATCTCAGGGATGTCCAAGGTCTCAGCTGGATGGGTCC
Source organism: Anodontia alba (assembly GCA_964016985.1). Taxonomy (NCBI): domain Eukaryota; kingdom Metazoa; phylum Mollusca; class Bivalvia; order Lucinida; family Lucinidae; genus Anodontia; species Anodontia alba. The sequence continues at coordinate 93,668,075 of OZ024824.1, read as the reverse complement.
CCAGAATATTGATCAAAAATCAAAAGAGCAGGCTTGATATTTCTAATTATCTCCTGTTTCTCTAGAAAGATGACCCCGAGGAATTTATGCGTGGAGTTGTGACCTAAGAAGCCAAAATATGCAATGGAAGCACCCTGGCTCACGCCCTCCTAAGAAATTTAGGAGAGTTTGTTCAGCAGGGAAGGTGATGGCCTCTATCTTTTGGGATAGTTTGGGTATTATCATGGTGGATTATCTTGAGGAAGGTCACAGGATAAATGGTGCATGTTATACAAAGAACTCGGGTGGGTCCATCAGGAGACTGTGAAGAAAAGCACAGGAAAGTTGAATCAAGGTGTTCTGCTCTTGCAAAATAATTCACCAGCTCACACCTCTCGTTGCTATGGTTGCTGCTATTAAATGCAGCTTCGTCCTACCCCCCCCCTCCCCCCCCAGCATATTCTTCAGATTTAGCCGCTTTGGACTCTGTCTGTTTCCAAATCTGAAAACTAACCTTTGTAGTAGGAATTTTGGAAGCACAATGAAGGCATCATAGGTTCTGTTGATGAGTTCTTGGGGACCAGGAAGACAGTTTCTAGTTTGAAGGGATAAGCAAACTGGAACAGCATTAAATAATGGCACAATTTCTGCTGTTGGTCATTTCCAAAATACAGGGTCCAAGAACGTTTTGATCATCCCTCGTATGCTTTTTTTGGAGAGCTGAAGAAAATTATCCCAGAATTATCACCAAATGCTTATTGCTGAATTACAGATCATTATGTTATCTGCTCTTTAAGCTGAACAACCATTGGTGAGAAAGAAAGTGAAAATCAGTCCTATCACAAGCTTTTATTTTTGTATACTTAAACACTACAAGCTATAAGCTTAACCCTTAAAGCGCCGGTCACAACTATTGTCTGCTTTGTCTTCTGCCGGTTACTTTAAAAGTCATTTCTGCAAACAGTGTGGACCCAGATCAGACTGCTCCTTTAGGAGCAGTCTGATCTGGGTCCACACTGTTTGCTTGTACGCAAAAAATAGCTTTGAGAAGTTTGCAAGAATATTCAGCAGACGACATAGACGACATTTTCAGATGCAGTTTTTCTTGGCGCTTTAAGGGTTAACCTTCAATTTATAATACAAATCAATAAGAGTTATGAAGTAGTACCTTTATTAACCCTTAAAATGCCAAGCTAAATTGAAGCAGATGACATTCTAAAATTTTACTTTATTACTTTGAGAGAAAGTAAGACACTTTCAGAGAGACATTTCATAAGCAGACAATTCTCAGCAGACAATTCACATGAGCCTTATTTTTTATCTGAAAAAAAAATACAAAAGGAAACTGTCAAAATGTCTGCTGAAGTTGTGATTGACACTTTAAGGGTCAATAGTGACACTGTGTTTGGTGATATGTCAACATCTAAGCCGCATCATCGGAAAAGAGATGGGGGGAAAAAGTGAACCTGTTTGTTCATGTAAGCATTAGGCCAAGGAGAAACTAAAGCATGTCCTCGCTAAGGGGCTGGGCATGTCCTCGCTAAGGGGATGGGCATGCACACTGAAAGATTGCTTGGATGGACAATCCAAAGTGGCTTTTTCTCTTGGCATGGCTCACCTTACCCTCAACAACAAAACATTCTGGAATATGTATTCTCAGTTTAACTTTTAGTTAGAGCAGCAGATGATAAATTACTGTATTTACCCTAAGTATTGGGACACCTTACTTACTTATCATACTTGTCCTAAACTTTGAAATACACTGTAGTTAAATCTACTACCTCTTGATGTGTCTAAAATATTACTGTATGTATGGCAAAGATTGTAGACCCTGATCCGATGCCCCATTCTGCGGCATCTGATCTGGGTCTACACTGTTTGCAAAGGCCTGTCTGTCCCAATACTTAGGGTTATTACAGTAATGGTATTTTTACCAGAAAATAAGCAAACTGGAACAGCATTGGAGAAAGTGCATTGACGCACCCTCACAGTTCAACCGTCAGCTCTCTGTAAGCGAAATCAGCAGACTGCAATATTATTTACAGAAAATAAGGCTGAGCATGCAATGTCAACCCTTATTTTCTGTGAAAAAATAAAAAAAAAAAACAAACAAAATATTTCAAAATGTCTGAAGTAATTTTTGCACAACATGCCAAGCCTACATAAAGTTACAATGTCAATACAAAACTTAAGAAAGGCATTAAAATGGCACCAAACAATATGCAAGCAGCTTCCAACAAAACAAAAACTGGGCGTGCCATGTGAATATGTACCTTTGGTGTATATGCAGACTAGGGCCCAGATCAGCCAGCACATCTGTGTAGTCTAGACCTTCATTGTCCACTTACAGAAGTCCTGGATACTGTAGACTAGTAAAGTCTCTTATCGGATTGTGCAGCTTTGCTGGCTGATCTGACGTACTGTATATACCTTAAGTATTCGGACTAAGCAAACAGTGCAGACCCAGATGAGATGGCACATAATGCGGCATCTCATAAGGGTCTACACTGTTTGCCATTCATCTAACAATTTTTAGACACAACAACGGGTAGTAAATTGTACTTGTTCAAATTTTAGAACAAGTATGGTAAGGAGCTGAAGTGTCCAATACTTAGGGTAAATACAGTTATGTCCAAAAGAACCTTTTCACAAACTGTGGCTCATATTATAAGCAGCTTGTGTAGATTGGTCAGCTGTGCAGTCCAGCTGGCTGACCACAGTCCATACATCTTCATTCTTGCATTTTATGTTAATGAGCTGCAACGTCAGAAACTGTACCTTCAGCAAAGATTCAGATCAGCCTGCGCATTTGGGCAGTCTGATCAGAATCTTCCCTGGGCACAGTTTGGACAGCCAAGTTTCTTCACACAGACAACGAAGACTGATCATGCTTCCATACTTTACACAAGACATTAACCAGAAAGCAAAAAAGTAAATTACACATAATGTCTATTAAACAGTGAAAGTCAAGACATCACCCAGAAAGCAAAAAAGTAAATTACATTTTATGTCTATTAAACAGTGAAAGCTGTGTCTATTAAACAGTAAAGCTTTCTATCAAACACCAGCTTGCAAACAAAATTCCATAAATACATTAATAACCCTAAATATTGGGACAGACAGGCCTGAGCAAACAGTGTAGACACAGATCAAGACTGCAGAATGCTGCCTGATCAGATTATACACTGTTTGCCACTCGACATCCAGCACTATTTTAGTCACATCAACAGGTAGTAGAATAGACTTTTTTTCAAGTTTTTGGACAAGTACTGGTATGGTAAGCTTTTAAGGTGTCCAAATACTTAGGGTAAATACAGTACCCTAGTCACCTAATAAATGCCCAACAATATACTCTGATGATGATTTGGTGTTTTATGTCTCTAAACCCTTGTCATGCCGAATAAAATATGATGCCACGCCCACTTCTAATTTTCAGCTAATCGGATTACTTGATCTGGATTGTTGATATAAATTCATACACTTAATGGCAAACAGTGCAGATCCAGATCAGTTGGCTTCTTCAGAAGCCAACTGATCTGGATCTACACTGTTTGCAAAGGCAGGGTATATCCAGGTTCAGCAGGAACCAGGGTTAACATTACTGAGATGGTAAAGGAGTGAAAATGGGAGTCGCTGTGCAACAAAGTGCCAAATAGACAAACTCTATCCCGCCTCTAGCGGGATTTGAAGCTGGGATGTCATGATCTGAAGTCAGAAGCACTAACTGTTTGGCCAAACAGACACTTCCCTCAAATCTGGCTGCCAGATATTAAAGCATAGATAAAACACATTTTACAACACAAATAATATTTCAATATTTTCTCCGTGAAAACATGCTGTGGGCACTCAGTAGAACTGTGCTGGCAAGACCAACATGTTTTTGCAGAGAAATAATAAACACAACAATGTACTATCTAAGGATATGTATGCTATATGTTCTATCTAGAGTTACAGAGTTGATGTGGCATGTCCACACATCAAAAGCACAGAACTGCTTATGCAGTCTCGGTTACCTTGATGTGGATTTGAAAATAACTTAAACACGACTTGGAATTATCAGAATTAACCACAACTATGAATTATCAGAATCTGAAGTACTGAAACAATGTTTGTTGTGCATAGCTATGGATACTAAGGGGCTGGATCTGTGAAAATTCAAACCTTGCAATTTTTGTGCCCAGCCAGACCCAGCTGTTCAAAATACCCTATATACCCCAAATATTCTGACACCTTAACTTCTTACCATACTTGTACTATAATTTGAACAAATCCATTTTACTACATGTTAATGTGTTGTTTGTTTGTTTAATTAGGGCATTACCGTATTTACCCTAAGTATTCGGACACCTCAACTCCTTACCATATATGTTCTAAAATTTGAACCAGTACAATTCACTTCTCGATGTTGTGTCTAAAAATTGCTGGATGAGTGGCAGACAGTGTAGACCCAGATGAGACGCCGCATTCTGAAGAGTGCTGCCTCATTGAAATATCACGCCCCAGACATGGTATTCCATCCAGTCACATTATACTGACACTGAGCTGACTAGTTCTGATTCCTAGCTCAGCTTTCTTAATGCTGAGCCCCAAGCCAAAGAGAGGCTAGTTGTTAATGTGTTGAAATAAATGCTAGATGAGTGGATGCTGGTCAGCTGCCACATAGTGTGGCATCTGATCAGGGTCTACTCTGTTTGCTCAGGCCTGTCTGTATGAATGTATGGGGTAAACAGGATAGTATGTCAAGTTATTGGGTGTTTAGAATCTAGACAGTGATGATTTCTCATGAAATACATCCGAGACAAAGTATGACAAAAAACCCTCACCAGTGTTCTTCCCTGGATATGAATATAAAAAGGTACAGACATAAAAACAATAAAAAGTCATAAATGAGGCCCTCCTAGTGGGTACCTGTTCCCTGGTTTCTCTGAAAAAAATCGTCACTTTCTCTTGTTCCCCAAATGCAAAATCTTGATTTTCTACATTCCCTGTTCCCTAAAATTGCCTTTGTTCCCATTACCTTCATTTTTAGATTTCTGTTCCCTTGTTCCAGAAATAAATGGCCTTGTTTCCCTGTTCCCAAAAACCCTTGGGGCCTTATAAATGCATCACGAAAACATGCATATATAATATTGACCCCCTTAAACCCCACTTTTATATAGTAAAACTGGGGTTTACAGGGGTATACATTATTTTCCTTATTTCTGCTCAAAAACATAGATTGTGAGTACTCGTTAGAACTGCCTCGTCAAGGCGGTTCTAACGAGTACCCACAATCTATGTTTTGAGCAGAAATATAAAAAATATTAGAGTTTTTTATCTCAGAATTTTCAGTTTTTGGAGGTGAAATTTCCTATATATTTGAATAGGCGTGTTTTCGTAATGTATGGTGGTTAATAATACACACAATTCTCACTGAGACAATGCATCTATATTATAGCCTCCTTAACTCCTGCTTGCCCATCATTGGGAAACTTTCCAAGTCCCTGACCTTGACCTTGCACTCAACAAAACTGGACCAGTGACCCTTCGTGAATACTGAGCCAACAGAAGCATCAATAAGGGGGTGGAAGGGTAGTCCCTCTGGCTCATCTTGTACTTTACTACAGGCGAGCTAAAAACTTGAATATAAAACCCTTGTCCTGCTGAACCCAGATATATACTGCCTTTGCAAACAGTGTAGATCCAGATCAGTTGGCTTCTAAAGAAGCCAACTGATCTGGATCTGCACAGTTTGCCATTAAGTATGTGAATTTATAGCAACAATCCAGACAAGCAATCTGATTGGCTGAAAATTAGAAGTGGGCTTGTCATCATAATTTATTCAGTATGACAAGGGTTAAGATGTCACACGGATGCTAATGCTGACATTAGGGTGACAATATCTCTTCCTAAACTTTGTTTAGGCAAACTAAGAAACTTGAATATTTGTTAGATAGATTCTGGAGACACCACACAATGTTGCATGAGAAAATTTTAAATAATACTGATATCTGTGAACTATATTAATAATAGATATAGAAGTTGAAATATATAAAAAAAAAACAAACAAAAAAAAAAAAAACCAACATCTTTACCACAAAGCTCCAGATAAAGTGAGTATTAAGAAAATAATTTTTTGTTATTTTTTATTTGCTCCCAAATACATCGTGAGAACTTGTTAGAATTGCACCAAGGCACCGTATTTAACGTATGTATTCAGACAGACAGGCCTGGGCAAACAGTATAGGTCTTGATGAGATGCCGCAGAATGCGGCATCTCATCAGGGTCTACATTGTTTGCCACTGATCCAGCAATTTTTAGACACAACATCGGGTAGAAAATTGTACTTGTTCAAAGTTTAGAACAAGTATGGTTACGAGTGATCCTGATCAGATGCCATGTTCTGTTTGCTCATACCTGTCTGTCTCAATACTTAGGGTTATTATGCCTTGTTCACCATTACTTTAGAAATAGCAATAAATGATGTCAAAAGTAATCAAACTCTTTCACTAGGTAAAAAGATCTTTTACGATAAATGTATTAACATCTGCTTCATTTTTTGGTTAAAATTGCTTGCTATGTTATGTCTGACGTCAAACTGATCTTGCTACATGACGACTACAAAATATACGTTTGAGCCAATGAGGAAATAGGTATTTTCAGCGACTCATGTAGCACAACTTCAAGATAGCTTAAACCAAGTGAAACATTACATTAACACTTGCCATGTTGAACAAATTAAGATGCCACACCCATCTGTAATTGTCAGCCAATTAGATTACTTGATCTAGGTTGTTGACACAAATTCATTCTTAATGACAAACTGTGCAGATTCAGATCAGTTGGCTTCTTCAGAAGCCAAATGATCTGGATCTGCACTGTTTTCAAAGGCGGGGCATATCTGGGATCAGCAGGACCAGGTTTAACCCACCTATGTGAAATGTATATGCCATCATTGAAGCTAAGGTACGTTTAACCAAAATATTGATACTTTTCTTATTTCTCCACAAAAACAAAATATCTTGTGGGTACTCGACGGAAGTGCACCTCCCTTGTCCTGCTGCAGCTGAACCCGGATATGGCCTGCCTTTGCAAACAGTGTAGATCCAGATCAGTTGGCTTCTGAAGAAGCCAACTGATCTGGATCTGCACTGTTTGTCATTAAGTATGTGAATTTATATCAACAATCTGGATCGAGTAATCTGATTGGCTGAAATTTAGAAGTGGGTATGGCATCTTAATTCATTCAGCATGGCAAGAGTTAATGGTGTGATAAGGTTGCTAGAAGTAACAAACAAATTGAAAAGTTAGTTCAATAAAACTTGTCCCCGACAGGATAGCTCATCTGAAGTCATGCCTTGACTTCCTCATGCCTGTATTAATTTTCAAAGCCAGTCACTTAAAATCTATCATCATAACAAATATGAATAAAATCTATCATATAGTTTGGTATTAATGAGAATTCAAAAAAAACTTTTACACAAAAACTACAACATGAAAAGTCTGTGGCCTTGATCTTAAGGTCACAAGCATGGGTGGGGACGGTACTGTTAAAATGTCTGACCAATATCTATCATCATACTAAATCCATCGTAAGGTTTAGGGAGTAATGAGATCTAATAAACTTTAATGCAAAAACTTTAGTATGAAAATTTAAAGTCACAAGCAAGGGTGGGGATGGTGCTGATAAAATTTCAGACCAGTATCTGTCATTATACTAAATACTACATCCAACATAAGTTTTGGGAGAAATGAGATCTTATAAACTTTAATGCAAAAATTTTAACATGAAAATTCTAAGTCTGTGACCTTGACCTCAGTCATTAGCAATGGTGCGGATGGTGCTGATAAGAATCTACCACCATACCAAATATGATCTAAATTCATCACAGGGTTTGGGAGTAAGGAGATCTTAAAGGGGAATGCAATATAAGCTGTAAGTATATCTTGGAGTAAAGTGCTTAACAAGCCATTTATTTTAACGCAAGAGTTTTCAAAATCGGCCTAGAAATAAGGAAGTTATGGTGTTTTGAATATATTTAAAATGGCTGCCATGGATGCCGTCATATTGTAGGCTTTGTAATGTCACACAGCCCAAATTAAATATGCAAAACCAATTATGAATGGTTTTTAAGAATAATTTTGCTACAATTTTTTTTATAATCTTTTAATTCTAGATACAAGTAATCATTCCCCATAAAATAAATCAACTTTATGAGGATAACTACCTTTATGAAATGACTTTTAATTTTTATGAAACCTAATTAAATATTCAAAATGGCGGCACCCATTCCATCAATGTTAAAATATTCCATTGTCTATAACTTACTTAATTTTCCACCGATTTTGATCAAATTTGTGTCAAAATTCATTGTTTGTAAAGTTCTTAACTTTAAAGCTCAATAACTTTTAAGGTTGCGTTCCCCTTTAAAAACTTAAATGCAAAAACTTTAACATTGGATTAGACGCCAATGCCAACGCCAATACTGGGGGTAGTAGAATAGCTCTTCATGAATGTCATTCAGACGAGCTAAAAACTGCACAACTCTGATAATCTAGTCAAAAATAACCTTTATCACTCTCTGAGCTAATACAGCAGACATCAAATTGGAGACATTTTTCCAAGAAAATAGGATTCAACATTTCATCCATTGGAGACAATTTGCATGAATTGTCAAATCTTGTTTTCTGGGAAAATAAGAACGAATTCAAAATGTCTACTACTGAAAAAAATTTTTACCCAGAGTGCTAAGCATTAATATAATGCCACATAGAAAATGTAAACATGGTTGTTGTATACTGGCAGGTATGATGAACCCAATGAAACATTATACTACTTCTGGTGATGAAACTGCTGGAAACTTTTAGTGCCTAGAATGACTTGGGAGTTATTGTAGAAAATAAACTTTTATTTAGTGAGTATATTACCAATTAAAGGGGTAAAGCCATGCCATTGATATAAGATACCTAGAGCTATTTTTTTTTAATTTTTTTCATTCATGTACAAAACCATGTTTAAAATATGCAATGTTGATATGGTCACTCATCTACTAAATAGACAAATGATGATGACTTGGTATTTTATGTCCCTTTCAACATTATTTAAGTCCTATCAAGACCATGGAAGTGTGATAAAGGCTGTGTGCAAAGATGCACCATACAGTCAAGAGTTTTGCCTCCAGTGGGATTCAAACTCTGGACCATGTAATCCCAGGTCAAAAGAGCCAACTACTTGGCCACACAGACACTTCAGGAAAAAGACAGAAGTTCAATGCCTCATTTGTTTGTTTGTGTTGAGGTTTAACAGTCTAATCAACCCAATGGGATCATGTCAAACGCAGTCAGTTTACCTAACCACTTTAACCAGTATTGTGCACATTCTTTCCCCATAAAATGGACAACTGCCCATCCTGAACCAGCGAAGGGAGAGAATGACAGGAGAAAATATTTCATGATCAATCTCCACGAAAGAATGTTGCCAACCCGGCAGGGGGTCTAACCCGCAACCTCCTCATCACCAGTTGAACGTGCGTCCAACTGAACTACCGAGGCGGGCTGATAATGCCTCATTTACCCAGTTTAAACTAAACCTACTAGCAATGTCATTTTATGCAGACACCAGCAGAATGACTGGAAATAATGTTTATGGTCCCAAGCCTGTTTGAGCCATTGCAGTGCTCTTGTAGAATAAAAAAAAAATTAAAAATTTAAAAAAAAATTAAAAACATCCAAGTGACCACTGTAGCTTGCAGTATGACGATGTGTCCATCTTAAATGTTAAAAGGTTGGAAGAGAAACTTTTATGCTTATTGAAGGGTGAGTGGGAACTTTTTTCCCACTTTATCTTTCTCTTTATCTCTTTGGGAAAAGGATAATGTAGCCTGAAATGCAGACTGCTTGGCCTATGAACCAAAAACAAACAAAATAAAATAAAGCATTCAAGTATTTATTCTGGTCCAGGTTGTAAAATAAACTGTTATTCTAAGACTGAAAAGTTTTTACTGCATTTTTGCTAGAGTAAGTTTATGCCTTCTGAAAAGAGTCTATTCTAAAAGGAAAGAATTTGGGAGCAAATTCTTTTCTTTTAGAGTAGACCCTTTCTCAGAAAGGGACAAAAACAATTTTTACAGTGTTACCTCCTCTTAGAATGTACCATTTCCACTTAAATTAAACATTACAGCAACAGCTCCATAAAAATCATACCCAAAGTTTCAACCACCGTGGGGCTGACAGGGAACCAAAGTAAACATGCATCTATTATATTATACAAGTGTAATTCTACAGCGAGAAATGTGAAAAACAGTGTGTAGAAAATCTAAGACAATCTTAAGAGTTTGATACTGCTCCGGAAGCTCTTTATGCAAGGTCATGGACTGTTATTTTCCATTGACTGCTCAAAGTTATCTAACCAAATGACAGTTTTCACAATAAGCTAGATCTATGCTTAGCACATATTGACATACTTAACTGCCAAAAAACTTAAGCCATTGGTGTTAACGTATTATGTAATATCTTTATGTCCATACTGCAATGTCATTTATTAGGACTGGATACACCTGGGTCCAGTTGTTTAAAGCATTGTAAGCTTAACAAGCTCTTTAATGACAAACTCCTTAACTACTGTAGCTAAGATAGTTTCAAAGACCTTGAAATTTTTGCTGCAAAAACTTGAGTAGCTTCTGCAATGCAAAAGCTACAGACATTTTTTCAGCAAAACTATCAATGTATTGGCCATTTTTTAACATAGAAATTTTAAAATCATGTTAGCTTACAACTTTATTAAGTTTTGAACAAATGGGTCCTGGTAGGGTTTCTGTCTTTTTTTTACAAGAAGGACAATTTTTGTGACTTCCAGGTTGCTTTCCTGCACAAGATCCGTCTGAAAAGAGGTCAATTCTTAACCCTTAAAGCGCCAGTCACAACTATTGTCGTCTGCTTTGTCATCTGCTTGTGATTTTAAAAGTCATTTTTGCAAACAGTGTGGACCCAGATCAGACTGCTCCTTTAGGAGCAGTCTGATCTGGGTCCACACTGTTTGCCTATATGCAAAATGTAAGTTTGAAAAGTTTGCAAGAAGATGCAGCAGACCACATAATTTGATATCAAATCAAATTTGAGCTCATTATTCCAGAAAAGATCTTCTGAAAAAGGAAAGAATTTCCTCCCACGAGAGCAAATTCTACAAATTTCAGCGCATTATTCCGGATAAAATCTCTGATAAGGGATCTACCCTTAAAAGACCATGTAGAGCCAGTTAGTTAATCAACAAACACTTTTCCTGGACAGACTTAGACCAAGCTGTTAACCAGTACTCTGTGCACATACTTTTGTGCTAACCTTGATGAGTCTGTCTTCACAGACTGCTGGTGTTTCTCATAGCTGCAGATAAGACAGCCAGCATTGGAAGCATGGCTCTAGATAAGACACCAGGGCACAGTTGTTCGAAGCTGTCGTTAGTTAACAATTCGTTAAAATTTACATTGATACGCAAATATGCTGAATTTTTTTGCTGAAAAAAAGTAGCTTTTGCAGTGCAAAAGCTACTCACATTTTTTCAGCAAAAAATATCAGAATACTGTCTATTGAATCTGCTAAAACAGTTAACAAAATGACCCTTAACAAGCTTGTTAAGCTAATGATGCTTTGAACAATTGGGCCAAGGTATATATTTTTCTTGTTTCTCCATGAAATCATATGTTACGAGTACCTATTACCTGAGCAAGGCACTTCTAGTATTGACCCTTGTCCTGCTGAATAAATTTAGATGCCATGCCCACTTCTAATTTTCAACCAATCAGATTACTTGATCCAGATTGTTGATATAAATTCATATACTGAATGGCGAACAGTGTAGATACAGATCACTTGGCTTCTTTAGAAGCCAACTGATCTGGATCTACACTGTTTGCAAAGGCAGAGTATATCCGGGCTCAGCAGGACAAGGGTTAATTAAGTATCCACAGCATATGTTTTTGTGAATAAATAAGAAACGTGTCAATACCCCCCCCCCCCCCCCCCACCCCACCACCGTTCCACCGTTTCAACCCGTCTGGTTGAAAAAAAAGTACATTTTCTGGAGCTTTGTGGATGTTTCTCTTACTTCTTAACAAAAACAAACATTATCATATTTATTCCAATATATGCCCTGTGGGCCTTGCAATTCATTGCTGCTAAAACGACAGTACTGAATCCAAATTTGGGCCAAAAATAAGATACTTTGATGGCCTAAACTCAATTTTGCCAGTGTTTAGTAATAATGCTTTTCTCCTAGCAATGTAGGAGGGGGCATTTATTAAACAGGGGGCTTATATTAGAATAGATATGGTATGAGTACTCCAAGGCATTGTCTCAGCACTATCGAGACATAAGAAAATATCAAAACCTTTTTTTTTTGAGAAAGAAAAAAAAACAACACATTTACATCTATGGGTTCTAATAGTACATATAAACTATGCAATCCATGTTTTAATAAAACAAAACACAGGTAGCACTATTATTATTCTAAAATAAACCTTTTTAAACAGTTCTGGCCTGCTACAACACAGCTCCAGATAATATGGGGGATCCACAGTATTTTTTTCTTGTTTCTCCATGAAAACATAGGTTGTAGTTCTCATTAGAAGTGCCTCGCAGAGGCATTTCTAATAAGTACTCACAACTTATGTTTTCATGGAGAAATAAAAAACAGTTCTTATTGGCTGAAAAACAAATCTTATCTGAAGCTATGCTGTTTGATTGTCCTCTCTGAGGAAACATATTGCCCTATGTGCATTCAACAGATATAATACAGTATAAAACCACTTAGAGTATGGCACACAAACAATGTCTTAAAGAGCTCAGATACCTAAGACCTCCTAAACTCTATACAAATTAAAAGAAGAAAAACACTTTTTTTGTCCAAAAGACAGCATCTCAAGTCATTATTGTACAATTAACATGTAAGGAAAATATTTCAGCAGACGGCAATCTGAAATGTTCTTGTGGTTTTTTTTTTTGTTGTTTTTCTCAAGAAAACAGAGTTTGACAATTCACATGAATTGTCCCCAAGCAAACAAATTTCATGAAAAGATCAACACAGCTCTATATGAGTTGGGTATCCAGATAAATATTCCTTATTTCTCCACAAAAACATTTCGTGAGTACTCATTAGGGATGACAGACAAAACTTCATCAAAACGGAAACAACAGAAATCCAGATCTGTGCAACCTTGCAGTCTGATCTGGGTCTTGTGTGTTTATCAATATATTCTTCTGGGCCCAGTTGTTCAAAGCGTCGTTAGCTTAACGAGCTCGTTAAGGGTCATTTCGTTAACTGTTTTAGCAGATTCAATATACAATATTCTGATATTTTTTGCTGAAAAAATGTGAGTAGCTTTTGCACTGCAAAAGCTACTCACATTTTTTCAGCAAAAAATTTCAGCATATTTGCGTATCACTCGATTATAATTTTAACGAATCGTTAACTAACGACATCGTTAGTTTTGAACAACTGGGCCCTGAGTGCCCCAACATATATTTTTATGGAAAACTGGAGAAAATTATCCCCAAATACTCCTCAACCCTTAGCACTCTGGGTAAAATTTTCAGCATGACATAGAGAAATGTTTTTTTCTAAATTTTTCCCAGAAAACAGGTTTTGATATTTCATGCAAATTGTCTCCAGCGGTGACAATTTGCATGAAATGTTGAATCCTGTTTTAATGGTTAAATAAGAAAAATATCAATTTGTTGTTTGCTGAATAAACCCAGACAGTGGCAAAGGTTAGCAAGTCTTCTGCTTATACCAAGCTATGGATCAGAGACAAATAAGAAAACATCATCAGTTTGTGCTCTGCTGAATATACCCTGACAATGCTAAGGGTTAAAATGTCCTTTCTAATTGTCCTTTCGCTTTAGCGGTATACTCTTGTCAAAATCTGGTTTTACAGCTTTAGCTTCAAAGTCTAAGAACTGTTCAAATTCCTTGCTCGAAAACTTGATGATGATGAACGCTACCACACCAGAAATGATTGTTAGCACTATAGCAGCCTTTGCTCGAATTTTGTCCTTGATAGCTAGGATCTGCGTCTGCCTGAAGAAAGAAAAACAGACATCATATGGGAATCATCATGGAAAAATATATCTTAGGGCATATGCAGACAGCAAACACCTAGATAAGACTGTGCGGAGAGCCTCCTCTGTCTGCTAACAGAATCATTTGACACAATAAAATGTGTCAATGGGCAGCAAATGCTTGGATGAGATTTTGCTTGGATGATAAATATGAATCTTTACATTTTGCGCATAATCAAAGACACCTTTTTCTTTGACATGGCCCATATTTACTCTAAAAGTCTAGATCAGGTGCATTATTTAAACCATTGTATACTGAATATATAGACTCTCCCACCTTATATATTGGAAGAGTCCAATTTCAATTTTAGATACATCCGGCTATGAGATTCACATATTTCTAGAGAAAAATGGATAAACTATTTGCAAACAGTGGAGAGCCTGATCAGACGCCACAAAATGTCTGATCTGGGTCTTTTGTTTGTGTTGAGGTTTTACGGCCCAGTCAACCAAAAGGGGTCATGTCGAGCGCTGTCAGTTTACCTAGCCACACATTTACTGGGCAGGCTTAGTCCTCTAAGCGGCTAACCAGTATTGTGCACATTCTTTCACCAGAAACAGACAACTGCCCTTCTTGAATCAGCGGAAGGGAGGGAATGACCGTAGAAAATATTTCACGATCAATCTCCATAAAAGAATGTTGTCAACCTTGGCGGGGGTCGAACCCGTGAGCTCCTGGTCTCCAGTGGGATGCGCATCCAACTATGCCACCAAGGCCAGCTGATCTGGGTCTGCACTGTTTGCAAATTACCCTTTTACGGGTCTCCTGACTACAATGCGTTAACCCATTGTAGACTGAATGAACTCCCCCACATTATATATTGGAAGATTCTAATTTCGAATTTAGGAATGTCAGGCTATGTGATATAGATATTCCTAGAGAAAAATGGTTGAACTAGTTGCAAACAGCAAACCCTGATCAGACGTGGCATTCTGTGGCGTCTGATCTGGGTCTGCACCGTTTGCCAATTACGCTTACAGGGGTCTCCAGACTACAATGGGTTAACCCTTACAGTGCTAATCAGGTCTAGACTGGGTGCTTTATTTAAGCCTTAAAGAGCTAATCACAGCTTAAGCTGACATCATTTTTTGTTTGTTTTTTTGTAAGAGTAGTAGTTTTCACAGACAAGAAGGCTTGACAGTTTATATGAATCATCTACCTAGTAGTCTTCAAAAAGTTTTGAGAAAATGATCTTCCCCCTACGAATGCATAGGGAATCAAATCTGACAGTGCCCTCAAAGATCAATCAAGGATCATAAAATTGGTAGACCTTGTGTCCCAACGCTAGAAACCAAGAAGATTCAGCCAATGTTTTCTTGGTTTTAAAAAAGAAGCTTTTTTTACGTCGTCCCAATGCCTTCTTCCAAGTTTTGGCTCATTCCGACCATGGCGGCCATCTTGGCTACTCGAACAGAACAATCTTAGCAATTCTGAATCTCTATGTTGCTTTGATGCCTCCCATCAAGTTTTGGCTCCATTGTATGGTTTGGGAGGAAATGTTGTTTGAAGAATTTCAAGATGGCCACCTATGGATATCAAAACTGAACAATTCTAGTAATTCTGAATCTCCATCTCCCTAATCCTCCCATCATGTTTCAGCTTTATCCGATTCAGGCGCAGATGTCATTTGAAGATTTTCAAGATGGTAACTATGGTGGCCATCTCAGATATAGGAACGGAATGGTTTTAGCATTTCTAAGTTGCTCCGATGCCTCCCATCAAGTTTCAGTTTGGGAGGAGATGTGGTTTGTTTGTGTTGAGGTTTTACGGCCCAGTCAACCCAATGGGGTCATGTCGAGCGCGGTCAGTTTACCTAACCACACGTTTTACTGGGCAGGCTTAGTCCTCTCAGCGGTTAACCAGTATTGTGCACATTCTTTCGCCAGAAACTGACAACTGCCCTTCTTGAACCAGCAGAAGGGAGAGAATGACCGTAGAAAATATTTCATGATCAATCTCCACGAAAGAATGTTGCCGACCTTGGCGAGAGGAGATGTGGTTTAAAGAATTTCAAGACGGCCACCATGACGACCAGCTTGGATATTGGAACGGAACAATTTTAGCAATTCTGAATCTTCATGTCACCAAAATGCCTCCCACCAAGTTTGGGCTCATCTGATTCAGCATTCGGCAGCAGATGTGGTTTGAAGATTTTCAAGATGGACGCCATGGCAGCCATCTTAGATATTGGAACTGAACGATTTTAGCAATTCTGAATCTCCATGTCTTCTCGATGCCTCCCATCGTTTCAGCTCAATCAGCTCAGGTTCAGGAGCAGATGTGGTTTGAGCCATTTCAAGATGGACATGTGGTCATCTTGGATATCGGAACGGAAGGATTTTAGCAATTCTGAATCTCCATGTCACCCCAATGCCTCCCATCAAGTGTGGGCTCAATCTAACAGCATTTGGGAGTAGATGTGGTTTGAAGGTTTTAAAGATGACCGCCAAGGCCATTCTGGAGGAGATGTTGAAAATATGAAGCTAACAATTGACAGAGTGACGACGGACAACAGGCCACGGCATTAGCTGACCTAAACATGTTGTGGTACTCACTAGAAGTGTGAAAAGTCTATCACGATATGTATCATATCATGAAGCAAGTTTCATGATACATAATGTATTGTTAGTAGAAGGCAGCAGGGCTCGAGAAACTGAAAATTGCCAATCAGTCCAGCCATTTATGGCCACATTTACGAAGTTTGCCAAGTTATTTTCAGCTGCATTTACAGAGTTTGCGGAGATTCCTGAGAGGTGATTTTGGTATTTTCCATAATAGCTTTTCTTAAAGAATTTCCATACTGCAATTTCAAAATGCAAATGCTGGTTTATTATTATTTGTTTGTGTTGAGGTTTTACGGCCCAGTCAACCCAATGGGGTCATGTCGAGTGCGGTCAGTTTACCTAACCACACATTTACTGGGCAGGCTTAGTTCTCTAAGTGGTTAACAAGTATTGTACACATTCTTTCGCCAGAAACTGACAATTGCCCTTCTTGAATCAGCGGAAGGGAGAGAATGACCTTAGAAAATATTTCATGATCAATCTCCACAAAGAATGTTGCCGACCTCGGCGGGGGTTGAACCCGCGACATCCTGGTCTCCAGTCGGACGGCGCATCCAAGTGAGCCACCAAGGCCGGCTGGTTTATTAACATAACAAATTAAATATACTTTCACCTTCACAACAATCGAGCTCTCAGTGAAGAGTGCAAAAGGGAACCAACCAGAGTATCTTCACATCATGGCAACTTCACATTATTGTGTTCCTGTTACACTACAGCTAGCTCTACATTTTTTTCTTTCTACAGACCAGTAAAATAAATGTAGTGTTTCGACCCCTGTGCAGCATAGAGGCCCAGCACATTCAACTTCACCAGAACTATCTTTATTATTATTATCTATTCATTAATAAAACATTTTATTTGCTTATCATTTTTTATTGTTGTAATGCGTGAAGCAGGTATGAAGCGCTGTCCCTTTAATATTTATTTAATACCGTAAAAAACCCTAAGTACTGGGACAGACAGGCCTGAGCAAACAGTGTAGACCCAGATCAGACACCCCAGAATGTGACAAGAACATTGGCAAGAATGCAGCATCTAATCCTGGTCTATATTGTTAGCAACTCATCCAAAAATGTTTAATGCATAATCATGTAACAATATGGACATGTTCCAATTTTAGGACCAGTATGGTAAGGAGTTAAGATGCCCCAATATTTAAGGTAAATACATGTCAATCAAATGGGCATTAACTTGCTTTTTGATGCATGGATCAAGCGGCATTGTGATAATGAGCAGATCGTTCAAGACAATCTCTGGTACACAGGTGGATTATGTAATGACAGAAGGTTTGTTTGTTTATTTGTATTCAGCTTTTTAAAAACCAATTTCAGACCTATAAATTTCCTACTTTAAAATTTTGCCATGGCAACCAAACAAACTGGCCACTGGTCATTAAACACATAAACTGTGTGGACAATTATCATTTGATCATAACTGCCAAATATGGTTTATATCACTTCAGGTGGTATGGAGAAAATGCAAATTAACCATTTTCCATTATAAGTCTATGGGACCTTTCAGATGTCATAGCAATCAAACAAAAAGGCAAATCACCATAATTTCACTTATTTTTAAATCCCCCTGCCCAAGTAAGATTCCTACCTAATTTGGGACAAATAGTTTCAGCCGCTTTGGAGGATTTGTCATTTTAAAGTGATATAGATGGATGACAGACAAAAAGTGATCACTATGGCTCACCCTAAGAATAGCTCAGGTGAGCTAAAAATATCATCAGTTTAATGTCTGCTGAATTAGCCCAGCAAGTGGTAAAAATTAATACTTACGTGATCAATTCTGGTACTTCCTCGACAGACGGATACGACCCCGAGAATACTAACAGGTACTTCTCAAATTTGGTTGGTACAACATAATACTCAGCTGAAAACAGATATATATGCAAGGTTAACCCTTGTCCTGCTGAACCCAGATATACCCTGTCTTTACAAACAGAGTAGATCCAGAGCAGTTGGCTTCTGAAGAATCTGCACTGTTTGCCATTAAGTATGTGAATTTGTAGCAACAATGTAGCTCATGTAATCTAATTGGCTGAAAGTTGGAAGTGGGCATGGCATCTTAATTTATTCAACATGACAAGGGTTAAATAGAAAAGTAGCTGAGATAAGATGATGATGATGATCTGGGCCCAGTTGTTCAAAGCTAACGACATTGTTAGTTAACGATTCGTTAAAATTTACATCGAGTGATACGCAAATATGCTGAAATTTTTTGCTGAAAAAATGTGAGTAGCTTTTGCAGTGCAAAAGCTACTCACATTTTTTCAGCAATATATCAGAATATTGTATATTGAATCTGCTAAAACAGTTAACGAAATGACCCTTAACGAGCTGGTTAAGCTAACGAGGCTTTGAACAACTGGGCCCAGGTGTTTTGTTTGAGCCAGCGCACAACAAAACATACAATAAGACTTATGTGACCAGCAACGACTCAGATCAGCCTGTACATCCACTCGGTATGGCAAGGCTCCTCATTTATCTCTCTTTGAATAGCCCGGAAGCTGTAGAAGGCATATAAGATCAGTGAAGACTCTGATCAGACTGTGCAGATGCGGAATCTGATTTGAGTCTTCGCTGGTTGCACAAGTCTTATTTTAGGTTTTGTCGTACACTGGCTCATTTCTCTTTCAACAGAGTTTAACCCTTTCATCCCTGAGTTTCTGAAGTGGACTCTTCCAATTTTAAATCTGGTCAGAACCATGCTGTTCCAAATAGGTGTCTAGGTCAAAAATATAAACAATTGCAAACAGTGTAGATCCTGATGAAACATCTCATTATCAGCCATCTAATCTGGATCTACACTGTTTGCATAGTTATCTGTACCTGTCTACAGGGTTGTGTTAAATATTGGGACATCCTATCGCCTCACCATGTATACATGTTCTAATAGTTGAATAAGTTCAGTTTGCTACTTGCAGATGTGTTAACAAAATGCCAGATTAATGGACAAACGATGTAGACCCTGATCAGATGCTGCAATCTGTGGCATTTGATCTGGGTCTACACTGTTTGCTCTGGCATGTCTGTCCCTTTTCTCAGGGTTATTATGGTATGTGTAAGATTTAAGCATAGAAGTTGTTTTTCCAGTAATTTTGACAAACCTTTGCGCACAGTAATTAGGTGAAATATGGTATGTTGTGGATACTCATTAGAATTGCATCAACAAAGCTAAGGTAATGTTAAGAGAACTGAAGATACTGTATTTTTTATATTGGCCCCTGCTGCACACTGACCAACTGTATGCTTTAAAGAAATTCAAAACAATAACATAAAAATACATATGTATTGTTTTGAAAAGTGATTGATTGATTGATTGTGTTGGGGTTTAATGACACGTCAACCCTTGTGGGTCATTTTGTGTCATCTCCAAGAGAAAGGGAGAAAAGAGATAGCAGAAGAGATGAAAGAGAGGGACAGGGAAGAAGGAGGAACAGGAATGAAAGTGAAGAAACAAAAGAAATAAAAACATTCCCCCCCCCCCCCCTCCCCACTTACCCTTACCTGCTACAAGGATAGCAAGCCTTGCTCAACTGTAAGCCAATTTCAGTTGGACGCCCCAGTGACGTAAGCTACATGACACATTAAGAAAAGTGACTAAATAAGCTTATAAATGATACCACACATAATAATATTCCATCCTTTGATTTTTAGAAAATCAACAAGTAAAGAGTTCACATTTCTTTTGCATTTAAGTATATATGCATTAGGTTATAGAGAGATTCGCTTACTACAGCTGACCTTCGACTTAATACAGTTGACTCTCGTTATCTCGACCTCGCTTATCTCGAATAACCGCTTATCTCGAAGTGAAAATCTGGTCCCTGCTTTAAAAATGAAAATCTAATAACAGGTAACAAAATATTGTGGAAAAGAGGAGAAATTGCTCCTAAGGAGCAATTTCTCCTCTTTTCCACAATATTTTCAACATATGTCTAGCTTCAAGAGTCCAATTACAAATGTACATATACATTTGTTAAATGCGGTTGTTCAATTTATTTTTTCCTCAAGTCTGCAAATCTGATATGTCGAAGTACGGATATCTCGAAATATTTTAGAGTCCCTTGGAGTTCGAGATAACGTGAGTCGACTGTATCTCCATTTCTTGTCTTTTTATTTAATAGAATATAGCTTTATATGTATGTTAGGTGGCACAAAACTTCTATCTCGTAGTCTTACTACCTCAAGTGCTGATATTAAAATAGCCACTCAAAGAAAAATAAAGAACTGGGCCCAGTTGTTCAAAGCTAACGATGTCGTTAGTTAACGATTCGTTTAAATTTAAATCGAGTGATACACAAATATGTTGAAATTTTTTGCTGAAAAAATGTGAGTAGCTTTTGCAGTGCAAAAGCTTCTCACATTTTTTCAGCAAAAAATATCATAATACTGTATATTAAATCTGCTAAAACAGTTAACAAAATGACCCTTAACAAGCTCGTTAAGCTAACGATGCTTTGAAAAACTGGGCCCTGAACATTATTGTTACTTTTTTTCTAATTCACAGAACTTGGAGAGACGTGGTTGAACATTATGCCATAATGATTGTGGTGCTTGAACTATCACCATCCTTGGATTTTATTGCAAGTTTTTAACCATTCAATATTTGTAGCTATATGATAATTTTAACTGCCTTTTACTTCATATTGCATTTAACTGTGGCACATTTGAGCTTACATTATTGTATGTTGTGTTGTGCACTTTATCAAAGTACAGTATGTTGTTGTGCCATGGGATGTAATTATATAAAAACTAGAAATGTGTCAATATGACACAGATTATCCCACCCAGGAGCCATCCTCGCCCGTAAAGAAGCATTTTGCAAAGAATCCAAAAACCTATATTTTACGACTATATACCTGTGTATAAAGCATTAATCCAATGCATATTACTAATCTTTTCAAATGATATCAAACGGAAACCGTTTTTCGAAGTTGAAAAAGGGCCATAACTCGTAAAAGGCCATAATTGGTGGATTCTACCTTAAATCAAACTTGATCTATATTTTATGATCATATACTCGAGTATAAAATATGAATCAATAAACTTATCTTATTAAAAGATATCGCACGGAAACCATTTTTTGAAATTGAAAAAAGGGCCATAACTCCCATAATAATTGAAGGATTTTACCTTAAATCAAACTTGATATATATTTTATGATCATATACCTGTGTACAAAATATGAAACCAATACACTAATCTTTTCAAAAGTTATAGAACGAAACCATAAAAACTTTTGTGACTTTCTGTTTGCTTCCCTGCACACCAGGAGGTTTACTCTAAAAGGAAAAAAAATTGCTCCCGAGGGGCAATTCTTACCTTTTAATGTAGAACCCTTTACAGAAGGGAGGCAAAACAATTTTGAAAGTTACCTCCCCTGTAAGAGTATCATTCCCCTTAAACATTACAGCTCGGAAGACCGAAACGAATATCTTTGTAGATCCAGATGAGCTGTCTCATTAGGATCTACAATGTTTGCCATTCTGTTCTTAATTTTTCTAGAACACCCACCTTTGCAACAATAGGTGTGTTCAAATGCAATAAAATGTGAAACAATAATACCCAGCCACTATCATATCCAAGGCAGATAACTGTCAAAAATTGACAAAATTTGACCATTAGCATTTCCAAAGCCGATCTGTATAATATCAATGCACACAGCAAGTTTGGTGAAAATCCATTGACATTTACTGAAGATATCGTGTAACAGGTGAAAAAAATTCTAACCACCAATGCCACGTCTGGGGATCAAATCCAGGCCGCCTGCGTGACAGGCCAACACTATACCACATCGCTATAAAAGCTGGCTTGTACCGCAGTTAGTACAAGTGTATCATATACCTATCACTACTACATATCGTCCAAGAATGAAAATCTGACGAGCCCCGGGCAGATAACTGTCAAAAATTGACAAAATTTGCCCATTTGCAATACCAAACCAGATCTCTACAATATCAATGCATATACCAAGTTTGATGAAAATCCATTGATTTTTACTCAAATCACCTAGAAACCAAAATATGACAAGTCGCGGGCAGATAACTGTCAATAAAGCAGATCTCTACAACATCAATGCATATACCAAGTTTGGTGAAAATCCATTGGTACTTACTCAAGTTATCATCCAGAAACGAAAATACGGACGGACAGACCAACAGACCTACGACAGACAGGCAGACAGCCAATGTGATACCATAATACCCTGCCACTACTGTGCTTTCGACATCTTTCAGAAAGTCATTTTTTGCTTGACGACTTTACACAGAAGAAGTAAATTTGCAAACTTTTGTCATGATTTAATGCAAAACCATTTGTCGTAACTTCTTATCTATGAAAAGTTTCATTGTAGTCATTGGTTTTTAAAAAATCAAATATTTTCACTTTTTCCCATAGTGAAAATGAAGTCAAATCATGCAGAAATCTGTACGGTAGGTAACTTGGAGCCAGATTTTCAACTAGTTCCACTTGTTCAATTTTTCTGAAATTTTCACAATATTGTTCTGAAACATCAATAATTCAAATTCAGCAAAGGAAAGTAAAAAATATTTTCTTAAACAAAAATTCCAAAAAATCATTTTACTATAGAAATTGCATAGGTCAGACCAACTTTTAGCGGTAAATTTAATTTTAGTGTAAATATTTGAGAACAAAACACAGAAATAGAAAAGACAAATGGTTTCTAATCAGATATGGTCAGTCAAAACAAAAGATTTTCTTTTAAAATAAAACGCCAAGCAAAAAACGTCTTTCCAAGAGATGTCGAAAGGACAGTAGTGTGTGGGAGGGTATAAAAATGGAAGAGTCCATTTCAGAAACTCAGTGGTGAAAGGGTTAATGAGTCTTCGCAACTATGCCAGCATATGCTTTTGATTCAGAACTGGTACAAATTACAGGAGCTGTAATCTGCAGACTGAGAAATTACTTGCATGTGCGCTTTCATGTTGATTGGTTGGGTTAGAGTTATACCACCCAGTCTACACTTGTCATGTTGAGCTGGGCCCAGTTGTTCAAAGCGTCGTTAGCTTAACGAGGTTGTTAAGGGTCATTTCGTTAACTGTTTTAACGGATTCAATATACAATATTCTGATATTTTTTGCTGAAAAAATGTGAGTAGCTTTTGCACTGCAAAAGCTTTGTTTGTGTTGAGGTTTTACGGCCCAGTCAACCCAATAGGGTCATGTCGAGCGCGGTCAGTTTACCTAACCACACGTTTACTAGGCAGGCTTAGTCCTCTAAGCGGTTAACCAGTATTGTGCACATTCTTTCGCCAGAAACACTGCAAAAGCTACTCACATTTTTTCAGCAAAAAATTTCAGAATATTTGCGTATCACTCGATGTAAATTTTAACGAATCGTTAACTAACGACATCGTTAGCTTTGAACAAGTTAACTAACCAAACATTTTCCTGGGTAGGCTTAGTCCTCTTAAGAGGTCAACCAGTACATGTGCACATTCTTTCAACAAACTGACAACTGCCCTTCTTGAATCAGCAGAAGGGAAACTTTCAGGTCAAACATGAGTTTCCGGACAAAAAAAATAATTACTTACTCTTGAACTTCTTTCTTTCTTCTCTTTCTCTATCATACTTGGACATAACTTTTTCCTCTGAAAAAAAAAACAACAATGTGATGTGAGCCGAGGGAAAAGATCTTCAAGTGTATACTAAATGTGCCAAACCTGATTAACCTTTATTACTCTGGGTTAATTGTTTGTTTGTGTTGAGATTTTTCGGCCCAGTCAACCCAATGGGGTCATATCAAGCATTGTCAATTTACCTAACCACACTTTTACTGGGCAGGCTTAGTCTTCTAAGAGGTTAACCAATCTTGTGCACATTCTCTCACAAGAAACTGACAACTACTCTTCTTAATTCAGCGGAAGGGTAAGAATGACCGTAGAAAGTCTTTTATGATCAATCTCCACGTAGGGGGTAGAACCCGCAAACTCCTGATCACCAGTCAGATGTGCATCTACTTGAGACACTGAGGCCAGACACACTGGGTTAATTCAGCAGACAACACTGATGATATTTTTCTTATTTTTCCCCGGAAATTGGCCTTGATGCAAATTG
This sequence comes from Anodontia alba, assembly GCA_964016985.1. NCBI lineage: Eukaryota > Metazoa > Mollusca > Bivalvia > Lucinida > Lucinidae > Anodontia > Anodontia alba. Next base: position 93,643,353 of record OZ024824.1, on the reverse strand, counting down.
TCTCCTATAAAGACATGTTGCATCAAACATCAAACCTATTTTCTGGAAAAAAAAAGAAAAAAATTATTTTACAATGTCGCCTGCAGATTTTTTTACCCAGCATGCAAAGCATCAATATGCAATCTGAGCTAGATGATCAACAGCTCCAGATAATTAAGATTGTGTTATTTCTTCAGATGATTCACATGAAATGTCAAGCCTTATTCTCTGAAAAAAAATTACAAAATCTTAATTATCTGGAGCTGTTGTATAATGAGGTTAGCCCATGTTGTAGTCCTAATTAAAGATACGCAGCCATGAACCCAACAGCTGCAATTTACCAAATCCACTTTATTTTTAGTTTGAAACTGAAAGCAAGATGTCTGCTGCTGTTGTTACTACCTTGAACTACTGTATTTCTACCTTATAATAAACAAGTAATGGTGTTTTCAGAGAAAACAGATGTTCCCAACCTCGACTTTTTAGTTTTCCTACTGCTGTGACATTGAAAATTAGGTCAAAGTCACCAAAATCTAATCAGTTCTTTGTTATGTCCTAATTATATATCCAAGAAAAATTGGTAAGAATCCAACCATAAGATATTGCACAGACAAGAAAGTGTCACACCAACGCCAACTTTGAACGCCGACACCAATGGGATCTGCACCAAAATCAATATGTCCCCTTCCCATAAATTGGGGAACATAAATATGTTTAAACCAAGATGGAAACATTTGATCTTTTTTCGCTTGAACTCAGTGCCACAAACTTTTTTGTTATGCAAATGATGTTATTACAATAAACTAGTAAAATATTTAATTTTGAACATCTCTGACAAGCTTGAATTTCGAATAATCTGTGCAGTGGCTTCAGTGAAAATGCGATAACAAGCCAGCAAGGAGTATCTTTCAGTTTTCAAGATGACTACCATAGTAGCCATACTGGCTTTTTGTTTGGCCATCGTAGTAAGTTTTGTTGACAAACAACTTTTTTTTTTTTATTTGGGTTTTACGGCCCTTTCAAGAATATTTCACTTATATCGAGCCGATCGTTCATCAAAGGTGGGCGAAAAATCGGAAAACCTGGGGAAAACTCACCTGACCATCTGTAAGCAGAACTTGGCTTTCCCACATGTGACCCGAGCAAAGCTCGAACCACAGCGTTGAAAAACCTAATGGATTAAGAGTCAACTCTCCTATCCACTAGGCTACAGGAGCCCGCTACAAACAACTAGATGACAAGAGGATTGTGTGTTCTGAAGAAACCAACTGATCTGGATCTGCACTGTTTGTCATTCAGTACGTGAATATGTACCAACAATCTGGATCAAATAATCTGATTGGCTGACAATTAGAAATAGGTGTGGCATCTTAATTTATTCAGCATGACAAGGGTTAAGTATATAGAGGCTTATAATGCCCTAATTCTGGTCTTACCAGGCAAATATTCCTTACCCTTGAGCTCCAGATTGGGCACTTTTTTTCAATGAACAATTGTTGATATTTTTCTCCACTGTCCTTGATTGACTGACTGTTTGTCAAAGTTTTACTGCCTAGTAAACTCATTAGGGTCATGTCAAGCGTGTCAGTTTACCTAAGCAAATTTTGCCTGGGAAGACTTTGTCCCCTAAGCATTTACCCAGTATATGTACACATTCTTTTACCAGAAACTGACAAGTGCTCTTCTTGAATCAGCGAAAGGGAGACAATGACCACAGAAAATATTTCATGATCAATCTCCTCGAAAGAATGTTGCCAGTCCCACCAGGGATTGAACTGTGACTTTCTGATCACCAATCGGACATGAATTTGACTGAGCCACCGAGGCCAGCTTAAATGTCTATAAAACATGTGTTGTGTTCTTAATTAGAAGTACCTTGCCAATGTTTTTATTTTATTTCTCCATGGAAACATATGTTTCTGTGGAGAAAAAAAAATTCCTGATAGCCTCTCTTATCTAAAACTATGTTACTCAGCATCCCTCTGCCTTGATCCCAGCTGAAGGACTGTACCTATAGTGTTTATTAATACACTTACCCTGGATTGGTTCTTCTATTTTCTCAACAGCCTTCTTGGCATCTGTCAATTATAAAATAAGCTGTGAGTGGAGAGAAACATTTTACATTTTGTGAACAGTAAAGAGCATGCCAAGAATTTTTAAGCACTGAGGTTCAATACAAATCTTACAAGCTTAAAGAGCATTTTATAACCCACTTGTTCCACCCCTGTTCACTAATCAAATGCCTTCAGTACAGGTGTTTCCTGTTCTTTGATCATTTTTTTACCTCTGACTGCATAGGTTATGTTTTTGCAGCAAACCTTTTGTTTTGTTCTGAGGTTCCTCAGCAATACATTTACATTTTTTTCTGATTGATTTTGGTTTGAAAAACCTAAAGCAACTCAGAATTGAGCTATCCCAAAGAAAAACAAGAAAATAAAAAAAAAAAAAAAAAAAAATGACCCACCAAAATTTTTAAAGCAGTTATTTTTGTTTTAACAAGTACATGTATGTAGCTTGAATATTCAATCAACGCATATACATTGTAGCATAATGAAAATAAACAAATATGTACAGTTGTAATAATGTAAAATACAACTGTAAAGTACAATGTTTGTTTGTTTGTGTTGAGGTTTTACAGCCCAGTCAACCCAATGGGGTCATGTCGAGCGCGGTCAGGTTACCTAACCACATGTTTACTGGGCAGGCTTAGTCCTCTAAGCGGTTAACCAGTATTGTGCACATTCTTTTGCCAGAAACTGACAACTGCCCTTCTTGAATCAACAGAAGGGAGAGAATGACCGTAGAAAATATTTCATGATCAATCTCCACTAAAGAATGTTGCCGACCTCGGCGGGGGTTGAACCCGCGACCTCCTGGTCTCCAGTCGGACGGCGCATCCAACTGAGCCACCGAGGCCGGCAAAGTACAATGTATAACTGATCAACTCAGTACTGACATATATATATATATATATATATATATATATATATATATATATATATATATATATATATATATATATATATATATATATATATATATATATATATATATATTTGATGCTCTACCTTTTATAAAGATCATCTTATTCAAAACTATCAATTGTTTTCAGTTTAAACATGATTATATGATACCATCTGAAATATACAAAAATGCAGTTAATTAAAACTTGTGGATACTAATGTCTCAACACCCTTGGTGCTAAACTCACTGAATCTCACAGTAAACAAGAGTTTGATTTGATAAGGCAACAAGAAAATGGGTCACATACACATCCAGCTGGTGCCATCACAAAGTATCAGTCTTTCCCCCTATAACCTTAAAATTTGGGCTTGGCAAACTTGTTTGTTTGTGCTGAGGTTTTATGGCCCAGTCAACCCAATGGGGTCATGTCGAGTGTGGTCAGTTTACCTAACCACACGTTTACTGGGCAGGCTTAGTCCTCTAAGCAGTTAACCAGTTTTGTGCACATTCTTTCACCAGAAACTGACAACTGCCCTTCTTGAATCAGCGGAAGGGAGAAACTAAATCCATCAATATTAATATAACACTTTGAAACTGACACAGATTCCACTATGGAAGGTAAAACAAGTACACACAGTATACATACTAACACACACACACCACAGGGGAATAGCCAGGAACTGTATGAAGTCTGCTAACAAAATCTCTGAAATATGACATTGTCTGAACAAGTTTAGGTGAAAATAAGGTTAACTTGCCAAATTTATATTGAAGCACCATATATTACCATTTGAGAGAAATGTGATGTTTTTTGGAACCTTTTCAGAAGAATATAATTATATTTTATCAGCAGTGTTTCTGTTGTACTAAAATACAAAAATAACTAGAGAAAAAATATTTACAAGATATTTTTTGGGCCTGCACTGCCCTACTGACCTCAAGTATCTGTGAATTTTACGAGTCGAACGCAGCTTTTTTTATGAATCAGGATGATTTCTGAAGGGGTTTGATTTGATCAAATTTCCGTACTTACTTTATGTATATGTATTCGGACAGACAGGCCTGAGCAAACAGTGTAGACCCAGATCAGACGCTGCAGAATGCATTTAAACCTTCACTGAACGGTGTTGTATTTAACCAGAGATTTGTAATCTCTCAAAGAACTGGAGTTTATATGCCTGTTTGTCCCCACAAATGGCAAAATCTGACCACCCTTGCATCGGAAGATGATCTGAGTCTTCACTGGTCACACATCTTATTGTCCTAAAAGAGTTTTCCAATTGTCCATATTCCCTGATCCCCCTAACTAGTTTCATTCCCTCTTTCTCTGTGGTGTCTGATTTGAGTCTACAGTTTGTATAGGCCTATCTGTCCCAATACTTAGGTTCTATTTTTAATACATGCCAGTTTCATATGCATTTCTGATGAAAAAATGCTCTATAATTTAACGAACATAAGTGTGTTTTTCTCACTTAACAGTTTCCGCCACAATTTCTCATTATGTTACCATTACGAGCACGCTGTTTCTTCATGCTGGGCAAGAGAATGTGACTGTTGCATTTTCTGGGTATTTTCACATATACTTTTGTAATCTATACTGGAAATGAGACTTGTCCAGAATTGCGTGTTGTCCCCGGTGGCGTATCTGAGCAGACCCATGAGAATCTACGTAGAGGTTACTAAATAGGTTCTGAAGGACTTAGAAACATGAATAGCCATTTCTCACAAATTAAGTGCTAAGGTACTATTTTGCTCTTTTCTCAGAAAAATAATAATTTGCAACCACCATTCAATTGTCTCCTCTAATAGAAATAATGACCGTCTGTCAGATCGCAAATCTGTTGGAAAAAGAAGAACAACAAGCCAATTAATTTTCATACAGGGTGAAAAAATTCAACAGAATGTGCACGAGTTACATAGAAAAAAAAAAAAAAAAAAACAAAAAAAAAACGGTACAACCAAGAGACATCTGAATTTTGTCCTATACCCCCATTGACCTGAGCAAACCGTGTGTGGACAAATTGTTTTCAAAGACAACACTTCAAAAACAATTTGCAAATTATATGCGGTTACAAGTTAAAAGACTTTCCCTTTTCCTATATGTTGACGTATCTTAATAATTAAAGCCACTATTGGTGTCTTCAGTAAGTGTCTTCCACAGGTATTCGGCCTGTATTTTTCACGGGTATTCCGGTATTTCGGTAGTATTCTGGCATTTCCACAAGTCGTGTGACGCTAAAATTTTAGTTATATTTCAACTTATAAATTACCAGTATTATTATATATCAAGCAATTGTTTTGCATTTTCATCTCATCAAAAATCTTTACGAATATTTTGCAGAGGAAAACTTTAACTTTTTTCAGGCAGGGCCCACTTAGGCCCCTGACCTGCAAAAGTTTGGAGTCCACGTTGCAATTGCTTACCGTTCAGGAACCACTTACACTTTTTCGGGTTGTTTGTTTGTATTGAGGTTTTACGTCACTCTCAACAATTTCAGTCATGATACAGTTGGTTTATCATCAGATTATTATTATTATTCATGTCTCACATATGGGAAAATAGGGAGACATTTCTGCTTGGTTTGTTTGTGTTGAGGTTTTACGGCCCAGTCAACCCAATGGGGTCATGTCGAGCGCGGTCAGTTTACCTAACCACACGTTTACTGGGCAGGCTTAGTCCTCTGAGCGGTTAACCAGTAGTGTGCACATTCTTTCGCCAGAAAGTTTCTGCTTGGTATGCATTTCTGACGAAGTAAGACTAAGATCTTAAATTTAATTTCTGCTTGGTATGCATTTCTGACGAAGTAAGACTAAGATCTTAAATTTAATGACCGTTTCTCTCTAATTGGTTTTCCCATAACAATTTCACGTGACGTTACCATTATGAGCATTTTTTTCATGCGGGGAAAGAGAAAATGTAACTTTGCAACCTATACCAGAAAGGAAAACATCACAGAATTGTATACCATTGCCCAGGGCGCATCTGAACAGTCCAATGAGAATCTACACTGTTTGTTTGTGTTGGGGTTTTACGGCCCAGTCAACCCAATGGGGTCATGTCGAGCGCGGTCAATTTACCTAACCACATGTTTACTGGGCAGGCTTAGTCCTCTAAGCGGTTAACCAGTATTGTGCACATTCTTTCACCAGAAACTGACAACTGCCCTTCTTGAATCAGTGGAAGGGAGAGAATGACCGTAGAAAATATTTCACGATCAATCTCCACGAAAGAATGTTGCCGACCTTGGCGGGGGCTGAACCCGCGACCTCCTGGTCTCCAGTCGGACGGCGCATCCAACTGAGCCACCGAGGCCGGCAGAATCTACACTGGGTTTGCATGATAAAATTCTGTGGGACTTAAATGCCAAATTATATTACCAAGATTTTTTTTTTTTTTTTGATTTGGGTTTTACGGCCCTTTCAAAAATATTTCACTTATATCGAGCCGATCGTTCATCGAAGGTGGGCGAAAACCGGAGAACCCGGAGAAAAACCACCTGACCATCCGTAAGCAGAACTTGGCTTTCCCACATATGACCCGAGCGAGGCTCGAACCACAGCGGTGAGAAACCTAATGGATTAAGAGTCAACTCTCTTATCCACTAGGCTACGGGGGCCCGCTCCAAGATCATCTTAGTAATGAAATTTGGCATCCTAAAACATTGGAATGTAAAAATTGATTTGAAATCATGTTCGAATATTTTGTACAAAAAAAAAGCACAAGAAAAAACTGCATTGATCAGACATGTTCAATTAAGGGTTCGAATTAGGAGGAATGGATTGTTCATCTGTCAAAATCGAGGTCAGGCGATCTGAAAACAAACAATGTTGAGGTCAGGCGATCTGAAAACAAACAATGTTATTTGACCAGGTAGCTCTGCCAAGTAGTGTCAAATACTTCACAGGTGGACATGTCTGCCGATAATTTTAGCCTCAAGGGATTCTGAAAAAATTTTCTGAAAGGATCATGACACCAGCATGTGCATTTCGGTCGGCCATGGCAATACACAGGGGAATCTAGGCAACCTCAATATCACCTTTTCATCTGCAGGAAAAAAAAAGAGAATATGTCACTCATGTCGCCTACAAACCTCTTCCCTGTAAATTGAGCGGAAACTTTCCTTTGGTTTCTGCTCGCCTCCTGGGCCCAGCTGATTTTCTTCATTGCCCAGCAGATTTATAAGTCATCACGGGCAACTACTTAATGCATTTCTCTGTTGCTTAAAACTACAAAGTTGTAATTTACCGGCCAGTTTGTCATGGGTGGAGTTTGTTATGGGCCGAGTTTATGATGGGCCAAGTTTGTTATGGGCCGAGCTGTCCTGGAATCGCTGACCCAGAAAACTTTTCACTATCAGGTCTCAATTACATACATGATGATTTTTTTGTTCATATATTATTATTATAATTTATTTTATATATCTAGTTCAGTAGTTAGCCCTTTTTCCTGACTGCATTTCCTCTGCTCAGAAACAAATTTTGGGGCTCAAGTGCCAGTGTCTCTGGAAGAGGTTTCCTTGTTATAGTTGTCTCGATTCCATTTGATTAATAGCTTGTGTAATTTGTTTCTTTTTAACTGGCAACAGGTCTTTCAGGTGTACATATCTGGAACCTGCACGAGTTTGGAACCTTTTGACCCTCAATCGACATAGATCGAACCCTGCAAATTTTTACCTGCTTGGTCTGTTAAGCATCTTGAATTTAGCTTCCATTTGTTTGCTCTCGCAGTATATCTCAGTTCAGCTGTCGCCCAACGAAGACAACGTAAAAGATGTTTTCCTTGACGAAGTGATTCCATTGCCGTCAGCTGCGAAATAGTCTACGAAAACTGCTATATCTGCAATGTCAAATGTCATATGTCACAGACATAGCTATGCCTGTTTATTAGGTGGGTGAAAAAATCTGCACCCGACTAGTCGGATCAACCCAGTCTACTATGCCAAATGGCGGTATGGTAGCCGTGAATTAATACATGTGACTGGATCAAAAGTATTACAAACTAAAATCAGAGAGCATGACGCGAAAAACCTCCTAAATTCCACCAACCACCAGATACTACGATGAGTGGGCAATCATCTGGTATGAAAAATTAAATCGGCTCGATGACTGTTTCCTTAAGTGTGATGTATTTAGTCAATAGTTACAAGTGGAGTATGCTTCGGCTGTTTGGAGCCCTTACACGAAAGAAAATATAAATAAAATAGAGATGTTGCAAAGCAGGCCAGCTTGTTAGGTTTGCAATGACTACTCCCACATAGTAATGTGACAGACATGTTGAGTAATCTAGGATGGCGGTCGCTTGAGCTTTGGTGTTATGATTCGCGTATCGCGACGTTTTATAAAATCGTGTATGGACTGGTCGCTATACCAGTTCCTCCATACTTTGAACATCCCATGGTACAGACATGCCACCATCCTCATGCTTACAGGCAGATCCATACTTCTGTCAGTTATTACTACTACTCATTCTTCCCAATGATGGTTATTCTCTGGAATAGATTTTCAGCTGATCTCGCCTTGATTCAGATCTTGACTCTTTCAAATCAGGAGTCAGCAAGATCAACCATACACTCCCTTAAGGCATATACTGTTTTTATATTGCTTTTAAACTCTTCTTCCTAACACTAACTCTATCATCTTTGCTCACCTTAATTTTACACTTTTTTATACTACACTATCTCACTTTTTCTTCTCTTACTAACCCATGCACAGCACATTCAAATAATACTCGAAAGAGGGTTTTGAATTATAGATAGATAGATAGATAGATAGGTAGATAGATAGATAGATAGATAGATAGATAGATAGATAGATAGATAGACAGATAGATAGATATCTTACCAATAGTAGACATATGAAGGTTGATATTTATTTTATTTTGCCTGAAATTGATAACAATATGCAGCTGTATCCTGAAAAAACAGGTCAGATAGAAAAAAAAATGATGTTATTTTACCTTGAATGATACCGATTTATATTTCACTTGAACATAAAATCATGGTAACAGCCACCTCACGAACTTGCTTTAGTGGATGAAAAAAAAAACAAAAAAACAAAAAAAACTATATCAAGTGTGGAATAAGTCGTGTCAGAATTGACGCGTAAATACCTGTGTTTAGTGTCCGTCATGTTACTAAACGTTTGAACTGGATAAAAAAAAAAAAAAAAAAAAAAAAAAAAAAAAAATCATAGAACGATCACTGTGTCGCATTGATTCGAAGAACACATTCCGTTCTACCATTGTGACCAACGAGTTAAACGAGCCCGCTCGCCAATTCTAAAAAAAAACGTGTTGTTGAGAAAGGATAAATACTAGAATGTAACCCAAACTAACGGAATGTACGTAGAACCGGCGTATGTACCTATTGAGGAAAAAAAAAAATGATTCGTTTGGAACAAAAACAGTTTACGTTTATTATTATTATTGTTTTTTTTTTTTTGTTTTTAATGTGAATTTTTCCGATTGTGTGAGGAATTCCCGATGTGTGAGGAAGATAGCCTAGTCGGGCTATAGGATAAGAAAAAAGGGTCTATAAGATCTATAGCCTATCTTATGATTTGTGATTTAAAAATATATTATATTATTGCACAGGTATTGGTGAATATTGAGGCCCTCCCGGGAGGGGGGGGGGGTACCTGTTCCCTTGTTCCCCTGAAATATTTCAGCATTTTCCCTTGTTCCTCAAAATCAAAACCTTAATTTTCTATGTTCCCTGCTTCCCAAAATTACATTTGTTCCCCTTGTTCCTTCATTTTAGACTTGTGTTCCCCTGTTCCCCTGAAATAAATGACCGTTATTCCCCTGTTCACCATAACCTTGGGAGGGCCTCAATATTGTCCCGAGAGACAATATTCACCAATATCAGTGCAATAACCCTTTTATTATATAGCTATAAATAGTTTTGTTCGACTAAATGCTTTACAGACAAAATTCTTTGTCTGAAAGAAATTCCAACAACAGTGCGAAATTGATATTACAACGACGATATCATTTTTGCATTAGTGCGATATCATATGTCGGTAACATTCGAAGGCATCCGAATAAGCGTGCACATCACGATATTGCCGATATTTACTCTTTTGCTGTGAATACTATAAATATTGTCATCGAGTGTAATGAAAACATCAGTATTTTCACGAGTACGAAGCACGAGTGAAAATTTGAATGTTTTCATTACACGAGATGAAAATTTTTATGATAGGCCTATTCACTGAAAAAGAGTAAATTTTCTTTTTATTATATTGTTTACAATGCGCGTTTCTGACGTCATAACTAACGTCACCAAATTAAACATAAACGTCATGGCGTTGACGTTCAGTGCTTTTCATGTAAAACGCTGGAGAAACAAAAACAAAAAGTTTCGGCAAATCAAAATAATCTCGATACCAAAATATTCCTTACATTCTAACTAAGAAAATGCATACCAACACTTGATAGTTTAGTTCAGAAACAAAGAAGTTAGAGGTGTTCAAAAATCTGAAGTGGAGGTAACATCCACTTCTGAAACAATGAAGAAAACCGAAGTCGTCCAAAGCAAGGAGTGAAAATATAAATCGTATCAGTCACTTGTGAAATGATACGATATCAATTCACCAGTGATTGATGCCACTTTTATTTTCACCAGATATACACTGATTTCACCGCTAGCAATAAAATAAATAAGTTTATTATATTATAATCAATGTTGTACAATGCATATTCTGTGCTATATGTTCTACTAATTTTTGAGTTTTTTTTTTTTTTTTTTTTTTTTAGTTTAAAATGTGAATTCTTAATTTCATGTTAGCCGGTAAAATAGCCTTAATGAATAATGTTTGGATGTTGTCTTGAATACCGACCTTAAAAAAAGTTTTTTATGTCTTATATCTCTTTTTTCGCTTTGATCACAGAAGCAATGGATATCGCAGAATATGATGAACTGATAAACAGAGAAGGACCTGATCTAGCTATACGGAATGTTTCATGCACATGCTGATCACAGTCTTCGTTGGGCATATATGTCATAATGTAGTCTACATTTTCTCAGACTGAAGTTCCTATTAGGCCTATTTAACCTTTAAAGTTAAAGTTGCATGCCTGAAAGTGTATCAATTTCCGGCGAGCAGCAACATAAGAAAAGAGACCTTACCGCGTATATGAACAACGAAAAAGCGACCTTGCTGCAACACGGACAACGAAGCCCTAGGCGCATTCGTCGTCCGGTTGCTAACTAACTGGATATTGTAAAATATATTGATGGGCAGATTAGCCAGACTGCCCAGAATGCACAGGCTGGTCTGTGCCTTCACTGGTCGCACGTTATCGGGTACATTTTCTCACGTTGCTGCCGCGAAGACACGGTATTCAGACTGATCTGTGTATTCTCTTGCCGCACATGGCATATTAAAGGCACGGTTTGGTCCCCTTGCCCCCTCTTATCTTGAGTTATACGTGTGCGTACATACAAAAAAGGCACTCACCGTTCTAGTTTTGTGACGTTGTTCTTTAAAAATTCAACGTTATTTCACTTTCCATGTATTCACTTTGGTATATATATATGCAATCTGTGTATATATTTCCGTATATAGAAGTTATATCGTGGCTGCCCTTTTGAAAATAATTTCCTACGTGCAAGCTTACAAGTACCAGTGACGTTACTGAAGACAGTTATCTATTCTCATAACCATTTACTGCCCTTTTCCTTAACCCTTAAAGTTGAGCACTCTGCGTAAAATTTTCAGCAAACAACATATTGAAATATTTTTTCTTATTTTTTCCCAGAAAACAGGATTCGACATTTCATGCAAATTATCTCCGATGGAGACAATTTGCATGACATATCAAACCCCGTTTTCTGGGAAAAATAAGAAACATCACCAATTTGTCGTCTACTGAAATAGCCCAAAGAGTGGTAAAGGTTAAAGTGCCAAGCAAAATTTCCAGCAGACGACATTCTATTTTTTTTTTTTTTTTTGAGAGAGAGAGAGAGAGAGAGAGAGAGAGAGAGAGAGAGAGAGAGAATAGCCTTGACATTTTATGTGATTCACATGAAATGCCAAGACTTAATTGTTTCCTCTTAAAAAATAAATAAGATAAAACTGTCGTCCGCTACAGTTGTGATAAGCACACTTAGGGTTAAGTATTTCAACCTATGCATTCTGTTTTGTTTATTAGATTGTAGAAAAACAAAAAAAAAAAAAACAAAAAAAAAAAAAAAAAAACAACGAAAAAACAACCAAGTGCTTTACCCACCTCAGGTTTTACTGCAACGATTTGATGAAAAGATAATTGATAGAGCAAAACGTCAGGTCACTGACATACTTTTTTATTTATGTACTTCATGGTGAAACATCCTTGGTAACCCTGGTGAGACACATAAACGCTCATTAACTCTTGTCCTGCTGAACCCGAATAAACCATGCCTTTGCAAACAGTGTAGATCCAGATCAGTTGGCTTCCGATCTGAATCTACATTGTTTGCCATTCAGTATGTGAATTTATATCAACAATCTGGATAAAGGAATCTGATTAGCTGACAAGTAGAAGTGGGCTTGGCATCTTAATTTATTCAGCATTACATGGGTTAATCAGGTAACGAGATGCACTATACCGGGTTGTCGAGGACGATCGTGATACAGTTCAGGTATGAGAAATTGGGCTTTCAAGCGTATATGGGACCTAGACTGGCTCCAGTCTCCAGTGACTAAACATTTTTTCTTATAATCCTGTTTGATAATCCACTAAATTACAACCAAAATAATATCATGACTATAAAGGCTGGTCACTAGTTACCAGCCTCTATATTCATGATTATTTTGGTTTTATTTTAACAAATATTTAGTCATTGGAGACTGCAGCCAGTCTAATATGGGACGCAACACACACATACATACGCACACCTTTTTAAAACTTTGCAATATTAATATGTGCAGCAACATTTTGTTTTTAAAATAAAGTCAAGTACGGATTACAATTTTTTCTTAAATACACAGATAGATGAGGTTGTTTATGTAATGTCTAACCTGGTGATGAATTTGATAAAAGATATGCCGACTTTGAGTAGTGTACTACTGCGGCGACTATATATATATGGGACATACACACGCGCGCCGAGTTCCGCGAAAGGCGATGTCTTGTCTATTGGGTTTTGATGACAATTCATTAGACCATGAAATATAGTTCAGTACATCCTGAAATATACTGTACTGTTTAAGTCTGTGTTAGGTAAGTTTTATGACCGTACGAGAGCGTGTTCTTGAAATCTGGTGACTGCACTGTCGTTTATTTTGAAATCACGCCTATTCAAATATATAGAAAATTTCACCTCCAAAAATTGAAGATTTTCAGATAACAAAACTGATATTTTTCACACTTCTGCTTAAAACAGATTGTGGGTATTCGTTAGAACCGCCTCAGTGAGGCAGTTCTAACGAGTACCAACAATCTATGTTTTTGAGCAAAAATAAGACAAATAATGTATATCCGTGTAAACCCCAGTTTTACTATGTAAAAGTAGGTTATATAGGCATGTTTTCGTGATGCCTTTGCACGTGTTCTTTGAATTTTTCGTCGGGGCTTTCTTGCACAATATGCAAAAGACAGTTCAGAGCTAAGGCTGTCTAATCAGTCATCACACACACACACACACACACGACTCACAACTTTTCGCACCTGAGACAAACAATAGTAACATAACTATTCAGGTTGCACATGAATACGAGGGCGTGTCAATAAATAACCAGCCTATCCCATTTCCGATGGACCGAGACGGTCATGATTTTCATGCATTGTTTCAGTGTATGTTTTATACATGGGTACAAAATTGCACGCGTATCGACTCATTCTTTAATAAGATATTGAATGTCAAACATGACTAGTGATGCAAAGGCATGCTTTTCATCTAAAGTTGTGTACCGTGCTGTAATTCGGTACTTCGGTACTTGTATTTAAAAGGTAAAACAGGCAAGGAAATACACGGCGAGTTGGCCGATGATTATGGGTCTTCTGCAACATCTTATGCTCAGGTTAAATTCTGGGTAGGGGAATTCAAATGCGGTAGAACGTCTTTAGAAGATGAAGCCAGGTCTGGACGCCCACTGGATGCCACCGACGAAGAAATGTGTAAGAAAGTTCGGGATCTGGTATACTCTGATAGGCGAATTCAGGTGGAAGAAATAGCGCAGGCATTAGGCATTTCACATGGTAGCGTTTCAACAATCTTACATGGTCGTTTAGGTATGCGCAAGCTAACAGCCCGTTGGGTCCCCAAATCCCTTAGCGATGAGCAAATGGCAACCAGAGCATCAGTATGCAGCGCCTTGTTGAAGCGTTTTAGGTCAAAAGATGATTTTCTTTTGCGTCTGGTGACTGTAGATGAGACTTGGGTTCATTATTATGAGCCAGAGAATAAAGCTCAGAGTCGTCAGTGGGTAGGGCCTGGGTCCCCGAGGCCAAAGAAGTTCAAGACCCAACCATCTGCTGGCAAGGTGATGGACACAGTATTTTGGGACGCAAAAGGCGTTATTATTTTGGACTTTTTACCCAAGAGAAGTACAATAACTGGAATGTACTATGCAAACTTGTTAGACCAGCTGAGAACCGCCATCCGTGAAAAACGCCGAGGTAAACTCTCTAAAGGTGTTTTGCTGCAACAGGACAACGCGAGAGTCCACACTTGCAAAGTTGCAATGGATGCTGTAGAGCGAAACGGGTATGAATTAATACCACATCCTGCCTATTCGCCTGACCTAGCTCCTAGCGACTTCTTCCTATTCCCAAACTTGAAAAAGGATATCCGTGGACTTCATTTCCGGTCTGATGAAAAAGTCGTGACGGCAGTTGAGGAGTGGGTCAATGGAAAGGACCCTGACTTTTTCAGTTCTGGGCTGATGGCACTTGAACACCGTTGGTCTAAGTGCATCACACTAGAGGGCAATTACATCGAAAAAGAAGAGCTGGATCTCAACCGGAAATAAATTAGGCTGGTTTCTTATTGACTCACCCTCGTATTTCGATTATGAAAGAAATAAATTCCCAGTGGGCACGTAACATTGAGACAACGTCGCATCAACGTCGAAATAATGCAAATATTAAATGATTCTTTAAATTATTTAGCAAGATAAGAAGCAGAAACCAAAATGACTTTCAAAAACAACAAAGGGAAATAGCTCTAAAGAAATTAACCCCGTAGTGCCTTATTTTTCTCTAATAGCAACATCTCATCAATATTAATCAATAATGACGGCCCGCTATAGATTTATAAAGAATGCATACTGGGAACATTTATGCAAAAATAAGTAAAGAACCCTTAAATTGTTTAACAAGATAAGAATCAGAAACCAAAAGCACCTTTTCAAGAATAAGAAAGGGGAATTTATAACAGATGAGTTGTAGTAGAGTCTATTCGCTGAATTGGGAAAATCACATCTGTATGAATGTAACATTTTATTATGTACTGGTATTGCGCAAAATACCTTACCAGGAATGTAGTAGAGTCTATTCATTGAATTGGGAATGTCACATCTGTATGAATGTAACATATTATAGACTGGTATTGCGCAACATACCATACCAGGAATGTAGTAGGGTCTATTCATTGAAATGGGAATGTCACATCTGTATGAATGTAACATATTATAGACTGGTATTGCGCAACATACCATACCAGGAATGTAGTAGTGTCTATTCATTGAATTGGGAATGTCACATCTGTATGAATGTAACATATTATAGACTGGTATTGCGCAACATACCATACCAGGAATGTAGTAGGGTCTATTCATTGAAATGGGAATGTCACATCTGTATGAATGTAACATATTATGTACTGGTATTGCGCAACATACCATACCAGGAATGTAGTAGTGTCTATTCATTGAATTGGGAATGTCACATCTGTATGAATGTAACATATTATGTACTGGTATTGCGCAAAATACCTTACCAGGAATGTAGTAGAGTATATTCATTGAATTGGGAATGTCACATCTGTATGACTGTAACGTATTATAGACTGGTATTGCGCAACATACCATACCAGGAATGTAGCAGGGTCTATTCATTGAATTGGGAATGTCACATCTGTATGAATGTAACATATTATAGACTGGTATTGCGCAACATACCATACCAGGAATGTAGTAGGGTCTATTAATTAAATTGGGAATGTCACATCTGTATGAATGTAACATATTATGTACTGGTATTGCGCAACATACCATACCAGGAATGTAGTAGAGTCTATTCATTGAATTGGGAATGTCACATCTGTATGAATGTAACATATTATAGACTGGTATTGCGCAACATACCATACCAGGAATGTAGTAGGGTCTATTCATTGAATTGGGAATGTTACATCTGTATGAATGTAACATATTATGTACTGGTATTGCGCAACATACCATACCAGGAATGTAGTAGGGTCTATTCATTGAATTGGGAATGTTACATCTGTATGAATGTAACATAATATGTACTGGTATTGCGCAAAATACCATACCAGGAATGTAGTAGGGTCTATTCATTGAATTCGGAATGTTACATCTGTATGAATGTAACATATTATGTACTGGTATTGCGCAAAATACCATACCATACCAGGAATGTAGTAGGGTCTATTCATTGAATTCGGAATGTTACATCTGTATGAATGTAACATATTATGTACTGGTATTGCGCAAAATACCATACCAGGAATGTAGTAGGGTCTATTCATTGAATTCGGAATGTTACATCTGTATGAATGTAACATATTATGTACTGGTATTGCGTAAATTACCTTACCAGGATTAATATGGAAATATGAACTTTTGCTACGATGCACGACCCTCAAAGACGCACTGAGGATCATCTAGTTTATTCAGAATTTCGACTAGGCATGATGATGGTCTTAATTTGTTAATTCATGCACTAGTATGTGACCTCTAAATTAAATTTATCTCGCTCATTAGTGCTGTGCATTATATTTCGACTAATATTTTCAATAATAAAAAAACGAAAAAAAAAAAAAAAAAAAAAAAAAAAAAATCTAGATCTTGTCGGTGTCAATCAGGACGTGAAAAATTATCAAAATATTCCACACGGTTCAAGGATAATGGCCATTTTCATATTTTCACATTTTTGCCTCTGTCAATGAAAACTCAAATTATGGAAATCCATTAGCTAGATATTGTCGGTAGCCATCAGTATGCCGAAAAAATATAAAATTATTACCTACGATTTAAGCGCTATGGCGATTTTCGCTAACTGGCCACGGACAGACGGACTCACAAGATGTTTATAGAGCACTCTACGAAAGCCAACCTTTTAATCGGTGCAATCGGTCGACCTGTCTGCTGTTCGTGCAAATATATGTGCCAAAAATGTTAGAATAATGCAACGTATACATGTTAAATGGTTTGTTATTCATTAAATGAATATAAAAATATTCTTGAAGATTTTAAAATTAAGCGTCGATCAAACAAATTTCATGATTTAGTGTGTTATAGTTTCAACATCAGTGACCCTCCGTTTAGGGATAATGGTATTAATGCACGTATCATTGTTTTGTACGGATTAGCCGTCCAAATCATACCCAACCCCTGGGAACTCGACAGAAAATTTTGACATACGGGCGGGATATTATACCCATAAAAGCGAAACTGTAGAAGAAACTATGTACAAATTTTAATGCCCGTGTAGGGGATTTTCGATACAAATTTGTGACTCATGGGCAGCCAATTTTCAAAAAGGTTTATTTCCCCAGGGTAATGCCGCCACATCCCTCTTGGGGAAACATTGATAGGTGCATAATACATGGACCGCGCCATGCGAAAACGTGTCTTCGGAGCATGTGCCGACAGCGAAGGCCCAGATCAGACTGCGCAGACGCAGTCTGATCATGGCCTTCGCTGTCCGCTAACAGAGTCATTTGGCACTGCAGAATCTATCAATGGAAAGCAAATGCCCGGGTTAGACTTTGCGCATCCGTGGGATAAATCCGAATATATGCATGTTGCGCATGTTCGAAGACACCTTTTCGCTTGACGTGGCCTACATAAAAAAGTTTTGTGCTAAAAAAGTTTTGTGCAAGGAAGCACAATTCAGAGAATAATTCTCTGTCGAGCGAGTTTCGAACTCCTGACTGCAAATTTAGCAGGTAATGGGTAAATATGCTACTGACATTCCTCACTCCAAACTAATATATGACTTTTAAACTCTAAAAGTCCCCTCTAGCGGCCCTCATTCCAAACTAACGTGACGTCAAGTTAAGTTTTAAAAATTCATCTGACGCTCCTTTATCCAAACTGATATAACTTTTAAGCTTTAAAAGTCCCTCTAGCGGTCCTCAGTCCAAACTAATATGACTTTTAAGCTTTAAAAATTTCTTTGACGCTCCTTAATCCCAAGTAATATAACTTTTAAGCTTTAAAAGTCCCTCTGACTGGCCTCAGTCAAAACAAATATGACTTTTAAGCTTTAAAAGTCCCTCTGACGGCCCTCAGTCCAAACTAATATGACTTTAAGCTTTAAAAGTCCCTCTGATGGTCCTCAGTCCAAAGTAATATTTTGTGGCTGGGTAGGCCTACGCTTGGTATATTTTCTGCCATTTTTTACAAGGAAGAAAAACTTTTTGACTTCTTGTTTGCATGACTTTCCTTGGCTTGACTTTTGAATCTGTCCGCCATTATTTACTTACTTCAGCATGTGAGTATGCACACATATCAACTCAATGAAGGTTAGGGTTAAGTTAGAGCTAGCTAGGTCACTGGTGGTTACGGTTAGGTTAGATGAGGAACCATGGGTGCCCCCCCCCCCCTCCTACCTGCACACGAAAAATATAGGTAAATATACCCAGAAAGTGACAATCACAGAGCACAGCCTTCCCGAGGCCTCCAAAGAAGTAAGGCCATCACGAAAACATACCTGTATAATTGATCCCCTTAAACCCACTTTTATGTAGTAAAACAGGGGTTTACAGGGGTGTACATTATTTTTCTTATTTCTGCTTAAAAACATAGATTGTGGTAATCGTTAGAAGCACCTCGGCGAGGCGGTTCTAACGAGTACCCACAATCTATGTTTTGAGCAGAAATTTGAAAAATATCAAAAAATTTTATCTGAAAATTTTCCTTTTTTTTTTTGGTGGTAAATTTTTTCAATATATTTGAAGAGGCGTGTTTTCGTATGTGAGAAAAAAAATGACAAACAAGCGCCACATGAAACGCCGACGCACAAAGAAGTACAAGCCCTGTCTGAAAAAAAAAAAAGCTGACATTAATATGTCACTAATAGCTGAGAATTTGCTCCCGTTTGCTTTTAGAATATTTTCCTTTTCAGAAGGAAGGCAAAACCGTTTTGACAGAGTTGCCTCTCCTGAGGTGTTCCACATCCCATGAAGTTTTAAGAGATTTTACAGGTACTGGTTAATCATGCTGGCATAGGTGGATCCATTTTGGTCTTTGTTGAACAATTCTGGGAGTAACAGTTACTATTTCGTTTTGTATATTTCCGTTTCGATTCAATTTATACCTTTCGCTTCTTGTTTTTCTAGGGAGCTGTTAATTGATTTTTGATTGGATGAAGGCAAATAAAAGCGCAATTTTGATTAGTTCAATAGGTTGATTGGTGGTACCTAGCCTAAAAAATTATTAAGTATCTTTGAATATCGATCCTTCTGAACCTGTAAGTAAATCAAATATCAAAGAGAATTAGACGCAAGTACCGTTTTGTTTTCAAGATGCTCATGTGTCTGTAGCTATATAGAGTGATGAGCTTGTACGAAAAATCTGCAAAATTCTCCTATTACCTATCCAGTCTACTTTCGTTTTCACTGATTCAGACCATCATCGACCATGGAGCAAAGTGTTGGGATAGGCCCAGTATGAAATATACACACTGCCCAGTAAGCATTCTACATAAATCTCTAGCGGGCCGTTCCCGGCCTGCTGTATATTTATGTAAAATGCTATCTGGAAGTGAAGGATGGTGGCCTATGGTGCTAGGGTTCCCAGTTTGAGCTGAGAATTTTTTTTTTTTTTTTTTTTTTTGCCTTAGCAGTGAACATGCTCTCCCAACAGCATCTTTGCCATTGGAGGGGGATTGGGCATTAACTGGTGGGCCACATGTGCAGGGTGCGGTATCTCCAGTACAGATTAAATATTTCATTACTGAGACAAAGTTGGTCCTTCTGGCAAAACCAGCTCCCTGTGGCTAATGATCCAGTAGACATGATAGAATGGAGTACCTGGCAGATAGCTGTAATGGTAGAAACTAAATTCTAAATACACTGGCATCTGCAATGCTTGAATATGCCTACCCTGTGCAGAGCCCTTGCATGGAGATTTTTTTTTTTTTATTTTTTACTGGTGATATATCCAATGACATTCATTCATTAGGACCAGTGATATGGGAAATTAGTCCCTAGCTCTCACCAAGAGGTAAACATAGACACACCATCCTCTACACCTTCAGTGGAGGAGATGATAAATTCTGGAAGGGCATTCCAATCTCTACTGGTTTGAGAGGAGAAAGAGTCCTTATAAATGTCAGTTCTTGCAGTGGGGGGTCTGA
The DNA here is from genome assembly GCA_964016985.1 of Anodontia alba. Lineage (NCBI taxonomy): Eukaryota > Metazoa > Mollusca > Bivalvia > Lucinida > Lucinidae > Anodontia > Anodontia alba. The sequence goes on along the minus strand of OZ024824.1, from coordinate 93,622,877 downwards.
AAAGTCAATGAGTGATGCTGGCAGCACCCTTTTGACCTTTGTACAAGAGTTTCAAAGTAGTAATTGCTAGTTACCAACCTAGCAGTCCTGTTCTGAACTTTTTTGATTTCTTCTTGAAGAAACACACCTTGGGGATCCCAAAGACAACTACCATTTTCCAAAACTGGGCAAACAAGTCCTTTATATTTTGCCGCTGTTACATCCTGAGACACTGATAAAATCAAGTGTTCTATTTGCCTTAGTAAGCATGTTGCTGATATGTGTATTTCATCTTAAGTCATGTGTGATTGTCACTCCTAGTATTGAATGGAGTCCTCATTTTTGAGGACTGTTCCCTCTAAAGTGTAAGAAGCCTCATTTTTTTGTTCTTTTTCTAGTTATCTGGATTATATTGCACTTAACAAGCTAAAATCTCATACCCCATTTTCTTGCCCAACATCCTAAACTATCGATACCCTTCTTAAGTTTCAGTGAGCTTTGCATTTCTAATTTCAGTATTATTTCACAGCAGCAAACACAGTTGTCTGCAAAAAGTCTTATTTCTGAGTATATGTCTGTGGAAAAACAATTAATGAACAGAGACCAAGAACAGTCTCTTGTGGAACACCAGACAGAACTGGAGCCCACTCTGAAGTTGCAGTTTACAACAGCTCCTTGTGTTCTATAACAAAGAAAGGAATCTATCCGCCTGTGTCTTTCCGCCAATGGTATAACCAAATTATTTGCTTTTAAGTAGCACATTAGGGTGTGTGCCAAAAGCCTTCTCGAAGTCCAGAATACATGTGTTGACCTCTCCTCCTTTGTCCAAGATTCTTACCCAATCATTTATAACAGTGCATGGCCAGGCCCAGCTGAGTTTTACAACTGTGTCTTTTCCTAAATGCATGTTGTCTGTCTGACAAAAGTTGGTATTCATGCAAATGAGCCATGATATTTGAGCATACTAATGTTCAAGCAACTTACATGGCACACATATCAGGGACACAGGGCAATAATTACAAGCAAGAACTCTATCACCTTTCTTAAAAGAGAGGACAAATGTTTGCAAGAAGCCATTCTTTGGGGATTTCACCCATATAAAGAAATTGCTGAAACAAATATGCAGGACCTAGTTCATTTACTAGTTGTCCCCCACCTTTTCGAAGAAAAGCGAGGGGACATAGTATTCGGCTTTCCCTGGTGCGTGATTCGTGGTGCGTGGTTCCGAGTTTATAATAGGTACCTTGTGAGCACAACTCCTCCTACAGTTTTTAACCAATCTTTCTAAAATTTTACAGGTGTCTTCATCATGGTCTGGGGATGTGCATGTGCTTTTTACAGAGTTCTTAAGTTATTTTTTTTTTTTCTTCACTTTTTTCACATTTTTAACTTACACATTTTTTGCATGGTTCCAAGTCAGTGGTAGGTACCATGTGAGCACAACTCCTCGTACAGTTTTATACCAATCCTTTTGAAACTTTACAGGTGTTTTAATCATGGTTTGAAGATGTGCATGTGCTTTTTACAGAATCCTTAACCCTTAAAACGCCAAGAAAACCTGCATCTGAAAATGTCGTCTGTTTATGTTGTCTTCTGAATATTCTTGCAAACTTTTCAATCCTATTTTTGCATAAAGGAGCAGTCTGATCTGGGTCCACACTGTTTGCAACAATGACTTTTAAAGTAACCAGCAGAAGACAAAGCAGGCGACAATTGTTGTGATTGGCGCTTTAAGGGTTAAGTTATTTTTTTCACTTTTTTCACATTTTTAACTTAAGACATTTTTTGTATGGTTCCGAATTTGTAGTGGGAACCTTGTGAGCGCAACTCCTCCTACAGTTTTTTACAGATCCTTCTGAAACTTCACAGGTATCTTAATCATGGTCTGAGATATGCATGTGCTTTTTATACCCTGCCACACAATAATGGCGGGGTATTATGGTTTCACGCTGGACGTCCGTGTGTCTGTCCGTCCGTCGTACGTCCGTCCATCCGTCTGTTTTTCGTTTCCGGATGATAACTTGAGTAAACATCAATGGATTTTCACCAAACTTGGTATGTGCATTGATATTGTTGAGACCTGGTTTGGGATTGCTAATGGGCAAATTTCGTCAATTTTTTACGGAGTTATCTGCCCGAGACATGCCCATATTTTTGTTTCCGGATGATAACTTGAGTAAATAACAAGGGATTTTCACCAAACTTGCTATATGCATTGACATTAAGGAGATCTGGTTTGGGAATGCTAATGGGCAAATTTCGTCAAGCTTTTATAGAGTTATATGCCCGAGACACGCCCATTTTTTTCATTTCCGGACGATAACTTGAGTAAATAACAAGGGATTTTCATCAAACTTGCTATATGTATTGAAATTAAGGAGATCTGGTTTGGGATTGCTAATGGGCAAATTTCGTCAAATTATTACAGAGTTATCTGCCCGAGACACGCCCATATTTTTGTTTCCGAACAATAACTTTAGTAAATAACAAGGGATTTTAACCAAATTTGCTATATAGAAGAGGGCCACATGGAAGATTAGTACTAGGTTGCTAAATGTGTTACCCTCTATAAATAAAGTCGATTATTATTATTATTATTATTATTATTATATATTGACATTAGGGAGATCTGGTTTGGAATTGCTAATGGGCAAATTTCGTCAATTTTTTTACGGATTTAACTGCCCGAGAAACGCCCATATTTTTGTTTCTGGATGATAACTTGAGTAAATAACAAGGCCTTTTAACCAAACTTGCTATATGCATTGATATTATCAAGATCTGGTTTAGGATTGTTATCTGTCCATTGATAGTATCAAGATATGGTTTAGGATTGTTATCTGTACCTCCGTCATTTTCTTTCCAGACATTTTCGCCACGATAACTTTAATATATAAGCAAATAATTGCTATGGCGGGGTATTATGCTTGCGGTGCTTTTATTACAGAATCTTGAAATAATTTTTTTCAATTTTTTCACATTTTTAACTTAGACATTTTTTCATGCTTCAGTATTATGTAAGTCTATATGTAGTAGGTACCTTGTGAGCGCAACTCCTCCTATAATTTTGGACCAATCCTTTTGAAACTTTACAGGTGTTTTAATCATGGTCTGAAGATATGCATGTGCTTTTTACAAAATCCTCTAATCATGTTTTTTTCACTTTTTTTTTTCACATTTTTGGTTCCGAGTTTGTAGTCGGAACCTTGTGAGCGCAACTCCTCCTACAGTTTTATACCGATCCTTCTGAAACTTCACAGTTATCTTAATCATGGTCTTAAGATATGCATGTGCTTTTTACAGAATCTTGAAATAATTTGTTTCATCAAATTTTTCGCATTTTTAACTTAGACTTTTTTTCATGCTTTACTACTATGAAAGTTTTTATGTAGTGGGTACCTTGTGAATGCAACTCCTCCTACAGTTTTATACCATTCCCACTGAAACTATTTAGATGTTTTAACCGTAGTCTGAAGATATGCATATGCTTTTTACAGAATCTTGAAATTACTTTTTTTTTTTTACTTTTTTCACATTTTTAACTTTTAACATAGACTTTTTCATGCTTCAATACTATGAAAGTGCATATAGTAGTAGGTACCATGTGAGCGCAACTCCTCCCATAGTTTAAGCAAATGCTTCTGAAACTTTACAGGCATTTTGCTTGTGGTCTGAGGATATGCATATGCTCCTGGAATCTTGAAATTATGTTTTTTGATTGTTTTTCCACAATTTTAGCTTCATTTTTTTTCCTGCATCAATTCTTAGGTAAGTGATACAGGACCAGTGGTCCTCTGGTTAAATTACCCATTTTTAACAGCTCAAATAAAAATAAGGCGGGGGGGGGGGGCATAAATTCCCTATGGAATTTGCTTGTTCCTTTAAAACTCTAGGATGAAGCTTATCAGGTCTTTTGAAGGATTCAAGCCTTTAAGTAACTTGATCACTCCTTTTGATGACACCACAATACTTTCCATGAAAGGGGCCAATCTTCCAGTGAACGGAACCTCCTTGTTTTTAGATTTATTGAACTCATGATCATTGAAGTGACCAATTTGTTCCTCTGCCCTTTCAGAGTCTGATTCTGCAGCCCCCTTTCCTCCGCATTTTTAAGGGGTGGAACACCTTGCCTGTCTTTTTTCTGACTATTAATGTACCTGTAAGTCACTGGGATTTGCCTTTACATCACCTATTTGCATACCATTCATGATGTTTTTCAATGTCAGTCTTGATTTCCTTTCTCAAGTTCTAATTTTTGTCCAAAGTTTACCGCGCAAATGTGCATCTATAAGTATGTCCAGCAGAGAATCATAGGTCAATAGTTACACTCCCATTATGCCAATGTAACATAAATGCAAGACTCATTAGGGTGGCAATCACTTGAGGACAGGCAAGCAGATAGTACTATTCAATAAAATAGTAAACTGTATGGTTGCTGTCCTCCCTCCCTCACTAAACATGAGTTTCACTGACTTCATCACTTATCAAGTCCAATTGTACTAGCGGCCTATTAAACTAATACTGAAATTTTCATTTTCAGTAGCATTTATTTATGCTAAAATGCATTATTTTGAATCAAATTCTCTTTGTATCTATCATACAATACTGATTTACAAAACATGCTTTAAATTAAAATGAATGTAAATAAAAATCTAATGGTGAATTTTCACTGAAAAGAATGATGGCCAAAACCACATTTGTAGCAGATAAGTCTTAGTTATACCATGGTTTGTGCGCATGTACGATGCGATAATGCATGCGTGTGAGCGAGTGCATTATCGCATGTACATGCGCAGAACCATGGTATAACTGATCTATCACATTTGCATGCATGTAGACCATCTACATCGTGAGATATTTCATGCTGAATGTTGGGAATTTAGGCCACTATATGATAATGAATAGAAGTAAGATGGAATGAAATGTCAATTTCATTATTTGCATTGATGAAACATCATTTAATTCATTCAAGTTTCATCACAAAATGTTAAAATTAAATGTTGAGAATACTTATATACATATATTTTTTGAAACAAAAACAAAAAAAAATGAACAAAAAACAACAACAAAAAAACCAACAACAACTCAACAACTGAAGAAGGGGCTGGCCTTGGTGGCTCAGTTGGATGCACATCCAAATGGTGATCAGGAGGTTGTGGGTTTGACCCGCTCCGTGTTGGCAACATTCTTTCGTGGAGATTGATCGTGAAATATTTTCTCCGGTCATTCTCTCCCTTCCGCTGATTCAAGAAGGGCAGTTGTCAGTTTCTGGTGAAAGAATGTGCACAATACTGGTTAACCACTTAGAGGACTAAGCCTGCCCAGTAAAAGTGTGGTTGGGCAAACTGACTGCATTCAACATGACCCAGTTGGGTTGACTGGACCATAAAACCTCAACACAAACAAACAAAAACAACTGAAGATGGTTAGGAGGCTCAGATGGAAGGACCTTCAGATCCTTTTTAAACCACCCTTGTATGGTCTTGATTTGGCAGAGACTTATTTACTTGTATATATATATATATATATATATATATATATATATATATATATATATATATATATATATATATATATATATAGCATATCTAACACTATGTTTCAAAACAGATCATCGCTTCAGTTGTTTTAATAAATTTAATAATTGTTATTTAAGAAAAAGGTAGCAGTAGCAGTGATTTTATGGGCTAATAAATCACAGTGTGGAGGTCACTTGTACAGTAGATAAAGTCACGAGTTTTGTTTTTTCACCCTTAAAGCACAGTGTTTACATATAAGCTAATGTCGCTTTATTTCCTGAGAATATACGAGGGGCGTTCATTTAATTTTGTCATAAGGGTTCTACAGGGTGCATTATTAATCCCATTCACATTTCATTTACTTCAACCCTTTGAAGTATTCTCCCTTGATGGAAACACACTTTTCAAGTCTCGAAATCCATTCCGTAACGGCAGAGAGGTAGGCCTTTTTAGGTATACCCTGAAGATTCTGGTAAATTGCACTATCAAGTGCACTTTGGGATTCATAATGACGACCAGAAAGGGTTTTCTTTAGTAAAGGAAACAGGAAAAAGTCGCAGGGACTAAGGTCTGGCGAATAAGGTGGATGAGAGAGCTGAACTACCTTTTCCTCTTTCAAAAAGTCTGGGACAAGAACACACTTGTGAGCAGGTGTGGTGCCATGGATAAGACACAGACCTCTTAAACCGGTTGCTTGTCTACGTTTTTTATTTTGCATACAGTACGGGTTGAGTGTATATGACCGAAACAACTTGAACTTTCAATAACTTTTGAAAGACTGAACGGATTAGACTGAAATTTCATCCTGTTATAGAAAATCACTCCCCCATTAAATAACCGCAGTTTCCACGTGCTCCTTACAGCCACGTGGTATGGTGGGCCATTAGTGACACAATTAAATGAACGCCCCTCGTAGGACTTAGCATTTACACTGAGTATGTGGACACCTAAACTCCTGAACATACTTGTCCTAAAATTTGAACAAGTCCATCTTATTAATCCCCCGCCTCGAAGTGAATGGGGAATTATAGAAATGGTCTTCGTCTGTCCATCCGTCTGCCTGTTCTTCCATAACACTTTCTTGTCCGCTCCATATCTCCTGAACCCTTTGAAAGATTTTCATTAAACTTGGATCAAATGTTTGCCTCAGTGAGTCGATGTGCAGAACTCATAAGTCAACCATGCCAACTCAAGGTCAAGGTCACAGGTCAAGGTCATGGGTTTGAGCCTTGAATTTTGTCTCCGCTCCATATCACCTGTACCCCTGGAAGGATTTTCTTTAAATTTTGGTCATATGTTTGCCTCAGTGAGACAATATGCAGAACTCATAACTCAACCATGCTGACAAAAGGTCAAGGTCACAATTCATGGTCACAGGTTTGAGCCTTACATTTCGTGTCTGCTCTGTATCTCCTATACCAGTGGAAGGATTTTCTTTAAGCTTTGATCTGAATCTTCACTGGGCAAATATAGGATACAAATAAAGAGGGGTAGACTGTCCCTCTTGCCCTTTCCTGTGGCTGCTCTGTCCTTTTTAAGCTGCCCTCTGCCTTATTTCAACTTAAGACTTAAAACCCTACATTTTTGTGAAAATTTCATGAAAAATGGACCAAAATTAAAAAAAAAAAAAGTTATCAGAACAGAACACAACTTTATTTGTTAATAAGTCTCAGGCCACGCTCAGGTGGCATATGAGAAAAAAAACAAAACAGTACATATAAGAATGTAGATGACAGCCATAACATGCATAGACTCTATTTGTTTTGTTGATAATTCTCATATATGTTTAGCGATACACGGACTGGGATTCTCCGACATACGGGCAGCGGAGTGCGCATTACACTAACAGAACTCGTATAATGCTGAAAAAATTATAAAGCAATGTTGGTTTGTACAGGGCATAGACAGAACAAACCCTGCCGTCCCCCCTATCCCCCACTTTAATATCTACAACAGCATGGCCAGCTTACAAACAGGCATCACAAGCACATGCAGACGAACAACTGTATCAATATTTAACCTTAACCACTTTCTGGGCTAATTCAGCAGACAACAAATTGATAATATTTTTCTTATTCTTCTCAGAAAACAGGTTTTGACATTTCATGCAAATTGTCTCCAGTGGAGACAATTTGCATGAAATGTCAAAACCTCCTTTCTGGGAAAAATAAGATAAATATTTCTGTATGTCATTTGCTGAAAATTTTACTCAGAGTGCTGAGCATTAAAAGTCAGATTTATGGTATTCTAGTTTGAGGTATTTATTGTGGAATGGGATTATACATGTATATAGTAACATGTCTTGATTCTAAGCACATCACACAACACATGTTTCCCTCATTCTTGTATGGCTATACAAAAAGTGCCTTACCCGGCTCCCCTCTGCCCTCAAACCCAAGCTTAAGCACTGAAACCTGATCAGGCTAAGCTGATGCACAAGGTGATTTAACCCTTAAAGCGCCAGTCACAGCTATTGTTGTCTGCTTTGTCTTCTGCTTGTGATTTTAAAAGTCGTTTTTGCAAACAGTGTGGACCCAGATCAGACTGCTCCTTTAGGAGCAGTCTGATCAGTGTCCACACTGTTTGCCTGTATGCAAAAATAGGTTTGAAAAGTCTGCAAGAATATTCAGCAGACGACATAAACAGACGACATTTTCAGATGCAGTTTTTCTTGGTGCTTAAAGGGTTAAGTCTCCATTGGGACACATGTCTGAAGGTACATTTTCTCATGTTGCAGCTCACATTTTTGTTGTTTCTTTCTGTTTGTTTAGTGATGATGGCTTCAGGATGCCAGATGAGTGGACTACTAGGAGAAAAATTCACCTGTCTTATATGTGGACAAGAAGACTTGTCAGAAGAGGATATGAGGACACATGTATTATTAGAACATGTAGAATGTAATGTTTGTTGTCCTTTTTGTGATCTGTCTGGTATTACAAATGATGAAATGAGCACTCATATCAATACTGTGCATTTTGATGATCTCATGAGCCCCATAGAAATCTGTAATGGAGAGACGCATGAGAGAGTTGGGAAGGAAGACGTTGACAAATTTGGAATGCAAAATGGTGGAGCTATTCCAAAAACTAATGTAGTCAGTAGAGGAGGTTTGAGACATTCTCAGAGCCTGGATAAAGGGAGAAACCCAGTTTCCCCTAAAAGATCAAGTATGAAGTCGTCACAGTCAGAATCTAACCTAGATAGGAGTAAACTACAGCTAACATTTCCAGTTGTGCTAAATCCAGGTCCATCAAGTTCAGTGCGACAGTCGCGTTCATCAACAGCGATTAAATCCTCTATGTCGTCTCACTCAATGAAAACATCATCATCATCATCATCATCCCTAATGACTTCATCTACTTCGTTTCATGTTTTGCAGTCTGAATCACCCAGACTTGATGAAAGTACTGGTAGAATTCAAGAAATAAATGGTGCTATTTCACCAGCAATAACTTTAAGTATGAATAATAGTATTCAGGAAGAAGAGATGATTGATGATGACAATAACAACGAACCTACTCAACCTAATAATAACAGACCGCTCATTCCAGATATTAATGACAACATTCAGCCAGATGTTAATTCAAATATACCTGCTGAATTTTCTTGCCCACTCTGTCAGTTTATCACGTCATCAGAGAATCTCATACAGACTCATGTGAATATGGCTCATGTTGATATCTTAAGCCCGGCAAAAGCCGGTACTAACTCCAACTTAAGTGACGAAACAGTTGCTCAAGCTACTAATGGTGATCATACAGTTAAAGACCCAGATGCTACTGTAAATGAAATTGACTCAATAGGAGATGAATATCCTTGTCCAATCTGTCAGAAGACATTCTGTAATTCTGTTGAATTAAGTGTTCATGTTAATGCTCAGCATGCTAACATATTTAGCCCAGATAAATATGGATCTGAGGAAGCATCCTGTTCAACTCATGATTGGTCATTGAGAGACGAGTTAGTGTGTCCTGTTTGTGAGCAAGTCTTTCATGATCGTAACAAACTACAAGTACATGTAAATGGCCATTTTTCAGCAGAGCAAACTCCAGGTAAGTGTCTTAGCCTTTACCACCCTTTCTGGGCGAATTGACTCCTCCGTCAAGTCATTTGACTATTTAACTGACAACTGCAACTGACCATTCAAAATAGCTAATAATGTAATTGTCAATGTTTTTAGTTAGACAAAAAAATTAACACATGCTTTTTATAGGTAAGCACAGATATATCAATACAAAGTTTGTCTAAGGAAGTTCATGTGGGCGTGGTTATAACTGCCTGACGGAGGAGTCGATTCAGCTGACGACAAATTGATGTTTTTGTTTATATTTTTTTTTTAGCTCACTAGAGCCGAAAGCTCACAAGGTGAGCTCTTAGTATAGCAAGGCTCTATCATCTGTCCTCTGTCGTCTGTTTTCCACACTTTTCCAAGACCAGTGGGCCGATTTTAGTCAGAATTTATCAGTAGCATCTTTTAGGTGGGGGAAAGGCTGCATTAGGTTTTGGGGTATATCAGATCCAAACTCTGGTTTCCATGGCAACCGGAAGGTTCCATAGAAATATAATGGTGACAATGTTGTCTGGGCGGTAGCGAATTTATTTTTGATTGGATCTGCATCAAACTTGCTGATAATGAAGATGGGCATAAAATCTTGGACAAGTTTGATTTTGGATCAGATAAACAATTCCCATGAGAGTTACCTGCCTTTTCAGACTCTCATAGACATGTTATGGGAAAAATGTTGTCTGGCTGATAGAAACTTCATTGCTGATCATTAGATCATCAAATTTGCAGATAACAAGGACAGGCATAAAATCTTGGACAAGTTCAATTTTGGCACAGTTTTGACTTGGTATGAGAGTTACCTGTCCTTGAGGGTCCAATGGACTTAGGAAACTGTTGTCTGGACAATAGACTTTATTTTTGATTTAATCTTCATCAGACTTGCAGATAAATAGGACAGCCATAACATTTTAGATGAGTTTGATTGTGGGCCAGATCAAACTATTCACAAAGAGCTTCTTTCCCTTTAGTCTCACATAGACATAATGGGAAAAATGTTGTCCGGACAATAGCAACTTCATTTTTGATCCAATCATCATTAAATTTGCAGATAATGACGACAGGCATAAAATTTTAGACAAGTTAAATTTTGGCCTCGTGTCGACTATTGGCATGAGAGTTCCCTGCCCTTGAGGGCCCCATATACTTCTGAAAATATTGTCTGGACAATAGCATTTTATTTTTGATTGAATCATCATCAGACATGCAGGTAATGAGGACAGACTCAAAATCTTGGACCAGTTTGATTTTGTGGCAGATCAGATTATTCACTTGGGAGTTACTTGCCCTTTAGTCTCCCATAGACATATAATTGGAAAAATATTTTCCAGACAATAGGGACTTCATTTTTGATTGGATCGTTATTTAACTTGCAGATACAGAGTACTGCATAAAATCTCAGACAAGTTTGATTTTGGCCCAGTTTCGACTAGTTTCGGCATGAGAGTTACCCACTCTTGAGGACCTAATATACTAAGTAAAATGTTGTCTGGACGATAGTGATTTCATTTTTTGATTGAATCTCCATCAGACTTGTAGGTAATGAGAATCTTGAATGAGTTTGATTTTGGTTCAGATCAGACTATTCACATGAGAGTTACTTGCCAATTTGTCTCCATTACACATATAATGGGAAATTTGTCCGGATGATAGCAATCAGTTTTGATTGGATCTTCATCAAACTTGCAGATAAGGTGGACAGACATAAAATCTTTGACAAGTTTGATTTTAGCATGGTTTGACTTTTGATATGATAGTTACCCACCCTGGAATGTCCCATAGACTCTGAAAATGTTGTGCTAATGATAGCAACTTCATTTTAATGGGAAAATGGTGTCTCCATACTAGCGCATTCATTTTTGATTGAATCATCATTGAAATTGCTGGTAATTGGGACAGTCATGAAAGCTTGGGCAAGTTTGATTTTGGGCCTCTGGTTTCCATGGCCCTACTTACTCTCTTCAGGTGTCTTAGACAACATTATATTTCCAATCAATTAGGGACATTTGAAAAAAGTTCAAACAAAGGACGTGTTTGTGTTAATTATGTATCCATAGGATGAAACCTATAGCAAAAACATCTGTGATGGTTGCTTGGAGCTTCGAATTATATTCATACCTTCAGCTAACTGTTCCTCAGGTGAGTGATAGCTGCCCTCTTGGGCTACTTGTTTATTTTCTCAGAAAATAGGCATTGATACATGTATGTCATGCAAACTATCCTCTAAGCAGGCTTGAGACTTTTCAGATTTTTGGCAGATTTCAAAATTTTTAGTTTCAAAATCTGATCAAGTCTACAGTAAATTTCTAAAAATTCAAACAGCCCAAATAAAAATGAGGACTGAATTTATCAACTTTTTTTCGCTAGGTTAACCCTTGCCTTGCTGAATAAATTAAGATGCCAGGCTCACTTCTAATTTCCAGCCACTCAGATTACTTGATCCTGGTTTTTGATAGAAATTCACATATTTAATGACAAACAGTGCAGATCCAGATCAGTTGGCTTCTTCAGAAGCCAACTGATCTGGATCTACACTGTTTGCAAAGACAGGGCATGTCGTGTCCAGCAAGAGAAGGGTAAACAAAGGTAACTAATGCTGTCTCCCTTTGCACAACTGGTTACTTTCCTCAAAAAATGTTCCCGGTGTATGCCCGGAGAAAGCATCAATAAAATGGATATTGTACAAGCAAACATGCAAAGGCTTTTTCTAGAATGGCTACTAGGGAGTCTTTTCCTTTTTGTATAAGTTTATGCCCTTTTCGACATATGTTTATTTTCATGCATCTGGTATTCTGTCAATCAGTATTTACCTTCTGTATTTGGACACTTTCAGGATGGGAAACTTCAGGATTGATCCTGATTTCAAGATTGAGAACTTTCATTTTAAGCATGAAATTTTACTTTCTTTTCTTCACAAGACCATCTTTTTGTGTCAAAGTAGTTATTTGGGTTAATATTTGCCTGAAATAGCTTTAAAAAACTAATTATTAGTTGTATAGGTACAGATAAGAGGAAGTATCCACATAATAGTTTTCTTATTTCTCAATGAAAACATATGTTATGGGTACTCATTAGAAGCCCCTCTCTGAGGCACTTCTAATGAGTACCCACAATGTATATTTTCATTGAGAAATAAGAAAAATATTAGTTGTTTTTCATAGCTACAGATAAGAGGGGGTATCCACATAAAATTTTTCTTATTTCTCCATGAAAACATATGTTGTGGGTACTCATTAGAAGAGCCTCAGTTAGCTGCTCCTAATGAATACCTACAACATATGTTTTTATTGAGAAACATGAAAAATGTTTGCCTGATGCCATAACTCCAGATAAGAGGGGGTATCCACATAATATTTTTCTTACTTTTCCAAGAAAACATATGTTGTGGGTACTCATTAGAAGTGCCTCGATGAGGCACTTCTAATGAGTACCCACAACATATGTCTTTGTGGAAGAATAAGAAAGATATTGGTACTTTTTGGTTAAAAAAAAAAGCACCTTATCTGGTGCTATATGATACCCCGCTTATCTAGAGCTATACAGTCCTATCTGTCATAATACTGAGGGTCAATACAGTGGTCTTCTTCTCATACTTCATCTCTTTTATAGTGCAAGAAAAGACAGATAAAATCATTGCTCAAGAGTTGCAGGAGAAAGAGAAGAGAGAAAGAGAGAAGAAGGAATTTCAGCAGTTACAGGTAAGGTGGTAACTGATCAGAGAGTAATTAGCCCTTAAAACGCAAATCGCAACTGCAGCAGACAACATTTTGATTTTCTTTTTGATTTTTTAGAGAAAATAAAGTTTGATATTTCATGCCAGCTCTTAGAGTGCTAAGGACAACTACAGCAGATGATATTTGATTTTTTTTTTCCAATTTTTCAGAGAAAATAAGGCTTGGCACTTCATGTGAATTGTCTCAATGTCTCAGTAAAACAATAATAAAAACTATAGATGGTCATCTGCTTAGCACTTTAAGGATTAAACCTTACCACTCTGGGCAAATTCAGCAGACAACAAAGTGATACAAAGAAGACAATTGTCATGAAATGTCAAACCCTGTTTACTGGAAAAAGTCAGAAAATTGGTTCGAAAGTATGTTTGCTGAAACCTTTACACAGCATGCTAAGCATTACGCAACATGAGAAAGGGGCTCTTATTATATATTCAAGCAGTAAGTAAGTGAAGACTTTATTTAAAGAGGGTAACTACATTTAGCATACAACAGCTAATATACAGACAAGTCTAATTGATGGTTTTAAAACAGACACAAGTTCTCTGGCCACTACACAGCATGGGACTGCCATTCGACTGGAGACCAGGAGGTCGCGGGTTCAACCCCCGCCGAGGTCGGCAACATTCTTTCGTGGAGCTTGATCATGAAATATTTTCTACGGTCATTCTCTCCCTTCCGCTGATTCAAGAAGGGCAGTTGTCAGTTTCTGGCGAAAGAATGTGCACAATACTGGTTAACCGCTTAGAGGACTAAGCCTGCCCAGTAAACGTGTGGTTAGGTAAACTGACCGCGCTCGACATGACCCAATTGGGTTGACTGGGCCGTAAAACCTCAACACAAAACTGCCATATTCAGCATTCCCTGGTGCATCGGTCAGCAAGCATTCACTGAATTATATACATATATTAATACACATGAAGAGTCAGATATAGCTGATAATAAGGAAAATTAAAAGTCCGGCTCCAGATAAGATTAAAGTATGGACTCTTTTTACTTCCCTCTCCACAGGAATGCAACAAACACTGTAGTGCCTATTTTATGTGATGCCATGAAGAATCATACAGATGTCTAAATGTCAACATGCAATCTGAAGCATTTTTCAGATGTAAAGTAACAACACATATTTATTTCAGATATAAGAATACTGTAACATTCTCCTCTTTGAAACACCTAACTACATGTATGTAGGATATTAGTACTCTCAAACTAGTCATACAACTATACACCAAAAAGTGAAGAAAAATATATGTTGCGGGTACTCATTAGAAGCACTTCGCTTATCTCGAATAACCGCTTTTATCTTGAAGTGAAAATCTGGTCCCTCTTTTAACATAGAAGTCTAATGATAGGTAACAAAATATTGTGGAAAAGAGTCAAATAACATATTAAATTGTGAAATCTGGTTGTTCGATTTATTTTTCCCTCAGTTCTGCAAATCTGATATGTAGAGGTAAGGGTATCTCAGAGTATTTCAGAGAGTCCATTTGTCTTGAGATAATAAGTTGACTGTATATAGTATTGTAGAGAAATTAGAAAAATGTTGGTAAGTTTTGGTTGTAAAGGATCGTAAAGGGTACCTTCTCTGGAGCTGTGTGTTCTATGCACAGTCTTTGACATAGCTCTAGATAAAAAGAATTTTACAATGAAAGGAATTGATACTTTTTTGCAAAACTGTATGTAGTGGTACTAACTAGAAATACCTTGTGTCACTTGTAATTCACTTCTAATGAGTACCTGCAACATATATTTTTATGGAGAAACAAAATACAACAACAAGAACAAAAAACTAAAGAAAAACAGCATCAGTCAAACAAAAAATGCCCTAGAGCTATGTTAACCCTTAAAAAGCCAAGAAAACCTACATCTGAAAATGTCGTCTGTTTATGTCGTCTGCTGAATATTCTTGCAAGCTTTTCAAACCTGTTTTTGCATACAGGTAAACAGTGTGGACCCTGATCAGACTACTTCTAGAGGAGCAGTCTGATCTGGGTCCACACTGTTTGCAAAAATTATTTTTAAAATCACAAGCAGATGACAAAGCAGACGACAATTGTTGTGATTGGCAGTTTTAGGTTTAAACCTTGTGGTGTCTCACTGAGATGCTTCTAATATGTACCCATAACATATGTTTTCATAGAGAAATAAAAAAAATATCAACACCTTTTGGTTAAAAAAAGTGCCTTATCTAGACTGATGAGTAACGGTAACTTACTTCCTTTTTGGTTGTTTGGGTTTGAGTTGGCGTAGTCAACACTATTAAGGTCGTGTTCAGCCAGTCAGTTTACCTAACCACACTTTTCCTGGGCAGACTTACTACTCTAAGCGGTTAACAAGTACTTGCACACATTATTTCACTTGAAACTGACAACTGCCCTTCTTGAATCAGCAGAAGGGAAATACTTTCTTTTTGACCTCCTACTAAGTAGTGATATTTTTCAGGCTTTGTATGGTATGTCTGATGGGACCCCCTACAAGAAACAGTATGAGAAGAACCTGGAGAAAGCTGTTGCATCTGGTAGCATGTCCGTTGTTGATTATTATGAAAGAAAAACAGAATTTAAACAAGCAACGGCCAAAGGAGTGGATGATGGTAGTTCATGTACCAGAGGTATATTACCCAAAAACTAGGATATTTGGTCATTCCTAGGTGTATTGTATTTACCTTAACCCTTAAAATGCCAAGAAAACCTGCATCTGAAAATGTCGTCTGTTCATGTCGTCTGCTGAATATTCATGCAAACTTTTCAAACCTACTTTTGCATACAGGCAAACAGTGTGTACCCTGATAAGACTGCTCCTAAAGGAGCAGTCTGATCTGGGTCCACACTGTTTGCAAAAATGACTTTTAAAATCACAAGCAGAAGACAAAGCAGACGACAATTGTTGTGATTGGCAGTTTAAGGGTTAAATTAAAATCTGGGACACCTTAACTCCTTACCATACCTAAAATTTGAACAATTTGTTTTACTACCTTCTTGTGTGTTCAAAAACTGATAGATGAGTGGCAAACAGGGTAGACCCTGACCAGATGCTGCATTCTGCAGTGTCTGAGCTGGGGAGATACTGATTGCTTAGGCCTGTCAGTGTCTGTCCCAATACTTAGTCAGTTATGGTTAATTTGAGCTGCCTCATGACAAAACCAACAAAATGACTGTGCCCAGCGAAGACTCAAGATCAGTCTGGCCTTCCACCCAGTTTGATCAGTCTTCATTGTGTGCTCAATGGGTAGCTAAGGACCCAAGCTTTCTTCATGCGGACAGCAAAGACTGATCAGTGTGGGCAGATCCCAGGCTGATCTGAGTCTTTGCTGGATGCACATACCATTTTAATGGTTTTATTTTGAGGCAGCTCATTTTATCTTAGGTCCCTTGCATACAAAGCAAAATACTGTATCTGTTTTATTGGGATACCTTACTCATTACCATGCTCGTCCTAAATTTCCATAGCTACAGATAAGAGGAGGTATCCACATAATATTTTTCTTATTTCTCGACGAAAACATATGTTGTGGGTACTCATTAGAAGCGCCTCGGCGAGGCGCTTCTAATGAGTACCCGCAACATATGTTTCCATTGAGAAATAAGAAAGATAGCATTTTCTTGGATGAAAAAAGCACCTTATCTGTTGCTATGATTTTGAACACATCCATCCTACTGATGTGTCTGAAACCTGCTGGTTGAGTGGCAAACAGTTTAAACCCTGATTAGATGCCATGTTCTATATTATTATACCTCATTAATATTCATAAACTATATTAGAAATCTCATTGGTCAAGAGCATATCATGTACACAGTAATATTCTGTCTTGTTACCCTGTGATATTACCCTTGCAAGTTATATTACCCTCTGACGTCACTTCGATAAGTGCATTTCACGTGCAGGGTAATATTCTATCAGGTTTCCCTGCAATATTACCTTGGCATGTAATTTTACCCTCTGCTGAGGTCGTTGCTGTCAGTGCAGTTGCAGTTGTAAGAATTCGGTATAATAAAACAATTGTTGTCCTTGTACGAGGGTAATATGACAATTTATTCACCCTCGACAGTTAATTATACTCTCGGGTAACATTTCCTTCCTTGGGTAACATTTCCTGCTTCGGGTGACCAAATCCTCATATTACCATTGCATGCACATAGGCAATATTGTATATTGTGACACACTTAATGGGTACCCACCACAACATGCTGATATGGAGAAATTAGAAAACTATCAACACTTCTGATCAAAAAAAAAAAAAAAAAAAAAGCAATGGAAAAGAGAAAAATCTCCACATTTAATGGTAAAAGTAGTAGATTATCTGAAGTAATGTTTAGATTTCTTTGGTTTATTTTGACAGGTGTTATCCAGCGACTACAAGAGTATTACAAAACACCTTACCATGGTGTGACACGATCCTATCTCTGTACTGTCGTAGATCATTATGCTGGCTCCTATGGGGATAAGGGTTGGGGATGTGGGTACAGGAATTTCCAGATGTTGCTTTCTTCTCTAGTGACTGAAGAAATGTACTGTAAAGTACTGTTTAATGGTGAGCCAACTACTTCTATACAAGATTTATTCTTAAAGTATTCGGACAACTCAACTCCTTACCATACTTATTCTAAAATTGCACATGTATAATTTATTACCCGATTTTGGGCCTAAAAATTGATGTATATAAGTGGCAAACAGTGAAGACAGGATGAGATGCCACATTCTGTGGCATCTCATCTTGGTCTACACTGTTTGTTCAGGCCTGTCTAGCCGAATACTTAAATGGTAAATACAATATTCTAAATTGTAGAACATGATAGGCTAAAATACATTTTTTTTTTTTCATGAATATTATTTATGTGAATCATCTGCAAGGCAAAAAATGAAAAAAAAAAAAAAAAAAAAAAAAATGTTGTTTGCTGATCTTGTGAATAGTTAAGGGTGAATTCAGCATTTTAGCTTTTTTGTGACTGGTAAAGTGGTATAACATACATGTATGAGTTCTCTCCAAAAGAAGTTATTTATGACAGCTGTGACTAGTGTAGACCCATATACAAAGTCCATACAAATTAGCAGCCAGTGAAGACTGATAGATAAAAATTGTAGAAGCCAGCATTCTTTTTTGTTTGTTTGTGTCGAGGTTTTATGGCCCAGTCAACCCAATGGGGTCATGTTGAGCATGGTTAATTTACCTAACCGTAGTTTACTGTGCAGGCTTAGTTCTCTAAGCAGTTAACCAGTATTGTGCAAATTATTTTGCCAGAAACTGACAACTGCCCTTCTTGAATCAACGGAAAGGAGAGAATGACTGTAGAAAAAATTGTGATCTGTCTCCACGAAATAATGTTGTAGACCCGGTGAGGGTCGAAGACTACATTCTAAATTTTTATTATTATTATTTGGAGAAAATAAGACTTGGCATATCATGGGAGTCATTGAATTGCCTGAATATAGCAATATGCTGTCTGCTGGAGTTAGATCTCCATTAACCTTTAGCACTGTCTTAGCAATATAGGCAGATGAGAAATTAACAGTATTTTTTTTCCAAGAAAAAAGGACTGACATTTCATTGAAATTGTCTCCAAAGACTGAAGTGTCAAGACCTATTTCCTGATAAAAATAATATTTTAAAAACTTTCATGCCACTTTCAGCAACTCTGTGAAAAGTCTTGAAAAAGGAAAGAATTTGCTCCTAGGACTACTTTAAAAGGAAAGAATTTATCCTGCTAGGAGCAAATTGTTTCCTTTTAGAGAAGATCCCTTTTCATAAGGGGATTAGGGTACAGAAGTTGTCTCCCTTGTAAACATTGGTAGGAAATCTATCCAATGTATCCAGTCCCTTAAATTCAGCAGGCATGTGGTTAATACTTCTGTCACATAAATAAAATGTCTATAGTCTTGTTTTATTTCATTTAGGAAAAAAGTTGATACCATCAATACCTAAGATACAACAGATGATTGAGTCAGCATGGGCGAAGGGTTTTGACAAACAGGGCTCCGAGCAGCTTGGAGGGAAGGTCTATAATACAACTAAATGGATAGGGGCCACTGAAATAGTAGCAACGCTCGCCTCATTAAAAGTCAGGTAATCATTATTCAGAGATTTATGTGAATGTAGCTTTAGTATGTTGTCATATTTATCCTGAGTATTCCGATAGTCATGACTGAGCACATGGTGTAGAGCAAGATTAACACTTAGCACTCTGGGTAAAATTTTCAGCAGACAATATACTAAAATAATTTTTCTTATTTTTCCCAGAAAACAGGATCTGACATTTCATGCAAATTGTCTCCCTCCTATCAAATCCTGTTTTCTGGGAAATATAAGAAAAAAATCATCAATTTGTCATCTGCTGAATTTGCCTATAGAGTGGTAATGGTAAAACTGCTCTGAGAGTAACAAATTAAGGCTACCAACTTTAGATATATGCTTCATCCAGTGGGTGATTGTGGAGGCAATTTACAATTTTCACATTTCACCTGCTCCCAGTTCAAATGCTCACATTTCACTTGCTCACATTTCACCTGCTCACATTATTTTATCTGCTCATATTTCACCAGCTCACATTTCACCTGCTCACATTTCTCATGCTCACATTTCAAATGCTCACATTTCGCTTGCTCACATTTTGCCATCTCATCATTCACATATCAGCTAACTGTATAAAAGACATACCCCTCCCTCCTAAAAAACCCCCCCAAAAACAACAACAAAACAACAACAAAAAAAACAACAACAACAACAAACAAACAAAAAACAACAACAACAAAAAAAAACAAAAACAAACAACAACAAACAAACGAAAAACTTACCTGTTGCATACAAGGCTTCTGACATGGTTAAAAATTGGCATAGCTATAGCTATGGCTAAAAAGTATACATTTTACAAACGTGCTTTAACATAATGAGAAGGCACAATTGCTGAAATACTGATATTTATATAATTCCCTTTTCCTCCTTCTACCCTGGTTCTGTTAGGCTTCCCAAATTAACCCTTAAAGCGCTAAACAGCATTTAGCAGATACATTCTAATATTTTGTTATTATCTTTCAGAGAAAATAAATTGGCATTTTGATTCACATGAAATATCAAGCCTTATTTTCACTGAAAATAAAAAAAAATTAAAATGTTGTCAGCTGCAGTTGTGGTTAGTGCTTTAAAGGTTTAGATAATTCTACATACATATGTAACACAGATTACATTTTGTATGTAATTATTATCATAGCTCTTTATTAGGTGCTTTTTTCAACCAGAAAATATTTACACTTTTTTATTTCTCCACAAAAGTGTATGTTATGGGTACTCATTAGAAGCACCTCATTGAGGTGCTTCTAATGAGTAGCCACAACATGTGTTTTCATGTGGAAATCCCTGATACCCGTTCTCATCTAGAGCAATGATTATCCCAGCCAGCATTCTACGTAAATCTATATCGGGCCGTCATCGGCCCGTCAGGGTAGCTGACGGGCCGATGACGGCCCGATATAGATTTACGTAGAATGCTAGCTGGGATGCTGCCGTATGGTGGCCCATGATTGGTGAATTCTTCTTGTCTATTCTACATATATTTTCAGGTGTAAACTATTAGACTTCCACAATCCTTCTGGTCCTCAGGGAACTCATACAAAACTGTTTGAATGGGTAAAACAGTATTTTGAAAAACCTGCTGTATTTAAACCTCCGCTTTATCTCCAACACCAAGGTATGTTTAGCATTAGGATAGCCTTAAAATTGAAGTAAAGGAAAAAATGAAATGGGCATGTCTTTGACGGCTCCATATTCCTCAAAAATAGACATTTTATTATCCAAGAAAGGTTTAATAAATTGATAGATGGTATTAATACAATCATAAAATGTGGCACCTGACAGCCTGTAAAATTTCAATGAGTCTCTCGTTCTTGAATTGGATCAAAAATGAAATGATTTTTTATCATATCTCTGAATTAATATATATTGCCTAAAAGGGTAATTTGGTAAACAGTGCAGACCCAGATCTGATGCCGCAGAATGCGGCATCTGATCAGGATCTCCACTGTTTGCAAATAGTTCAAACATTTTTCTCTAGGAATATCTAAATCATGTAAGCCTGACATACCTAAAATCAAAATTAGACTCTTCCAATATATAGTGTGGGGGAGTTTATTCAGTCTACAATGGGTTAACACGTAGCATGCTGGATAAAATTTTCAGACGACAACAAATTGATAAATATTTATATTTTTTCCAGAAAAATAGGCTTTGACAATTCATGCAAATTGTCTCCTTTTTTTTTCCCAGAAACAAGCTTAGACATTTCAAGCAAATTGTCTCCTTAGGAAACATTTTGCATGAAATATCAAAGCCTATTTTCTGAAAAAAAAAAAGAAGCAAAATATCAGTTTGTGGTCTATCAGTTTGTGGTCTACTGAATTTGCCCTTGTAGAAATGACAGAGGAATAATAAATTGTTTTGAAAAGTAAAATTAAATGAAGGGACATCAGCAAACAGTGCAGATCCAGATCAGATGCAAAATTTGCAGACTGATCAAGGTCTGCACTGCATGAAATACAGGAATTTCTAGAAAACATGGTAATAAAATCTAATCAGACACTTCGTCTATTGAAAACAGAACTAACCAAAAAGTTGAGGTAGAAGTCCACTCAGTATAATGGCTTTTTGCAAAGAATTGCAAAGAATTGCATTTTCAGAAAAAAAAAAAAAAAATCTGGGCCAGTTATTCGAAGCATCGTTAGCTTAATGAGCAAGTTACTAGGTTAGTGGTCAAAATGTTAACTTTTTAGTAAGTACAATATCTAATTCACAGGTATTTTTGCTGAAGAAATGTGAGTAGCTTTTGCAAAGCTACTCACATTTTTTAAGCAAAAATATAAGTAGATATGCCATTTTTTAGGATCCAAGTTTTAACAATATGTTAACTAATGTCATCGTTAGTTTTTAACATCTGGTTAAGGGTCATTTCGTTAACTGTTTTAGCAGATTCAATATACATTATTCTGATATTTTTTGCTGAAGAAGCCAACTGATCTGGTTACAATGTTTGCCATTCCGTATGTGAATTTATATCAACAATCTGCATCAAGGAATCTGATTGGCTGACAATTAGAAGTAGACTTGGCATCTTAATTTATTCAGCATGACAAGAGTTAAACAAAATTTAGCTTATAAATGGCAGAAAAAAATACTCAGTATAACCTCAATGGCTCGAACCTGGATGGCTTGTTTACCCTAGATGATTCAAACTTTTTTTTCAGTCCCTACAAAATCCATCCAATAGCTCAAGAAAACAAATATTTAGGAATTTTTTTCTTATTTTATCATGGAATTTTATGTTGTATGTAATCATTAGAATCCCCTCATCGAGGCAATTGTAATGAGTACACTCAACATACAATCATTGTGTAGAAAATCGAAAAGATTTCCCTAAATTATCGCTATTTGCTTCCTGAACTGGTGCCATGATTAACCCTCAGTGGCTCGAACTACCCATGTCTCGAACGCATCTCCATGGTCCCAAAGATGTTTGAGCCGTTGAGGTTCGACTGTAATAGCAGGAGAGAAAAAGTCTTGTTGATATACTGCTAGATAAGAGGACTGAGGATTACAAGATCCTGGGATTTGAATTCCACTGGAATTCAGCTCATGACTGTACAAAAGGTTATTGCACAGAACCTTTCATTGTCTCAATATTACTTAACCCTTGTCATGCTGAATAAATTAAGATGCCACACCCACTTCTAATTGTCAGCCAATCAGATTATTTAATCAGATTGTTGATATAAATTCATATACTGAATGACAAACAGTGCAGATCCAGATCAGTTGGCTTCTTCAGAAGCCAACTGATCTGGATCTACACTGTTGCAAAGGCAGGATATATCCAGATTCAGCAGGCAAGGGTTAAACACTGTTGAAGGAGATTCAAAACCACTAAATCGTCATCAAAGTAAATGTTGTATTTCGTAATTTATTTATTGTTTAGGTCATAGTAGAACCATTGTTGGTATTGAAGTGCTTAAGGACAAAAATGTACGTCTGCTCATATTTGACCCAAGTACCTCAAAGAAACAGATCAATTTATTCCATAGTATAGTTAATGCCAACTTGATGAGGACCTTGAGGCGTTCTATACAGGGTTTGAAGTCCAAACAGTATCAGATTGTTGCTGTAACTGGTATCATTAGTGACCATGAATATAATGTGAGTATTAGTATTAAATGTTTCGGTTTTTCCCTGTGGTACTGTCCAATATTATATGAGCCAGGGCATGACAAAACCTACAATAAGACCTGTGTTACCAGCAAATACTCAAATCAGCCTGTACTTCCACACAGTATGGCAAGGATTGTCATTCATCCCTTGTTGGATAATCTGGATGCTGTAGAAGGCACATGCGATCAGCGAATACTCTGATCAGACTGACTGATCTGAGTCTTTGCTGGTCGCACAAGTCTTATTGTAGGTTTTGTCGTGTGCTGGCTCATATTTCAAATCTCTGTAACATGTCTGACTGCAGATGTAGGGGTCGCAAGTTTAAATCCCAGCTTGGCTACGTAACTTTTGTGGTGATTGATCATGAAATTATTTCTATGGCCATTATCCCCCTTCCGTTAATTCAAGAAAGGCAGTTGTCAGTTACTGGAGAAAGTACTGATGAACTGCTTGCTCGACATGGCATTAACAGTGTAGTCTGGACCTTAAAACTCCTTAAAACTCCAACTCAAAAGAAAAAAAAAAAAAAAAAAAAACAAAGCTAGAAAAAATTCAAAGCTGCTATTAAACATTGACACAGAAGCTTGCAATGCAAAAACATTTGTTTCTTTTTGAGTATTGAAATTGCTTAGTAGTAAATAAGCTGATAGGTGTATTAATTAGTTTGTTTTCCTTTTCACAGGGAATGCATTTTTCTGTCTTAACATCAAATTCAGGAGTAAAAGTCTTGTAATATATATTTTATTTAATTCATATATCAGGGATAAAAAGACGGAATAAACAATCAACAGCGGTAAGGTTAACTTTATTAGGTTATGGTTTTATTTAATTGTTTTATAGTATCATTAAACTAGTATTGATAATAATGAAAAAAAAAAAAAAAAAAAAAAAATGATGAGTTTCTTATATTTTCTAAGAAATGAACACAATGTTACATACCAATTAAGTTTGGAAAATATCCAGAGAATTGTAGTAGATGGCATTCCGATTTTTTCTCTTACATTATTTCATTCAGAGAAAATAAGACTTGGCATTTCTTGTCAGTTGTCTGCATAGCAGATGATTCACATGAAATGACAAGCCTTATTTGTCTGAAACATCAAAAACAGAAAAAAAATGTCACCTGTTACAGTAGCACTTTAACCTTCTCCACTCTCTTGGCTAAATCAGCAGATGACAAATTTATGATATTTTTCTGATTTTTCCAAGAAAGCAGGATTAGACATTTCACTGGAGTCTTCTGAAAATTTTACCCAGAGAGCTAAGTGTTAACAGTTAATCTTTATTCACTGCTGAGAATTTTTGTTATCCTTTTTCTGTTTATATCTTGTGTTGTTTTCATCTGATTAGGTGCAGTGTTAAAGTTCTTTTTCTCTTTTTTTTTCAGGATCATAAAATTTTGAAGTCAGAGAGGTTGAGCTGAGGATCAACATATAAAGTAATAAGAGAATTTGAGCCATCCCAAGCTAAAAGGATCATTATGCCATTTGTGCATAATGACTGGCCAGATCCACTTGTGAATTAGCATTCTGGGCCCAGTTGTCAAAAGCATCGTTAGCTTAACAAGCTCATTAGTGGTCAAAATGTTAACTGTTCTAATAAGTACAATATCTAATTCACAGGTATTTTTGCTGAAAAAATGTGAGTAGCTTTTGCAAATGCAAAAGCTACTCACATTTTTTCAGCAAAAATATTAGAGTATTATGCCATATTTAATGATCAAAGTTTTAACGCTATGTTAACTAAGGACATCGTTAGTTTTGAACAACTGGGCCCTGATCAATGCCCTTTTATTTTCTTTAGTCATTCTCTCCCTTCCTCTTTTTATACCCTTGGCATACAAAGTATATAGGGGGTATATAAATTTCATCTTTTCCGTAACAATGTTTGTCTGTGTCTATGTGTCCATGTGTCTGTATGTCTGTCTGTCTATGTGTAAATTTTTTTTTCTGTCAAAGATTTCTCAGGAACTGCAGCACCTAGGATCTTCAAATTTGGTAAAAACATTGGGTATGACCTGTTGTATTGTGTAAGAGAGAATTAGCATTCTCTTTCTCGTCATTCCCTTTATTTGTCCATTTTTTTTTCTTTCCAATAAAATTTTTCATCACAGATTTCTCAGCTCCTATGAGAGCCAGAGTCTTCAAATTTTCTATATGCCAACAGAGGGTTAAGTATAATGTGTAAAAGAAAACCGCAATGCTGAAATTTATTTTGCCTTCTTTTTTGTTGGTGACAAACCATTGAAGAATGATGCAGGAGAGATGTTAATGAGCGAAGACTCAAAGCAGAAGGCCTGGTTAGAGCACTACCAAAGGCTTCTCAACGTTGAGTTTGACTGGGACCCAGACCACCTGTCTTATCAACCACCAGTAGAAGGCCCATCCATCCCAATCACCATTGATATGGTTAAGAAGGCTATCTCACAGATGAAGGCTGGCAAAGCATCAGGCCCATCAGGCATAGTGGTAGAGATGATACAAGCCGCCGGTGACATGGGTGCCTCCATGATCCGTGACCTCGCAGCTGCAATCATTCGCGATGGCAAGGTACCCTCTGACTGGGAGCAGAGTTTCATTGTCTGCCTCTGCAAGGGAAAAGGGGACGCATTCGAAAGAGGCAACTACCGCTCTCAAGCTGACAGATTGTGGATGGCCTCATCAGACAGATGGTGTCAATCGACGATTCCCAGTTTGGCTTTGTTCCAGGCAGAGGCACAACAGATGCAATCTTTGTTGTCAGGATGCTGCAAGAGAAGTATCTAGCTGCCAACAAGAGACTCTACATGGCTTTCATAGACCTAGAGAAGATGTTTGATCGAGTACCTCGGAAGGTCATCTGGTGGGCGCTCAGAAAACTTGGTGTGGAGGAGTGGATTGTGCGACTGGTGCAGGGGATGTATGCAAATGCGCGGAGCCGTGTCCGTGTTGGTAAGGGGTACAGTGAAGAATTTGAAGTGAAGGTCGGTGTTCACCAAGGCTAAGTGCTCAGCCCGCTGCTCTTCATCATTGTGCTTGAAGCCTTATCATGAGAGTTTGTGTCAGGAGGCTCTTGACTTGAAAAGAAGCAATGGAGAAGAAAGGACTGAGAGTAAATGCAGGAAAGACGAAGATCATGATCTGCGGTACGGGCCTGGACCTCCTGCAGAGTTCAGGAGAGTTTCCATGCACTATCTGTCGCACTGGAGTGTGCAGCAACAGCATCTTCTGCAACGGCTGCAAGCACTGGGTGCACAAGAAATGCAGTGGGCTCAAGCGCTTGACAAAGGACCCTGACTACAGATGTACATGGTGCCAGGGAACTGCATGCCCTTTGGACGGCAGACCACAGGAGGAAGTCCAGGTCGGACCTGACAAGCTGGAGGTGGTAGCTTCCTTTTGCTACCTAGGAGACATGCTTCAGTAGCAGGTGGCTGTGAACTTTCAACCACAACACTTATGAAAACCGCCTGGAAGAAGTTCAAGGATCTGCTACCAGTCCTCTCTTCACGCCACCTCTCTTTCAAGACAAGTGGCCATGTGTACAGCTCTTGTGTGTGGAGCGCAATGCTCCACGCCAGTGAGACTTGACCATTGACAAAGCCAAACCTCCAGCATCTGCAGCAAAATGACAGGGCAATGATCAGGCAGATCTGCAATGTCAGGCCGCAAGACATTGTCACCACCAGGTCCAGTGAGCTACTTGCGCGGCTTCGCATTGAGGATCTGGACCTCATTCTGAAGGAGAGAAGGCTCCGCTTGTATGGACTTGTGGAACACTCCAGTAGTGCAGTAAAGACAGCCTTTCACATACAGGTTGAGGGAAAGCATGGGCCTAGGAGGCCCAAAATGACATGGAAGCAGCTGACAGAGAGGGATTGCAGAGAGTGGAAGCTCTCGGCTATCAACCCTCATGATAGACATACCTGGAGATCTGGTGTGAGATCTGCCATGTGTGCAGCAAGCCAGCTATCTGGAAGGGGGCCCACTGATGTGGATGTTGCCCCTGTCCCTGCACGTTAATCAAAAATCTGATTATGATTATGATGATATGATTTTTCCTTTTTGCCATCTCTCATTCCAATGTTATGCATAGGGAAATTTGTGTCAAAGATTTATCATGAACAACTGCACCTAAGATTTTGATATTTAGTACAAACATTGGGTATAACTAGTTGTATTGTGTAAGAAAGAATCAGCTTCCGCAGGCTTATTATTCCCTTTATTTGCCAATTTTTCTTCCTCACCAATAAAAATTTTTGTCACAGATTTCTCAGCTTCTATGATAGCTAGAGTCTTCAAATTTTGTATACACCTACAGAGGGTTGAATTCTATTGTGTAAAAGAAAAGGAAGATACTACAATTTATTTTGCCATCTTTTTTTCTTCTTTTTTATGACAATCAGTCATCTGCCCAGAAAAAAAAGCGGTTAGGTAAACTGACTGGCTCGACATGACCCTAATGGGTTGACTGGGCTGTAAATTTAATCAATCAGAGTGCCCTTTCTGTTAATTAAATATACTCAGCAGTGTCATAAGACACTGATTCTGTAAAGGCCATGGTTTGGCTGTGCAGATGGGCATGCTGGTGCTGGGCTCGGTTTGGTGCGCCATCCGACTGGAGACCAGGGGTCGCCGGTTCAACCCCCGCCGAGGTCGGTAGCATTCTTTCGTGGAGATTGATATGGTTAAGAAGGCTATCTCACAGATGAAGGCAGGCAAAGCACCGGGCCCATCAGGCATAGTGGTGGTGATGATAAGAGCGGCCGGTGACATGGGCGCCTCCATGATCCATGACCTCGCAGTTGCAATCATTCGTGATGGCAAGGTACCCTCTGACTGGGAGCAGACTTTCATTGTCTGCCTCTACAAGGGAAAAGGGGACGCATTGGAAAGGGGCAACTACCGCGGTCTCAAGCTGACAGAGCAGGTTATGAAAATCCTGGAGAGGATTGTGGACGGCCTCATCAGACAGTTGGTGTCAATCGACGATTCCCAGTTTGGCTTTGTCCCAGGCAGAGGCACTACAGACGCAATCTTTGTTGTCAGGCAGCTGCAAGAGAAGTATCTAGCTGCCAATAAGAGACTCTACATGGCTTTCGTAGACCTGGAGAAGGCGTTTGATTGAGTGCCTTGGAAGGTCATCTGGTGGGCGCTGAGAAAACTTGGTGTGGAGGGGTGGATTGTGATTGGTGCAGGGGATGTATGCAAATGCACGGAGCCGTGTCCGTGTTGGTGAGGGGTACAGTGAAGAGTTTGAAGTGAAGGTTGGTGTTCACCAAGGATCAGTACTCAGCCCACTGCTCTTCATCATTGTGCTTGAAGCCTTATCACGAGAGTTCCGCTCTGGGGTCCCCTGGGAGGACCTTTATGCCGATGACCTTGTTATCATCGCTGAATCGCTTGAGGAATGTGTCAGGAGGCTCTTGACTTGGAAATAAGCAATGGAGAAGAAAGGACTGAGAGTAAATGCAGGAAAGACAAAGATCATGATCTGCGGTACGGGACTGGACCTCCTGCAGGCGAGTTTCCATGCGCTGTCTGTCGCACTGGAGTGGTCAGCAACAGCATCTTCTGCAATGGCTGCAAGCACTGGGTGCACAAGAAATGCAGTGGGCTCAAGCGCTTGAAAAAGGACCCTGACTATAGATGTACATGGTGCCAGGGAACTGCATGCCCCTTGGATGGCAGACCACAGGAGGAAGTCCAGGTCGGACCTGACAAGCTGGAGGTGGTAGCTTCCTTTTGCTATCTAGTAGACATGCTCTTAGCAGCAGGTGGCTGTGAACTTTCAACCACAACACGTGTGAAAACCGCCTGGAAGAAGTTCAAGGATCTGCTACCAGTCCTCTCTTCACGCCACCTCTCTTTCAAAACACGTGGCCATGTGTACAGCTCTTGTGTGCGGAGTGCAATGCTCCATGCCAGCGAGACTTGGCCATTGACAAAGCCAAACCTCCGGCGTCTGCAGCGAAATGACAGGGCAATGATCAGACAGATCTGCAATGTCAGGCCGCAAGACATTGTCACCACCAGGTCCAATGATCTACTTGTGCAGCTTGGCATTGAGAATCTGGACCTCATTCTGAAGGAGAGAAGACTTCGATGGTATGGACATATGGAACGCTCCAGTGGTGCAATTAAGACAGCCTTTCACATACAGATTGATGGAAAGCGTGGGCCTGGGAGGCCCAAAATGACATGAAAGCAGCTGACAGAGAGGGATTGCAGAGAGTGGAAGCTCTCGGCTATCAACCCTCATGATAGACGTACCTGGAGATCTGGTGTGAGATCTGCCATGCGTGCAGCAAGCCAGCTATCTTGAAGGGGGCCCACTGATGTGGATGTTGCCCCTGTCCCTGCATGTTAATCAAAAATCCGATTATGATATAATTATGATATGATGAGATTGATCATGAAATATTTTTTACGGTCATTCTCTCCCTTCCGCTGATTCAAGAAGGGCAGTTGTCAGTTTCTGGCGACAGAATGTGCACAATACTGGTTAACCGCTTAGAGGACTATAGCTGCCCAGTAAAGGTGTGGCTAGGTAAACTGACCACGCTCGACATGATCCCATTGGGTTGACTGGGCCGTAAAAACCAAATGGGCATGCTGGTCTGGGCTTTTGCTGTCCATATTATGCCATATGACCAGTTTTATGTCAGACTCATTTATTAACCATATCAGAATACTCAGAAAGAGATTTTAAGGGAACTTATACACAAGGTGGATTTTCTACCATTCTTTACAAGGGACTTTTGTGATTTTCTGTTACTTTCCTGCTTGAGAAGTCCCTTCTGAAAAGGACCTACTCTAAAAGAAAAGAATTTGCTCCCAAGGAGAGCAAATTCTTTATTTTTAGAGTAGATCCATTTTCAGAAGGGAAAATAAAACAAATTTTATACAGTTGCCTTCCTGAAAGTATAGCATTTCCCTTTAGCCTTTCAGTGTGGCAAACCAAAACCAATACCTTTTCAAACAGTGTAGATCCATTTCCAGAAGGGAAATAAAACAATTTTTATAGAGTTGCCTTCCTGAAAGTATAGCTGTTTCCCTTTACCCTTTCAGTATGGCAGACCAAAACAATACCTTTTCAAACAGTGTAGATCACTTTCCAGAAGGGAAATAAAACAATTTTTATAGAGTTGCCTTCCTGAAAGTATAGCTGTTTCCCTTTACCCTTTCAGTATGGCAGACCAAAACAATACCTTTTCAAACAGTGTGGATCCAGAGGAGACAAGTTTGTAACAAGCCATCTCATCAGGATCTACATTGCTTGCCATTCTGTTTTTGATTTTAAATTGAAACTCCTGTTTGCATCAGTGGACAAGTTCAATGTCAGGAATGGAAGAGTCCACTTCAGAAACTCAGGGATGAAAGGGTTGTGTATGTCAAAGATGCAGATTATCTTGCACCTTCTTGCAGTCTGATCTGGCCCTTCACTGGTCCTTTAAAGGTTCTCTTGGGGCTGTAAAATATTTTATTTACCCTATGTATTTGGATAGACAGGCCTGAGCAAACAGTGTAGACCCAGATGAGATGCTGCAGAATGCGGCATCTCATCAGGGTCAACACTGTTTGCCACTCTGCAGCAATTTTAGACACAACATCAGGGTAGTAAATTGTACTTGGTCAAATTTTAGAACAAGTATGGTAAGGAGTTGAGGTTTCAAACAGTTAGGATAACTACAGTATGTGGGTATGCTGGGTCATTGCTGCTGACATATGCTTTTAATCTTAGCACCCCTTTACTTTATGGGACTTATCAAGCCACTTGGTAAAACATTCCTATTGATATAGACTTGCACATTTTAATATGCTGGTGCATGTTAACCCTTCTCTTGCTGAACACGACACACCATGTCTTAGCAAACAGTGTAGATCCAGATCAGTTGGCTTCTTCAGAAGCCAACTGATCTGGATCTGCACTGTTTGTCATTCAGTATGAAAATTTATATCCACAATCTGGATTAAGTAATCTGGTTGGCTGAAAATTGGAAATGGGCATGACATCTTAATTTAATCAGCAGGACAAGGGTTAATATGCTGGTGCGTGTTAAGACTTAGTGTAAGATTGCTTCTTCTTTGTTAAAGGAAATTGAAATCTCCAGATGAGCAGATTGTTCAGAGAAACATGTTTTCAGTTCTCCACAAAAACATTCTTGACTTGGTAAAAAATTAAATAAAAATACCCTGCAAATAGTGTCTTGTGGAGATTAAAAAAAAAGAGAAAAATTTCAATTTTAGCTGTTGAATAATTGCTTATCTGGTGCCTAAGAATTTAGGTGAGTAGCCCAGCAAACACACAATGTTGCAGGAACTTTGTTACAACATCACTTCAATATCACGATGCTGCAGGAACATAACGACATTCCTGTGACATTGTGTGCTTGCTGGGAGATACATCTCCAAGGGAAATCAGCCTGATCAGGGAATATGAGCCTTCCTTCTCAGTGGTAACTACTCTTAAAAGAGGGAGCAAATTCTTTCTTTTAAAAAAAGTCTCCTTTGAGAAGGGATTCGTATTGTAAGGAAGCAAACTATTTTATGCTGCTGGAGTGCTCTCCCTTTGAAAAAGGAGGCAAAACTTTCAATTTAGGGTGCCATTCGAGGTGTGTCTGTTCACAGGCATGCTGCACAAGTTAGACTTGCTATTTAGAAAAACACCATTTTCACAATAATAGCCATGTGATATTGCATTCACACATTTTGCTTAGAATAATAATTACTTAGGACTGATGGTATTAACAGTTTGCCTGCAGAGGAGTATAGAATGGGATGGGAGTTTCTTAGAATTAATTATTGCATCAGACTTGCATTTTGTGTCATTTTGACATTAAACCCAGTTTTAGAAACTACTACAACATAACAATGCATAATTTATAGCAGATGTGAAAACTTTTCATTTTCTCCATTAATTAATAGCAAGTGTGCCATAGTGTGTGAAGATGTGATATTGAACAAATGGGGCCTAGCACAGAAAACTGTCCAAGATAAAATATGCATACAGCAAAGCCAAGACTGAAAGAGTGTTTACTGCAACACTTAGGGGCATGGATACATTTGCATGGGAGGTAAATCTGTGTACATTGATTTTATCCCCTCTGAAAAGAGGTCTACTCTAAAAGGAAAGAATTTGCTTGGGAGAAAATTCTTTCCTGTTAGAGTGGACCCATCTTCAGAAGGAATTTTGTGTGCAGGAAGGCAAATAGGAAGTGATAAAAGTTATCTCCCATGCTAAAACTGGCAAAACCTCGACCAAGTGTTCTAGTCCCCTGAACCCTTGTCATGCTGAATAAAGATGCCTTGCTCATTTCTAAATATCAGCCAATAAGATCACTTAATCCAGATTTTTGATATTGATTCACATACTGAATGACAAACAGTGCAGATCCAGATCAGTTGGCTTCTGAAGAAGCCAACTGATTTGGATCTACCCTGTTTCCAAAGGCAGGGTATATCCAGATTCAGCAGGACAAAGGTTAAGCCTCAACGCAAATCAGCCCTAAAATATTAGGACAATATCCATGACTGTCAAACTGCACAGATGTGCATACTGGCCAGAGTGTTTGTTGTCCACATAATAATGTTATCTTGTAACTTCTGTGCAAGGCTCCTAAAATAGATTTCTTATTGCACATAGAACTTAACACTTTGCATGCTGGGTAAGATTTCAGCAGATGACATACTGAAGTATTTTTCTTATTTTTCCTAGAAAATAGGATTTGACTCTTCATGCAAATTGTCTCCAAAGAAGACAATTTGCATAAAGTGTCTGATTCTATTTTCTATGAAAAGTAAGAAAAATATCACCAGTTTGTCATCTGCTGAATTCGCCCATAGCGTGGAAAGAGTTAATAGTAGATTTACTTTTTGCATAGTTTTAGGTAATAGAATAACATTAACTCAAAAGTGCTAAGCAAGTTTTTAACAGACAATATTTCATATTTATTAGTTTTCTGAGAAAGTAAGACTTAACATTTACTGTGAATCATTGCAAGACAGACGATTCACATGAAATGTTAACCCTTAAAGCGCCAGTCACAACTATTGTCTTCTGCTTTGTCATCTGCTTGTCATTTTAAAAGTCATTTTTGCAAACAGTTTGGACCCAGATCAGACTGCTCCTTTAGGAGCAGTCTGATCTGGGTCCACACTGTTTGCCTGTATGCAAAAATAGGTTTGAAAAGTCTGCAAGAATATTCAGCAGACGACATAAACAAACGACATTTTCACATGCAGTTTTTCTTGGCGCTTTAAGGGTTAAGACATATTTGCTTAGAAAAAAAAAAAAAAAAAAAAAAAAAATCCTGTTGTCTGCTGCAGTTGTGATTAGCTTTTTATGGGTTAAAGGCAGTTTAGCCTTTGATATATTTTTATTATCACATCAGTGCTTTCATTTAACCCTGTTTCTCACACATGATATTAGCTGGCCTCTGTGTGTCAGTCGGATGCATGTCCAACTTGTGATCCAGAATCCCTGCCAGGTCAGGCAACATTCTTTCGTGGAGATTGGTCATGAATTATTTTCTATGGTCATTCTCTCCCTTCCACTGATTCAAGAAGGGCAGTTGTAAGTTTCTGGCAAAAGAATGTGCTGCTTAGAGGACTAAGCCTGCCCAGGAAAAGTGTGGTTAAGTAAACTGACCGGCTCGATATGATAATGGGTTGACTGGTATGTAAAACCTCAACTCAAAACAATAAAAACACATGGTATCAGCTGTGACCATCAAACTTGGTCTGAACTTACTTCTTAACAGGATCTTGAGAATTGCAACATTTTTGGACTATGACCTGTGTTTTAGTCTTTGAATATTTATGTGTCTATACTTATTGTCTCACATCAAGCATCTAGCTCAATTTCTGATAAACTGTAAGACTGACATAATAATCTGTTAGTCTTGTAAGATGCTTTTTTCAATCCAAAAGTATACTTAATTATGTCCCTCAACCTACGGGGAGAGGGACAGATTGATTTTGGTGTCGGCATTGGCATGACACTCCCTTGTCTGTACAATATCTTGTGAACGAGTGGTTGGACTCTTACCAAATTTTTATGCATATACAATAACGACATAACAAAGAACAGATTGGATTTTGGTGACCTTGAACTAATTTTCAAGGTCACAACAGTAGGAAAAATGAAAATCACAGTTAGGGGACATCTGTTTTCTCTGAAAACACTGTTACTAGTTTTCTTATTTCTCCCCGAAAACTTATGTTGTAGGTACTCATTAGAAGTGCCTCAGTGAGTACCCACAACATATGTTTTCATGGAGAAATTAGAAAAAATATTTACCTGAAATCCACTCTTATCTAGACCTATAATAATTCTCAAACTGGGTATAGTTATACTCTTCTTTCTTAAGAGGGACTCCAGGATTACAGGATGATTTTTATGATGACCTATTTCATAATACTTGGACTTTGAGAGTCTTTTCTTTTTAGCATTTGGTACCATTTCTGACAAGCTATAGTATATTATACTTACCAGCATCATACGTAGCATACAATCATCAAAAATGGTGTACTATTCTGTCTTAAATTCTGATCCAGTACTGAGGAATGATTTTATGTCCTTGACACGCATTTCATTGTTAGATTTACATTAACAATCTAAGTCCATTTCTGACCAACTTTATTTACAATATACATTTTGTTCTTAACTCAAACACTTAACTCAAACACTGCAATATTTTTCTTGAAATTTTATGATCCTGACTTACATTTCACTGTCAAATGACTTTGTCATTGTTTTTGTCTATAAAAAAGTATGCTGTGATTACTTGATAGAATTGCCTCTGTGAGGCAGTTCTAATGCACACCAGTGTTTTCATAAAAACATTGGAACTTATTAAAAATTACCTCAATGAGGCAGTTCTAATGAGTAACATGTTTAAATGGAGAAATAAGAAATATAATTAACTAAATACTTATTGTTGCTTGTGTATTATTAGAGAATCACTTTACATGCATACTTAACAAATTTTTAAAATGTATGTATGTATCTAATTTTGAGTCGAGTCTTAATGCAAGCAGCTGGGTAAAAATGTTCAGCAGATGTCATTTTGGAACATTTGTTATTTTTCCCAGAAAACAAGGTTTGATTAAGGAGTCAGTTTGCTTGAAATGTCAAACCCTGTGTTTTAGAAAAATAAAAAAAATCAATAGTTTGTTGTCTGCTGTATTTTCCCAGAATATTAAGGAGTTTCCAAGGCATATATAAATGGTAAAAATCCCAGATCAGCATGCACTATACATTGCTCTGATCAACTTTAACTCTTGTCCTGCTATACCCTGTTTTGCAAACAGTGTAGATCCAGATCAGTTGGCTTCTGAAGAAGCCAACTGATCTGGACCTGCACTGTTTGCCATCAAGTATGCAAATTTATAGCAACAATCTGGATCAAGTAATCTGATTGGCTGAAAATTAAAAGTGGGCGTGGCATCTTAATTTATTCAGCAGGACAAGGGTTAAGCATCAATGGATACTGTAGAGTAACTCAAGGACAGCAAAGGTCCTGAACAAACTGCTTGGATGTG
Source organism: Anodontia alba (assembly GCA_964016985.1). Classification (NCBI taxonomy): domain Eukaryota; kingdom Metazoa; phylum Mollusca; class Bivalvia; order Lucinida; family Lucinidae; genus Anodontia; species Anodontia alba. The sequence continues at coordinate 93,586,875 of OZ024824.1, read as the reverse complement.
CAGATTGATTTGGACCATCTCTGTCTGCATATCCCCTATGACCTTGTCTCATGGTGCCTTCCATTTATAACTATAGATGGAACTTCCCATAGTTACTCTAATATTGGGACACATTTTAGCCTTTTATACTTTTCCTAAAATTTGAACAAGTTCTTTATACTATCTGCTGATCTGTATAAAAAAAAAAAAAAAAAAAAAAAAAAGCGCTGGATGAGTGACAAACTGTAGATCAGGCCCCTAGTTTATAAAACTTTTTTCATGCTCAATTCTGACAGTTTATCATGAAACTTTCTCTGCTAATAAATATAAAAAAAGCCAACAAAAGTTGGCATTTTCATATTTATTAGCAGAGGAATTTTCATGCTCAGCTTTTTTTTAGCAAGAAATAATTTGCAATTTTTAGTAATTTGGATAAATTTTATGCTCAGCTGAGCATGAAAAAAGTTTTATAACCTCTGGGTCAGATCAGATGCCATATTCTGTGGCATCTTATCTGGATCTTCACTGTTTACTCGGGCATGTCTGTCCCAGTGCTTAGGGTTAATATAGTAAATAGTTTTTACATAACTACAAGTAAGATGCTTTTTGACTGTAAAGTATTTAACCTATTGTAGTCTGGAAATCCCTAAAAGGGTAATTGGCTGCAGACACAGATCAGACACTGCAGGATGTGGCATCTGATCAGGGTCTCTGCTGTTTGCAAATAGTTAAACCATTTTTCTCTAGGATTATCTAGATCACATAGCCTGTGATACCTAAAATTGTAATTAGAACCTTCCAAAATATAGTGTGGGTGAGTTCATTCAGTCTACAATGGGTTAATACTTTTTATTACAGTAGAACTTCAATGACTTGAACATCAATGGCTCATTTACAGTAACTGATTTGAACTCTTTTTTGAGTCCCTAGGAAATCCTCCTAATAGCTCAAGAAAACAAATATTTGGGGATATTTTAGGGAAATTTTCTTATTTTAACCCTGGTCCTGCTGAACCCGGATATGTCCTGCCTTTGCAAACAATGTAGATCCAGATCAGTTGGCTTCTGATCTGGATCTGCATTGTTTGCCATTAAGTATGTGAATTTATATAAAAAATCTTGATCAAGTAATCTGATTGGCTGAAATTTAGAAGTGGGTGGGGCATCTTAATTGATTCAGCAGGAAAAGGGTTAAAGGTTCCCCTAGGGGTCTGAACTCAGTATACCATTTTTTTTTCTTTTTACAGAAGATCCAAAAGACATTCCTAAATTATCTTTATTTGCCTCCTGACCTGGCATTATGATTAACCTTCAGCCACTTGAACTGTGTCTAGAACCAATTCCCATGGCTTCATAAATATTCAAGCCATTGAAGTTTGATTGTATTCAATATGAAACCGTATTTTGTGAGTACTTGGTAGTATTGCCCTGTCACAATTCTGATATACTCTTTGTGAAAAGATCATGATACTTAATTTTTGACGATGAATATCAATTCCTCTAGACAAATATACTTTAAGGAACAAAGGACACAAGTAGTGCATTTCCTTGATGTGGGAATCACTATCAGAAATTTACACTTTCTAGGCTGTTTTCCTTCTACATTATGTTGCTTTGACATTTGGATCAGTCTTTAGGTCAGTCAGACAGGTTTATGGGATAGGTTGCCCTGATCAAATACTGCATTCTGTACATTTGATCAGGGTGAACACTGTTTGTGCAGGCCTGTCTGTCCGAATACTTGGGGTAAATATGGTACCACTACATACATGCCTGTTTTTCTTAGTGCTTACCATGCTGGCTAAAAATTTCAGCAGACGATATTCTGAAATATATATATTTTTTTGTTTTTCTGAGAAATTAGGCTTTGGCATTTCTTGCAAATTGTATTGCATGAACTGTTGAATCCTATTTGGGAAAATCAAGAAAAATATCATCATTATATCATCTGCTAACTAGCCCAGAAAGTGGTAAAGGTTAAGAAATAAAAAATATTCATCTGGACATGTTTTTATCTGGAATTATAAAATAATTTTGAATATTTCTTGAGATGCATTTTTGCAGTTGCTTATTTTAGGTATAAGAAAGTACTGGATGTACTATTGTACTACTGTCAGTGTTGGTTGGTGTCTCACACCCCAAATACATTATAATTGTGTATTAATAACAAATATAACTTGTTTGATAATTGGACCAAAAGAACATTGTAGGAGGCCTAACACATGTGCGCTCTGTTTATTCTTAACCCTTATCCTGCTGAATACGACAACCCCTACCTTTGCAAACAGTGTAGATCCAGATCAGATGGCTTCTGAAGAAGCCATCTGATCAGGGTCTATATAGTTTGTCATGCAGTTTGTCAATTGAATGAATACTTTATACCAAGTAATCTGATCAGTGGATAGTCAGAAATGGGTGTGGCTAAATTAAAGGGGAACGCAATATAAGTTATATCTTGGAGTAAAGTGCTTAAGAGGCCATTTATTTTGATGCAAGAGTTTTCAAAATCAGCCTACAAGTAAGGAAGTTATCATGGTTTGAATATATTTAAAATGGCTGTCATGGATGCCGCCATATTGTAGGCTTTGTGACGTCACTCGGCCCAAATTAAATATGCAAAACCAAATTATAAAGGGTTTTAAGAATAATTTTGCTACAATTTTTTTATAATCTTTTAATTCTAGTGACAAGCAATCATTTCCCCCAAAATAAACACACTTTATGAGAATAACTACCTTAATGAAACGAATTTTAATTTTTATGAAACCTCATTAAGATTCAAAATGGCGGTGCCCATTCCACCAATGTTAAAATATTCAATTGTCTATAACTTACTTAATTTTCCACCAATTTTGATCAAATTTGTGTCAAAATTCATTGTTTGTAAAGTTCTTTACTTTGAAGCACAATACATTTTAAGGTTGCGTTTCCCTTTAATTTATTCATCAGGATAAGAGTTAAAATTTTTAAATGGACAGCATCAAGGGAAAAAATGTATTTGCAAAATCTGCAGACTAAGATACTCTGCACATCCACACAGTCTCACTAGGAACTTTGCTGTCATTTGTACATTCTACAGGATCCAATGAATCTGAAAGCCAGCAGCAAACAGCAAAGGCCCAGATCTGACTGCCTTGGTGCAGTAGGCTAATCTTTTCCACACATTTGAATGTAGCTCTAGATAACCAAAAAGTATTGATATGTTTATCTCCATGAAAACCTATGTTGTAGGTACTCATTACAAGTGCCTTGATGAGACGCTTCTAATGAGTACCAACAACATAGGTTTTTGTGGAGAAATAAGAGAATATTTATTTGGATACCCCCCCTTATTTGGAGGTACGCTTGAAGACACATTTTTGCTTGATGCAGCCTGAATAACTATATAAATGTCTGTGATTTTTAATGTTTTCTTGTGTGTAATGTCTAGTCAGTGCTTGAATGCTTTACATTATTACTGCACTCTGTTATGTTTTAAATTAAACTGACAATAAATATCAAAAATAATTTTAAAATCCTTTTCTTTCATTCCTTCTGCTGTGTTACTCGCAGGCCTTTTAGCCTGATGAAATATAACTCCAGAAAATTGAGAGTATCTTTAAAAGTAGCTTGGCCATACAGATAACTTTAGATAAGACACTTTTTCAACCAGAACATACTGATATTTTTAGCTCACCTGAGCAAAGCTCAGCGTGAACTATAGTGATCACCCTCTGTGCGTCATCAACAATTAGTTTGTTAATACTCTAGAAGCCATAGTTTTTGCCCAGTCTTGATGAAACTTGCTCAAAATGTTTGCCCCTATGAAATCTAGATCAAGCTCGAAACTTGGGGTCAAAAACTAGATCACCAGGTCAAATAAAAAAAAGGAAAATATTGTTAACACTCTAGAGGTCACATTTTTGAAGCAATCATCATGAATCTTGCTCAAAATGTTTGTTTTGATGATTTCTAGGTCAAGTTCGAAACTGGGTCACTTGGGGTCAAAAACTAGGTCACCAGGCCAAATCAACAGAAAACCTTGTTACTACTCTAGCGGTCACATTTTTGAAGCAGTCATCATTAATCTTGCTCAAAATGTTTATCTTGATGATTTCTAGGTCAAGTTTGAAACTTGGTCACTTCGGGTCAAAAACTAGGTCACCTGGCCAAATCAAAGGAAAACCTTATTAACATTCTAGCGGTCATTTTTGAAGCAATCATCATGAATCATGCTCAAAATGTTTGTCTTGATGATTTGTGGATCGGGTTTGAAGCTGGTCACATGGGGTAAAAAACTAGGTCACCGGGCCAAAACAACAGAAAACCTTGTTAAAACTCTAGTGGTCACATTTTTGAAGCAATCATCATGAATCTTGCTCAAAATGTTTGTCTTGATGGTTTCTAGGTCAAATTTGAAACTGGGTCACTTGGGGTCAAAAACTAGGTCACCAGGCCAAATCAAAGGAAAACCTTGTTAATATTGTAGAGGTCACATTTTGAAGCAATCATCATGAATCTTGCTCAAAATGTTTGTCTTGATGATTTCTAGGTCAAGTTTGAAACTGGGTCACTTGGAGTCTAAAACTAGGTCACCAGGCCATATCAAAGGAAAAACTTGTTAACACTCCAGAGGTCACATTCTTTAAATAATCATCATGAATATTGCCCAAAATGTTCCTGTTGAGAATTTCTAGGTTTTGTTCAAAACTGGGTCACTTGATGTCAGAAACTAGGTCACCAGGCCAAATCAAAGGAAAACCTTGACACTCTAGAGGTCACATTTTTGAAGTGATCATCATGAATCTTGCTCAAAATGTTTGTCTTGATCATTTCTAGGTAAGTTTGGAACTGAGTCACTTATGACATATATTTCACAGTCCAGTGACTTTTTTAAGTTTTTCTGTTTAGGTCAAGTTCTCAGTAACTATTGGTCCTACAGAGTGATATTTGGCACTTGTTAAGTGTATGTGTTTAGGCCAGTTTCTCAGTAACTATTGCTCCTACAGTCAGTGATACTTAGCACATGCATACATCTTAGCATGGCCTCTTGAGTGCAGTCATCCATATTTGACCTTGACCTCTATTCCAGTCCATTAGACATGCTACATTGTTGTACTTCTTAATATAATTATTATGAATTTTGGTCAGAATGTTTGCCTTGATCAGTTCTAGGTCAGGTTCTCGAAGTGCTATGATACTCAGGTGAGCGTTACAGGGCCATCATGACCCTCTTGTTCTTATTTCTCCACAAAAACTTATGTTGCTGGTACTCATTAGAAGCACCTCACTGAGATGCTTCTAATGAGTGCCCACAACATGTTTTCATGAAGAGATAAAAAAAATATCTGGATACCCCCATTTTTCTGCAGCTAAGCACATACAAGATGACAAAAGTACCAAAATGAAGACGGTCCAGATGAAATCTTTGAGAATATGGCCTTAACTACATACCATACATGGACATCCTACAATTTGAACAAACCGTTTCACTACCTACTGTGTCTAAAAACTGCGGAGTGAGTGGAGTACAACTGAGCATACAACAAACAGAGAAATAGACACAGTAGTATGTAGTGGGTTAGTATAATACCTCATTGTTATTGTATAGCAGGATATGAAAACTCTTCTCAGAAAATAGCATGGCCTCAAAGACAGACAAGTGGAATTCCAAACTTACTCTGCTTTTTGTATTTCACTTTACTCAAGTAAATTTGCAAACTTTTGTCATGATTCAATGCAATATCTTTTGTCCTAAACCGATGTAATAAAGTTTTATTCATTGTTTTAAAAAAAAATATCAAATATATTCATTTTTTCCCATTGGTAAAAATCTCTGCCAATTCAGTAAAATCAACAGGGTGGCTAAAGTAGACTGGAGGCTTCAAACAATTTCCACTACTGAAAAAATTCTCAAATTTGTGAAAAAAAAAAAAAAAAAAAAAAAAAAAAAGTGGAGAAAACTAAAACATTTTCTTACTTAAAACAAGAAAAATGCCTAACAGCATTATAGACAGGTTTTTCAAAAAGGTTAACCAATAGATAAACCTCGATGTCAGGGAAGATAAGTACATACTGAAGAAAGTGAGAGTTGTCCCTCTTGCATGTTACATGCCTTCTGGTCCTCCTCTTCATCCCAACCAAATATGAAAGCAATCCACTGAAGAATAAAGGTAACATATAATTTTGAAAAAAAGGTTAACCAAAAGGGACGGCGCCCAACGCCTGCCTGGACATCGCTATTTTAAAGGACGGATTTTTTTGAAAAACTCGTCCAAAAAATCACTTTACATGCATACAAAAAATAAATTTTATTTGTAGGGAAATATTTAAAGGCTCCATATTCCTCCATCCAAGAAAGGTTTAATAAGTTGATATATAGTATTAATATGATAATAAAATGTGGCATCTGACAGCCTGTAAAATTTCAGATAGTCTCTCGTTCTTGAACTGAAGCAAAATGAAATGATTTTTTATCGTATCTCTGAATTAATGTTGGTAACATTAGAGATATGTTAAAAAAATCATTTCATTTCAAGAACGAGAGACTAACTGAAATTTTACAGCCTGTCAAGTGCTACATTTTATAATTGATTTAAAATCATATATCAATTTATTAAACCTTTCCTTGGATAGTAAAATATCTATTTTGGGGAAATATGGAGCCTTTAAGAAGGCATAGAAACAGAAAAGACAACTGGTTTCTAATAAGATTATATTTTTTCATTTCAAATAAAATGCCAAGCAAAAAACATCTTTCCCAGTGATGTTGAAAGGACTATAGGTAAAAAAAACCTTGGAATAAAAACAACCTTGGAATAAAAACAAACCCATAAATGGAGAATTACACTTTATTTCTAAATTTGATAACTATACTGGCAAGCATTATGTACAGCACATAGAAAACTGAAAACCTATGAAATAAAGAAAATGCTGCTTCATAAATATGAAAACTTATGGTAAATGGATACACTATCTTAGGAGCACGGTAACCAGCCAGCGTTTGCCCCCATTTCCAAAAGTTACAACTCTAAACTCTTCAAAATAGAGGCAGAGGACATTCTACTTTTGTTGTACTATTTTTTTCGAAGAACATAAGGCATGACATTTCATGTGAATCATCTGCAAGCTTTATTTTCCCTGGAAAAAAAAAAAAAAAAAATCAAAATGTCATCTGCTGCATTTGTGACCCCTAAAAGGGTTACTTGCAAACAGTGCAGACCCAGATCAGACATTCTGCGGCATCTGATCAGGGCCTCCACTGTTTGCAAACAGTTCAGCCATTTTCTCTAGGAATATCTAAATCTCATAGCTGGACATACCTAAAAATGAAATTGGACTCTTCCAATATATAATGTGGGGGGAGTCTATTCAGCCTACAATGGGTTAAGGGTTAACCAAAAGAATTAGCTACCCATAGCTCCTGTGGGAAGCTAATTATTTTGAAGTAGGTAAGTTCTTTTCTTCAGGAGTTGTTTCCTTTTGAGAAAGGGGGCAAAACTTTCAGCTTAAAGTGCTCTCCCTTTGTGGCATATTCAATCACCTCACTGTGTCTATACCATATTTATCTAATATTTGGACACTTTAACTCTTTATCATACTTGTCCTAAAATTTACAAGTTAATTTTACTACCTGTTGATGCATCTAGAAAACTGCTGGACGAATGCCAAACCGTGATTTGCTCAAGCCTAACTGTCCAAATACACTAGAACCTCTTTATAACATGGTTCATTATAACACAGTTTTCGATATAACACGGTTCAAAGATGGATCCCAAAAATGTATAGATTATATTGAAAAATAACCATAAATGGTCATTTCTCAATATAATCTATACATTTTTGTTTGGATATAACACGGTTGTTTAACTAACACGGTTTATGCTATGGACCCCAACAATAGTGTTATAAAGAGGTTATGGTGTTCTTGTTAATATGGTATGAAGATGATTTTTGTCACATGATCAGATTTAATGATATTTGATGATTCATCAGATGTCTTGAACATTGTAAACTCTTCATACTGGTACTGGTAGTCTATGTAAACAATCATTGTAAATGTGTAATAAAATGCCCTTGACAGCTTTTAACACATAGCAGAAAAAAATCAACACATATTTTCAGGAGATCAGTAAACCAAGCCATTCAAAAAGGGACTGTATGGCATGAAATAGGTTTGAATAAAATTGCACATCCTTTCAGTATGACTATGATCAGATTATCTCAAATAAGCTTAGTTACTGTAGAATTTATTAGGTAGAGTTCTTAATCAAAATGAGTGGATCCTGACCTTTACTGCTCATCATGTGACCTTCATGATTTTCTAGCTCCCCAAATTTTCCCCTTTTAAATTTAAATAGTGGTGCAATAGTGGTGCATTGTGGGACTGTCCTCATTTCTTAATCTTTAAATTTCTGTTTAACACCTCAGAAATGATTGAGTAAACAGTTAAATGATGACCCTCTGAAAAGTGGGGAGCCAAACTTAGTGTTTAAGTATAGGGTCTCATCCGTCTGTCTATTAAAAAACTTTGATAGGCTAACCTTAATAAATGACAGACAGTATTTCAGAATATTCTTATTTTTCCACAGAAAATAAGGCTTGACCTTTCATTTTGCAGTTTCATTTCAAAACAATTTGAATAAAATGTTAAGCCTTATTTATTGTCAAAATATCTTACCAGTAAACTGATTATTAACGCTTAGCACTCTGGGTAAAATTTTCAGCAGACAACATACTGAAATATTTTTCTTGTTTTTCTCAGACACAGCTTTTGACATTTTCATGCAAATTGTCTCCAACCAAAGGAGACAATTTTCATGAAAAGTCAAAATCAGTTTTCTGGGAAAAATATCCTCAATTTGTTGTCTGCTGAATTAGCCAACAGAATGGTAAAAGTTAAAATGAGTATTAGCCCTATATAAAGTGAAATAATACTATATTTGTATAAATATATGTGAATTACGTGGTCAGCACAAATCCGCCAACTTTTATACCCTTTTATACTGGTGAACCATATATTTTTGTATAGAAATATTAAGGCCAATTTACAAATCCGGGAATTTTAATACCAGTGAAAATGTCTAAAATTATAGAATCGCTAACATTTATCCCCACAAAAATTTATACAATTTCAGTATGTGAGAACAGAACCCTCAGTAAACTGACCATCAAGAACAACACCCATAATTCTCTGAAATCCATCTCAGAACAACAGCCACACACTTCAGTGAACTATCCCTGAAGAACTGACCATCAGAGAAAACACAGTCACACATTCACTAAAATAACCAACCCCAAAAGCAGATATACATCTCTCTGACCAACTTCTGAGTAACAATTATATATCACACACAAACCATCTTAAAATAACAATAAAAACATTCAGTAAACTGACCATCTAATATAACAATCATACACCTCAGTGAACCCTAGGAGAATGACAGCTAAATGCCACTTAAGCCAGTCTGAGAATGACAGCCATATAGCTCAGTGAATCATCTGAGAATAACTCACACATCTAAGTAAACAGACGATCTGAGAATGAGTCACCTGTAACAGTAAAATTTCATGTCTTAGTAAACTATATCATCTCAGTAGAACAGTTACATATATCAGCAAACTACCCATATGCGAATAACAGCCACCTATCTCAGTAACCATCTAAGAATAACATATTTCAGAACTAATACACCTGGCCCCGAGGTTATAAAACTTTTTTCATGCTCAACTCAGCTGAGCATGAAATTTTCTCTACTAATAAATATGAAAATGCCAACAATAGTTGGCATTTTCATATTTATTAGCAGAGAAATTTTCATGCTCAGCTATGTTTAGAAAAAAGAATTAGCAATTGTTAGTAATTTGAGATTTATTAGCAGGGCAAATTTCATGCTCAGCTGAGTTGAGCATGAAAATTTTTTTATAACCTCGGAGCCTGGTTGATTTTTGGTGATTTCAGCTAATGAAGATGACTTCAGTTACTTCCTGTTTGCTTCAATACACACTAAGCCTCTTTCAAAAAAGGGTCTATTCTATAAGCAAAGAACAGACCCCTTTTCAAAAGGGAAAAAAAACAATTTTGACAGTATTGTCTAGCCTGAAAGTGTATAGATTCTCCTTAAAAGGGACATCCAAGAATAAGAAGCATAAATTGAGTAAACGAATCATTCAGAACTGCCACACATCTCTGTAAAATAACCTCAGAAGAACAGACAACACACATCTTAATTCATTGATCAGCTCAGATAAAACAGTAAATTTCCTCAAATATCGGTTACAAATCAGTAAAATGACCACATAGAACAACAGATGCACATCTAAGAAAAGCCAAACACATCAACAATAAAGCATCTGAAAAAAAGCTATGCATCTTGGACCTAAAAATAGCACACATCTCAATATACATGTATCGATTGGCACAGAATTTGTGTTTGCGTTGAGGTTTTACTGCTTAGTCAACCCATTAGGGTCCTGTTGAGCATGGTCAGTTTACCTAACAACTTTTTCCTGGGTAGGCCACCAGCAGAGAATAAATCCTTAATCTAAGAAGACTGATTATCTTAAAATAACTCACATACATCTTGATATCAGCCACAATGGTTGTATCAAAGAGCATACACTGAAAACCACAGCATAATATTAACAAATCTAAATCACAATAAACAAATAGTCTCGAAATAGCAGTCTCATGTCTTTGAAAACTGTCTGAAAACGGACTACATCTGAATAACTAAGTATCTTAGTCCTGCATCTACTCTTAATTTTGGGACATTTTTAACCCCTACTTATCCTAAAGTTTGAACAATCCATTTGACCCTGATCAAATGCCACATAATAGGACATCTGATCTGCAACTACAGTGTTTGCTCAGGCCTGTCTGCTGCAATAATTAGGGTAAATGCGGAAAATCATCCATCTTTGGGGAAATGAATCACACATCAGACTAGCAATCTCAGAGTGATGTACATACCTAAAATCATCTCAAATTAATACAGAGTATGTGGGTAAAACATTTTGGGAAAAAAACAAAAAAAAACAACAAAACAATTTTTTTTTCTTCTTATTTTTCTCAGAAAATATGTTTAATCCTTTTTTTCTGGGAAAAATGATAAAATATCAGTTTGTCACCTACTGAATTTGTTGGCCAGGAAGTGGTAAAGGTTATGGGCTACATATCTCAGTACACCAACTACAATGTGTCTCAGAATAAAAGTCACAAATCAAAGAAAACAGACAACAAAAGATATACATCAAAGAACATGAAAAATCAGAATTGCAATTAATATTGTCACTGACCATTTACATTACAATTCCAGAACAGTTTTTTGTATCTTACAGCTTAACTGGGTGTGAAAGAAAAAATTAAAGTACTGCAAGCACCATGCCCCACAACTGCACTACATCAAGCAAGTGCCATAATTCTGTCAAAAATAAAACGTGTTCTACAGATTATCTTATGTCCCTTTATATTTTTGCAAGGCTTCAAGAAAATCTTTGAAACCATTTTCAAGTTATAGAAAGGGCACACATATATGACGGATCACTATTTTCAATGTTCAAAAGGCAGTAACTCCAAAAGCAGGTAATTTATAGTTACAGCTCTTGTATTTTGCAACTCGTATCATGGTGATATAAATTTGCATGAAGTTTCAAGAAAATACCTTGAACAATTTTCAAGTTACAGAGTGGGCACAAATATATTACAGAAATCACTATTTTCAAAGTTCAAAGGGCCAAAAGTAGGTTAACCAGTGTCCTGCAGCTCCTCTCATGATGCTTTACATTTGTGTGAAGTGTCATCAAAATATCTGGAAGGGTTTCCAGCTGACAGAGCAGACATGAGTACATAGTAGAAGTGGCCGTTTTGCAATAGCTACTATGTTCAAAGGGCTGCAACTCCAAAAGTAGGTTAACCAGAGTTACGTTTTTTTGTGTTCTGCACTTTGTCTTATAGTGCTTTACATTTGTGAGAAATTTCATAATAATATTTCAAAGGTTTTCAACTTACAGAGCGGACACAAGTACATGGCAGAAATGGCTATATTCAATGTTCAAAGGGCAATAACTCCAAAAGTATGTAAACCAGTTATGGTTCGTGTGTTCTGCATGTCGTCTCAAGTAGTGCTTTACATTTGTGTAAAGTTTTGTGAAAATATCTTAGCCAGTATCAGAGTTACGGAGCGCACAAAAATAATGGAAGCACTGATGGACGGACATTCCAACATTTCGGGGTTTAGGGGATACCTCAATGTTAAATTTCAGAAGAGATTTAGGGGCTATTTTTTGGGATTAGGGGCTAATAATGTATTTTAAATGGAATAAACCTGGACATAGCCCATAATTATGTCCAAAATAGCCCCTAAACCTCGGTTGTTCACCTGGACGGACAGACACACCCTCAAAATTTTGGATGGTATTACATAATACACTTGCCTCTTTTTGAGAAGGGGCATAATTACAAGATTCCATAGAATGACAGGCACTATGACAATTCTTCTTTTGGTGCCTCAGGAAGGCTGTGCTTTATAACTGTTGCCTTTCCTGGGTAACTTTTACATTTATAATTTTGTGGGATGTAACCTGGAGAGGAGGTTTGCATAAATTGATGCGAGATATAAGGCGGAAAATAAAAACTTAACTAGCAGCAGTCCCATGTGGGTCTGCACTGTTTGCATATGTCATTTTGCTGCAAAAATTGGTGTATAAAATTATATTATCGCAAGTGGTTGATTAGACAGGTAGCACTGTATGTGTGGTCTGGTAAGAAAGGTCTAAACATTGTCAATGACAAAGAGCAAACACCTTGATCAGAATTGGCATAAATGCAGACTGTGTGGATATATGCAGTTTTTGTATGTCTGTGAGCTAGCCTGGTCATGATGCAGCTTGTATGTAAGGTATTGGGGTTTTCACATATCACCAAACCTCTTTATAACACAATAACTGGTACCCACAGCTAAAACAGTGTTAGCTAAACAGCCGTGTTATATCCAAACAAAAATGTATAGATTATATAGAAAAATGATCATAAAATGGTCATTTTTTCTATATAATCTATACATTTTTGTTTGGATATAACATTTTTGAGGTCCATCATTAAGCCATGTTATATCGGAAACTGCTATAATGAATTATATTGTAGAGAAGTTCCTGTAAATTTGGGAATAAAGAATCTTGCATTCAAGCATTTCAAATCAATTAAGAAATACAAGAGGTGCATTCAAAAAAGTCAATCTGTACATAAAAGCAACAACAAATAAAGATTTATGGAATATCTTAAACCAGCACAATAAAATTACATGAAACATGATTCTGAACATCTTAGTTATCCAACTAACACTGAATGATCTATTTCTGTATTTATTTACAACTAAAACTTTGCAGAACTAATAAAATTGAAGAAATTGTCCAACAAATAAATTTATGCAAGTTCAAGTCCGAGCTAGCCTTTAATGAGCCAAGCAATACTGAAGCAGACCACATTCACAAATGTTTTGTTTTTTGTATATATTTCAGGGAAAATAAGGTTTGATATTTCATGTGAATTGTCTGCTAGGCAGACAATTCACATGAAACATCAAGCCTTATTTTCTCAGATTCTTTTCTTAGAATGTCGTTTGCCATGGTCATAACTGGCCGTTTATGGGTTAATACAGTCGATGTAAAAGTACAAAATCTGCTATATTACATAATCAAACATGTTACTATAGTTAAATGATGCAAAACACGAGAAAAGACTCTTATATCATAAGATAACCAAGACACAGATAAGCCTGCACATTTCCCCAGTCTGATTGGGACCTTTTTGGTTTGTTAATATATTCTTTCTAACACCCCTGCACATGTTGTTCCTTAATTGTCTTTACATTTCTAGACGTGCTTTTAAGGTATTTGAGCACAGGAATTTCGTCCTGCACTATCAAAGGGAAACCAATCATATTACTGTTGTGAGAGTTGTGCCCCTGGTAACTATGGAGACTAGCTTACAATATTGGCCGAAACATTCATATACATAATCAATTATATTAGCAAGACAGAAAATGACCTATGAACATTGCAGTTCTTTGACTTTTTTTACTTGATGAGTTCCTCTGCAGGTTATACCATTTAAACACATTTGTTAATACTTCTTGTTTCCATCTTGTATTGTTGACATGTTCGAAAACAAAAGTAAGTCCGTTAACATTCTTATTTTGCTGTTTTATATCTGTCCTCCTTAGGTTCATCGCCGCACTCCAATTCCATGCATTTTGCAATTCTTTCATGAACACAGGATACAAGTTTTTATATTTTACATCATTTTTATATTTTACATGGTCAGCTGATTTGCATGAGTAATCCACCATCTTGAATATTGGACATCGAACCTTGTAACTATGTAACTGTGTGACATAATACTTAAGAGGAATAGTCAACTACCAATGGGAAGTCAGGTAATCATAATAATAAAAAAATAATAATAAAAAATCTCATTTATGCATTCACTCAAAGAGGGGTGTTAGAAAAGAAATTATTATGAAGCATGCTCAAGTACCAAAGATAAAGCACAGTTGAGTTTGGGTTGTACTCATTTGAGCACGAGCTCGCTCGTTAGCTCGTGCTCAAATGAGTACAACCCAAACTCAACTGTACTTTATCTGGGGCATTTGAGCACAGTTCTGAATAATTTATTTCTTAAACAGTATCCAGTAAAATCAAACCTCGTCCTCTCGCTCGCGGTAGTTTTTAATAGTTTGGGGAAGAGAGTGCTGGTTACTTTGCTTTGTGGCATGTATACTGTCGGCCATGGTTTGTTTGCTCTTCCTCTTGTTGTCAGCGGTAGGCTATGTTCTGTGATTGTGGCTCTTCCTGGACATTTATTTCTCCAATCTTGATTAGACTTCATAAATGCCCACACCGATCTGGGACTTTGTTCTCTGCTTATGGCATAAGGGCCCTTTCCTTACAGTGAAACCTGTGAAAGAAAGCCACCTTTGAGAGTGACTTTAGTGGTTGAAGTGGAAAGGTGGTTGTCTTATAAAGGTACGTCATGTAATTTTGCTAGCAAAATTACATGACGTACCTTTGTAAGACAGACACCTTTTCTTCTTCAACCACTATTTAAAGTCAGTCTCAAAGGTGGCTCTCTTACACAGGTTTTACTGTACCTGTGCATCTAATGTACACATGATTCACACTTTCTATAGACATATAATGCAAACAAGGATAAAAGTTGGAACTTTATTTATTTTACCTTGACTGCACAGGAAGTTCGAACTAACTTATAAATGCATTCTCAAAAGGTGGATGTTGTCATTTTGTGGTCTTACAAAAAAGTCTAGTATCCTCAGTACCATATTTATCATATGTATTCAGACAGATAGGCCTCAGCAAACAGTGTAGACCCAGATGAGACGCAGCAGAATGCGGCATCTCATCTGGGTCTACAATGTTTGTCACTCATCCAGCAATTTTGTCACTCATCCAGCAATTTTAAAACACAACATTGGGTAGTAAATCGTACTTGTTCAAAGTTTAGCACAAGTATGGTAAGCTGTCAGAATACTTAGGGTAAATATGGGTGTTTATTTTTGTGATAATATAAGCCTCTTATCTAGAACTATACAACTAATGCAGTAGGTTTCATTTGTAATATCCAAGGCCCACTTGTTCAAAGCATCATTCGCATAACAACTGTTGTAGTAAAGGTTTGTTTGTGTTGAGGTTTTACGGCCCAGTCAACCCAATGGGGTCAAGTCGAGTGCGGTCAGTTTACCTAATCACATGTTTACTAGGCAGGCTTAGTCCTTTAGCCGTTAACCAGTATTGTGCACATTCTTTCGCCAGAAACTGACAACTGCCCTTCTTGAATCAGCGGAAGGGAGAGAATGACTGTAGAAAATATTTCATGATCAATCTCCATGAAAGAATGTTGCCGACCTTGGCGGAGGTTGAACCTGCGACCTCCTGGTCTGCAGTCGTGTGACGCATCCAAATGAGCCACCGAGGTCGGCTGTAGTAAAGGTATTTTCAAATACACTGATATTTTTGCTGCTAAATTGTGAGTAGGTTAGGCAAAAAAATATCAATGTATTTGCCATATGTCAAGATAGAAATTTTAACATCACATTAGTTAACAACTTTGTTAAGTTTTGAACAACTGGGCCCAGATGATGGAGATTTTGTGATAATTAAAGACAACACTTGTTATGTTTTTGCACCAGATACAAATCTAACAGGTGCCAACCACATAACTTTTGTGCAAACCCACCCCCCCCCCCCCCAAAAAAAAAACAAAATGGTATCTTCTAATCTTATTAACTAATGATAGGAATTATTACAACTCATGATAGGAATTATTATCACTAATTACTAAAATCTATTTACAAATCCCAGTTGAACTTTTCTATCTGTATACGAATTTGACTAATTCAGCTAGCACTAAATTAACACAGGATTTAATCTCTTCTGTAAGATGACATTAATACATACATATATCAGCATCTCGGGGGATCTGTTAAGAAGTATTTGCTGATAATTCTGGGATAATTTTTCTTATTTCTCCATAAAAACATGTTGTGGGTGCTCATTATAAATGCCTCGCTGACGAACATCTAATGAGTACCCACAACATGTTTTTATGGCGAACTGGAGAAAACTACTATAATCATCAATTACACCTTAACAATGCCTCTGGCATCTATAACAGGCTAACTGTAATATGATATGGACAAATATATGATAAACACAGACATCACCATCACAGCTCTAGATAAGGGGTAGGAGGGTGGGGGGTGTGGGTATCATTTTTCTTACTTCTCCTTGAAAACATGGTTTGTTACAACACGGTTTTGGAAATAACACGGTTCAAAGATGGATCCCAAAAATGTTTGGATTATATTGAAAAATGACCATAAATGGTCATTTTTCAATGTAATCTATACATTTTTGTTTGGATATAACATGGTTGTTTAACTTACAAGGTTTCTGCTTTGGACCCCAACAATTGTGTTATAAAGAGGTTGTGGTGTACTTTTTAGATGAAAAAAAAAAGTCTTACCTAGAGCTATTCAGAAATGCAATACCCTACATCATGCTGTTAGTGAACAACAGTGTCCTGTATCAGCCTGTGCATCTGTATATGCACAATTTTGTCATACACAGCTCCAGATAAGGGGAGCATTCAGAGGATCTTTTTTTTTTATTTCAACAACAAAACATTGTGTGGGTACTCATTGGAAATAGAGCAAGTGCCCAGAGGGTCATGAATAACCCTGGCCAGTGCCACTCCTTAATTATAAAATATTTTAAAGTCAATGAAAATGATAAAGGGCAAAATCAATGGACCATGCAATATAGGTCACTGACCCACATATAGTTTATAATGTCAGTTTCTGAGTGACACTGATCTATCATCCCAAGTACAACTTTTCTGGAGTAAATGGTCTGCAATACATGAAGCAAAATTGCCGGACCATAAAATATAGGTCACTGACCTACATTTACTTGACAAGTTAATGTGATGGTCACACTGATCCATTATACCAACTATGATGTTAATCCATTAAATAATCTAGAAGATATTAAGCAAAATCAGTAGACCATGAAATACAGGTCATGCAGATTTATATTTACTTTGAGGTCAAAGTTTGGGTTACACTGTGTCATTATAAGAAAATAAGACACTTAGGCATCAAATAGTGGGAGATATAAGACAAAATCACAGGGCTTTGAAATATAGGTCACAAAATCCCAAACTATGATAGTAATATATCAAATTGTCTTCAAGATGTAACATAAAATCATTTGACCATGAAATATAGGTCACAGTGACCTACATTTACTTTTAGATCATCTGTTGGATCATACTGATTCATAATCCCAAATAATGATGTTCATACATCAAATAGCATTCAAGATATAAGGCAAAATTACTAGACCATAAAATACAGGTCAAGCTGAATAACATTTTTTATAATGTCAATCGTGGTGTCACACAGAACCAATATTCCAAGTAACACATTAATCCGTGAAATAGTCTTCGAGATATTAGGCAAAATCGCTGGAACATGAAAATAAGGTCACAATGACCTTGACCTTATTGCACTGAATGTTGATGTGATAAACCTGCCTGATGCCCATCCTTCTTTATTAAGAAGCTGTTTGTATAAACAAACTGCAACTTACTACTTTAAAGTCATGACATGAAAGTTGTAACAAAGGAATGATGAATAGCTGAAAAAATTTCCCGCCTGTCGTGGGATTCGAACCCGGTCTGTCTTGGTAAAGATCCACTGCTTTAACCACTGAGCCAAAGAGTCGACTCCCTGACGCAGTTGTCAGAGATTGAATATATATATATATATATATGTACAAGCTATGCTTAATCTGCCAAGGCAGATAATCGAAGGTAAGAGTGCTAGGCCGTAACACTCCCCCTTTTTAAGGAAGTCATCACTTTTATTGACGCTAAGCCATTTCGGGGAAGTAAAGTCCAATCCCGGACAAGCCCCCATCTTACAACATTTAAAGTCGCAATAAACGAATGAAGCATAGCTGAAAAAATTTCCCGCCTATCGCTGGATTCAAACCCTGTCTGTCCGGATAAAAATCCTATGCTCTAACGACTGAGCAAGTCGACTCCCTGACGCAGTTTCAGAGATTGAATATATATATACCTACAAGCTATGCGTAATCTTCCAAGGCAGATAATCGAAGGTAAGAGTGCTAGGCTGTAACACTGAGGCATCCTAGATTCTGACCTTTAGCTCCGCCCCGGGGGATGACCCAGGGGTTCATAGATAAAGAATGGAAAAGAACCCTTCCTGGTACCCCTATACCAAATATGACAAGTTTTTGATCAGTGGCTGCAGAGATATAAGTAATCAAAAAACTTCAAAGTAAAACTTGGTTATAGCAAGGTTCACGGACAGAATCACAGATGGATGGAAAGATGGATGGACGGAAGGACAGACAAGTTGACAGATGTATACTTCTGTGTCTCCTTACATGCACAGTACCCTTGTGTATCGAAAATTAGACACACAAGGGTACTTTGTACGTAATTTTCAAAACACAAATCAGTCGGCTTGTGTGTCTACGGAATAAATCCATTGAAATACACTGAAGTGCCCATAATTCGTCAGAGTGGACAGATGAATGGATGGACGGAACTGACAAAAACTATATACCCCTTCTGCATACTTCGTATGCCAGGGGTTTAATTATAGAGGCAATTCTAAGGAGCACCCACAAGGCATGCTTTGGTTCAAAAATAACGAAAAGTATCCATACCTTGTAGGCAGAATAAATAATGAGCAATCATGAAGGCAGTGACCAGACTACTGGTCTAGGCAACTCTTGTTGGTCTGTGACAGGAAATACAGTATCTATTTGCTATGACAGATATGTACACAGACTAGAAGCAGATGTTGTTCAAAGAATCTAAGTCCAATAAATGTACAAAAACATGCATTTAAAAACAACAATGAATGACATAATGGAGTATGGAAGTAGCTTTAACCTCTAGCATTCTCCAGGCAAATTCAGCAGATCACAGACATATTTTGATTAGTTTCCAAGGAAAAGTGGTATTAAATTTCATGACAAAATCTGTACTGAACCCCATGTTTTGAAAAATTAAGAAAAAAAAATTCAACTCAATGACTGCTGAAACTTACCCGGCATGCTATGCATTAAAAAACAGAACTTGTAAATCTTGAATAAAGCAAAATACTATTAATATACAGATTATTTTTCTACTGTCTGAGATCCTGTACTTCGGAAATTATGGCAACTTCATGACTTTTTTCTTATTGATTGATTTGATTGACTGTGTTTGGGTTTAACAACAAAGATGAAAGAGAGGAACAGGGAAGAAAGAGGAACAAAAATGGAAGTGAAGAAACAGAATAAAAACATTCCCCCTCTACCCTTAACTTCTACAAGGATATAAGGCCCAATTGTAAGCCAATATCAGTTGGATACTCGATAAGATACTTCGCACCACCCCAAACTTTTTTCTTAAATTACAAAAAAAAAAAAAAAAAAATATATATATATATATATATATAAATTTTTGCTCAAATACAGATTTTTTTTTTTTTTGCAAAACACAGACAACTATTTCTGAGAATTCCACAAAGAGAATGTATTTCTGCTATTTTCTATATAGGTGAAAAGTATATTAGCCCTTCTCTTGCTGAACACGTCTTAGCAAACAGTGTAGATCCAGATCAGTTGGCTTCTGATCTAGATTGTTGTTGTTGTGCGGATTTTTAACGCTACCAGGCACCCGAGGCACATAGAGGCAGCGGAGATTGCTTTGATGTACATGTAGTTGTACAGCCTTGCTTTCATGGATAACCCATGCACACTTGGTGCCGCTGTCTATCACCAAGCGCTGCCCTGTCCACTTTATACTCAACCCAGGGCATGTCGAGTATGAGCTAGGCGTAATAATGGTCTGAAAATTGTCTCAACTCGAGCGTGATTCGAACCCATGATATCCTGCTTGAGTGCCCTAACCACTAGGCCACCCAGCCCACAACTGATCTGGATCTGCACTGTTTGTCATTAAACATATGAATTTCTATCAAAAATCCAAATCAAATATTTGTTTGTGTTGAGGTTTTACGGCCCAGTCAACCCAAGGGTGGTCATGTCTAGCATGGTCAGTTTACCTAACCACACATTTACTGGGCAGGCTTAGTCCTCTAAGCTGTTAATCAATATTGTGCACATTCTTTTGCCAGAAACTGACAACTGCCCTTCTTGAATCAGTTGAAGGGAGAGAATGACCATAGAAAATATTTCATGATCAATCTCCATGAAAGAAGGTTGCCGACCTCGGCGGGGGTTGAACCGGCGACCTCCTGGTCTCCAGTTGGACGGAGCATCCAACTGAGCCACCGAAGCTGGCCCAAATCAAGTAATCTGATTGGCTGGAAATAAACTCCTTACTATGCTTGTCCTAAAACACAGCAACAGATAAGGCACTTTTTTCATCAGAAAAATGCTGGTATCTTTCTTATTTCTCCATGAAAACATATGTTGTGGGTACTCATTAGAAGCGCCTCGCCAAGGTGCTGCTAGTGAGTACCCAGAACATATGTTTTCATGGAGAAATAAGAAAAATATTATGTGGATACCCCCTCTTATCTGTAGCTATGCCTAAAATTTAAACAAGTCCATTTTACTCTCTATTGCTGTGTCTAACAACTGCTACAAAATTGTCTGAGCCAATACTTAGGATTATCTGGGTAATCAATTTTCAAAATGGAAAAAAAAGATCCCTTATTAGATAATTTTATCACTGTAACCTTATCTTTCTGTCAGTTACTAAACATTTTTATTTTTGACATGTTTAAGCATAAAACCCAACCATTTTTTTTCCCTATAAATTCAAACCTACCAATTTTAATTGCTGCAAGTTATTTTTTGTGACACAAAGAAATGTATAAAAAAACATAAAATTGACTCTTTGACAATACTCCAATATTCCCAAAATGCAGTTTGAAGTTGTAAGAAACCTGAAATGACCTACATATACATACACTTTGGGTGTGCATGGAACTGTTCATTCTTAACTGAAATATTATTCCTTCAATACTTTGTACATATACATTCAGCTCAGTACACTATATATACACTGGCTGTGTATGCAAGTGGGCTTCCTGTATTTCTCTAACCAATCGTATTCTGTTTAACATCTTTGCCATGGAATCAATACCCAGTGAACTAGTAGAATACCAGACAGGACTGTCTGGTACACAGGATCTCTCTGGCACCAAATAAAATGTGTCATTCTTGTTCTTGATACTCTCAGGGCTGAAAAAATAATAATAAATACAACAGATTTGTACAATAAAAGGCCTGTTGTGGGTCAGGGGCCCTGGCCTGAACTCACACTAGCCCAGCATATGAAAAATATCTAATTCTGTGACCTTCAGGAACAAATCTTGGACCATTATCTAACACCTGACCAAGTATCTACTGAAATTAACAGTTTCCCAAATGTTATCTGCAAAAACAAAGATTAGGCTTCAACAAAATCAGCAACTTTAAAAACCTCAGGTAAATCTGGAATTCAGTTTGAACATCCTGAATTCATGTATCTGGAATGTTCTTTTACATTTACAGGAAAAAGAAGAGAATAAGGCCTTTTCCTAAATTCTACTTTATTTCCTCTACCCCTCTCTGACCCTTTGAGATTTTAAGATCCTCATTTTTTTGGTGCAACTAATTTTTTTTTTTTTTTTTTTTTTTTTTTAGTGGAAAGCGAAAGTCAAGCATGTCTGCATTGCTCTAGATAATAAAATTTTCTTTTTCTTCCAAAAATTATCACTACTTCCTTTTTTCTTCATGAAACTTTGTTGAGTACTCATTAGAAGCACCTCACCCAAGACATCTTCAAATGAGTACCAGAGTACCCATATGTTTTTGTTTTTATTTTTTTTCAAGGCGAAATAGGAACTACATATACACATATTTTTAAAGGTATGACATGGATCATTTCTTTTGCCCCCAAGGGACTGGATACATAGGTGCCCAAATGAAATGATCCCTTGACATATTATTTGCACCTGGCCTTAAGTTTAGCAGTTGCATATATGAGAAGGTTTAGTTTTCTTTACTTACCATTTTGAGAGATAGAACTCGTACAGTTTGACAGGACATCTTAGGGGGTTGTCAAGATTTTCTGTTTGTTCATACACCGGCATCTCCTCTTTTCTCTTCTTCTGATTTGGATCAGCTGTGAACAACGAACGAAAATATGAACTTATAGTTACAGATAAGAGGTGGTACACCACAACCTCTTTATAACACTATTGTTGGGGTCCACAGCATAAACCGTGTTAGTTAAACAACCGTGTTATATCCAAACAAAAATGTATATATTATATTGAAAAATGACCATTTATGGTCATTTTTCAATATAATCTATACATTTTTGGGATCCATCTTTGAACCGTGTTATATCCAAAACCGTGTTATAACGAACCGTGTTATACAGAGGTTGAAGTGTATCAGATTAATATTTTTCTTACTTCTGTATCAAATTATAGGTTGTGGGTACTCATAAGAAGCGCCTTGCCAAGGTGCTTCTGATGAGTGCTCACAACATATGCTTTAATGAAGAAATAAAAATATCAGTATTTTTTTGTTCCATATGCAGCATCTGATCGAGGTCTACATTGTTTGCAATTCATCCAGCAGTATTTTAGATATATCAACAGTTGCAAAATGGACTTGTTCAAATTGTAATACTACAATGAAATTTTTAAAGTAAAATTAATTTCAATTAAAGCATACTCACCTCAAGATATTATAAGCCTTATTTGAGCGGTTCACCGCGAGATCGACCTTCAAAAGAAAGACAACTAGGAAAAAAAATTGTTTGAAACAGACTATAGCTCGTCCTAGTTGTCCCCCCTACCAAGCGTCCTGTTTCTAGGTGACCAAGATCGGGTACCAGTCACGGACTGGCTCCCTTCCGTCCACGCCACCGTAAGCAGCCAATCAGGACGCGCCAGGTATATTCCCACCAAAGCACGCACCAAGCGTGTGGCACGCCTAACGCATGTGGTAGACATTATTACTATAAAGGGTAGACGCAAGGTAGAAAACATCCCTATTTTTTGGGAGCAATAAAATTTAACAATGAAAGCGGGGTGGGAGGAGGGACATTTGATAATATCTTGAGGTGAGTATGCTTTAATTGAAATTAATTTTACTTTAAAAATTTCATTTCAATGTCAGCATACATCACCTCAAGATATTATAAGCCTGAATAATAAGCATAGGTGGGAAGGTAATAAAAATAATATAAATCTCTACTCACCCATGCTGGAATCCGGTGAAGTTCAGCAGTCCCCTGGTAATTCATAGTATTTTTAGGGGAATATTTTTGCATTGTAGGTATGCTTGCGGGTCGAATGCCAATATCCGTTGATGGAGAAGAATAAGACAGACCCTTTGAAGAAAAGTTTCACACCGGATTCAAGCAGGCTTAAAATACTGTGAAGAGACTTAAGATACAGAACGATGGCAGCCAGTAATAGACTGCGCCGCCACGAGAGGTCCCAATGATGATGTATCCTGCCTAATTGGGGCCAAATATCTAAAGTAAAATGAAGAAAAGTTACTATTTGTACGCCAATATGCAGCCCTTACCACATCCTCAAGGGCGACAGAATTCCAATAAGCCCAAGACGAAGACAAAGCTCTAAATTCATGAGCCGAGATTTTCATGAATGACAGATCCGAAGATGATGAATCTGCATAAGCTAGTTTGATAACGTCACAGATCCAACAAGAAATAGTGGAAGGTGAAATATCTTTAGAGCCCTTCAGTGGTAAAAAAAACAGTCTCTTCCTTCCCGATCTCTTAGCTTTCACTCTGGACAAATAAGCTCTAACAGCTCTGACCGGACACAAAAGTCTAACATCCGTATCAGAACCACAAAACTGAGAAAGACCTGGAACAACAATAGGTTCTGGTAATGACTCTGGAAGTTGGTTTTTTTTGCTAAAAACCCAGGTTGTCAGAGGAGGGTAATGGAGTCAGAGTTGCGGTCATACCTAAAACAGCCTTCCTCAATTGACAGAGCATGAATCTCACTTCTTCTAGCAGCCGCAAATGTAAGAAGAAACACTGCTTTAAGCGTGATGTATTTGATGTCAGCAGTCTTTAGTGGTTCATAAGGAGCTTTATTAAGAGACCAAAGAACACAAGTCAAATTCCATTTGGGCGTAAGAGATCTGGCAACCGGTTTTCTCAGGGCAAAACCTTTAATAAGATCTGAAATGATTGGGTCCGCCGTACAGTCTGCTGATTTGGAAAAAATTCAGTGTATTTGAGATGGCGGAGCGGTAGCCTTTAATAGAAGCTACCGATAATTTCAGGGTGTTAAAAAGGTAGCAATAAAAAATCTACCAAATCATTTAAAGCGGGATCGACAGGATTAACTTCCCTTTGCAAATACCAATCCGAGAACATCTTCCAGGTCACAGAGTAGACCTTGAGCGTAGACTCTCTGCGGGATTGAGAGATACACTGGGTAGCGAATTCAGAAATGTGTCTACCTCTGATTTGACTCCTGACAACTTCCAAGCGTGAAGATGCAACATAGCTGGATTCTGATGGAGTACTTTTCCCTGATGTTGTGATACCAAACCCCGATGAACCGGAAATTCCCTGGGAAAGTCTATTATGAGACTCAAAATGACTGAAAACCAGCTCCTCTGAGGCCAACACGGGGCTATGAGAATGAACCGACTGTTGGAATCCCTCATCTTGTTTAGAACCAGGGGAACAAGTTTGAATGGAGGAAATGCGTATGCGAATAGGTTTTTCCATTCTAGTGACATAGCATCCACTGCACAAGCCCTGTGGTCCGGTACTGGAGAAACAAACAGGGGCAGAAGATGGTTTAATCTGGTGGCGAAAAGATCTATCTGAGGAGTACCCCAAAGACTGAAAATTTGGGTAGCTATCTCCCGATCTAGAGACCATTCGGTGGGGAGAATTCGTCTGGGCGAGACAGGCTGTCTGCCAAAACATTCAATTTCCCTGGAATATGCCTGACTTGAATGTGAATATTCCTATGATGACACCAGTAAAGAAGCTCCCATACTAGCATGCACAGAGATGGAGAGTGGATCCCCCCTTGCTTCTTGAGGTAAGCCACTACTGATGAATTGTCTGACGCTACCATCATGCAAGAATTGTAAATGTGACTGAAAATGTTGGAGTGCTAGGAAAACTGCTCGTAACTCCAAATTGTTGATGTGAAGGTCTTGGGAAGCAACATCCCACAGTCCCTGAACCTCTAGACCTAGGGGTTCTAAATGTGCGCCCCAGCCCGAATGGCTGTCATCTGAAAACAGATGGAAATCTGGGGCTGGTATAACAAGGGGAATTCCAGCCACATAAATGGAAGGATTCATCCGCCATTTGATTGCTACACGACATGAATGGGATATTGGAATAGGTTGGACCAAACTGTCGCGGTGAGGTTTCCAGTTGGCCAGAAGATGGAACTGAAGAGGTCTCGTATGAAGGCGACCCAACTGAACTAAATCTGCTGCAGCATTGAGTGATCCCAACATGGACAAAAATTCTCGGGCGGTAATGTATTGAACCTGTAGAACCCGAAATAGAAGGACAAGAATTTGATGACTCTCTTCTGGAACTCTGACAATGCCAATGTGAGTCAGGAACCTCATTCCTGCATACACGAAGTCCTGAGATGGAACTAGGTCTGATTTCAGAGGATTTGGTATTAGACCCAGACTTGTAATGATTTCCCAAGCTAGTGAAAGGTCGGACAGTAGGAACTCCTGCGAAAGACGATGGACAAGCCAATCGTCGAAATATTGGTGAATGTTTGGTCCTAGAGATCGAATATGTCCCGCCACAATCTCCATCAAGATTGTAAAAACGAAAAGCGCTGTTGAGATTTCGAATGGAAGCGCCCGAAATTGTTATATAGTGCCATCTAGGGAAAATCTCAGGTACTTGCGAGACGCTGGATGAATAGGAATATGGAGGTATGCGTCCATAAAGTCTATAGAAACTGCCCAAGCCCCTGGAGGAATAGCTCTCCGAATGGAGGCCGCAGTTTCCATTTGAAAGTAATCTACCTTCATCATTTTGTTGAGCGATGATAGGTCTATAATGAGACGAAAAAACGGCCGGTTTTCTTCTTCACTAAGAAAATCCAGCTGTAGAGAGGTTGTATCTCTCACAATCTCTACAGCCTTCTTTTCCAGCAGAATCTGCACCTCCTCCCTCAAGTGATTTAAATGTTGTTGAGCTACAGGGAACAGAATTGGAGACAACGATAATGGAGGTTCCCTTGCAAAAGGAATCCTGTAGCCCTTCCGGAGAATAGAAAGGGCCCAGGAATCCCAAGTTACGGCTGACCAAGCCTCCACAAAAATTTAACGAGCTCCCACCGGAAGAGAAGGATGAGGTGCAGATGGAAGGGCCCTGATGATGTCATTTACTCCTCCTAGTGGGCCCCCCCTGAAAGAAGATGATCCACCACGGCCCCCCTTGGTGGATCGAAACCGTTTGAAAGAGACAGCAGACGAAGAAGAAGTGGAAGTGGGAACCCAGCTAGCTTTTGGTTCCCACCTAGACTTCTTCGCTGGATTTGAATTAAAAGTAGAGGAGGAAGGTCTCTTTCTGTTGGCCGATACTCCTGAATAATTTGCTCTCAGGAGGGAATGATGTCTATCGTCTAAATTTGCTCTGAAAACTTCCTCTACTTTACACCCAAAAAGAGAGGAAGAATTCAGAGGAGCTGCTCTAAGATTGTCCTTGTTATGAGATAAAAGTAAATTAGAGGTATTTAGAGCAGCGTTACGGCGCTGATGCAACAGCACAGCAGACACAGATAGGCCTAGGGCCATGATGTGCTTAGCAGAGCGGTTCACTGCTAGAAGTAGACTACGCAGAACATCCGGGTCAACATGCTCTGCGCAGAGGGCCTGAAATGCAGCCGAACCAAAAAAAATCACAATGTGAACTGATGGCCACCGCTCTCCTTGCTAACCGCTCCAGGTACTCTAAATGAGCCACTGGTAAAGAGGCGAATCTGCCCACTGAGATGCCTAGCCTGCCAGCGTCAGCATCAAGGGTGGGTATCTTACTCGTCCAAAATTCCGTATGACAAGCGTAAGAATGTGGTCGAGCAAGGTAATCAATTGTAATCAATTTTCTTAGGTACATACCAATTTGGATTATTTCTAGCCTCTGCGGTGTTGTCAAACAGCTTCCCCATCAACTGGTTCACTGTTGAGGATTCTGGAAGTGTTGACCTGGAGGAAGTAGGCTGGTCCAAAATAGACTCAAGCAGGGAATGGACTCGCGCGCTGTCTTGAGTTTGGTCAGCCTTGGGGCAAAGGTCTCCCAAAAGGGAGTAAACTTCCTCCAGTGTCTCATGGTAGTTTGTGGCAGGATCATGAGACTGGCTCTTTTGAGAAGAACTTAATGAGCTCTCTGACAGAGCCTGGTCCGGGACATAATCACATCCATGATATGGAGCCCGGGGGTCTTGGCTAATGGTCCGAACATGGTCGTGACCATTGCCAGTGGATCCAGACTGACCCGTGAAAGTTTGCCCCCCCCCCCCCCCCCCCCCCCCCCCCTTCTTCAGCAACAGAAGGGAGATCCACTGACGAAGCCAAGTTGCCCAACCCTGATAGAGTCCTCAATACTGCCTAGGATATGGCTGAGGCAATGTCAGGGGTGCTACGTGAGGGGTTGGTTACCCTCAATGGCGTAGCTGTAAGACCTAAAGAACTATCCCTGCTCAAAGCAGGAATAGCCACAAAAGGTCTGGCTGCAGAAACACTAGGACCTATAGGGACATCGTCCTCTACAGATCCCAGTGCGCTTACAGATGAACAGTCAGCCAATGGAACCCTGCTGCTATTCTGTACCTCCGTATACAAATGCCCGAAGGCTTCATTAACATTCTGACTTACCCTGACTGAAGGAAGAGCAGATGATGTGGAAGAGGTACCCAGTCTATTCTTACTATTTCTACTTCTACCCAAGTTGGTAGTACCAATAACTGGTTCCGCTATCAAAGAATCTGAAAATGAACCTTCCTGAAACATAATACCGAGCAAGTCGGAATGGCTATAGTATTATTATGTTGAGAAGCCTTACTAATAGTAGGCACAGTGGAAAGAGATACTTTGGCCTTACCACTTTGAATAGGTTTTGGATTCCTAAATGAATTCACCGCAGGAGAAGTATGAGAAACAGATCCTGTTACCTGGATATTTGGTGTGGTACGAATGCCAGCAACTAAAGGGAGAGAACCATTCTCCTGGGAAACAGCCTTAGTAATTGAACTGGACGAGCTAGGAACGGCTTCGGGACAGGGCAAATATAAGTTGGGGTAATAACCATACCCACTAAAGCCATCCCATGAACCCCAGGGATAAAAATAAGGCCAATAAAAGGCCCCCTGATCTGCGCCTTCCTGCCAAGAAAATTGAGAGGAAGGCACAGTTACATTACTTGGGAATCAGCCCGCCGTATTAAAGGCCGCCGAGCTAACATACCTATAAGGTGTACGATAACCCGGCAGGTACCTAGGTTCGGAATTTCCGCCGAAACAGGGGTTCGCCAGTGCCCCCTGCGTTGCCTTCCGTAGGGAAGCATCGCTGGGGGCGGGGCGAGGCCCCCTAGTCAAGCATTCATTACTAGTGACAGTAACGGCGACCTGGGGTCCCCTACGTCTGTTTTCCAAATCTGGAGCAGGCTCAGAGTTCAATTGAAAATTATTCACCAGAGTACAAGAAGGGAATCCCCGAGCCTGCCCCCGACCAGAAGATACATAAGAGGGGAAGTGGGATAATTCTTCCCAGATCTCTGAAGCCCAATTGGCAGACTTGGCACAAGGAGATAGTTGCGAAAACCCGCAACATCTAAAACATAAAACATGGCTGTCTGCCGGAAGTTTAGTTTGCTTGCAATTAATGCACAACATCTTACTACTGATATGGGCTACGAAGAAAAGCTTTAGTGAAAATAAAGATACAGACTTATCTGTTCTAGCGAAAAATACTTCTTTCCAAATCCAAACGTCGTAATCTATACAGAAGGTGCTGACCTCGCAAGCGACCAAAAAATAGTGATGTTTTCTACCTTGCATCTACCCTTTATAGTAACAATGTCTACCACATGCGTTAGGCGTGCCACACGCTTGGTGCGTGCTTTGGCGGGAATATACCTGGCGCGTCCTGATTGGCTGCTTACGGTGGCGTGGACGGAAGGGAGCCAGTCCGTGACTGGTACCCGATCTTGGTCACCTAGAAACAGGACGCTTGGTAGGGGGGACAACTAGGACGAGCTATAGTCTGTTTCAAACAATTTTTTTTCCTAGTTGTCTTTCTTTTGAAGGTCGATCTCGCGGTGAACCGCTCAAATAAGGCTTATAATATCTTGAGGTGATGTATGCTGACATTGAAATGGTAAGGAGAATAACTGATAAGGTATTCTAATACTTAAGAGTAAACAGAGTACCATGCATGTACACAAATAATTATTAGTTCCAGATAAGAGGGGTATCCACACAATATTTTTCTTCCTTCTCCATGAAAACATATGTTGAGGGTATTTATCAGAAGAGTCTCAGTGAGAGGCTTCTACTGAGTACCACGATATATGTTTTTGTGGAGAAATAAGAAAATATCAATACTTTTTTGTTGAATAAAAGGTGTCTTATCTGGAACTATGTTAATATGTTATCCATCTGGAAGAAAACTGTCCCAGTTCAAAAACTGTCCTTTAGGCAAATATAGAATGTTATAATTGGTAGCATTCAAACTGGAACAGCTCTTTGCTGAGGATAACTAGAGCAAGTGCCCAGAGGGTCACAAGTACCACAGGCAGGCACCATTTTTTAATTATAAAATATTTTTTAAGTCAATGACAATGATATTAGGCAAAATCAATGGACCATGAAATATAGGTCACTGACCCACACATCGTTTACAAGGTCAATCTCTGAGTGACACTGATCTATCATCCCTAGTAAAACTTTTCTCTAGTAAAAAGTCAGTAATCCATTATACCAACTGTCACATTAATACATTAAATAACACCTATGATGTAAATCAATTAAATAATCTAGAAAATATTAAGCAAAATCACTGGACCATGAAATATATGCTGATTTATATTTACTTTGAGTTCAAAGATTGGGTCACACTGTGTCATTATCAGTAAATATCACACATAGGCATCAAATAGTGGGAGATATAAGACAAAATCACTGGGCTATGAAATAAAGGTCAAAAATAGTCTTCAAAATGTAAGGCAAAATCACCGGAGCATAAAAATTAGGTCACAATGACCTTGACCTTATTACACTGAATGTTGATGTGATAAGCATGTCTGATGCCCATCCTTCTTTATTTAGAAGTCTGTATAAAAAAAAAAGGAAAGAAAAAAGTCCAGGGAGTGCCACAATCACATACCACAGCTCTTCCCAGATACCAAGGGGAAGAGGAAACAGACAAAACCAAACAAGGGCAAATCAAACAAACATACGAAAAGCACCAAGACTACCTCTCTCTTCAGCAAGCAAGGTAATCGCAATGCTAAAAGGACTGAAAAACACAAGAACAAAATAACACAAGGCAAGACATAAAACAAATCGCCTCGTACAATAAACCACAAAGCACTAAACAGTAAGACTAACACCGGGACCACTGCCTTAGAACGGTCAGTAGAATAAACCACCGGGGGGTTTAAAGCACTTTTACGGCCAGCCAACTTCACCCTGGGTCCCGATGTAACTCTTAATACAGAAAAAACATATAAAAATTTGGTTCGCATAAAGGCTCCCAACTCAGTCAATGCATCAAAGCGAAAACATAAAAATCAAATTCATGACTATGATAAACACTAAAGATATGTATAAAATATTAAATTCTAATAATGAAACACCTGCTTGTAAGATAGCATGGAATAAAATTTTTAACTTCAGTGAAGAAGAATGGAAAAAAATTTACAAATGGCCATTTGAAATAACAAATAACACAACGTTACAGTGGTTTCAGTCACGTATCAATCATAATATACTAGCTACTAATAAATATCTACACAAAATAAAGTTAGTAAACAACCCTATATGTTCATTCTGTACTTAAGAACCTGAAACTGTTGAACATTTGTTATCGGACTGTGAGCACACACAAAAAATTTTGTATGATTTTAAACATTGGTGTGAAAGTAATAACACAACTATAAATTTACAGAAACAATCATTTTTATTTGGAGTATTATATAACAAGACAAGCATAGTAGAACAACAAATTTTACTGGAAATCAAATATTATATCTATTTTTGTAGATGTACAAAAGCTAAACTAAATGTCACTGCCATGAAATGTAAACTTAAGCTTCTGTACTGTACAAATGAGAGAATTGCAATATTAGAAAATAAATATGAACATTTTGTGAATAGCTGGGAAAACTTTTCGCATGCAACTGCCTAATTAATACATTTATAGAAATTCCTAATCAGCAAGAAATGAAAAAAAAAACAATCCTTATGCCAGGGTGACAGAACCTTTTTTTTATAACGTATCTCTCCAAACTCCAAACTCAGATGTACAGATAATAACCAGTAATGCTGATTATAAAAACAGTATTATATAGTATGTGTGCATGTAACGTGAGCAAGAGAGTGAGGAATGGAATATTATACACTTTTGTTTACATGTAATATGGTAAAATGGTACCATATTTGTCTGAACAAAGGGCACCTAATTAATATATAAAATCTTAAAAAGTCTAGCATATCTTTACATATGTCTATTAGCCTTTTCCTCAAAGTTAACAGGCATGAGATTTTTCAGATTTTTGACAGACCAGATTTTTTAGTTTCAAAATATGTTCTGCAGAATTACTTGTTTTTGTCTGAAAATTGTAAAAATGACATTTTTGGAAAGGGTGACAGGCGTTTTCAGATTTTTACCTAGAATTCAGTTTCATCAGTCCACCAGTCTCATACCTGAAAGTATTGATATGTCTGTTCAGATGAATATGGTATAAACTGTAAGTAATCTGTGGTGTTTGCCTCACTGCTGAAAATGGTTGCCGAGTGGTCTTTATCCTGTACCCAGGAAACAGCTGTGGGACTTAGCAAGTAAGTGATGAATGATATCTAATTGCTGGAAGATTATACTGTACTGTACAAATAAATTGTAAGGTGTGTTAGTGGGATGGCCCTCCCTGACCCGCTACACATCAAATGGACGGGGAGAATAAAGTATTTTCCAGAAGAAAAAAAAAACAAAAACAAAAAACAAAGACGAGTACTCATGGCTAAACAAACTGCAATTTACTACTTTATTGAGGCATCCTAGATTTTGACCTCTAGTCCTGCCCTGAGGCAAGACCTAGGGGTCCATAGATGTAGA
Source organism: Anodontia alba (assembly GCA_964016985.1). Lineage (NCBI taxonomy): Eukaryota > Metazoa > Mollusca > Bivalvia > Lucinida > Lucinidae > Anodontia > Anodontia alba. Next base: position 93,553,981 of record OZ024824.1, on the reverse strand, counting down.
ATGAAAGAGAACCCTCCCAGGTACCCCCATACCAAATATAAATAGTTTCTGATATGTGGCTGCAGAGATGTACATAATCAAAAACTTCGAAGTAAAACTTGGTTATAGCAGGTGTTAATGGACGAAATCAAGGGCGGACGGAAGAACTGACAGACGAATGGACTGACGGTACTGATGAAAAACTGGCTAGTATAGCACAACATGATTGTTAACCTTCAACATAAATATTGTATGCACCCTATTGCATAAACCATGCAATTCCCCATTATGACATACTTTTCTGCATTCAGGACTTGGATACATATGCATGCATGCAGATCTATGTATTTCCAGGGAGGGTATAAATTTTGCTGATAATTTAGAATATAATTTTGCAAAACATTGTTGGTACTCACCACCTTTTTGTACTCTTAATATGTTTTGGATTGTAAATTTATTTTGACTAGTCTAAAGACTTTGGGTTTAAAGATAGGAAATCAATTCACCAAAATAATGTTATCTTAATATAACATTAATAAAAAATCTGTGACACAGGTCTAGATAAGACATATTTCTCTACTAGAAAGTGTCACTACCAGTAGTCAAAGTTTGTCTTAATTCTCCACATAAAACATATGCTGTGGGTACTCATTTGAAACATTTTGCCATATGTTTCTAAAGAGTACCAAAACATATGCTTTGTGGAGAAATAAGAAAACAATTTATCTGACATTCTCTTATCTAGATTTTTGTTTGTTTGTGTTGAGGTTTTACGGCCCAGTCAACCCAATGGGTCATGTTGAATGCAGTCAGTTTACCAAACCACACATTTACTGGGCAGGCTTAGTCTTCTAAGCGGTTAACCAGTATTGTGCACATTCTTTCGCCAGAAACTGACAACTGCCCTTCTTGAATCAACAGAAGGGAGAGAATGACCGTAGAAAATATTTCATGATCAATCTCCACAAAAGAAGGGGTTGAACCCGCGACCTCCTGGTCTCCAGTCGGACGCCGCATCCAACTGAGCACCTGAGGCTGGCTCTCTTATCTAGAGCTATGGTCTCAAGGTAACTATACATAAAAAGGTTAATAATTAGCTAGAAGCTGACAATAGTTGGACTACATCAAGCAAACAGAAAAAGCTGTCTGGTAATGGCCTTCTGTATTATCTTTGCACCAAGATGCTTCTAATTAGATCCAAAACACCTGTTTTCGTAGAGATATAAGAGCAGAAAAATATCTATTTGGATGCCCCTGCCCATCAACTCTAGATAAAACACATATTTTTCAACAAAAGCTACTTACCGTATTCGACCTAATTACCGCACTGTGCCCTTAGGTTTTTCAAAATTACAGGGAATACTCGTGTGTTGTAAAATACGTATCTACCTGCTAAGGAAACACTATTAAAAAAAGTCAGAAAAGGCCTTGTTTGATGATAATTATGCGTTTTTTTTCTAATTTTATTTATAAAGACATATGTTGTGGGTACTCATTTGAATTGCATCGACAAGTCGATGAAATTCAAATGAGTACCCACAACATATGCCTTTATAAAGAAGTACAGAAAAAGTACACTGGCTGTAATCTGAAGACTACGGAATTTCTCGACTGTGCGCTTATAGGGGTATGTGCGGTAATTAGATCGAATACGGTATTTCATATTCTTCCAAGGAAGTACAGTGAACCCACTTTACAACAACAGCATTTGTTCTCAAAGACACTGCCATTAAAATGAATTTGCAGTTGTACAGAATACTATATTAGCAGACTGATATGTCAAAAAGGCTTTGTTTTGTTCTTATTTCCTCATAGAACATATGTTTTGGATAACTGTTATAATCACCTCACTGAGGCAATTCTAACAAATATCCAAAATATGTTTCTGTAAAGTATTAAATACAACATTCTTGCATAATTTTTGACTAATTGTTATCTTTTAAGTGAAGTTTTAGTGAGAAAGGTCATTATAACGAATTCTGTCATTGTATCGAGTTTCGGTATTAAGAAGGTTGTCTCTATATGGTGTATACATGCACTGAAAATACCTCTGCAGGGTCATTACAGTGAGAACCCACAACATATGTTTTCATAAAGAAATAAGGAAAAACATCTACTTGAATATTTCTCTTATAGAGCAATATTTTAGAAACATCAAGAGGTAGTAGAGTGGACTGTTTAAAAATTTAGGACGAGTATGTTAAGTACATAAGGTGTCCCAATGCTTAGGGTAAATACTCTATGAATTATTTATTACCATAGAAAACAAGCAACCATAGAAGCAAGCAGTGATATAGAGGACTTGTTAAGGAGGATTTTTTGATGATAGTTCTGGGATAATTTTATCCAATTCTCCAGGTGCTTCAAAAGAGTACCCAAAACGTGTGTTTGAAGAAATTAGAAAATTATCTCAGAATTCTAACCAATTATTCCTCCTGAACAAGTGAAAACTAAAAATAAATGCTTTTGTTACCTAAATCATTTTACAACCGCAATATTTGGGTAGACTAAGATTCATGCAAAGTAATTTGCAATACTGCTACTACAGCATTGAGGTTTGATAAAAAAAAAAAAAAAAAAAAAAAAAATCTCCTAAGTCACCAGCAGAGCTCTATGCAGTTGAATTAGACCTACCAAATATATCAAATTAACCACACCCTTTTTAAATTTTCAGCCAATCAGATTACTTGATCCACATTTTTGACATAAATTCACATACTGAATGGCAAACAGTAGATCCAGATCAGTTGAAGCCAAATGGTCTGGATCTACACTGTTTGCAAAGGCAGGACATATTCAGGTTCAGTAGGACAAAGATTAATAATGTAGGTTAAAAAATTCTAAACTGTCAGAGTACCAGAAGTTTAATAAGCCTTGCAAAGATTCCAAGTGCAAATTCTGATGCAAAAGGAATTTTTTCCCCTGTAAAACATAGTTGAGTGTGTAAACAATCTTTTTCTCCCCTTTATCAAAACAGATATTTGAGTAACTCACACTGGAGTCAGCTAATGAAGAATTAAAAATTTAAATGTTATTTTTATCTAGCCAAATATGACAGCAGAAAAAGCTTCCAACCTGGTTATCATACTTGCAGGAAATATGTCAAGACAAAAGATTTTGTAATCCAACAAGCTCACAAGTCGAATATTCACAGAACCAGAAAATATGAAGTTTTTTAAAAGTAAAACATATTTTAACGAGTAATACTTAACCTATAGATAATGTGCTATTCTATTCTGTTATTCACCCCCTCCACAGAAAAAACGACCTTTCAGTCATTATAAAGTCTTAATTCAGAAGGTCCCTTTAACAGTTACCTGTATGACGTAGTTCCTCCCGCTCAAATGATCACGTGTCAGTTTCTTTTATGTGTAAAACAATACACAATTAGGAGAAAGGAGCGAGGGAAGGGAGGTGGGACGATAAATACTTATCTATAGGTTAAGTATTACTCGTTAAAATATGTTTTACTTTTAAAAAACTTCATTTCAACTTCGTAATACATTAACCTATAGATAATGTGCTAGAATTTGTAGAATAGGAGGGAGGATTTCTCCTAATAAGCTAGTCCCAACTTCTGAATTAAGGCTTAATAAAAGGATTTATTTTTTATATATATATAATGAGGACATAATTAGTGCTTAAGGCAATAATAAGATCCTTTAACCAAGGATAAAGTAATCCAGGGTTAACATATATATATAATAAAGATATAATTAGTACCTCTCTAGTATAGCATCAGGTCTAGGGGGGCTGTTGACGTTGTCTACACATCCATAGCTGATTGCTGTTGGCCCCCCACCACTTTTTGGGCCACTACAATGGGGCCCAAACTTTGGAGATTCTGTGCTTGTTGAGACATGTCTCTGAGATAGAATTTGGCAAAAGTTGATGAACTATTCCAAACCGCTGCTTGAAGTATATCATTGAGAGGAACTTTGTCGAAGAAAGCCCAAGAAGAGGAAAGAGCTCTAACTTCATGAGCTTTGATTTTAAGGAAAGAGATATCTCGTTTAGTGAGTTTCCTATAGGCAAGTTTAACAGTGTAAGATATCCATCTCGAGATAGTATCTTTAGTGATATCCTTATTGCCTTTAATAGGAAGAAAAAGTCTAGTTCTATTTTGGCGATAAGAGCTAGTCATTTTGAGATAGAATTTCAGAGCCCTAACGGGGCAAAGAAGTCTGTCAGTATGTTCCCATTTACATATTCGAGCAAGACTAGGAACAACAATAGGATCTGGTTTAACAGAAGGAAGCTGGTTTTTTGCTAAAAAACCAGATTTAAGAATCAAGGAAACTGAACCATCAGATTGATTAAATCTTAAATGTTGTGAATCCATAGCTAGAGCATGTATTTCACTACACCTTTTAGCAGTGGCAAGAGCTAAGAGAAAGGCTGTCTTAATAGTAACGTGAAATTTAGAAGCCTTATCAAGAGGTTCAAAAGGTGGTTTTTGTAGACATACTAAAACCCATGATAAGTCCCATTTAGGTGTAAGAGATCTTTGTACTGGTCGTTGAAGTTCAAAGGATCTGATAAGTTCAGATAAAACTGGATTAGATCCGATTCTATTACCAGTTTTGAATTTTAAAGTGTTAGAGATCATAGATCTATAACCTTTAATAGTACTAATCTGACATTTCTTTTCCGAAAAAAAAAAGATTAAGAAATCGGCTATAACTGTAATAGGGGCCGAGATCGGATTAACCTTTTTTGTATGACACCAATTAGAGAAGATGGTCCATTTTGCATCGTAGACTTTTTGTGTAGATGCTCTTCTTGATCTGGAGACAAAATCTGCAACGTTTTGTGAAAATTTCTTATCTCTGATTGATTGTTTGATAACTCCCAAGCGTGAAGGTCGAGAATTGGGAGGTTTTGATGTACAAATCTTCCTTTGGATTGAGTCAGTAGTCTTGGAATTAGTGGCAGACGAATCGGAGCTGACACTAATAGAAGAAGAAGTTCTGAGAACCACTGTTGCTGTGGCCAGAACGGAGCTATGAGAACTATTCTGCACTGATGTTGTCGGATTTTCTCTAGAACAGCAGGTATCAGAATAAAAGGAGGAAAAGCATATGCATGAAGATGATTCCAGTCCATGGACAGGGCATCTATCGCTAGTGCTTTGTAGTCTTGTACTGGAGAGAAATATAATGGGAGTCTGTGGTTGAATCTTGTCGCAAACAGATCCACATTTGGGAAGTTGAGCATCTGGAATACTGAATTCGCAACTGTTTGATCCAGAGCCCATTCTGTCTTGATAGGTTTGTCTAGTCTTGAGAGGCGGTCTGCAAGAATGTTGAATTTGCCTGGGATGTGACGTACTCTGATAACTATGTCTTGTTCCAGGCACCAATTGAGTATTTTCCAAACTTCTACGCAAAGATTGGGGGAATGAGTGCCACCCTGTTTGTTGATATATGAGACCACCGTTGTGTTGTCTGTGGATATCATGATGCAAGAATGGTGAATAAATGTTTTGGCTTGTTTCAGTGCTAATCGTATGGCCATCATTTCTAACATATTGATATGGAGCTGGGATTGGTTTTCTGTCCAGCGACCATGAAAGGACAGTGTTGTCGGCTCTAAATGAGCTCCCCATCCGTAATGACTGGCATCCGTATAAAGGAAGAATTTGGGGTCTGGAGGATGGATTGAAGTCCCTGTCTCGAATCGAATGGGGTTTATCCACCATTGTAAGTGAGATCGAATCATGCCGTTTATCGAGATCGGGTGATCGAGAGGAAGAATATGAGGTTTCCAGACTGACAGCAGGCACATCTGAAGAGGACGTAAGTGCAGTCTGCCCAGGAGAACAAGGTCTGCTGCAGCACTGAGTTTGCCCAAAAGAGAAAGGAAAGTTCGTGCCGATACATGTTTTGCTGACATTATTTTCTTGATTGTTAGAATTAGGTTCTGTACACGATCCGCTGGAACCCTGACTAAATTTTGTTGCGTCAGAAATTCCATACCTATGAAGGTGAATTTCTGAGCAGGAAAGAGGTCTGACTTCTTGAGATTTGGCAGAAAACCTAGGCTTTGAATAGTTTGAATGCAAATCTTTGTCTGAGTAATCAGACGGTTGTGAATCAGATTTTTTATCAGCCAATCGTCTAGGTATGGAAAAACTGATATGGTACGTTGGCGTAGAAAAGCTGCAATAATGTCCATCAGTTTCGAGAAAATTAACGGACTTAGGGACATTCCGAACGGTAGGGCCGAAAAGTGATATACTTGATCTTCGTGTACGAAACGAAGATACTTCCTGGATTGACGATGTATCGGCACATGTAGATATGCATCTGTTAAATCTATGGAGACAGCCCAATCGTTGAGTCTCATCGCTTGTCTTACCGATTTGACTGTCTCCATTTTGAATGCTTGTTTCTCTATGTAACGGTTTAATAAAGACAGGTCTAATATTAAACGAAACTTTCCGTTCTTTTTTGGCACAAGGAATATCCGGGAATAAAAGCCGGGAGTTTCCGGATTCTGTACCCTTTCCACTGCCCGTTTGTTGAGAAGATTTTCGATCTCTTCTCTGAGAAACGGGGAGGAGGATTGACTCATTCTGATCGGAACAGATGACAAAGGAGGAATTTTGATGAATGGTATCCTGAATCCGTTTCGTACGATAGAGAGGACCCATTTGTTGTCTGTTATTTCCTCCCATTTTTCCGCAAAATGGGCCAATCGTCCTCCCACTGGAATGTCCGCGAGCGGAAGAGCAGGCAGTGGAAAGGGCGGGCCTTCATAATCTTGCGGAGGAAGAGGCAGGTTTAGAGGAGGGGAACTGACGGATGTTACCAGTCCTCTTGATATTATCTTTCTTAATGTGAGAAGATGAGCTTTGAGGAATATTTTTGGACCTATACGACTGCGTAGGTTTAGGTCTGGATGTTGTTTGTTTAGCAGGATATTTAGGTATCTTGAAAGCTCTGCTCTGCGAAGGAGGCTTATAAGAATGAGATTTTGACTGAATGGATGTAGAAGCTAGAAACCTTTGCTGTTGAGCTTCGAAGTTTGATTTAGCTATTTCTTTTATCCTGCCGTCAAATAAGGATTTTGAGTTAATAGGAGCGTTCCTTAACTCGTATGTGGAATTGTCGAGTAGTAGTTTAGACGAAGCTAGGGCTGCGTCCCTCCTAGCTTGGAATAATTCAGTAGTTAAAAGTGTAGACATGGCAGTAGCATGTTTAATCGATTTGGCTACGGCCTCCAGAAGTCTGGAAAGGGCCGCAACCGACATCCATTCCTGTTGTAATGAAAGGAAGGCAGCTGAAGAAAATAGATCAGCATGAGAATTAATAGCGACTAGTTTTCTAGCCTTCCTTTCCCATGCTTCTAGATTCTTGAGCGGAATAGAAGCTCTTCCTTTATTAGAAATGTCTAGGAGCGACGCATCCGCTTCTAATTGAGGGATATTATCAGTTGGCAAATATTGGTTTTGGCTCTTGTAGAATTTAGTCGGAGCAAGAGCCGAAACCAAGCTTTGCGGACAAATCCAATCTCTTGAACATTTGTCCGATTCTAGTCTATTTTGAATATATTTTGTTGTATTTTGTACTAATTTGGATTGTGGGAGGACAAGTAATGGAGTGGAACGAGACTCCATTAATTGTTCGATCCCAGAGAGAGGTTTTAATGGAGCTTGATCCTGCTGAGTTTTGGGGCATAACTCAGGAGGAAGAAGCCGGAAGACCTCGTTAATCGCACGATCAAATGACCAGACTTCGGATTCAGTTTCCGAATCTGACTCCTTATTCTGTTGAGTGAGATTCGGCTGAATCTGATCGTAATTAATAGGTTGATTTGTGATTTGACTAAAATTAGTCTCCTCAGGTTGTATTGGAGTAGGCGTTTGAACAACCTGGGGAGATTTATGAGCCCTTGTATATCTACCAATGTCAAGTTGAGATTGGGAGGAATTTGATGAAGAAGAAGGCGTCATCGATCGTCTTCTTCTCTTTTTATGAGAGTGCTTAGATCTCTTTGAATTTTTCTTTCGCCGAGAAGAACTCAAAGAGTCTGATCTGGAAGTAGAGATAGAAGAAGAGGACGATCGATGTCTTCTTCTCTTTTTAGATTTATGCTCTCTTTTAGACTGATCCTTCCTTGAAGGTCTGGAGATAGATAAATCATTTGAATTTGGAGGCTCAATCATTACACTCGGATCTGAGACCTGCGAAAAATCAGGTTCGAGTGGAATAATCTGTCTAGAGGAAGAAGCTGGATTAGGAAGTTCTAGTCTATTAGAACGTTCGTAACCAGGAATAAAGACATTGGATAGTCTGTGGACACTACCCTGTGAAATATGGCTACTTATGGATGGAGCGTAGCTTTGTACAGGCACATTTATAGGAATATAACCAGGCGGAATTTGTGTTTGTAGGTCATACGGGAATGACTGTAAACCCATGCCTGGTTGACTGGAGCCTAGTTGACTGGTGCCTGGTTGACTGGTGACTGGTTGACTGGTGACTGGTTGACTGGCGACTGGATGAACGGAGATAAGTTGCCCAGTGACTGGATGACTGGTGACTGGTTGACTGGTGACTGGTTGACTGGTGACTGGTGACTGGTGGGCTTAGTGCCCGGTCAGACTCTAAGTCCGCCAGGCTGCCACCTTGATGGGTCCTGCCCCGAGCAGTAAAGCTATGAGGGGCGGTGCTCCCATCAGCTGTCCCGTTGTCAGACATGTCTGACTGGGACTTCTTGGATTTCTTTGATTTCTTCTGTTTTCTCTTCTGCGTCATAACTGATTTTCTAGTAGCATGAAGGCGTCTTCTTTCTGCTAGGTTCCAAACTTTTTCTGTCCAGGAACTACAAATATAACACGGAGAGATACGTGTGCAAGAATTACAAGTTAGACAAGATAAATGTGTATCCCATTTAGCTTTTAAATGGCCACAGTTGCCGCGGGCAAATGCATCGACTGATGCGGAAACAAAGGAAGAAATTTAACATTGAGAAAACAAGAAATCTAAGATCGATATTTCGAAAATAAGTACATAGATAGTAGAAGGAGTGAATATAGAACCAGAGAAAGTCAAGGATATAAAAATTTTAACCGTGTAGAATAATTTTAATCCATTTTTTCTAACACAGAATAATAATCCTTGAACATTCAAAGTCCACAGAAAAGAAACTGACACGTGATCATTTGAGCGGGAGGAACTACGTCATACAGGTAACTTTTAAAGGGACCTTCTGAATTAAGACTTTATAACGACTGAAAGGTCGTTTTTTCTGTGGAGGGGGTGAATAACAGAATAGAATAGCACATTATCTATAGGTTAATGTATTACGAAGTTAAAATATTTACGTGACCTGACATAAAGAATTGAAAAAAAAAAGATGATATAAAGCTTTAGATGGAATAACTTATAACTTAGGTAGCCAACTGATCTGGATCTGCACTGTTTGTCATGAAGTATGTGAATTTATACCAACAATCCGGATAAAGTTATCTGATTGGCTGACAATTAGAAATAGGAGTGGCAGCTTAATTTATTCAGCATGACAAGGGTTAATATGTCTGAATCATGAAGACATCAAACTGTGCAAGAACTCAGAGCTTTAAATAAGATGCTTTATTTTTTCATCCAAAAAAAGGTATTCATATATGTTTTTATTTCTCCACAAAAACATATGGTGCTCATCAGAAACACCTCAGAGAGTCATTTCTAATGAGTAATCATGTTTCTGCAGAGAAATAATAAAATATTCAAGCCACATCAGAAATCATACCTCTGGACATGTGCACTGAGCAAAGACTTAGATCAGCCTGCATATTTGTGCAGTCCAATCAGAATCTTCACTGGGCATATTTTAGATGGCCAAGAATACAGTTTCTATACCGATGATGTGTGAATGTGCAGTCTGATCTAAGTCTTCATTGTACTGCAGAGGACTCATTAAGGAGGAGTATCAGGCGATAATTCTAGGATAATTTTTCTTATTTCTCCATAAAAACATATGTTGTGGGTACTCATTAGAAGTGCCTCGCAGAGGCACTTCTAATGAGTACCCACAACATATGTTTTTATGGAGAACTGGAGAAAATTATCCTAGAATTATCATCAAATACTCCTCCTTATCAATTCCCCTGGTACTGTCATAACGTATCTTTTTTTACTTTGAAATTTTCATTTACCTAGACCCCTATACAAATCTACAGCTCTGGTGTAAACTTCTATTGAAGCTAAAACTCCTCTCAAGTGAATGTTGATTGATGGTGTTGGGGTTTAACAACATGTCAACCCTTGTGGGTCACTTTGTGTGGTCTCCCAGAGAAAGGGAGAAAAGAGATAGAGGAGATGAAAGAGAGGGATAGGGAAGAAAGAGGAACAAGAATGAAAGGGAAGAAACAGAAGGAATAAAAACATTCCCATCTACCCTAACCTGCTACAAGGATAACAAGCCTTGCCCAACTGTAAACCAACATCAGTTGGACGCCCCGGTGACGTAAGATACATGACACCTTCCCACCTTACAAGTGAATGAATGAAATAGTGGAATAAAATACATTTCTTAATGTAGAAGTTAGTTTGAAAGGCAAGCTTATTTAATAGAGGCACTGTAGCACTACATGCTGAATCATCAACTCACATTTACCCTGAAGGTTTGGACAGTAGTAGCGTAGATAAACACTCCGACCCACATTGACTCCTGTGCCTGACCCCTTGCCACTTGCCGTCTTCTTCCAGTGTTTCATAATGTGTGTGAAGGAGAGTTTGAGATGATCCTCGGAAGTCTTCAACATGAAGTATTTGGTGTTAAAATAGACTAAAGAGTTTAAAAGAACATGGGGTGAATGTGCACCAAGCTGTTTAGATTCCCACAGATGTTCCTCTTCTATACGACACACCAGCTGACCTGAAATTCAATACACATAGCTCCACATTAGAGGGATATCAGGCAAATATTTTTCTAATTTCTCCACAAAAATGTATGTTGTAGATACTCATTAGAAGAGCCTTGACAAGGCACTTCTAATGAGTAACACACAACATACATTTCTGTGGACAAATAAGAAAAATATTAGGTCCCAGTTGGTCAAAACTAACAATGTCGTTAATTAACATATTGTTAAAACTTTGATCATTAAATATGGCATATAGGCTAATTTTTGCGGAAAAAAATGTGAATAGCTTTTGCAAATGCAAAAGCTACTCATATTTTATTTTTGCAAAAATATCTGTGAATTAGATATTATACTTAATAGATCAGTTAACATTTTGACCACTAACCAACTTATTAAATTAATGATGCTTTGAACAATGGGCCAAGTACTTTTTGATGAAGTAAAAAGTACCCTATCTAGAGCTAAAAGCACGTGCTTTCAGATATAGCAATACAAACCGTATTCGACCTAATTTCCGCGATTGCCCCTGTAAGTGCATGATAAAGTAGTCTTCAGATTTCAGCCAATGTACTTTTTGTTTACCTCTTTATAAAGGCATATGTTGTCGGTACCCATTTGAATTGCATCGACTGATGCAATTCAAAATGTGTACCCACAACATATGCTTTTATAAAGAATATCAGAAAAAAGAAAACATAAAAGACATCACATAAGCACTATTTGATAAGTTCTCTTTTGATCTTTGTTTAAGTGTACCCTTAGTATAGGTAGATACATATTTTACCACAAGTTTTCCACGTAATTTTATGAACCTTTAGTGCACGGTGCAGTAATCAGGACAAATAAGGTATACAGTTTTTAGTTTTTGTTTTAATGACACAATAACCCTTGTGAGCAATTTTGTGTCATCTCCCACAAAAGGGATAGAGTTTGTACAGAACTGGAGAAAGAAATACAGGAACCTGCTGCAAGTATAACATGTCCTTATCACCACTGCTACTACCCTTAGCAATAATTGTAGCATGATAAAGATATCAAATCTCTGGATGTGGATAAGGAAAGTTCTTCAAGTGAAAAGTAAATGATATTTTTTCTATTTCTTCATGAAAAAATATGTTGTGGGTACTCATTAGAAGTGCCTAATAAGTACTCAAAATGTATGTTTTCATGGAGAAATAAGAAAAATATTATCTGGTTACCCCTCATATCTGGAGTTATGCATTGATTCATCATAAAACTTAAACATTAAAACTATGACCCATAAGTTAATGAGTGCAGATGTGCTTAAACTGAAGAGAACTTTGGATGGCCACGTAACATTGCTTCAGGTATGAACTAAAGCCATTTAGGCATTCCGGAGATTGTAAAACACTTAAATATAACTTAACAGATGAAAACCTTCAGACTGTGACCTTGACCTCAAGGTTATCACTCAAGGTCGTCAAGTGCAGTGTGGTTTGCAATTACAAAACTTTCGACCTGTATCAACCCAAGTTACTGTCCTTCTGACATCACTAGGAAAGACGTTTTTGCTTGGCGTTTTATTTTAAATGATCATATCCTATCAGAAACCATTTTTCTTTTCTGTTTCTCAAATATGCACCCTAAAATTTAATTTACCGCCAAGAATTGGTCTGACCTATGCAATTTCTATTGTAAAGTGTTTTTTTTTTTTTTTTTTTAATTTTTGTCTAAGAAATTATTTTTTACTCTTTGTTGCTGAATTTGAATAACTGATGTTTCATAACAATACTGCGAAAATTTCAGAAAAATTGAACAAGTGGAACTTGTTGAAAATCTGATGCAAGGTTACCTACCCAACAAATTCTGCATAATTTGCAATCATTTTTATTATGGGAAAAAGTGAAAATATTTGATTTTTTAAAAACTGACAACTAAAATAAAACTTTTTATGCATAGGTAGTTATGCCAAATGGTTTTGTTTTAAATCATAATAAAAGCTTGCAAATTTACTTCTTTTCTGTAAAGCGTTAAGCAAAAAATGCCTCTGAAAGATGCCAAAAACATAGTAGTATTAAATAATTGCAGTACTCTAGAGATTTACATGAACATCTTAAAACCTATGATTAAAAATTTTAACAAAAATTCTAAGCTGGTGACCTTGATCTCATTCAAAAGATATAGATCTGTAGAAACTTAAAGCTTAACAATCCTGACCCCTAGGTCAAAGGCAGGGGTGTGGACGTACTGTATAAAACTTTAGAACAAAATCTTTTACCATGCAAAATATTGACTAAATCCATGAAAAGGGTTGGGATAATATGATTTCTTAGAAGCTTTCGAGTTGGAGGAGACAGAATAATGATTATGAAAAGAAATTGTGGTTAAAGACACGTCATATAATTGAGAGGACTTCAGAAAGACTGAGATAACTTACCTGCTGTGTTCAATTTTGGTTCATACATAGTCAATACTTCATTCAAGAACTCAGTGAATTTTTCAAAGTATATGTCTGTGAAGATATTATCTATTCGACCATTCTCAAACAAATACTGTTGAATGCCTGAAATAAAAGGAACTAACTGAAACAGGGATAAGGTAAAACCTACAACAGTGCCCCAGGTAAGAGGGCTACCAAGATACATGTATATTTGATCTGGAATGAGGAAAAGGTCAATATGTCAAATGCAAATAGTGAATATCCTCTTCAACCTGATCCACAGCTCAAGACAAGGCATTGGTTAAGCCAAAATACTAAAATTTTTCTTATTTCTCCATGAAAAGATATGTTATGGTACTCATTAGAAGCACGTCAGTAAGGCCCTTCTAATGAGTACCCCAACATGTTTTCGTGGAGAAATAAGAAAAATATTATATGGATGTCACATCTTACCTGGGCCCAGTTGTTCAAAGCGTCGTTAGCTTAAGAAGCTCGTTAAGGGTCATTTCGTTAACCGTATTAGTGGATTCAATATACAATATTCTGATATTTTTTGCTGAAAAAAAAATGTGAGTAGCTTTTGCTACTCACATTTTTTCAGCAAAAAATTTCAGCATATTTGCATATCACTCAATGTAAATTTTAATGAATCGTTAACTAACTACATCGTTAGCTTTGAACAACTGGGCACTGGGGTTTTGTTGGTGTGATCAAGACTTTCTTTTTTCACTTATAAATTTACTGTTTCAGTATTTTTTAAAGGTTGATACTATATAGTTACTTTCAATATAAGATTACTTTATGTTATCAAAAGCCCTGTTTTCAAATAAAATACAGCTGCTCAGTATGATATAAATTGCTACTTAAAACTGAATATTGAAGTACAAATGGAGAAAATGTTGTTTAACTAGGTAGTTTGTTAACTAGTTCATATACTAGACTAGATGATGTTTACAAGCCATGTGACTTACTGTCAGATCCTTGTGCTAAATCTTATTTATATATTATAAATGATTACAAACTTGAAATTAAATATTGTTCAAACCAACTAGGCTATCTAGCCAAGTTAGGTCGCAGAAAATTATTATGTTTGTTTGTTAGTTTGTGTTGAGGTTTCAAGCCCAGTCATGAGTGTAGTCAGTTTACCTAACCACGTTTCTTGGGGGCAGGGAAATTATCATGTTATCAGTTAATATTTATGATTATAATGTACATAAAACTTTGAGTATCAGAACATCATTTCTACTTCCTACAGAAAATAAGGTAAATGCCATAAAATTTAAACACTTTACTCCATACTTTTTGGACTAAAGTTTGCTTTTTTATGTAGTTGTTTCTTAAAATACTTAGTGGAATGCCTAACAGTGTAGACCCTTATCAGACTACTCCTTCTGAAGCATTATAAGCCATTTTGTCAGAAACTTTGGTGTTCGAAATTTTAAGACATTTAGTGACACTGTATATTATCAAAAACAAGAAAAATGCCTAACTGCATTATGGACGGGTTTTTTAAAAGGTTAACCAAAAGGTCAACCTGGGATGACGCCCCGACATCGCTATTTTAAAGGACAGATTTTTTAAAAACCCGTCCAAAAATTGATGATGTTTATAATTTGCTGAGAACCAGCACAGTAAGGCAATTCAAATGAGCAGTCACAATGTCAATGTATACTTTTGAGCAAAAATAATCTATTATATTTGAATTTCTTTTTTAACCCAATGTAGTCTAGAAACCCTTAAAAGGGTAATTGGCAAACAGTGCAGACCCAGATCAGATGCCGCAAGGTCTCTACTGTTTGCAAATAGTTCAACCATTTTTCTCTACGAATATCTAAATCACATAGCCTGACATACCTAAAATCAAAATTAGAATCTTCCAATAAAAAGTGTCGGGGAGTTTATTTAGTCTACAATGGGTTAACCTCTATATCCTTACCTAGACAAAGGTAATAAATGCTGTCAACAGCATATTCTTCTCCGTTAGGCTTCCTCACTTCTTTGACAAATAGACAGAGGGCATAGTTCAGCTCATCTGCAGTACACTGTAAGATATCAGTCTTGAACATCTTCAGTTTTTTACTGACCCCTGTCCTAGTTGCACTTTCTAACTGGGAATTTTTGGCCACCACCCAGTGTTTCCAAGCGTTCACTCCGTAAGTATACTTCAAATGGAAATTGGCATCCGGAGGTGGGGCTGTCGGTGGTGATGGAGTAGTCTCCCTTTGAGGATTGATTTCTGATGGTAACTCAATCTTTTGTCGTTTCGATGACCTCCCCCTTCTTGAGGATGCTGCTCTTTTCCTCCCTCCCTGTGATCGACGTGAATTTCGAGATGCTGGTGGAATATATTCATCTGTGTCATCATCTTCCTCCTCAACCATTGGTACAGCAGATGCAGGAGTCACTTGGGGTGGAGGGACTGGTTTTAATGAAAATAAAAGATATACAAAATGATTTGTTTGGTTGTGAAAGTTTTACAGCTCAGTCAACCCACTGAGGTCATTGCGAGCACAGTCAGTTTACCAAATCACACTTTACTGGGCAGGCTTAGTCCTCTAAGCAGTTAACCAGTATTGTGCAGGTTCTTTTGCCAGAAAGATATACAAAATGAAGATATAATGCATTTATAACATACATATTAGTGTATCACTGAACTGATCCGGCTTATCAGCTCAGATTATTAAAGGGGAATATAACTCTAATATAAAACATATTTCTCAATGAGGAGCTGAACATTTAATTTTTAAACTTTAAAATTTTGCATTATTTTTCTAACAAAAGTATTTCTTTTTTAGAAAATATGTTGCTTACCACTTTATGAAAATATGTTAGAAACATGAAGACAAACTATTCATCTATATGCTATTTATTTTATTTATGCATATTTAATTAGAGCAGTGTGATGTCACAAAGCCTACAGAATGGCTGCCTCCATGACAGTTAGTTTTCAAATATTTAAACTCCAATTGCTTTTTTTTTTTAGCTGGTCAATTTTGATCAAACCTGCATTAAAATTTTTGGCTTGGAGTGTTCTATCTTGAAAGTTACTTTCTGTCTGTATTGCCTTTTTTCTTTAGGAAACTTAGTTGTTTGAAAGCAGAATCTCTTTCAAATGACTAAGCTTCTCAATAATCTGAGCTGATAAGCAGGATTAGTAGAGGGTCTCAGTTTCCCCAGAGTCAAAAATGACACACTTAAATGAGCCTTGTTATGCCACAGCATTGAATGGACACACACATAATGTTCCTGCATCTTAAATTGCACCAAATAGTCATATTTTTTCAGAAATAAAATGGATTTTATGTTTTACGTCCCTTTCAACTTTTTTTCAAAAACCGTATCTACACAATGCAAGGGTGATAATAGAAGGTTCTGTGCAATTAAGTACTGTACAGCTATGAGCTTAATTCTGCTTCCAGCAGGATTCAAACCCAGAACCGTCTGATCCAGAGTCAAGAACGCTAACCACTCAGCCGCCTGGAAACTCTGCAATTAAAAATTACTTAGTCCTTAACACCATTCAAAATTGTAGCAGACTACATTCATTATTTTTTTTATTTGCTTGACATTTCACGCAAATTGTCATCTATTCCAAAGACTGACTGATTGTGTTGGGGTGCAGCTACATGACAACCCTTGCGGGTCATTTTGTGAATTCTCCTGGAGAAAGGGAGAAGAAAGATGGAAGAGATAGTAGAGGAAATGAAAGAGAGGGACAAGGAAGAAAGAGGAACAGGAATGAAAGTGAAGAAACAGAGGAAATAAAAACATTGCCCCACTATCCTTATCTGCTACAAGGATAGCAGGCTTTGCCCAACTGTAAGCCAATATCAGATGAATGCCCCAGTGACGTAAGATATACGACATCTTCGCACCACCTGACCTCCCACCCCCGCAATTCCCATGATATATCAAGCCTTATTTTTAGTTATCACTGTTATCTTTTCATCCATTTTTTTTTTTCCTTTTTTTAACGCATTGCATGTTTGGATAAAAATTTCAGCAGTAAACATTCTGAAAAATATTTCTTCTTTTTCTCTGAACACAGGCTTTGACATTTCTTAGGAGACAATTTGTATAAATTGTCAAAGCATGTTGTCTGGGGAAATAAGAAAAACCTCATCAATTTGTTGCCTGTTGAATTTGCTAAGAGAGCAGTAATGGTTAATATTTCTATTATCCTAATTAACCCTTGTCCTGCTGAACCCGGATAAGCCCTGCCTTTGCAAACAGTGTAGATCCAGATCAGTTGGCTTCTTAAGAAGCCAACTGATCTGGATCTGCACTGTTTGCCATTAAGTATGTGAATTTATAGCAACAATCCAGATAAAGTAATCTGATTGGCTGTAAATTAGAAGTGGGAGTGGCATCTTAATTTGTTCAGCAGGACAAGGGTTAACCCTTACTGCTTACCATACTTATTCTAAATTTGAACAAGGCAATATGGTGAGGCATCTGTGAAGTGCTGGCTAAATGACAGTGCTGAACCTGATCAAGCTGCTTCATTTGTTTGTTTGTGTTGAGGTTTTACGGCCCAGTCAACCCAATGGGGTCATGCCAAGCGTGGTCAGTTTGCCTAACCACACTTTTACTGGGCAGGCTTAGTCCTCTAAGCAGTTAACCAGTATTGTGCACATTCTTTCGCCAGAAACTGACAACTGCCCTTCTTGAATCAGTGGAAGGGAGAGAATGACTGTATATAATATTTCAGGATCAATCTCCACAAAAGAATGTTGCCGACCTCGGCTGGTCTCCAGTCAGATGCGCATCCAACTGAGCCACCGAGGCCGGCGCTGCTTCGTTTAGGAGCAGTTTGATCTGGCTCTACACTGTTTGCTCAAGCATGTGTCTGTACCTACTCACACTTCCAGGGCAGGCTTAGTGCTCTAAGTGGTTAACCATTACTTGTTCACAAAATTTCGCCAGTAAATGACAACTGTCCTTCTTGAATCAGTGGAAAAGGAGAGTGACTGAAGAAAATATTTTATGATCAATCTCCATATTAATTATGTGGCTTGCTAGGATTTGTCTTGCAACCCCTGGATCTGCAGTCAGAATTGCGACTGACTGTACTATCCCAGTAAGCATTCTGCACCAATCTACAGCTGTCCGTTTTCGGCTATAGATTTATGAAGAATGCTACCTGGGATGGAGCCTGGGCATGTTTGTTCAAGTATCTTGAGTAAATTCAGCGTTACATCATACTTACTTGTATTTCCTAAATGGAGTTTGTAAAGAATGTATTTACCTGAACTGACTGCGACTGGTTCTAATGAATTCTCCAGATCCATGACCGGTTCATCTGACATTTCCGATGCCATTCTAAGTGCCATTTGTAGCATGTCTTCACCCAATTCACCACCACTGGGAGGAGGTGCTGCTGGTTCCTTGCTCACCACTACTGGCAGAGCTGCAAGAGGCACAAATGCATGAAATTAATACGAGACCATAATAGCAGCTGGAAATTTACAAAAGCAAATACACTACAACCTCTTTATAACACGGTTTGTTGTAACACGATTTTGGATAAAACACTGTTCAAAGACGGATCCCAAAAATGTACAGATTGTGTTAAAAAATGACCATAAATGGTCAAAAGCTACTCACATTTTTTCAGCAAAAAATATCAGAATATTGTATATTGAATCCAATAAAACAGTTAACGAACTGAGCCTTAACGAGCTCGTTGCTAATGACACTTTGAACAACTGGGCCCTGATTTATAAAGATGTAAAGTTCACTGAAAATGTTTACCCCCTAACTTTGACTTCAAGGCTGAAATCCAAAATTTTATTGAGTATTTTTACCCCTTAGCTTTAATTTCAAAGCTATTTTCATACAAGTATCACTCCTGTAGGACCAATAGTTACTGAGAAACAGACCTAAACATAAAACTTAAGAACAAGAGGCCCACGGGCCATGGTTCGCTCACCTGAGTGACATAGCCACTGCAGACATGCAGATGCAATGCAACATTTTTCCAATCCTATCATCGCAACTAAAGAAATATCATTTGAGCAGTTCTTAGTTTTGAAGAAGAATATATGGGCCTGACAGTCAATGGAGCATGATCACTTGAATAAACTATCAATCACATTTCAACAGAAGGATCAATGTGAAATTTGGTGGAAATTGGCTAAGTGGTTTCTGAAGAATCATTTTATAAATGTAAACAACACAGTGGCAGGGAAATATAATAAATATAAACCAGATGATGGCCATCTTAGATTTCCAATCAGAACAATTTTAACTACTGTAACTCTACAAGTCACTTCAATACTTTCAATATAAATGTATATGGCCCATACAAATAGGGAAGCAAATTTGACCTTGGAGGTAAAAAGGTCAAATGTCAACATAGAACCATCATTTTAGCAATTTTGGTAGATCTCCTGTCCCCTATAATTTGTGCAAAGATTAGGGCCCAGGGATTATTTGGCTATGGAGAAGAAGATTTTTAAAGGTTTTTACCATATATGGGCATGGCAGCCATTTTGATCAATGGACCATGCCCATTTTAGCAATCTTTCATTCTCCTGCCCAAGGAGGCTCCGCATGAAATTTGAGCAAAACTGGTCCGGAGGCTTCAGAGGAAAAGCCATTTGAAATTATCAACATTTTTTTCCATACAAATGTATGGGGCCCATACAAATGCATACAGAAGCAAACTTGACCTCGCCGTAAAAAGGTTAAATGTCAATGTATGACAATTATTTTAGCAACTTTGGTAGATCGCCCGTTCAAGATGATATATGCAAAGATTCAGCCACAAGCCTTCCTCGGTTTTAGAGAATAAGATTTTTAAATGTTTTTTCCCATACAAATGCATAGGGAAGCAAACTTGACCTTGCCGTAAAAAGGTCAAATGTCAATGTACGATCATTATTTTAGCAACTCTGGTAGACCCCCTGTCTTTGATGATTTATGCAAAGATTCAGCCCCAAAGCATCCTCGGTTCTAGAGAAGAAGATTTTTAAAGGTTTTTACCATATATGGGCATGGCGGCCATCTTGGTCAACGAACCATGACCATTTTAGCAACCTTTCGTTCCCCCCTATCTAAGGAGGCTCCATATGAAATTTGAGCAAAATTGGCCCAGAGGCTCCAGAGGAGAAGTTATTTGAAATTCTGAACAGTTTCCCAATACAAATGCAAAGGAAGCAAAATTGACCTTACTGTAAAAAGGTCAAATGTCAATGTACGACCATTATTTTAGAAATTTTGGTAGCCCTCCCGTTCCCGATGATATAAGCAAAGATTCAGCCATAAGGCACACTTGGTTTTGGAGAAGAAGATTTTTAAAGGTTGTTTCCCGTACAAATGCATAGGGAAGCAAACTTGACCTTGCTGTAAAAAGGTCAAACGTCAATGTATGACAATTCTTTTAGCAATTTTGGTAGACCTCCCGTCCCCGATGATTCCTGCAAAGTTTCAGCCCCAAAGCATTCTCGGTTCTGGAGAAGAAGATTTTTAAAGGTTTTTACCATATATGGGCATGGCGGCCATCTTGGTCAACGGACCGCGACCATTTTAGCAATTTTTCGTTCCCCCACTCTAAGGAGGCTCCATATGAAATTTGAGCAAAATTGGCTCAGCGGCTTCAGAGGAGAAGTCGTTAGAAAATGTTAACGGACGGACGGACGGACGACGGACGAAAAGTGATCACAATAGCTCATCCTGAGCAGAGCTCAGGTGAGCTAAAAACACTGGATCATGAAATATAGGTCATAAGTGACCAGTTCAAAACTTCACACCTAGAAATCATCAAGACAAATATTTTGAGCAAGATTCACAATGATTACTTCAAACATGTGACCTCTTAGAGTGTTAACAAAGATTTCCTTTGATTTGGCCCGGTGACCTAGTTTTTTACCCCAAGTAACCCAGTTTCGAAATCAACCTTAGGAACATCAAGACAAACATTTTGAGCATGATACATGATGACTGCTTCAAAAATGTGACCTCGCGAATGTTAGTAAGGTCTTCCTTTGATGTTTTTGACCCTAAGTGACCTAATTTCAAACCAAATCCACGAATCATCAAGACAAATATTTTGAGCATGATTCATGATGATTGCTTCAAAAACTGGACCTCTAGAGCATTAGCAAGGACTTCCTTTGATTTGGCCTGGCGGCCTATTTTTTTACCCCAAGTGACCCAGTTACAAACCTGACCTAGAAATGATCAAGACAAACATTTTGAGCAAGATTCATGAAGATTGCTTCAAAAATGTGAGCTCTACAGTGTAGACTAGCTACTAGTCGGATATCAATATTATTTTCATCAATCAATTATGTATAATTATTAATTTAATTTACTTAATGAACTAAGGGCCATCTACTACTTACTGCTTGCCTCACCTCTTTGATAGCAGCAACTAATCTTGGAGATATCCGACTAGTAAAAGTAAAATGCGAAATGTACTCTTAGAAGTGATTGACATTTATTGCCTTTCTAATGTTCCTTATCTAATTCACCATCTTGTTAAAATCATTCCCTCTCCAATAAATTGTTTATATATAAGAAGATGACCATTAGAGTTCAAGGGATAACATAAACATTGTTTAGAAGCCTGTCTGTGTACTGCATGTATTACCAGTTTTTGTTTTGTATATATTTTAGATATAACAGAAGAAAAAAGAATTATATTTAATAAGTATTTCATATTAAAAACTGTTGTATCAACATAATTTATGGAACATTGTATATTTATTTTGCTCTGATGTCTGGATAAGCTTTTTCTATAGCTCTAAGATAAGAAGACATATGAGGTAATAACTTAGGATAAATGTTGTAGGTACTGTTTTCTGAGACAGTTCGAAAGAGTATCTACATTCCATATATATTTTGATGGAGAAATGCATTAAATAAAAAAAATGACTTTTTTTTCTATAGCTTCAAGATAAGAAGACATATGAGGTGATAATTTAGGATATATGTTGTGGGTACTGTTTTCTGAGACAGCTGGAAAGAGTAACTACTTACCATATACATTTTGATGGAGAAATACATTATATTAAACAAAAAAAATTCTATAGCTTAGCTTTACGATAAGAAGACATATGAGGTGATATTTTAGGATAAATGGTGTGGATACTGTTTTCTGAGACAGTTCGAAAGAGTAACTACATACCATATACATTTTGATGGAGAAATGCATAAAATTAAACAAAAAAAGAGAAAAAAATCTATAGCTTTAACATAAGAAGACATATGAGGTAATAATTTAAGAAAAATGTTGTGGGTACTGTCTTCTGAGACAGTTCGAAAGAATAACTACATACCATATATATTTTGATGGAGAAATGCATTAAAATAAACCAAAAAAAAAACAAACAAATTATTCTATAGCTTTAAGATAAGAAGACATATGAGGTAAAAATTTAAGAAAAATGTTGTGGGTACTGTCTTCTGAGACAGTTCGAAAGAATAACTACATACCATATATATTTTAATGGAGAAATGCATTAAATTAAACAAAAAAAATCTATAGCTTTAAGATAAGAAGACGTATGAGGTAATAATTTAGGATAAACGTTGTGGGTACTGTTTACAGAGAAAGTTCGAAAGAATAACTACATACCATATATACGGTATTTTGATGGAGAAATGCATTAAAATAAACCAAAAACAAAGCAAATTATTCTTTAGCTTTAAGATAAGAAGACATATTAGGTAAAATTTAGGATAAATGTTGAAGGTTGTTTTCTGAGACAGTTCAAAAGAGTAACTACATACCATATATATTTTGATGGAGAAATGCATTAAATTAAACAACAAAAAATTCTATAGCTTTAAGATATGGAGACATATGAGGTAATAATTTAGGATAAAAGTTGTGGGTACTGTTTTCTGAGACAGTTCAAAAGAGTAACTACATACCGTATATATTTTGATGGAGAAATGCATTAAATAAACAAAAAAACAAACAAAACATTTTTCTATAGCTTTAAGATAAGAAGACATATGAGGTAATAATTTAGGATAAATGTTGTGGGTATTGTTTTCTGTGACAGTTCGAAAAAGTAACTACATACCATATCTATTTTGATGGAGAAATGCATTAAATAAATTAAACAAAAAAAAATCTGTAGCTTTAAGATAGGAAGACATATGAGGTAATAATTTAGGATAAATGTTGAAGATACTGTTTTCTGAGACAGTTCGAAAGAGTTACTACATACCATATGTATTTTAATGGGGAAATGCATTAAATTAAACAAAAAAAAAAAACAACAATTTTTTTTTCTATAGCTTTAAGATAAGAAGACATATGATGTAATAATTTAGGATAAATGTTGTGGGTATTGTTTTCTGAGACAGTTCGAAAGAGTACATACCATATATATTTTGATGGAGAAATGCATTAAATAAAAAAAGAACAACTTCTTCTATAGCTCTAAAATAAAAAGACATATGATGCGATATTTAAAGATAAATATGGGTACTGTTTTCTGAGACAGTTCAAAATAGTAACTACATACCATATATATTTTGATGGAGATATGCATTAATTAAAAAAACAACTTTTTCTATAGCTTTAAGATAAGAAGACATATGAGGTAATAATTTAGGATAAATAATGTGGGTACTGTTTTCTGAGACAGTTCGAAAGAGTAGCTAGATACCATATCTACCAAAAGTAAAATTTCAAATGTCAGGTTTCTTCCTACCATTGGGAGAACAAAATAAAACATCATATCCTTTCAAAAAGATTCCCAGTTACACCTTGATTTTACAGACCATAATCAATAGCAAACTTCATCTTCTCAGCCTTTAAAAAGAATGTGTACTTTGTTTCATCATCAAAACACACCAAAATTTAGCTTTTCCAGCTTTCTTTTATCAGCAGTAAGTGATCAGTAGGTGGT
The DNA here is from genome assembly GCA_964016985.1 of Anodontia alba. Taxonomy (NCBI): domain Eukaryota; kingdom Metazoa; phylum Mollusca; class Bivalvia; order Lucinida; family Lucinidae; genus Anodontia; species Anodontia alba. Next base: position 93,529,857 of record OZ024824.1, on the reverse strand, counting down.
CAGTAAAGCAATAAACACTTCAAGTGTGGTGGTTCTCAATAGATGTAATTAATCATTTACCAAGCAGAATTATGTGAGGTAAAATTCGTATTTTACTAGACCATGATGTCAGAGACCAACTATTAGAGACTGGCTATACAAGATGTCATACATAAATTTGAATCAGCTTATAGTAAGGAGTAATAAAACATGACATCACGGTCTAGGAGCTAGTCTATCTACAGTGTTAACAATGTTTTCCTTTGATTTGGCCTGGTGACCTAGTTTCTGACCCAAGGTGATCAGGTTTCAAGCCTGATCTAGAAATGATCGACAAACATTTTGGGCAAGATTCATGAGGATTACTTAAAAATTTGTGACCTCTCAAGTGTTAACAAGGTTTTCCTTTTATTTGGCCTGGTGACCTAATTTTTTACCCCAAGTGACCCAGTTTCAAAGTCAACCATAAGAACATCAAGGCAAACAATTCCAGCATGATTATTGATTCATGATGATTGCTTGAAAAATGTGACCTCTAGAATGTTAAAAAGGTCTTCCTTTGGTTTGGCCTAGTGACCTAGTTTTTGACCAAAACTGACCCACTTTCAAACTTAACCTAGAGATCATCAAGACAAACATTTTGAACACGACTCACTAAGATTGTTTCAAAAATGTGACCTCTAGTGTGTTAACTAGGTTTTCCTTTGATTTGGCGCAGTGACTTGGTTACTGTCCCCAAGTAACTCAGTTTTAAACTTGACTTAGAAATGATCAAGACATTTTGAGCAATAGTCACAAAGATTACTTAAAAATGTGACCTCTGGAGTGTTAACAAGGTTTTCCTTTGATTTGGCTTGGTGATCTAGTTTTTGACCCAAAGTGACCCAGTTTCAAACTTGACCAAGAAATCATGAAGACAAATTTTTGAGCAAGATTCATGATGATTACTTAAAAAATGTGACCTCTAGAGTGTTAACAAGATTTTCCTTTGATTTGACCTGGTGATGTAGTTTTTTACCCTAAGTGACCCAGTGTCAAACTTGGCCAAGATTTCATAGAGGCAAACATTCTGAGCAAGTTTCATTGAGATTGGGTCAAAATGTGTTAACAAACTAATTGTTGATGATAGATGACAGATGATAGATGACAGATGATGGACGATAGAAGATGGACAGAGGGCGATCACAATAGCTTACTCTGAGCTGACGCTCAGGTGAGCTAAAAATCAATGCTGAAATACCCTTAATTCCCTCTTATCTAGAGCTCTGGGTTAGGTTTTATTATTATAATGTTTTACAGAAATTCCTGTAATTAATGCAAACAGTGTGGATCCTCATCCTCATCTGATGCCATAGAATAGATGCCACATTCTGTGGCATCTGATCTGGGTCTGCACTGTTTGCCAATTACCATTTCTGGGGGCTTCCTGACTAAAATGGGTTCATAATGTTTCTGAGGTCTGATTTTCTCAAGTCTTCAACTTTATTGGAAACTGAGAACACACATGACTAAATCATTTAACATTTCATATAAACTAGAAACTGACCAGAACAGACATGACAAATCATTTAACACTTCCTGTAAATTATCTCTTAAGAAGTCTTAAGTCAATTTACATGAAATGTCAATTTGCATGAAATGTCAAGCCCCATTTTCTGGGGAAAAATATGAAAATATTTTAATATGTTGTAAGCTGCTATTTATGTCCATATGGTCTTTCAAAGAGTGATGATATTATCTGAGTTTTTCTTCAACACAGCTCAAAACCCTCATGAACTTCCAACAACATGCTCACATGAGAGTCAAACTACAATCCTATATGAAAAAGGATTAGCTGGTTTGTGAGTCTTTTTTAAAATTAAGTTTAAAGCTTGTGGAAATTTTACCCTCTGGTTGTTCCTCTTCACTTTCACTGCTTGATTCATCATCTTTGCCAGCTACAGCCTCGGCCATCATTAATAACTCTGCCTCTAGAGGGTCATTTGGAATTCTCTCTTGGATTTCCTGCAACAACACTGACATCTTTCAAAACAATTATCTAAATAATAATTATTAATTATTTAAGATAAACCCCATTTATCTAATTCAATTTCACAGCTCTCCAGACACTAGATTTTCTTAGCAACAACACACACCAAAAAACAAAAAAAGCTTGTTTTAACAACAGCAACAAACTGTTGTACTAGGATAGCTTGTTAGACTTTTCCCTGCCCATCAAGTACGACCTTGAACTCAAGGTTATCAAGTTTGTTTCATGTTGACACTAAACAAAACTTTGAAACAGTATCTAACAGCAATATCAGTATCAACTAAATCCACACAGCTCCAGATAAGAGAGGGTATCAAGTAAGTAGTTTTCTTAATTTTCCATGAAAAACAAGATGCTGTGGGTATCCATAAGAGGCACTTCTAATGAGTAACTCACAAATGTTTTTAATGAGAAATAAGAAAAAAATATCCCAGAACTATCACCAAATACCCTCAATATTAAAGTCCTCTAAACTAAACATCAATACTTTCCGATTGCAAACAAAGCACTGACAGCACTTGTAGGTCGATTGTATCTGAGTGTAGGCTGAGAAAATGGTCCGGAACAGGGACTTATTGTTTCATTTAACCCTTTTCCTGTAATTTAAGCAAACAGTGTAGACCCTGATCAGATGCCACATTTTGCAGCATTTGATCTGAGTCTGCACTGTTTGCCAATGTCCCTTACACGGCATTCTGACATCACAGTGACAAGAATAGTGCAGCTATAAATAACCGTCACCTGGATTTCATACAAACACATGGTTTGATTTCATTAGTCAAAGATAATCAGGTGGACAATAACTTTACGGAAATTTTGGTGTATGTATACGTTAGCTCGACAGCAAACAGTCAAACCAAAAAGCACATTATCTAGAGATTTGGTTCATCAGGACACAGACATTTACATCCCCATTCTTTTACAGAACAACTTACCTTAATCTGTTTCAAGATGCTTCCTGAGCTCTTCTTGGTGGTTGGTATAAACACTGGTACTGGTATTGGCACAGGAACTGGTATCATGACCGGTGTTGGTGTGGAGTACATGGCTAGTGGTGTAGGTACATACACAGGGACTGGTACCGGTATTAAGTACTTGTCTGGTTCTGCTTTACCTTCTGTAATGAGAACCAGTCATGGTACAGATACAATTAGAATTTATGAAATCATTTGATTAAAAAAATATGTGTAACACATAGTATGCTGGGTAAAATTATCTGCAGGAGATATATTTGAAATATCTTTCTTATTTTTCCAGAAAACAGGCTTTGACATTTCATGCAAATTTTCTCCTCAGGAAACAATTTGCATGATTTTTTTTTTTTTGTCAAAGCCTCTTTACTATGAAAAATATCTTCAATTTGTTCACAGCTCACAGATGATAATCAATACAATGCTTTGTGCTTTCTTTCAAATCATTTATTATATGCTACTATGTGTATAATGTATGTAATGTTTTTATACTCCTGTTTAACGCCCTCCATGCTGGGTAAAAATTTCAGCTGACATTTTAAAATAATTCTTTTTTTTTTTTCCAGAAAATAGGTGATATTTCATGCAAATGGTTTCCATACTTGATATTGCATGTTCACCCAGATGCCTTCAAATGATACTTCTAATAGTAATGCCATTGCACAAAAAAATTGTCAGGCTCTGAATTTTAGATAATATAAATGCCTATTTTGAGGCTACAATCAAATGAAAATGATGAAAAAAATATTTATAAAAGGATTATTGCAATAATATTGGTGAATATTGGCCCAGACTGGAATATCAAAGGCTGCTCAGCAATATCACTGAATACACCTTTAGTATATAATTATTGTACCTGTTTGTATTTCTTTTGTCTGTGTGTGAGGTTTACATGAAGTGGCTTTTGTCTGGACATAGGGTTTACACAACAGTGATTTATTTTTCACCGTCTTAGGAGGAGGTGGCTGGATGATTATCTGTTGCTGCACTGTCTGGTTTCCTGCTGTAGTTGTTGTAGTCTGCAAAAAAAATAGTGAAGTAAGAAGTAATTTTTACAATCTTCACAGAGTTATGAGATGTGGTGATGAAATACAGTAAATGTCTTAAAAATTTAAACATTTTATGCCATACTTTTTTTTTGCCTAAATTTTTTTTTTATTTTTTTTTTTTTATGTATTTATTCCACAAAATATTTGGTGGAAAGGCAAACAGTGTTGATCCAGATCAGGAGCAGTCTGATCTGGGTTTGCTCTGTTTGCATTGCCATTTCATTAGATAAGTTGGGAGGATGAAATTTTAGGACATTTACTGCTCACTAGTTGAGCAATGGATAGCAAACCACTACCTTTAACATTATATAAGCAAATTGTACAGAACTATGACAGACTGCCTAGATTAGTAAGCCATTCTGAATAAAACACAACTCTAGATTAGGGGCTTTATTCAACTCATGTAAATATGTTAAACTATAATACCCCGCCATTATCGGGCTGATAACTCTGAAAAAATTTGACAAATTTGCCCATTAGCAATCCCAAACATCTCTAAAATATCAATGCAAATACTAAGTTTGGTAAAATCCACTGATGTTTACTAAAGTTATCATCCGAAAACAAAAAAACGGACGGACAGATGACAAACAGATGGACAGACACACAGACATCCAACGTGAAATTATAATACCCCACCACTATCGTTTGGCGGGGTATAAAAATATATCTATGTTTTTCTTATTTCTCCCCAATGTTTTTTTTTTTTTTTTTTCAACTCATAAAATACATCAATATTTTCTTATTTCTCCCCAATGTATCTTGTAGGTAACCAAAGAGAACCTAAATGAGGTGCTTCTAATATGTATTAACAACATAGCTTTTCATGCAGTTACAGTAGAACTCTGCTAACTTGAATACTGCAGATGCCTAGAACAAATATTTGAGTCCCCATTGGTTCTTTTCTACAAATTATAAATTTGGTTAACTGGAAGAGTTTTAGAAAAACTATGGTACCAATATTTGGAGTTATTAGAGAAAGTCATACTAAGTAGAACTTAATTCTACATTCCCCTGACTGTTTGATTTATTGAAGTTTGGCTACAGTAAAATACAGTCGACTCTCGTTACCTCGAATTCGCTTATCTCAAATAACCGCTTATCTCGAAGTGAAAATCTGGTCCCTGTTTTAACAAGAGAGCTATCAAAAGGCAACAAAATATTGTGGAAAAGAGGAGAAATTGCTCCTTAGGAGCAGTTTCTCCTCTTTTCCACAATATTTTTAATATATCTCTTAACTTAGGAGTCAAATTACATATTCATTCTGTTTAAGGTGTTTGTTCGATTAATTGTTTTCCTCAGGTCCACAAATCTGATATGTCGAAGTACAGATATCTCGATGTGTTTTATAGAGTCCCTTGGAGTTCAAGATAACGAGAGTCGACTGTATATATAAAAAAAAGCCTTATGATTACCTTGATTCCCTCCTGCTGTCCCTGGACTACTACTGGTGTTGACGACTTCACATTAATCTGCTGCTGATTTCCTGGAAAATACATCAGAAGACTATTTAGTTTATTTCTTAACAAAAACTTATGGATATAAAATAGATACAACTTCAAAGGAAATAACTCTGACATGAGAATATTTGCCACCCTATTCATTGGGTACAACACTTAAAGGAAAGAATTAACTGTCTATGGGAGCAAATTTTTTCCTTTAAAAGCAGGCCCTATGTTTGAAAGATTTCAATGGCAAAGCAGGTATCTTTCTGTCTACAAAAGATGCCCCCCTTTCAAGAATAGTGTCAATATCTTCAGGTGAATCTTTTCAACTGCTGATGGAACATAAAAATGTAAAATAAAGAAGTTTGTGGAAGTTTATGTCACAACTGCATACTAAAATGTGAAAACAAGCACCTAAAGAGTGAGAAATGTGAAAACAAGAGGCCCACTGGCCACGGCTCGCTCACCTGAGTGACATAGCCACTGCAGATATGGAGATGTAATGCAACATTTTTCCAATCCTATCATTGCACCTAAGGAAAGGATCACCATTTGAGCAGTTCTTAGTTTTGAAGACTATATGGGCATGGCAGTCAATGGAGCATGATCATTTGAACAAACTCTCATTGAACAAACTCTCAATCACATTTCAACAGTAGGATCAATGTGAAATTAGGTGGAAATTGGCTAATTGGTTTCTGAAGAGTTGTTTAACAATATCATGATTTTATACATGTAAACAGCACAGGGGCAGGGAAATATAGTAAACATAAAAGACACAAAGAACTCACTATGGATTAGAAAATGGGAGTCTCGGTTTTATTGACTCTTCATAAGCAGTAATGAAGTTTGCAACACTGCCTACAGTGGTTTTGGAGGAGCTGTCATTTAAAATGATCAAACCTGCCAAATATGGTTCACATCACTTCACTGGTTATGGACAAAATGCAATTTAATCATTTTCTCATTATAAGTCTATGGGAGTTTTCTGTTGCCATGGCAACCAAACCAAGAGGCAGATTGGCAGACTTTCAGCTATTTTGAATTGCCCTATCATTAACAACATTTGAACCAAATTAGAGTCCTACTGCTTCAGTGGTTTTGAAGGACTAGTCATTAAAAAAAAAAAAAATTTTTTTTTTTTTTTTTTTTTAAATTAAATGTTGCCATGGAAACCAAACAAAATGGTCACTGGTCATAAAATACTATGCAGACAATCATTAAATGATCATAACTGCCAAATACGGTTTACATCATTTCACTGGTTATGAAGAAAATGCAATTTAACCATTTTTACCATTATAAGTCGATGGGAGCTTCCTGTTGCCATGGCAACCAAACCAAGCAGCAGATCACCATAATTTTAGCTATTTTGAATTGTCCTTGCCCAAGTAACATTTGTACAAAATTAGAGTCCTACTGTTTCAGTGGTTTTGGAGGAGATGTCATTTAAAAAATTCATTTTTTAAAATTTAATGTTGCCATGTCAACCAAACAAACGGCCATTGGTCATAAAACACAAAACTGGGTAGACAATCATCAAATGATCATAACTGACACATCACTTCACTGTCATTTAAAATGATCAAACCTGCCAAATATGGTTCACATCACTTCACTGGTTATGGACAAAATGCAATTTAACCATTTTTCCATTATAAGTCTATGAGAGCTTTCTGTTGCCATGGCAACCAAACCAAGAGGCAGATCACCATAATTTTAGCTAATTTCAAAGGCCCCTAACCAAGCAACCTTCTTACCAAGATAGGGACAAATTGCTTCAATGCCTTTGGAGGAGTTGTCGTTTGAAAGTGTTAATGGATGGACGGACATTCTTACGAGAGGTACGCTATAAGGTTATTCCTTTGATCTTTCTTCTTTGATCTTCTATAACCCCACAACTACCATTTTTGTCTATTTGTCAACCCCATAACACAATTTTTAACTCCACAATGACAGAATAAACCAGACACCAATACAAACGCTAACCTCACAATGTACCTGGGGTATGTATGGATGGACAAAGGAGAGACAAAAAGTGATCACTATAGCTCATCCTGAGCATAGCTCAGGTGAGCTAATAAGCATCAGAATAATGAGAATTGTCATCTTTGTTTAGTTCAGTGAGATCAAACAATCAGTGAAGTGAAACTAACTGTAAAGTTTTACAGTTTGTAGACATCATTTAGGGTGGATGTTAGGGTGGACAAAAGTACATGGAAAAACAAACAGACAGACAGAAACTTGCATACTTAAGTCACCCATGTCAAAGCAGATGCGAAAAAAATATGACATATACTTTCCTTAGGACAGGATCTCCTGAGCAAAGAGTATAGACCCAGATCAGACTGCTCCTTAGGAGCAGTCTGATCAGGGTCTACAATGTTTGCCACTCAGCCAATAAGTTTGTGAATAACTGGATGAACACAGTTTAAGTTTTAGAAAAACTATGGTACCAATATTTGGAGTTATTAGAGAAAGTCATACTAACCTTGTGGTGCCAGAGACACGACATTGGAGATTATAGGAATGGTCTGACCACCAGCATTTCCTTTCTTCTGAGCTGCAGCCATTTGTCTCGCTGATTGCTTTGGCTGTGCAACTGCTGTCGGAGCCTGTGGTGCTGGTGGCTGTGGTGCCTGTTGCTGCCTCCCACCTATAACAAAATTTGGGAAATTACAAAGATAGATTCAGTAGGCATTTGCTGACTGAGAGGCATCAATACAATTTCAGAGGAAGTAACTCTTATCAAAATTGCTTTGCCTCCCTTCTGAAAGGGGTTTAATCTAAAAGAAAAGATTTTGCTCTCCTAAGGCAGTTTGATCTGAGTTCATATTTAACATGTCAACCCAAACCTTGTGGGTCATTTTGTGCAGTCTACCTCAGAAAGGGTTGGTTTGGAGTTAAACAGCCCAGTCAACACTATTATGGTAATGTTAAGTCCTTCAACTACCTTCATCTTTTCCTGGGCAGGTTTAGTCCTCTAAGCGGTTTACCAGTATTTGTGCACATTCTTTCACCAGAAACTGACAACTGCCCTTCTTGAATCAGAGGTAGGGAGAGGATGACCACTGAAAATATTTCATGATCAATCTTCAGGAAAGAATGTTGCCAGCTCCGACAGCTCTCAGAGAAAGGGTGAAGAGCTAGTAGATAAGAGAACAGAAAGAAACTGAGGACGGTGTAAAAAGTGAATGACAGTGCAGAAACAGAAGAAATACAGTTCAACTACTACATAGCTCAAGATAAGAGTATCAGATTAATATTTTTCTTATTTCTCCATGAAAACATATGCTGTGGGTACTCATTAGAAGTGCCTCAGAGAGGCACTTCAAATGAGTACCCACAGCATATGTTTTCATGGAGAAAACATATTTTCAGGGAGTAATAAGAAAAACCAGTATTTTTCAGTTGAAAAAGGCATCTTATCTAGCGCTATGACACTAAAATGGCCCCTTCCCTCATATTCTGTAAGTATAGCAGGTGAGAAAAATATTCAAACTGTTCTACCCAGTACAAGTGTTAACTTCATCATCAAGGCCAATTTCAAAAATCAAATAAAAACGAAAAAAATCTTACCTACCTGACTACCCTGACAATTTGGGCAGGTCACATAAGGGGAACATCTTAATGTTGGCCAAAGATGTGTTTTTCAACCAGCAAGTTAGTTTAATTATTTCACAAAATAAAAAAATAAAAAATAAAAAAAAATGCATTTTGTGAGATTTACTGGAATTACTTCATGAAGCAACCACAAGACAGGTTTTTATGGAAAAATAAGATGAAAATACTATACGAATACCCTGCTATCTTGTACTATGTGATTATTGTGAGCAGGGCCATCACTCCTCTTTGACAGTGACTGACTACAGATATTGCATAGCTCCTTAAAACTTTGGGAGGTTGAGGAGGGGTATTCACATAAAATTTTTCTTCTCTCTCCATTAAAACATATATTGTGGGTACTCATTAGAAGTGCCTTGTTGAGGCACTTCGACTGAGTACCCACAACATATTTCATGGAGAAATAAGGAAAATATCAGTATTTTCCTGTTGAAAAAATGTGCCTTATCTGGTACTCTGGTTACTGACTGCGGATACTGTGTTTACCCTAAATAAATATAGAGAAATTCCTACACAGTAAAACTGTCTGCACCCAAAACAAGTGGCCCCTAAATGAGCTGTTTGATCAGGTTATACAATACTGTCATTCAGCTTGTACCTTTTAGAAACATTAATTGAGCAAACCAGGGTTCAAATTTAACTTTTCTGACAGCTTGCTAAAATTAGCAAGTGGCATTATTTTTTACTTGCTAAACCTTTCAGCCAACTTGCATTTTCACACTTATAAATATTGTTAAATGTGGTTTTAAACCTGAGCACTCTGGGTAAAAGTTTCAGCAGATTTTTTAAAATATTTTTGTTATTTTTCCCAGAAAACAAGTTTAGACATTTCATGCAAATTGTCTCCATAGGAGACAATTTGCATGTAATGTCAAAACCTGTTTTCTGGAAAAAATAACAAAAATATTATCATTGCTTTTGGAAAAGAAATTGCAAAACTTCAGCAACAATCCACAGTTTCAGCCAATATAGAGAATTTTTCCAACTTGCTAGAGTTAGCAAATGATGAGAGTTGCAGCTTGCTTTTTGAATAAATCAACCAGCATTTAGCAAGTTAGCAAGTGCTAAAATTGATCCCTGAAAACCATGTAGACCCAGATCATATATAAGCAGGCACTGTGCTTTTGACATCTTTCAGAAAGTTATTTTTGCTTGATGCCTTACAAGGAAGAAGTAAATTTGCAAACTTTTGTCATGATTTAATACAAAACAATTTGTCGTAACTACCTATGCACAAAGTTTTATTCTGATCATTGGTTTTTAAAGGTCCATATTCCTCAATAATAGACATTTTATTATCCAAGAAAGGTTTAATAAATTGATATATGGTATTAAAACAATAATAAAATGTGGCACCTGACAGCCTGTAAAATTTAAGTTGGTCTCTCATTCTTGAAATGAAATGATGTTTTATCGTATCTCTGATTTAATGCTGCCAGTTCAAAAACAAGAGACTAACTGAAATTTTACAAGCTGTCAGGTGCCACATTTTATGGTCCTATTAATATCAATTAATTAAAACTTTCTTGGATAAAAATGTCTATTTTTGAGGAATATGGAGCCTTTAAATTAAAACCAAATACTTTCACTTTTTCCCATAGTAAAAATGTAAGCAAATTATGTAGAAATCTTTAAGGTAGGTAACTTGGAAGCAAATTTTCAATAAGTTGTTCAATTTTTCCGATATTTTCACAATATTGTTGTGAATCATCATTAATTCAAATTCAGCAAAGAAAAGTAAAAAATATTTCCTAAGGCAAAAATTCCATAAAATCACTTTATTATAGAAATTGCATAGGTCAGACCAATTTTTGCCTGTAAATTTAAATTTAGGGTACATATCCAAGAACAGAACACAGAAACAGAAAAGACAAGTTGTTTCTGAAAAGATATGGTCAATCAGAACCAAATATATTTACATTTAAAATAAAATGTCAAGAAAAAATGTCTTTTGGGGTGAAGTCGAAAGGATACTAGTACAAAATTCAGGTCAAGTATGTTATTAACCCTTGTCATGCTGAATAAATTAAGATGCCACACCCACTCCTAATTTTCAGCCAATAGGCTAGATTACTTGATCCATGTTGTTCATACAAATTCAAAACATTAATGACAAACAGTGCAGATCCAGATCAGTTCTTCTGAAGAAGCCAACAAGGCAAGGTATATCCGGGTTCAGCAGGACCAGGGTTAAAGAAGGTGTCCATTTTATTACTTAGGGTAATAAAAGTATAAAAGGCAAAAAGAATACCCTACCTCATAAATTCAAGTACGGTAAATGTTCTAAAATTTCAAATAATTTATTCCCTACCTTTTTTGGCTTAAATTTTACTTCAACTCTGTTGTTTCTTACATAGTGGAATGGCAAACAGTGTAGACCCTATCAGACTGCTTGCTCCTTTAGGAGCAGTCTGATCTGGGTCTGCACTGCTTACATATGCCATTTTGTCAAAATGCTTTGGTGTACCAAAATTCTAGGACATATACCATAAGAGCAACTGGGTATTAGTATTAAGGTGTATCTTTATCTTATTTCTGCACTTCAGTGAGGTGTTTCTTATGAGTACCCACAATTTTTCATGAAGAAATAAAATACCAACATTTTGGCTGAAAAACAAAGCACTTTTTCTCAAGCTAGGCATACACTAACAACATTAAATACTGGGACAGATATGGCTTTGCAAACAGTGTAGACCCAGATCAGACACTTCAGAAAGTGGCATCTGATCAGGGTCTACATTGTTTGCCACTTGTCCAGCAATATTTTAAACACATCAACAGGTAGTACAACAGGGCCCAGTTGTTCAAAGCATCATTAGCTTGACAAGCTCCTTAGTAGTCAAAATGTTAACTACTCTAGTACACTATCTAATTCACTGGTATTTTTGCTAAAAAAAAGTAGCAAATGAGTAGCAAATGCAAAAGCTACTCACTTTTTTTTTAGTAAAAATATGAGTGTGTATGCCATATTTAATGATCAAAGTTTTAATGATACGTTAACTAACGAGATTGTTAGTTTTGAACAAATGGGCCCAAATTTTTAATAATACGTTAACTAACGACATCGTTAGTTTTGAAACTAACGACATCATTAGTTTTGAAAAACTGGATCCAGACTTTTACAAATCATAGGATAAGTATGGTAAGGTCTCCCAATATTCGGAGTAAATACTGAACCTCTTGTATTATAAACTGGTCTCCCCGATCTTGTTGTTGTTACGGGTTGTTGCCCTGTTGGTGGTTGAGCCATCTGCTGTTTTGGTGGTGCACTATTTGTCTGCTGCTGTTTTGGAGTAGTGAACTGGGCTTGAAACTGCATCACACATGTGTAGGAGCAGAAATTGCGTACAGAAGCATCACTCATTGTAAGATGATACTGAGCTGGCACGTATTTCCGACACTGGTCACAAACAACAGCCTGATTTGATGTAGCTTGTAAGTTAACACGGTAAAGTGAGAGACAATTTAAAGAGCAGAATAACTGATATTTGTTGTTAGCATCAACTCTTTCAATCATGTCAAAATTGCTCTTTTTTGTTCCACACCATGCACAAGGAACTGTCTTTTTGTTGAAATTTTTGAATGAATTAACACACATATAACTGCAGAAGCGTTTCTGTTGACCTTCATACTGAATGTATTGTGGAGATGTATTCTCATTATAACAGTTTGTACCACAATTGTCACATGTATTCATAGTCAATTTATTGGCATACTGAAACGCTGATAAACAGGGGTCACTACACAGTCTGTTGTTTTTCCCTTCCAACCTGATTTCATGTTTAACAGGTCCTGTTTTACCACACACAGCACATGTAAAATTGCCTTTAGGTGCTGTTGATGTCTTTTGTCCCCTTTCAACCCCAACAATTTGAATATCCTTACTGTTTCTTTCCTCATATTTCGCTAGACAGATCTGACTACAGAAATCTTTGAATGTGCCTTGTGTCCCAACAGGAGCCATAAATGAGTCCCGCATGTTTGCCAAATCCTTATTGCAGAATGCACAAAGCTTGAGTCTTTTGACAAATTCCGAGTAACAAGGAGAACTACAGAACTGTTTCACCTCGGTACCAACTCGCCAGCAGAACTTTGCTCGGTTCACTTGGTTGATCTGTGAGGCACAATAACTGCAGGTGGCGCTCAGCCCACCCTGGAACTTCCCTAGACATTCCTCCCCACAAAAATCTAGTCCCTGCCAGCTGAGGAAAGGTTTAGATGTTCTCACATTCATTAACTGACACACAGAACATGTCTTATACACCTGAAAATAAAAGCCAAGTATTATACTTGGGCTGAATCAAGTGAAAAAGTACCTGTAAACAGGTGCAAAATAAGCAGATTCAGACCATCCTGCACTTCTCCAAAGTATCATCTGGACCTTTGCTCTCCAGTCATGCATTTTGTAGTATCCAATGATTTTGCTAACCATTCACATATTTTTAGTATCGAATGATTCTGTTAGCAGACAATGAAGGCCCCGATCAGACTGCAGAGATGCATATGCCTGAAGACATGTTTTTGCATTGTGTGGCCCTTTTACCCTAAGTATTGGGACACCGTAACTCCACACAATACTTGTCGGAAAATTTGAAAAAAAAAAAAAAAAAAAGTCTATTTTACTACCTGTTGATGTGTCTAAAATAGTGCTGGATAAGTGTATTAAAACAGTGTAGACCCTGATCAGACATTGCATTCTGCAATGTCTGATCTGGGTCGACACTGTTTGCTCAGGCCTGTCTGTACTTAGGGTTATTAGGCATAAAAAGGGCCTCAACATATCAGCAAACAGACTGGTCAGCAGGGCCACCATACATATAACCAAAAAGTACATGTACTGATATTTTCTTGTTTCTCCACGAAAACATGCTGAGGGTACTGTATTTACTATATGTATTTGGACATACCTGAAAAAAAAGTGTAGACCCAGATGAGACGCGGCAGTCTTTAGACACAATATTGGGTAATGATTTGTATTTGTTCAAATTTTGGAACAAGACTGGTAACGAGTTGAGGTGTCAATCAGCAGAAGGCAGAGAATGACCGTAGAAATCAATCTCCACGAAAGAATATTGCCGACCTAGCTGGGGTCGAACCCACAACCTCCTGATCACCAGTCAGATGTATATCCAACTGAGCCACTGGGAATATTTCATGACAAAATCTCCATAAAAGAATGTTGGCAACCCGGCTGGGGTCAAACCAGCAACTTCCTGATCCCCAGTCGGACGAGCATTCAAGTGTTCTACCAAGGCCCGCAAACCCAACCTCCTGATCACAAGTCTGATGCATATCCGATTGAGGCTGGCATGTACTCCATTTTATTTGGATCTATGATACTTACTGGTGGTGGGGCAGCACTTGGTGCAGACTTCTGTATGTTTTGACTAGCTGGTGGTGCAGGTGGGCTGGTCTTGTTTTCTGTCTTGGCTGCACTGGGTGCTGCTGGAGCTGACTGGCGCAAGTATTCTGTTGGATTACTCCGAAACTTCTTGAAGCAGACATCATCGCAAAGGTGTTTCACATCTCCGTTTCTCACAATATTGTACTTGCATTTACCAACCTGCATATATACATGTTTCTATAGGCCCAGTAGTTAAACAATTTAGTCCTTAAAGTGGCAGGCAAAATTGTAGTAGGTGACAATCTGTAGTTTTTTTCAGAGAAAATAAGGCTTGACATTTTACAATGTTTTAGCAGACAGTACACAAAAAATGCCATGCTTTATCATCTATAAAAAAAATTAGAATGTGGTCTGTGAAGTAATTTTATGTCATACAAGTCTTCTCAAAAAGGCTATAGGAGCTAAGGTCTGACTCCAAAAGCCTGACCAGATTTTTCAGCCAATTCAACACTGTTCAGGTAATGTCAAGATGGTCAGTTAAAATACTCAATTTTTCTAAGTAGATTTAGACCTCAAATTACTTTGAAGAGACCATCTACTTTTGCTTATGACCTTTATTTTTGATCACACAGGGGCCATTTATTATAAATGTTAATAAACTGAAAATATTTACAAATAGAGTCTAAACACTGAAGCAATGAATCGCTATGGTGTCAAAAATCATTGCAATAAAATGACCTTAAAATTTACCATATTTATCCTAAATATTGGGGTACCCAATTCCTAACCATACTTGTCCTAGAATTAGAGAAAGTCCATTTTACTATTAACTTTGATGGGATGCTATAACTTTTGCCCAGACCAGTCTGTTCCACTTAGGGAAAATAACATACCTCATTCCAAGTCACATATCCCATTTCTAAGAAAATACTACAGACATTTCATTTAAGAACTGAAATTCAGATTTTGAGCTTGCAAACGATGATGAAAAACATTAGGCTATTTTGATGTTTTTCATCATCCAGCGAAAAGTTCAAAATCTAGACCCAGTTCTTCAAAGCATTGTTAGCTTAACAAGCTTGATAGTGGTCAAAATATTAACTGTTCTAGTTTTAACCATACATTAGTTTTGAACAACTGGGTTCAGAATTTCAAGTCCGTATATCATAATCAAAGGTCAAAGCAACAGGTCAGTTTGGTCAGCCTATCCTCACTGGAATTGCCTTAGCAAAAACAACAAACATTATTTTCTGAACATTTCCTTTACATGGACCTACAAGTAAAGACAGTTACCAGCTGTTCTTTTCTTTTATGCCATGAGCAGTAATTCTTGAAATACCATGGAGACAATGTGCCCAAATTAACAAATCAATGCTAGCTGAATGACAGAATAATTTACCTTCTGACAGACAATACATTTCTGTATTTTGGAACCCGATTTTGGCTTCTGAACTGGCTTCTTCTCCTCTTTAATGGCAATCACATCATCATCCTTATCTGTAATATAATACAGGAACAGGCCAAATTTGAAGTAAAAACTACAACAAACCCTTTTTACAATGACAACATTTCGAGGGTTGAGCGCAAGACTATTGTAACTCAAACATATTTTTGAAACCCTTGTTTAGGGGCAACTTGGACCCCTTTGTAAACAATGCAAATTTAGGTGCCATTGCTCGTACGAGCAATGGCACCTAAATTTTCATTGTTTACAGAAAGAAATGTAGTAATCTTCATAACGCCTTCATGGTGAGGAGATTAGGTTTGGGGAAAAACAACCATCTGAGTTATGCTAGTCTTGCGCTCAACCCTCGATTTGTTCCCAAAGGTGTTGCCATTAAAATGAACTTGCTGTTCTAAAGAATCCTTAATGAGAAGAATAATATGTAAGAAAGGCCTTGTTTTAATCTTAATTCCTCACAGAAAATATATTTGGACATTTGTTAGAATTGCTTCATTTAGGCAATTCTAACAAATATCCAAAACATACGGCTCTTGAAGTATTAAAAGCTATGTTCTTGCGTAATTTCCGATAAAATTTCACCTCTTGAGCGAAGGTTTCATGCTAGTCAAATTATCTTTATAAAAAGTCTGTTGTTTTAACAAGTGTCCAATAGTATAAAGACATTGACTATATTTCTCTAGTCTCCTTAAAGCATACATGTTGCTGAATATCATTGTAAACATTCCTAAGATACATGTAAATTGCATGGCCATGCACGATGGTCTGCATTTTCACCAATACTTCATAATAATGTACTCATATATACAGTATACAGTAAATGTCCTGAAACTTTCTTTATTTCATACTGAATTGGCCTTTTGCTTTTTTTTTTTTTCTTTTTTTGTTTTGCAGTTGTTTCTAAAACTACTTAGTGGAATAAGAAAGTATAAACTGGATCTGTACTGTTGGTATATGCCATTTTGTCAGAAACTTTGGTGTATAAAATGTTTGGACATTTACCATACTCAAAAATTCAGACAGTGAAGATGAAGATCAAACTGCCTAATCAGAGTACTGTTGCTTACAAGTTAGCCAGGCAGTGAATTTTTTTTTTTTTTTGGATTTGGGTTTTATGACCCTTTGAAAAATATTTCACTTATATCGAGCCTATCGTTCATCAAAGGTGGGCGAAAACTGGAGAACCCGGGGAGAAACCACCTGACCATCTGTAAGCAGAACTTGGCTTTCCCACATGTAACCTGAGCGAGGCTCAAAGCACAGCGGTGAGAAACCAAATGGATTAAGAGTAAACTCTCCTATCCACTAGGCTACAGGGTCCCACAGCCAGGCAGAGAAACATATTTGTTCATATTTTAGTACAAATACTGGAAGAGGTTACAAGCAGCAAGTTTTTCAATCAACAAGTAGTTATTTTTTTTTTTTTTAAATTTATTCCCTTACAAAAATGTATGTTGTGGTATACATTAGAAGTGTCACAATAAATGTGTTTTGTGGAAAAACAAGAAAATACATACCTCCAGAAAAAAATGCTTTTTTCAACTTAAAAGTACCGGTATTTTTCTAATTTCTCAACAAAAACACGAGTGGGTAATTAGAAGGGCCTCACTGAGGCCATTCTCAAGATTACCCATGACATATGATTTTGTCAAGAAATAAGAAAAGTGGTGAGCCTCTAATGAGAACCCAAAATATATGTATTTGTGGAAAAAGCGCCAATCACAACTGCAGCAGATGACAGTTTGATTTTTTTCTTATTTTTCAGAGAAAACAAGTCTTGACTTTTCATGTGAATCGTCTGCTATGCAGACGATCCACATGAAAAGTCAAGACTTGTTTTCTCTGAAAAATAAAAAAATATATAAAATTTAGAATGTCCTCTGCTTCAAATTTTCCTTGGCGCTTTAAAGATTACTCTGGATCCTTCTCCTAACCCAGTATCAGGGTCCAGTTGTTCAAAACTTAACAAAGTTGTTAGCTAACATGAAGTTAAAATTTCTTTCTTGAAATATGGCAAACACATTGATATTTTTTGCTGAAAAAATGTGAGTAGCTTTTGCATTGCAAAAGCTACTCACATTTTTGCAGCAAAAATATCAATGTGTTTGAAAAAAACTTAGTTAAAACAGTTAATGAGTTTGTCATTAACAAGCTAGTTAAGCCAAAGATGCTTCGAACAACTGGGCCCAGAATGCTTCGTGTAATTATGCTAAGATTAAGACTTCTCCCAGTGGTTCAACTCACCATTAGATTCTTGCTTAACTGTCTTGGCCTTTTCTTCTTGTTCCTGTGGAAAAAAGATGCCAAAAATGAGCTTAAGTACAGGAAAATTATCTGATCAGGGTCTAGATACAAGAGGAAGCTTTATTTTACATCGGACACATACAACAGACAACATTTACTAACAGCTACTTTCCAACAAACATAATAATAGAAAGACAGAAAATTAACATGAGTAAAACAACAATTCTGATGCACTCGCGTATGTAACTCGATGTCTGATTGGATAACGTCAAAAATTTGCGATGGTATATTCTACGATATACTGTTGGAAATAAGACGTCATTACATAATGTCGCTTCTCATTGGCTGGCATTTGGTTTTACGCAGCTCACAGCACATGTCTTTTAGTGCAAATAGTACATTTTTTTTTCAACAGAAAAAACAATGAATAAATGCATTACAATGGGGATAACTGCATTCAAATTTGTCATTTTTGCAGGTAAATTGGCGGTTTTACGGTCGCAAATTACCTTTTACCGCTCTGCTGACATTTCGCCGTAAAACTAAATTTCCGACAGTAAAACAGCCAATTTACCTCCCCAAATGACAAATTTGAATGCAGTTATTTCCTAATTGTAAAACAGCTGTAAATGAGAAGATTTAAATACAAATTAGAGTATAGTGAATTTAACAGTTTAAGAAGACAGACCACAGTACTAGGTGTAATTGAGCTGAGATAAAAAATGGAAAAAAAAAAAAAAAAAAAAATGTAACTAGGCAGGAATCATCATATATTCATCCTGAAATAAGTTTATAATAATATATTATACTACTTTCAGATCCATTACAAACAGGGCCCAGTTGTTCAAAGCTAACGACGTCGTTAGTTAACGATTCGTTAAAATTTTAATCGAGTGATACGCAAATATGCTGAAATTTTTTGCTGAAAAAATGTGAGTAGCTTTTGCAGTGCAAAAGCTACTCACATTTTTTCAGCAAAAAATATCAGAATATTGTATATTGAATCTGCTAAAACAGTTAACAAAATGACCCTTAACGAGCTCGTTAAGCTAACGACGCTTTGAACAACTGGGCCCAGTTCTTTACAAGTTAATAATATATAATTTAATAAAAAGAAAAGAAAAGGATAATTACTAAAATGATTCACAATTATCAATGTAAGGATCAAAATTTTCTTTGCTGTTCTTTGCTCTTAACCCTTAAAGCACCAATGACAACTGCAGCAGTCAACAATTTTTATTCATTTTTCCACAGAAAACAAGTGCTAGCCAAACTTTTACCTTTTTAACACCTGCAGCGGAACTAGATCTGGTAGTGCGGCCTTGACTTGGTTTAACCTTTTTTTCTTCCTTCACAGCACTCTTATCATCCTCGTCATCAATAAGGACAGGACTCCCAGCTTTTATGGTCTTTTTATCTTCTAGATAATACAAACATTGATAAGTCAGCCTAATGAAATCATGACAGTACTGCAGCAATGTATTTACCCTAAGCATTTGGATAGATAGGCCCAAGCATCAGTGTTGACCCAGATAAGATGGTCTGATCTGCGTGTACACTGTTTGCCACTCATCCAGCTTTTTTATAACACATCAACTGGAAGTCAGATCAACTTGTTAAAATTTTAGGATAAGTATTTTAGAGTTCAGTTAGAGTTTTCAATCCAGTCAACACTGTTAAGGTTATGTAAAGCCAGTCAAGTCAACTTAGCTCACCCTTTTTCCTGGACAGACTCAGTCCTCTAAGTGGTTTAACAGTGCTTGTGCAATTGCTTTCATCAGCAACTGGCAGCTGTCCTTCTTGATGCAGCAGGCAGAGGAGAATGATTATAGAAATTATTTCATACTCAATCTCTATGAGTTATATGGCTGTACTGGAGTTCAAACTCACAAAACCTGGCCCCGAGGTTATAAATATTTTTTCATGCTCAACTCAACTGAGCATGAAAATTTCTCTGCTAATAAATATGAAAATGCCAACTATTATTGGCATTTTCATATTTATTAGCAGAGAAATTTTCATACTCAGCTATATTAGGTGAGAAAGAATTTGCAATTTTTAGTAATTTGAGATTTACTAGCAAGACAAATTTCATGCTCAGCTGAGTTGAGCATGAAAAAAGTTTTATAACCTCGCGGCCTGGACCTGCAGTCAGCTACCCAACCCACTGCATTATGAATCCCAGCCATGACAATAATGCCATACTGTGTTTACCTCTACATATTTGAATAGAGATGGTCTGAGCAAACAGTGCAGACCCAGAGCAGTTTAACTAACCACACTTTTACTGGGCAGGCTTAGTCCTCTAAGGGGTTAACCAGTATTGTGCACATTTTTTCGCCAGAAACTGACAACTGCCTTTCATGAATCAGTGGAAAGGAGAGAATGACTGTAGAAAACATTTCATGATCAATCTCCATGAAAGAATGTTGCCAACCTGGCAGGGATCGAACCTGCAACCTCCTGATCACTAGTCGGACATGCATCTAACTGAGCCACTCATATACCGTGTAGGTACTCAGTGGAATTGCCCCACCAGCAATTCCAATGAGTACCCCAAAAAGAGTATATGTTATGATACAAAAAATAACAAAAATAATCTTCTTATCATCTTATCATGTTTCTCCAGAACTAGAGCTGGTGTTTGTAAACACCCTGACATTCACACTGCTTGACTCCAACACTGCTTGACCATGACAGTAACAACAGTACAAATATATGAGATTTCAATGTTATTTTATCAAAGGGAAATAACTCTAAAATAGGAGATAATTGGGATAGGAAAAAAATACGGGTCACCTATTTTTTCATGAGGTATCAAAATATGAAATTTCAAAACATTAGCATACATAGTTAAACTTATGCTATACACAATAAAGCAACAACATTAAATGGCCAGAAATTGCGAAGGGCCATAACTCCAACATTTCATTTAATTGATTCAAAATTTAATCAGGTGCTCTCCTCCTCAATCCCAATCAGTATACCAAAAATCATGGCTCTGGCTTAAATATGTTTTGAGATATCTTGCTGACAAGGTCAATATGCCTAGAACTACAAAGGGCCATAACTATGTCAATTTTTCATGGAATTCCCTAAAAAACAGATCAGGTAATCTCCACATCAACCCCAATCAGCACATAATATTTTTAAACCCTAGCTTAAGTACTTTTCGAGACATCTTGCTGACAAGGTCAAATGCGCAGAGCCGCTAAGGGCCGTAACTTTATCAATATTTTCGCGGAATTCTCTCAAAATATAATCAGGTAATTTACACATCATTTCCACTCACTATATCGAATATCAAGAACCCAGCTTAAATACTTTTTGAGATATCTTGCTCACAAGATTTAATTCTGATATTTTTTCAATGGGGCATAACTCTAAACAAACATGCTGGACAAAAAAAAAAATACAGGTCAGCTATTTTTTCATTGGGAACCCAAATATAAAATTTCAAACCCCTAGCATGCAGGGGTCTTAAGATATGGCATGCACAAAAAAGCTTGATGAACGGACAAACTGACGGACAGACAAACAAAGGCAAAATAATATGCCCCATCAATTTCATTCGAAACTGGGGGCATAATCAGGTCATCTACTCATCCCTACCAATCTATTCATCAAGTTTCAAGGCTCCAGCTTCAATAGTT
The DNA here is from genome assembly GCA_964016985.1 of Anodontia alba. Taxonomy (NCBI): domain Eukaryota; kingdom Metazoa; phylum Mollusca; class Bivalvia; order Lucinida; family Lucinidae; genus Anodontia; species Anodontia alba. Next base: position 93,508,057 of record OZ024824.1, on the reverse strand, counting down.
TTTTAGATATTTTGCTGACAAGGGAAACAGGCACAAATTTACAAAGGGCCATTACTTACGAAATATTTTTTTCAGAATTTACAAAAAAGTTAATCAGGTCATCTACTTATCATTACCAATCAATTCACCAAGTTTCCTGTCTCTAGCTCTAACAGTTTTTTGAGATATTTTGCTATCAAGATAAAAAATGCCCAAAATTACAAAGGGCCATAACTCAATAAGTATTTTTCAAAATTTATTCAAAAGTTAATCAGGTTGTCTAATCATCATTACAAATCCATTCACCAAATTTCATGGCTCTAGCTCTAACAGTTTTTGAGATATTTTGCTGACAAGGTAAAAATGCCCAAAATCACAAAGGGCCATAACTCAAGAAGTATTTTTAAAAAATTTCTTCAAATGTTAATCAGGTTGTCTACTAATCATTACCAGTTACTCATCAAGTTTCAAGGCTCTAGCGCCAACGTTTTTTGAGATATTTTGCTGACAAGGTAAAATGCCCAAAATTACAAAGGGCCATAACTCATGACGTATTTTTTAGAATTTCTTAAAAAGTTAATCAATTCATCTACTCATCCCTATCAATCCATTTATTAAGTTTCAAGGCACTAGCTGTAACAGTTTTTGAGATATTTTGCTGACAAGGTAAAAAAGCCCAAAATCACAAAGGGCCATAATTCAAGAAGTATTTTTCAAAAATTTCTACAAAAGTTAATCAGTTTGTCTACTCATCACTACCAGTCTATTCAAAGTTTCAAAGCTCTACCTCCAACTGTTTTTGAGATATTTTGATGACAAGGTAAAAATGCCCAAAATAACAAAGAGGCCATAACTCATGAAGTATTTTCAGAATTTCTTAAAAAGTTATTCAGGTCATCTATTCATCACTATAAATCCATTTATTAAGTTTCAAGGCTCTAGCTCTAACAATTTTTGAGATATTTTGCTGACAAGGTAAAAATGCCCAAAATTACAAAGGGCCATAGCTCAAGAAGTATTTTTTTTTAGAATTTCTTCAAAAGTTAATCAGCTTGTCTACTCATCACTACAAGTCTATTCATCAAGTTTCAAGGCTCTAGCTCCAAAGGTTTTTGAGATATTTTGCTGACAAAAAGGTAAAATTGCCCAAAATTATAAAGGGCCATAACTCATGAAGTATTTTTTAGAATTTCTTAAAAAAGGAATCAGGTCATCTACTCATCACTACAAATCCATTTACTAAGTTTCAAGGCTCTTGCTCTAATACTTTTTGAGATATTTTGCTGACAAGGTAAAAATGCCCAAAATTACAAAGGGGCATAACTCAAGAAGTATATTTCAAAATTTCTTCAAACATTAATCAGATTGTCTACTCATCACTACCAGTCTATTCATACAGTTTCAATAATTTTTTAGATATTTTGCTGACAAGGTAAAAATGCCCAAAATTATAAAGGGCCATAACTCATTAAGTATTTTTCAGAATTTCTTCAAAAGTTAAACAGGTCATCTACTCATCGCTACAAATCCGTTTACTACCTTTCAAGGCTCTAGTTCTAACAGTTTTTGAGATATTTTGCTGACAAGGTAAAAATTCCCAAAATTACAAAGGGCCATAACTCAAGAAGTAATTTCAAGATTTCTTCGAAAGTTATTCAGGTTGTCCATTCATCACTACTAGTCTATTCATTAAGTTTCAAGGCTCTAGCTTCAATAGTTTTTGAGATATTTTGCTGACAAGATTGCATCCATATTTTTCAAAGGGTCATAACTCAGAAAAGGGGTACAATCCTGTCAAGAAAACTAGAAAAAGTGTCCATAGGACACGGATGCCCCTGCCAAATGCCATTCAGAAAAAGGGTTTATATGTAATTGTAACAGGTATACCATGAAGTTATTATTAAGGCCCGGACACAGTTTACTATATGGAACTAAGTCATGGGAAGATAATTCAAAAATGAAAAATGCAAGAGTTGTCTTCCTTGTTCATGACACATCGTCTCAATGTGTTGCATGCACCTGTAAAGTTTCATGAATATATTCCATATGGTTTAGGAGTTATGGCCCAGACACGGTTAACTATATGGAACTAAGTCAAGGGGAAATAATTCAAAAACCAAAAACGCCAGAGTTGTCTTCCTTGTTCATGACACATTGTCTGAATGTGATGCATGCACCTGTATAGTTTCATGAATATATTCCATACGGTTTAGGAGTTATGGCCCGACCACGGGTTACTATATGGAACTAAGTCAAGGGAAGATAATTCAAAAACAAAAATGCAAGAGTTGTCTTCCTTGTTCATGACACATCGTCTCAATGTGATGCATGCACCCATAAAGTTTCATGAATATATTCCATATGGTTTAGGAGTTATGGCGTGGACATGGTTTACTATATGGAACTAAGTCAAGGGGAAATAATTCAAAAACCAAAAATGCAAGAGTTTTCTTCCTTGCTCATGGCACATCTTCTCAGTGTGATGCATGCACTGGTAAAGTTTCATGAATATATTTCATACGGTTTAGGAGTTATGGCCCGGACACAGTTTACTGTATGGAACTAAGTCAAGCGGAAATAATTCAAAAACCAAAAATGCAAGGTTGTCTTCCTTGTTCATGACACATCGTCTCAGTGGGATGCAGGCACTGGTAAAGTTTCATGAATATATTTCATACGGTTTAGGAGTTATGGCCTGGACACAGTTAACTATATGGAACTAAGTCAAGCGGAAATAATTCAAAAACCAAAAATGCAAGAGTTGTCTTCCTTGTTCATGACATATCGTCTCAATGTGATGTATGCACCTGTGAAGTTTCATGAATATATTCCATACGGTTTGGGAGTTATGGCCCGGACACGAAGACGGACGGACAGACAGACGGACGGACAGACGTACGGGACGGACAGGGGTAATACTTAATGCCCATCCGCTGTTCTTCGAATAGGCGGGGTCATAAAAAACACGTGTCAGCTATTTTTTCATGAGGAATCCATATAAGAAATTTCAAAACAGTAGCATTCACGGTTCTGAAGTTATGCTATGCATCAAAAAGCGTGACAAACAGATGGACGTAAGGACGGACGAACAACCCAGAAGCAATATGCCCCTCCAACTTCTTTGAAGTTGGGGGCATAAAAAATATGTTGTGGATAGTGATTGGAAGAGCCTCAGTGAGGCTCTTCCAATCAGTATCATAACATATTTTTAAAAAAGTACTTACTTCTATATGGTTATCCCACTTATCTATGCACTGTGACAGCACTACATATCTTGTCATAGATTGATGTACCATATTTACCCAAAGTATTGGGACACCCTATCTACTTACAATACTTGTCCAAAAATTCAAAATAGTCGATTCTACTACCTCTTGATGTGTTGAAAATATTGCTGATGTATGGCAAACAGTGCAGACCCTGATCAAATGCCACATTCTGCGGCATCTGATCTGGGTCAACACTGTTTGTAAAGGTCTATCTGTCCCAATACTTAGGGTCTTTATGGTAAACACTATAGCTCAAGATATGATGATTTTTTGTTCTTTTTTTTTCAGCAATAAAGTATGGATATTCTTTTTGATTTGCCAGGAAAACTATTTTGTTGGTACTCAGTAGAAGAGTGCAAGTTAGATGCTTTTAATGAGTACCCACAATGTATGTTTTCATTAAGAAATAAATAAAATAATTTTCTGGATGTTACTAACAACTCAGATAAATACCATTAAACATAATATTTCATGGAAAATAAGAACAAGAGTTGTCAGAAGACAACGCAGCTCGCAGGAAAAGGCTAATTGGATAAGCAAACAATCTTTATTAAATATTAAAGATTAAATGCAGCTTAAATTTATATGAACTTAAACTTATATGACCTGACTTTGATGTCTGACAAATGCCAAAACTGAGGGTTAGGAAATATGCCATTGAAATATCTTCCCTTAGGTTGGTGTGGGCAAAATATGAAAGCTGTATCTTACATGCTGAATCCCTTAGCTTGGTGTGGATGAAATATGAAAGCTATATCTTGCATACTTCAGTAGTTATGTACTTTTCAGAACTTAAAGACAGCTGTTAATGACAAAGTATGACTTGACCTTGATCTAGGCAAAAGGTCAAACTGAAGAAGGGGTGTGTACTATTGAAAGGTCTCACCCTAAGGTAGGTGTCAGCCAAATATTAAAGCGGTATCAGCAGTTACGAACACTTTCCAAAACTTAAAGGCAGAGCTCAAACATGGATTTAAATGACAAAGTGTAACCTGACCTTGACCTAGGCAGAAGGTCAAACTGAGGAAGGGATGTGTGATATTGAAAGGTCTAACCCTAGTGTTGGTGTGGGCCAAATATTAAAGCGGTATCTTGAATACTTCATCAGTTACAAACCCTTTTCAAAACTTAAATGCAGAACTCGAACATGGGTTTAAATGACAAACCATGACCTGCCCTTGACCTAGACATAAGGTCAAACTGAGGACAGGGTGTGTGCCCTAAGGTCTTGCCCTAAGGTAGTTGTGGGCCAAATGTTAAAGCGGTACCTTGAATACTTCAGCAGTTACAAACACTTATCAAAACTTAAATGCAGAACTCCAACATGGGTTTAAATGACAAAGTATGACCTGACCTTGACCTAGGCAGAAGGTCAAACTGAGAAAGGAGTGGGTGCTATTGAAAGGTCTAACCTTAAAACTGGTGTGGGCCAAATATTAAAGCTCTATCTTGAATACTTCAGCAGTTACAAACACTTTTCAAAACTTAAAACGCAAAGCTTAACAAGGGTGTAAATGACAAAGTAAGAACTGACCTTGACCTACATAAATGGTCTACTCGGGAACGGGGCTATATGTTATTGAAAGGTCTTACCCTAAGGTAAGTGTAGGCCAAATATGAAAGCAGTACCTTAAATAATTAAAAAACTATGGAGACCTTTGAAAACTTAAACATTGTGCTAACACAGATGGCTACGCCGATAGACGCCGACGTCAACGCCTGGGTGACAACATAAGCTCTCCAAGGACATAGTCCTGGCGAGCTAAAAACAATTCTTTTCAGTCCAAGAAGAATTTGTTTTAGGTCTAATGGCTCTGTCAACAACATTTCAGTCATGCTGAAAAGTCTTCCAGAAAGATAAAGATGAAAAAAAAAAATAAATAAAAAAAATAGAATGGGACAGATGTGAACAAGAAAAACAGCTAACAGCATTATGGACGTTTTTTTTGTTTTTTTTTTAAAAAAACGCAGAAAGTAAAGTAATGTCTCTCTTGTATGTGAAACACCTACTGATCATTCACTTCATCCCTACCAAATATGAAAGCAATCCACTGAAGAATAAGGTAACATATAACTTTGAAAAAAAGGTTAACCTGGGAAGATGCCCGACGCTGCCCCGCCAGGACATCGCTATTTTAAAGGACAGATTTTTTTGAAAAAAAAAAAAAAAAAACCCGTCCAAAAAGGCCCAAACTGATCCTGCTTCAATTGAGGATGGACACTTCCTACCTAAAGCCACTGATAACAAGGCAAACTCTCGAGTAGTTTCACATGTCATCAACAGAGGGAACAGTATCCAATTTTTTTTGTGTTGAGTTTTTTTTTTAGAGTAGACCTCTTTTCAGGAGGTCAAAAATTACTTTTAAAAGTTATCTCCCATGAAAGTGTATCCCTTCCCCTTAACATGGAGGCAATGTTTAAGCTGGAGTTTTATGGCCAAGTCAACTCTAGTAACCCTTACCCTGCTGAATAATTCAATTAGCCACACCCATTTCTGACTATCAACCAATCAAATTACATCATATAATATTTTCGTTCAAATTCACAAACTGAATGACAAACAGTATAGATCCTGATCAGATGGCTTCTGAAGAAGCTTTCAGAAGCCATCTGATCTGGATCTACACCATTTGCAACGGTAGGGGTTATTGTGAACAAGCAGGATAAGGGTTCAGGTCAAGTCAATTCGTTAAGTTAACCTACTCACTCTTTTTCCTGAGCAAGCTTAGTCCTCTAAGCAGTTAACCAGTACTTGTGCACACTAGAAACTGACAAATGCCTTTATTGAATCAACGGAAGCGGGAGAATGACCTCAGAAATGATTTTATTATAAATCTCCATGAAAGTTGTATGGTCGAGCTGGGACTGAAACTTGGGACCACTGGATCTAGAGTCAGATGCTCGAGGAACTTTTCATGAGTATCCACAACATATGTTTTCGAGAAATAAAAAAAGTCAATACCCAGGCAAGTGATTCTTGGTTGGACAAGTGGATTTTGACCATTTACTTGTCCACTGACGAGTACAATTTGGTAATTCCACAACCCTGTTACTAACCATCTATGACTTCCTTCTCATCTTCTGTTACTGGTTTTGCATCCTCCATTCCCACAGCAGATGTTACACCAACAATCTTAACACCCGTGGTGTTCTCTGACTGATCAACATTCTCATCAAGTTGTGATTCTACTTCAGGTATTTCTTCTTTCTTCACTTTTTCCTCACTCACTTCTTTCTTTAACATGTCATCCGCAATTTTTCCCTCCTCTGATGACTTCTCAGTTTTTCCTTCTGCTTCTGTTGTAGAATCTTTATGTGGTTCCTTCTCTGTTTCAACCTGCAAAAAATAATAACAGTCGACTCCCATTATCTCGAAGTCCAAGGGATCCTCTGAAATACTTCGAGATATCCGTTCCTCGACATATCAGATTTGCAGAATTGGGGAAAAAATAATTCGAACAACCACATTTAACAACTATATATGAAAATGGACTCTTGAAGTTAGAGATATATTGAAAATATTGTTAGAGATATTGAAAACATTGTGGAAAAGAGGAGAAATTGCTCCTTAGGAGCAATTTCTCCTCTTTTCCACAATATTTTTTAGCTGTTTTTTACCTGTTGTTAGATTTTCATATTTAGGCAGGGACCAGATTTTCACTTTGAGATAAGCGGTCATTCGAGATAAATGATGTCGAGATAACGAGAGTCAACTGTACAACATGGCGCCAGATAGGAGAGGTTATCCCGATTCTCCATGAACACATATATTGTGGGTATTCATTAGAAGTGCCTCAATGAGGTGCTTCTAATGAGTACCACAACATATGTTTTCATGGAGAAATAAGAAAAACATCAATATTTTTCATCTGTAAAGTACGTTATCTGGAGCAATAATTAAATACTTGAGTTATAGATAAAGCATTGTTTCTAGCCAAAAAGTATCGGACCCAGTTGTTCAAAGCATCGTTAGCTTAATGAGCTCATTAAGGGTCATTTCGTTAACTGTTATAGCGGATTCAATACACCTACAACAATGTTCTTTTGCACTGCAAAAGCTACTCACATTTTTTCAGCAAAAAATTTCAGCATATTTGCGTATCACTCAATGTAAATTTTAACAAATCGTTAACTAACGATGTCGTTAGCTTTGAACAACTGGGCCCTGATATTCTTTTTAATTTCTCCATAAAAGCATATGTTGTGGGTACTCATTAGAAGCACCTTGCAACATGGAGAAATAAAAAAAAATATTTTAATATATATAATTATATATAATAATTTTTTAGATACTCCCTCTAATTTGAAGCTAAGTATAATTATTGCAAAACAATCACATCTCTTGATTAATATATCTCTTGAAAGCATCACTTTCTTCTTTCTATATACAAAAAAAAATTATTTTCTTTCTTAAAGAAAAGAAAAGTGTGTTTGTAAAGCACTCTATCCCCCAAGTTCATGCTTGGCCCTACTAAGGACAGAGTTAAAAAGGGACTTTAGGCAACGGCAAATATCACTTTCAGGTGGGGAATGTGATCCCATGTTCTCTGTCAAGAATCAAAATAACAAATTTTTATACTGCAAAGGTTTTTTTTTCAGGACAATTTGTACATTGTTGCAATGTTTTCCAAAAAAATCTTTTCAAGCTGACATCGTGAGAAATGTGACTTCATCAAACTCACTTTTACATGCACTATGATGACGACGTGAATTGTTGTAGTTTGATCATGGTGATGTTTCCATTAGGCTCAATGGGAAAACCTTAACAGCATGTTAGAATGAAATAAAGTACTGAATGGATAAAAAAATAATCAAAAGTTTTTTTTTGACATTTATTATTAGGCGAGCCCGAGAGGGCACTTTTTCTCAAGGGTACATGGAAAATAATTGCTCCAGCTCTATCAATTCAAAAGCCTACAATTTATTTTGCAGTATAACAATGTATCTTGCTCACATGGAAAATGTGACGGATGGACATATGAACCAAAAGCAATATGTCCCTCCAACTTCTTTGAAATTGAGGGCATAAAAATGCTTTGAAATCTTATTAGAAAGAGCTTGCCAAAATATTTCTAATATTAAACATCTTTTATCTGTTTTATCGATGAAACAGATACTTTTTTTTTATAAACCCATTTCTGTTTCGTAACAAATGTATAGGAAAAACTATGAAACAGGATGAAACAGACCAAACAAGAGCTCCGCCAAGCGGGGCATTATACGCCTGTGGCAAGTAATAAGATGTAGCACATAAACTGGCTCCTATATAATTCAATGCTCCAGATATAAACTGTAAGTGGAATTACAAAAAAAAAAAAAAAAAAAAAAAAAAAATTCATTGGGGCATAGCTCTGCTGATATTTGGTGAACTGTAACCTAAGGGTCCAAGCTGGCCCAGAAATTAAGGGAGAAGTGACTTCTCCCTCCTGGGAAAATAGGAAGAAGTTTGCTGCTTCTAGGGAGAATTGCTTTCGGACAGAGGACACAGGACAGAAGCATGGCTATATTATAAGCGCATATGAGCCTTTGGCTGATTTGTTTTTCCTATACTTCAATATCGGACCAAACAATAACAAAACAAAAATAAACAACCAAAAAAAAAAAAAAATTTTTTTTTGTAAAGCTTTGTTTTATACTGATTTTATTTTTGTCCTTCAAGGAAGCCAATTCAGAAGAGTATTAAAAAAAAAAAAGAAATCACAAAGAATTATCTTTATAAGTTTTGAGATTAGTCTAGCTTCTTAATTCTGTATCATTTCATAAATGTATTTATAAAGATTTAATAATGGCAACATTTTCTTGCAAATCTAACAGAAAAAGATGAAAAAAAAAAAAAAATAAATAAAAAATAAAATAAAATAAATAACCTGCCCATATGGCCATAACTTTAGTTATTTGCAAAAAATATATTTATTATACAATAAAATTTGCACACTATTACCTCTGAACAATATGCTATGAAAAGTAAAGGAGCATATCTCTGCCAATATTTGGTGCACTGTAACCTGGAAATAATATGCACTGTTCCACATCTTCGTGTAACTATTTATGAAGTTTCAGCTTGATCGGACGTAAACTGTAGGAGGATTTAGCCGAAACGAAAAATAAATAGAAATTTTCAAAGGGGTTTAACTCTGCTAATATTTGGTGAACTGTAACCTTGAAAGAATATGCCCTGCTCCACATCATGGTCTAACTACAAATCAAGTTTCAGCTTGATCGGATGTAAACTGTAGGAGTTAGCCGGAAACGAAAAGTTTACAGAAATTTTCAAAGGGGCAGAACTCTGCCAGTATTTGGTGCACTGTAACCTAGAAATAATATGCCTTGCTCCACATCATCTTGTAACTTTTTATGAAGTTTCAGCTTGATCGGATGTAAACTGTAGGAGGATTTAGCCAGAAACGAAAAATTAACAAATTTTCAAAGGGGTATAACTCTGCTAATACTTGGTGGACTGTAACATTGAAACAATATGCGCTGCTCCTATCATGATCTAACTACAAATCAAGTTTCAGCTTGATCGGATGTAAACTGTAGGAGGAGTTAACCGGAAATGAAAAGTTTAGAGAAATTTTCAAAGGGGCATAACTCTGCAAACATTTGGTGGACTGTAACCCCGAAATTTTATGCGCTGCTCCACATCATGGTCTAACTATATACCAAGTTTCAGCTTGATCGGATGTAAACTGTATGAGGAGTTAGCAGGAAATGAAAAAGTATACGGACGGACAGATGCCATACCCCGTAACATAATACGTCCCGTTTTTCAAACAAGCGTATAAAAACTGTTCAATGCTCGTTATGAAACAGGGTGAAACAAAATGAAACGATGAAACAGATACTTTAATTTATAAACCCCTTTCTGTTTCGTAACCTATATATCTTATTCGTTTCATTTGTTATGAAACAGAAATGAAGTTTTTTAAAAGTAAAACATATTTTAACGAGTAATACTTAACCTATAGATAATGTGCTATTCTATTCTGTTATTCACCCCCTCCACAGAAAAAACGACCTTTCAGTCGTTATAAAGTCTTAATTCAGAAGGTCCCTTTAACAGTTACCTGTATGACGTAGTTCCTCCCGCTCAAATGATCACGTGTCAGTTTCTTTTATGTGTAAAACAATACACAATTAGGAGAAAGGAGCGAGGGAAGGGAGGTGGGACGATAAATACTTATCTATAGGTTAAGTATTACTCGTTAAAATATGTTTTACTTTTAAAAAACTTCATTTTAACTTCGTAATACATTAACCTATAGATAATGTGCTAGAATTTGTAGAATAGGAGGCAGGATTTCTCCTAATAAGTTAGTCCCAACTACTGAATTAAGGCTTATTAAAAAGATTTATTCTTTTTTTTTTTTTTTTTTTTTTTTTTTTATATATATATAATGAGGACATAATTAGTGCTTAAGGCAATAATAAGATCCTTTAACCAAGGATAAAGTAATCCAGGGTTAACATATATATATAATAAAGATATAATTAGTACCTCTCTAGTATAGCATCAGGTCTAGGGGGGCTGTTGACGTTGTCTACACATCCATAGCTGATTGCTGTTGGCCCCCCACCACTTTTTGGGCCACTACAATGGGGCCCAAACTTTGGAGATTCTGTGCTTGTTGAGACATGTCTCTGAGATAGAATTTGGCAAAAGTTGATGAACTATTCCAAACCGCTGCTTGAAGTATATCATTGAGAGGAACTTTGTCGAAGAAAGCCCAAGAAGAGGAAAGAGCTCTAACTTCATGAGCTTTGATTTTAAGGAAAGAGATATCTCGTTTAGTGAGTTTCCTATAGGCAAGTTTAACAGTGTAAGATATCCATCTCGAGATAGTATCTTTAGAAATATCCTTATTGCCTTTAATAGGAAGAAAAAGTCTAGTTCTATTTTGGCGATAAGAGCTAGTCATTTTAAGATAGAATTTCAGAGCCCTAACGGGGCAAAGAAGTCTGTCAGTATGTTCCCATTTACATATTCGAGCAAGACTAGGAACAACGATAGGATCTGGTTTAACAGAAGGAAGCTGGTTTTTTGCTAAAAAACCAGATTTAAGAATCAAGGAAACTGAACCATCAGATTGATTAAATCTTAAATGTTGTGAATCCATAGCTAGAGCATGTATTTCACTACACCTTTTAGCAGTGGCAAGAGCTAAGAGAAAGGCTGTCTTAATAGTAACGTGAAATTTAGAAGCCTTATCAAGAGGTTCAAAAGGTGGTTTTTGTAGACATACTAAAACCCATGATAAGTCCCATTTAGGTGTAAGAGATCTTTGTACTGGTCGTTGAAGTTCAAAGGATCTGATAAGTTCAGATAAAACTGGATTAGATCCGATTCTATTACCAGTTTTGAATTTTAAAGTGTTAGAGATCATAGATCTATAACCTTTAATAGTACTAATCTGACATTTCTTTTCCGAAAAAAGAAAAATTAAGAAATCGGCTATAACTGTAATAGGGGCCGAGATCGGATTAACCTTTTTTGTATGACACCAATTAGAGAAGATGGTCCATTTTGCATCGTAGACTTTTTGTGTAGATGCTCTTCTTGATCTGGAGACAAAATCTGCAACGTTTTGTGAAAATTTCTTATCTCTAATTGATTGTTTGATAACTCCCAAGCGTGAAGGTCGAGAATTGGGAGGTTTTGATGTACAAATCTTCCTTTGGATTGAGTCAGTAGTCTTGGAATTAGTGGCAGACGAATCGGAGCTGACACTAATAGAAGAAGAAGTTCTGAGAACCACTGTTGCTGTGGCCAGAACGGAGCTATGAGAACTATTCTGCACTGATGTTGTCGGATTTTCTCTAGAACAGCAGGTATCAGAATAAAAGGAGGAAAAGCATATGCATGAAGATGATTCCAGTCCATGGACAGGGCATCTATCGCTAGTGCTTTGTAGTCTTGTACTGGAGAGACATATAATGGGAGTCTGTGGTTGAATCTTGTCGCAAACAGATCCACATTTGGGAAGTTGAGCATCTGGAATACTGAATTTGCAACTGTTTGATCCAGAGACCATTCTGTCTTGATAGGTTTGTCTAGTCTTGAGAGGCGGTCTGCAAGAATGTTGAATTTGCCTGGGATGTGACGTACTCTGATAACTATGTCTTGTTCCAGGCACCAATTGAGTATTTTCCAAACTTCTACGCAAAGATTGGGGGAATGAGTGCCACCCTGTTTGTTGATATATGAGACCACCGTTGTGTTGTCTGTGGATATCATGATGCAAGAATGGTGAATAAATGTTTTGGCTTGTTTCAGTACTAATCGTATGGCCATCATTTCTAACATATTGATATGGAGCTGGGATTGGTTTTCTGTCCAGCGACCATGAAAGGACAGTGTTGTCGGCTCTAAATGAGCTCCCCATCTGTAATGACTGGCATCCGTATAAAGGAAGAATTTGGGGTCTGGAGGATGGATTGAAGTCCCTGTCTCGAATCGAATGGGGTTTATCCACCATTGTAAGTGAGATCGAATCATGCCGTTTATCGAGATCGGGTGATCGAGAGGAAGAATATGAGGTTTCCAGACTGACAGCAGGCACATCTGAAGAGGACGTAAGTGCAGTCTGCCTAGGAGAACAAGGTCTGCTGCAGCACTGAGTTTGCCCAAAAGAGAAAGGAAAGTTCGTGCCGATACATGTTTTGCTGACATTATTTTCTTGATGGTTAGAATTAGGTTCTGTACACGATCCGCTGGAACCCTGACTAAATTTTGTTGCGTCAGAAATTCCATACCTATGAAGGTGAATTTCTGAGCAGGAAAGAGGTCTGACTTCTTGAGATTTGGCAGAAAACCTAGGCTTTGAATAGTTTGAATGCAAATCTTTGTCTGAGTAATCAGACGGTTGTGAATCAGATTTTTTATCAGCCAATCGTCTAGGTATGGAAAAACTGATATGGCACGTTGGCGTAGAAAAGCTGCAATAACGTCCATCAGTTTCGAGAAAATTAACGGACTTAGGGACATTCCGAACGGTAGGGCCGAAAAGTGATATACTTGATCTTCGTGTACGAAGCGAAGATACTTCCTGGATTGACGATGTATCGGCACATGTAGATATGCATCTGTTAAATCTATGGAGACAGCCCAATCGTTGAGTCTCATCGCTTGTCTTACCGATTTGACTGTCTCCATTTTGAATGCTTGTTTCTCTATGTAACGGTTTAATAAAGACAGGTCTAATATTAAATGAAACTTTCCGTTCTTTTTTGGCACAAGGAATATCCGGGAATAAAAGCCGGGAGTTTCCGGATTCTGTACCCTTTCCACTGCCCGTTTGTTGAGAAGATTTTCGATCTCTTCTCTGAGAAACGGGGAGGAGGATTGACTCATTCTGATCGGAACAGATGACAAAGGAGGAATTTTGATGAATGGTATCCTGAATCCGTTTCGTACGATAGAGAGGACCCATTTGTTGTCTGTTATTTCCTCCCATTTTTCCGCAAAATGGGCCAATCGTCCTCCCACTGGAATGTCCGCGAGCGGAAGAGCAGGCAGTGGAAAGGGCGGGCCTTCATAATCTTGCGGAGGAAGAGGCAGGTTTAGAGGAGGGGAACTGACGGATGTTACCAGTCCTCTTGATATTATCTTTCTTAATGTGAGAAGATGAGCTTTGAGGAATATTTTTGGACCTATACGACTGCGTAGGTTTAGGTCTGGATGTTGTTTGTTTAGCAGGATATTTAGGTATCTTGAAAGCTCTGCTCTGCGAAGGAGGCTTATAAGAATGAGATTGTGACTGAATGGATGTAGAAGCTAGAAACCTTTGCTGTTGAGCTTCGAAGTTTGATTTAGCTATTTCTTTTATCCTGCCGTCAAATAAGGATTTTGAGTTAATAGGAGCGTTCCTTAACTCGTATGTGGAATTGTCGAGTAGTAGTTTAGACAAAGCTAGGGCTGCGTCCCTCCTAGCTTGGAATAATTCAGTAGTTAAAAGTGTAGACATGGCAGTAGCATGTTTAATCGATTTGGCTACGGCCTCCAGAAGTCTGGAAAGGGCCGCAACCGACATCGATTCCTGTTGTAATGAAAGGAAGGCAGCTGAAGAAAATAGATCAGCATGCGAATTAATAGCGACTAGTTTTCTAGCCTTCCTTTCCCATGCTTCTAGATTCTTGAGCGGAATAGAAGCTCTTCCTTTATTAGAAATGTCTAGGAGCGACGCATCCGCTTCTAATTGAGGGATATTATCAGTTGGCAAATATTGGTTTTGGCTCTTGTAGAATTTAGTCGGAGCAAGAGCCGAAACCAAGCTTTGCGGGCAAATCCAATCTCTTGAACATTTGTCCGATTCTAGTCTATTTTGAATATATTTTGTTGTATTTTGTACTAATTTGGATTGTGGGAGGACAAGTAATGGAGTGGAACGAGACTCCATTAATTGTTCGATCCCAGAGAGAGGTTTTAATGGAGCTTGATCCTGCTGAGTTTTGGGGCATAACTCAGGAGGAAGAAGCCGGAAGACCTCGTTAATCGCACGATCAAATGACCAGACTTCGGATTCAGTTTCCGAATCTGACTCCTTATTCTGTTGAGTGAGATTCGGCTGAATCTGATCGTAATTAATAGGTTGATTAGTGATTTGACTAAAATTAGTCTCCTCAGGTTGTATTAGAGTTGGCGTTTGAACAACCTGGGGAGATTTATGAGCCCTTGTATATCTACCAATGTCAAGTTGAGATTGGGAGGAATTTGATGAAGAAGAAGGCGTCATCGATCGTCTTCTTCTCTTTTTATGAGAGTGCTTAGATCTCTTTGAATTTTTCTTTCGCCGAGAAGAACTCAAAGAGTCTGATCTGGAAGTAGAGATAGAAGAAGAGGACGATCGATGTCTTCTTCTCTTTTTAGATTTATGCTCTCTTTTTGACTGATCCTTCCTTGAAGGTCTGGAGATAGATAAATCATTTGAATTTGGAGGCTCAATCATTACACTCGGATCTGAGACCTGCGAAAAATCAGGTTCGAGTGGAATAATCTGTCTAGAGGAAGAAGCTGGATTAGGAAGTTCTAGTCTATTAGAACGTTCGTAACCAGGAATAAAGACGTTGGATAGTCTGTGGACACTACCCTGTGAAATATGGCTACTTATGGACGGAGCGTAGCTTTGTACAGGCACATTTATAGGAATATAACCAGGCGGAATTTGTGTTTGTAGGTCATACGCGAATGACTGTAAACCCATGCCTGGTTGACTGGAGCCTAGTTGACTGGTGCCTGGTTGACTGGTGACTGGTTGACTGGTGACTGGTTGACTGGTTGACTGGCGACTGGATGACCGGTGACTGGATGAACGGAGATAAGTTGCCCAGTGACTGGATGACTGGTGACTGGTTGACTGGTGACTGGTTGACTGGTGACTGGTGACTGGTGGGCTTAGTGCCCGGTCAGACTCTTAAGTCCGCCAGGCTGCCACCTTGATGGGTCCTGCCCCGAGCAGTAAAGCTATGAGGGGCGGTGCTCCCATCAACTGTCCCGTTGTCAGACATGTCTGACTGGGACTTCTTGGATTTCTTTGATTTCTTCTGTTTTCTCTTCTGCGTCATAACTGATTTTCTAGTAGCATGAAGGCGTCTTCTTTCTGCTAGGTTCCAAACTTTTTCTGTCCAGGAACTACAAATATAACACGGAGAGATACGTGTGCAAGAATTACAAGTTAGACAAGATAAATGTGTATCCCATTTAGCTTTTAAATGGCCACAGTTGCCGCGGGCGAAATGCATCGACTGACGCGGAAACAAAGGAAGAAATTTAACATTGAGAAAACAAGAAATCTAAGATCGATATTTCGAAAATAAGTACATAGATAGTAGAAGGAGTGAATATAGAACCAGTGAAAGTCAAGGATATAAAAATTTTAACCGTGTAGAATAATTTTAATCCATTTTTTCTAACACAGAATAATAATCCTTGAACATTCAAAGTCCACAGAAAAGAAACTGACACGTGATCATTTGAGCGGGAGGAACTACGTCATACAGGTAACTGTTAAAGGGACCTTCTGAATTAAGACTTTATAACGACTGAAAGGTCGTTTTTTCTGTGGAGGGGGTGAATAACAGAATAGAATAGCACATTATCTATAGGTTAATGTATTACGAAGTTAAAATGAGTTTTGTAAAAAAAATTGAAAGACTAGGTATAGTATCTGTTTCATTGTTAAATTTCATTTCACCATGTTTCATAACGAGCACTAACCAAGGTTTCTGGCCTGTTTCATCCTCTTTCATAACAAATGAAACGAATGAAACTATTAGTCTGCTTCATTTGTTTCATTCTGTTTGTGTCCATTTTAAAGTTTTCCTTATATATTTTAACTGTTTCATCTGTCTCTGTAACTGAGAAAAAAAAAGGTGCCCCAAAAAAAACCTGCATGGTTTTTGTGCAGTAGCTATAATAACCACACCGTGCGCTTAGGGTTTTCAAAAATACTGGGAAAACCTGTGGTAAAATATATATAGGATATATATCTACCTAAGGATAGGCTTACAAAAAAGCTCAGCGAAGGACTTATCTAATAATGCTTATGCACAGTTTTTGTGTTGTTTTTTTCTCTCTGATTTTCTGGGGTTTTTTTCTTCTGATTTTCTTCATAAAGGCATATGTTGTAGGTACTCATTTGAATTGCATCAACAAGTTGATGCAATTCAAATGAGAATCCACAACATATGCATTTACAAGAGGACCACGGGCCACGGTTCGCTCACCTGAGTGACATAGCCACTGCAGACATGCAGATGTTATGCAACATTTTTCCAATCCTATCATCGCAACTAATGAAAATA
Organism: Anodontia alba; assembly: GCA_964016985.1. Lineage (NCBI taxonomy): Eukaryota > Metazoa > Mollusca > Bivalvia > Lucinida > Lucinidae > Anodontia > Anodontia alba. Next base: position 93,491,009 of record OZ024824.1, on the reverse strand, counting down.
TCATCATTTGAGCAGTTCTTAGTTTTGAAGAAGAATATATAGGCCTGACAGTCAATGGAGCATGATCATTTGAATAAACTATCAATCACATTTCAACAGAAGGATCTATGTGAAATTTGGTGGAAATTGGCTAAGTGGTTTCTGAAGAATCATGATTTTATACATGTAAACAGCACAGTGGCAGGGAAATATTATAAATATAAACCAGATGATGGCCATCTTAGATTTCCAATCAGAACAATTTTAACTACTGTTGATCTACAAGTCACTTCGATACTTTCAATATAAATGTATATGGCCCACACAAATAGGGAAGCAAATTTAACCTTGGAGGCAAAAAGGTCAAATGTCAACATAGAACCATCCTTTGAGCAATTTTGGTAGATCTCCTGTCCCCCGTAATTTGTGCAAAGATTAGGACCCTGGGCTTATTTGGTTATGGAGAAGAAGATTTTTAAAGGTTTTTACCATATATGGGCATGGCAGCCATTTTGATCAATGGACCATACCCATTTTAGCAATCTTTCATTCTCCTGCCCACGGAGGCTCCGCATGAAATTTGAGCAACACTGGCCTGGAGGCTTCAGAGGAAAAGCCATTTGAAATTATCAATATTTTTTCCATACAAATGTATGGGGCCCATACAAATGCATACAGAAGCAAACTTGACCTCGCCGTAAAAAGGTTAAATGTCAATGTATGACAATTATTTTAGCAACTTTGGTAGACCGCCCGTTCCAGATGATATATGCAAAGATTCAGCCACAAGCCATCCTCGGTTTTGGAGAATAAGATTTTTAAATGTTTTTTCCCATGCAAATGCATAAGGAAGCAAACTTGACCTTGCCGTAAAAAGGTCAAATGTCAATGTATGACCATTATTTTAGCAACTTTGGTAGACCCCCTGTCCCCGATGATTTATGCAAACATTCAGCCCCAAAGCATCCTCGGTTCTAGAGAAGAAGATTTATAAAGGTTTTTACCATATATAGGCATGGCACCCATCTTGGTCAATGAACCGTGACCATTTTATCAATCTCTTGTTCCCCCTATCTAAGGAGGCTCCATATGAAATTTGAGCAAAATTGGCCCAGAGGCTCCAGAGGAGAAGTTGTTTGAAATTCTGAACTTTTTTCCCATACAAATGCATAAGGAAGCAAAATTGACCTTACCGTAAAAAGGTCAAATGTCAATGTACGACCTTGCCGTAAAAAGGTCAAACATCAATGTACGACAATTCTTTTAGCAATGTTGGTAGACCTCCCGTCCCCGATGATTCCTGCAAAGGTTCAGCCTCAAGGCATTCTCGGTTCTGGAGGAGAAGATTTTTAAAGTTTTTTTCCATATATGGACCCCCACCCTAAGGAGGCTCCATATGAAATTTGAGCAAAATTTGCCCAGAGGCTCCAGAGGAGAAGTTGTTTGAAATTCTGAACATTTTTCCCATACAAATGCATAAGGAAGCAAAATTAACCTTACCGTAAAAAGGTCAAATGTCAATGTACGACCATTATTTTAGCAATTTTGGTAGCTCTCCTGTTCCTGAAGATATATGCAAAGATTCAGCCATGAGGCATGCTCGGTTTTGGAGAAGAAGATTTTTAAAGGTTTTTCCCATTCAAATGCATAGGGAAGCAAACTTGACCTTGCCGTAAAAAGGTCAAACGTCAATGTACGACAATTCTTTTAGCAATTTTGATAGACCTCCCGTCCCCGATGATTCCTGCAAAGGTTCAGCCCCAAGGCATTCTCGGTTCTGGAGGAGAAGATTTTTAAAGGTTTTTTCCATATATGGGCCCCAACCCTAAGGAGGCTCCATATGAAATTTGAGCAAAATTTGCCCAGAGGCTCCAGAGGAGAAGTTGTTTGAAATTCTGAACATTTTTCCCATACAAATGCATAAGGAAGCAAAATTGACCTTACCGTAAAAAGGTCAATGTCAATGTACGACCATTATTTTAGCAATTTTGGTAGCTCTCCTGTTCCTGAAGATATATGCAAAGATTCAGCCATGAGGCATGCTCGGTTTTGGAGAAGAAGATTTTTAAAGGTTTTTCCCATTCAAATGCATAGGGAAGCAAACTTGACCTTGCCGTAAAAAGGTCAAACGTCAATGTACGACAATTCTTTTAGCAATGTTGGTAGACCTCCCGTCCCCGATGATTCCTGCAAAGGTTCAGCCCCAAGGCATTCTCGGTTCTGGAGGAGAAGATTTTTAAATGTTTTTTCCATATATGGGCCCCCACCCTAAGGAGGCTCCATATGAAATTTGAGCAAAATTTGCCCAGAGGCTCCAGAGGAGAAGTTGTTTGAAATTCTGAACATTTTTCCCATACAAATGCATAAGGAAGCAAAATTGACCTTACCGTAAAAAGGTCAATGTCAATGTACGACCATTATTTTAGCAATTTTGGTAGCTCTCCTGTTCCTGAAGATATATGCAAAGATTCAGCCATGAGGCATGCTCGGTTTTGGAGAAGAAGATTTTTAAAGGTTTTTCCCATTCAAATGCATAGGGAAGCAAACTTGACCTTGTCGTAAAAAGGTCAAACGTCAACGTACGACAATTCTTTTAGGAATTTTGGTAGACCTCCCGTCCCCGATGATTCCTGCAAAGGTTCAGCCCCAAGGCATTCTCGGTTCTGGAGGAGAAGATTTTTAAATGTTTTTACCATATATGGGCTTGGCGGCCATCTTGATCAAAGGACCGCGACCATTTTAGCGATTTTTTGTTCCCCCACCCTAAGGAGGCTCCATATGAAATTTGAGCAAAACTGGCTCAGCGGTTTCAGAGAAGTTGGTTGAAAATGTTAACGGACGGACGCACGGACAGACGGACGGAGAACAGATGAAAAGTGATCACAACAGCTCATCCTGAGCAGAGCTCTGGTGAGCTAATAAAAAAGTAGATAAACATATTAGTCCACTGGCTGTAATATGAAGAGTACAGAATTGCTTAACTATGCGCTTATAGGGGTATGTGCAGTAATTGGATAGAGTATGGTATAGATCAGGATAAGACGGACATCAAGACAAATGTTTCTCTCTTCCTTCTCCACAAAAACATGTTAAGAGTACTCATAAGAATGGCTTCCATGATGCACTTTTCTAGAGTACTCATCACGCTTTTGAGGACAAATCAGGGACCAGTTATTTAAAACAAACGGTGTCATTAGTTAACATATCGTTAAAACTTTGATCATCAAATATGGCATATATGCTTATATTTTTGCTGAAAAAAATATGAATATGAAATAAGGAAAAATGTGTCTTTTTCTTGTTGTGCAGTACAACCTACACCAAACTGATTTGTCATAGCACCAGATAAACGTTAGATGTGAGGTCTTACAGTCCTGTCAACCATATTTTGATCATGTTGAACCTTATCCCAGACAAGATAGGTATCAACAAAAGCATTTTCTTACTTCTTCATGAAAACATACTGTATTCGACCTAATTACCACACATGCCCATATAAGCATACAGTCAAGCAATTCCGTAGTCTTCAGATTACAGCCAGTGTAATTTTTGTCTTCTACTTTATATGCTACTACTACTTTTTAAAGCATATATTGTGGGTACCCATCAGATCACAGCCAGTGTACTTCTTGTCTTCTACTTTATATGCTACTACTTTTTAAGGCATATATTGTGGGTACCCATCAGATCACAGCCAGTGTACTTCTTGTCTTCTACTTTATATGCTACTACTTTTTAAGGCATATGTTGCTGGTACCCATTTAAGTGCACAGTCAAGCAATTCCATAGTCTTCAGCTCAGAAGCACACATGTATGGACATAACATCATAGCTAAGCCCTATATGCCCCACTCCTGCCTTTGGCAGGCGGGGACATAAAAACATACTGTAAGCCAAAAAATAGTATGGATCATAGCATCTGATAAATGGGAGTAACTGGAAAATATTTTTTCTTATTTCTCAACAAAAATGTATGTTGTGGGTACTCATCAGAAGCACCTCACCAGGGCACTTCTAATGTCATTATGAGTACCACAACATGTTTTTGTTGAGAAATAAGAAAAATATAAAAAATGTTTGGTAGGAAGTGGCACCCTCTCTAGAGCTATGAATGACAGATTATTTATTTATTTATTTTTTCAATTTTAACCCTTCAAACGCCAAGAAAACCTGCATCTGAAAATGTCGTCTGTTTATGTTGTCTGCTGAATATTCTTGCCAACTTTTTAAATCTATTTTTGCATTCAGGCAAACTGTATGGACCCAGATTAGACTGCTCCTAGAGGAGATCTGATCTGGATCCACACTGTTTGCAAAAATGACTTTTAAAATCACAAGCAGATGACAAAGTAGACGACAACTGTTGTGACTGGCAGTTTAAGGGTTAAGGCATTTTTACTGTGTTTCATATGAAGCTACATGTACGATTACCTGCTTGGCACCGGCATCTTCCTCTGTCTTATCATCTGTTTCCATCGCCTCTTCCCTTTCTTCAGCTGAAAATATATACATTCTTTTCAATTACTCAAAACTAAAATCAGGACTGACCATGGTACATCTTACCATCTTTCTTTTCTGCTCAATAAGGAAAAAGAACCATAAATGAGTGTTTGTAAAAACACTATGCACCTAACTATATGCTTGTCCCTACAAAATAACAGAGTTAACTAGAGTTTCCCCACAAAACAGTAGCTCTACCCTATTTTATTTTTTATTTAAAAGGTGATGAAAGTGAAGAGAGGAGGTTGATATGATACTAAATATAGCTAAATATAGCTTCCGTAAGTAAATAAGAGCCAGATGTTTTTTTCGCAGCATATATCGACTGCAACATGGTGCAAAGTAAACAATGAAATGACGTTTTGCGAGAAGCTCGACATAGATGCCCATTATCAGAATCTTATGTATATATTTACTGTAATGTGTAAGAGAGCACAAACTGGTTTTGACTGATAAATGTTTTACTTCACTAACAAAAACCCTCAATGTCAATAACTCTTAAGATTAAAAGCTAACTGCAGATTATGTGTGGTGGAATAGCGAATTTAAATGAAAGGCAGTGGAGGTGGGGTGGCACTGCAATGATTAGTTCAGTATTTCTTGAGAAATTCCTCTTGAATCATTTCCCAAAGAAACTACAAAATATAAATATCTGCTCTACATGCAAAAAATAATGAAAGGGTTCAAGTATTGTAACCACTGAAACAAAAAGCTTAAAAAAAAAAAAAAAAAGAAACAGAATGCTAAAATCTTTTGATAAATTTAAAGTTTGGCGGCATTTACCCATGCATGTTTTGTAGGCTTGGATTCTCACATCTCCTTAAGCATGGAACACATCTCCCAAATTGCCAATGAGGGAGACATGGTGTCTCCCTGTTTTTCTGGGCCAGCTTCGTGCCTGTCCTAGTTTTGAACAAGAGGACCATGATGGTCCTATATCGCTCACCTGACCAAACAGATTTGCATATTTACTGTTGAAGTTTCAGCCAAGTTCACTGCTCTAGGATTTTTGTATAAACTTTATAGCACTAACCACCCCCACCCCCCTCCACCACACCCCCGGCCATGTTTTTTTACAAATCTTGACGACTTGAACTGAATCTTAAAAGAGGGTCACCAAAGGAACATTTCTGCCAAGTTATATTGAAATTGGTCCGGTGGTTTAAAAGGTTTTATATAGCTATAAAGCCCTACGCCCTAACGGCCATGTTTTTTGACAAATCATGAAAGCTTGAACAAACTTGGTAGAGGGTCACCAAAGGAACATTCCTGCCGAGTTATATTGAAATCTGTTCAGTGGTTTCTGACAAGAAGATTTTTTAAGTTTTCTATTTAGATATATAGGGAAAATAAGCCCCACCCCATGGCAGCCATGTTTTTTGACGAATCATGACTGCTTGTACAATCTTGATAGAGGTTCACCAAAGCAACATTCCAGCCAAGTAATATTGAAATTGGTCATGGGGTATGTGACAATAAGAATTTTAAAATTTTCAATGCAGATATAGACGAAAAATAAGCCCCGCCCACCTGGGGACCATGGTTTTTGACATATCATGAAGGCTTGAACAATCTTGGTAGAAATTTACCAAAGCAACATTCCTGCCAAGTTACATTGAACTCAGTCCAACTGTTTCTTACGAGAAGATTTTTAAAGTTTTCTATATAGATATATAGGGAAAATAAGCCCTGCCCCCTGGCGGCCATGTTTTTTGACGAATCCAAATGGCTTGAACAATCTTGGTAGAGCATCACCAAAGGAACATTTTTGCAAAATTATATTGAAATTGGTCCAGTGGTTTCGGACAAGAAGATCTTTAAACTTTTCTTTATAGATATATAGGGAAAATAAGCCCCACCCCCTGGCGGCCATGCTTTTTGACGAATCCAAATGGCTTGAACAATCTTCCTCGAGGATCACCAAAGGAACATTTTTGCAAAATTATATTGAAACCAGTCCAGTGGTTTCGGACAAGAAGATTTTTAAACTTTTCTATATAGATATATAGGGAAAATAAGCCCTGCCCCCTGGCGGCCATGTTTTTTGACGAATCCAAATGGCTTGAACAATCTTGGTAGAGGATAAAAAAAGGAACATTTCTGCAAAATTATATTGAAATCGGTCCAGTGGTTTCTGACAAGAAGATTTTTTAAAGATTTCTATATAGATATATAGGGAAAATAAGCCCCGCCCGTTGGCGGCCATGTTTTTTGACGAATCCAAATGGCTTGAACAATCTTGGTAGAGGATCACCAAAGGAACATTTCTGCAAAATTATATTGAAATCGGTCTAGTGGTTTCTGACAAGAACATTTTTAAAGTTTTCTATATAGATATATAGGGAAAATAAGCCCTGCCCCCTGGCGGCCATGTTTTTTGACGAATCCAAATGGCTTGAACAATCTTGGTAGAGCATCACCAAAGGAACATTTTTGCAAAATTATATTGAAATTGGTCCAGTGGTTTCGGACAAGAAGATCTTTAAACTTTTCTATATAGATATATAGGGAAAATAAGCCCCGCCCCCTGGCGGCCATGTTTTTTGACGAATCCAAATGGCTTGAACAATCTTCCTCGAGGATCACCAAAGGAACATTTTTGCAAAATTATATTGAAATCGGTCCAGTGGTTTCGGACAAGAAGATTTTTAAACTTTTCTATATAGATATATAGGGAAAATAAGCCCTGCCCCCTGGCGGCCATGTTTTTTGACGAATCCAAATGGCTTGAACAATCTTGGTAGAGGATAACCAAAGAAACATTTCTGCAAAATTATATTGAAATCGGTCCAGTGGTTTCTAACAAGAAGATTTTTTAAAGTTTTCTATATAGATGTAAAGGGAAAATAAGCCCCGCCCCCTGGTGGCCATGTTTTTTGACGAATCAGAATGTCTTCAACAATCTTGGTAGAGGATCACCAAAGGAACATTTCTGCAAAATTATATTGAAATCGGTCTAGTGGTATCTGACAAGAAGATTTTTAAAGATTTCTATATAGATATATAGGGAAAATAAGCCCCGCCCCCTGGCGGCCATGTTTTTTTATGAATCCAAATGGCTTGAACAATCTTGGTAGAGGATTACCAAAGGAACATTTTTGCAAAATTATATTGAAATCGGTCTAGTGGTTTCTGACAAGAACATTTTTAAAGTTTTCTATATAGATATATAGGGAAAATAAGCCCCGCCCCCTGGCGGCCATGTTTTTTGACGAATCCAAATGTCTTGAACAATCTTGGTAGAGGATCACCAAAGAAACATTTCTGCAAAATTATATTGAAATCGGTCTTGTGGTTTCTGACAAGAAGATTTTTAAAGTTTTCTATACAGATATATAGGGAAAATAAGCCCCGCCCCCTGGCGGCCATGTTTTTTGACAAATCCAAAAGCTTGAACAATCTTGGTAGAGGATCACCAAAGGAACATTTCTGCAAAATTATATTGAAACTGGTCCAGTGGTTTCTGACGAGAAGATTTTTAGTTTTCTATACAGATATATAGGGAAAATAAGCCCCGCCCCCTGGCGGCCATGTTTTTTGACGAATCCAAATGTCTCGAACAATCTTGGTAGAGGATCACCAAAGAAACATTTCTGCAAAATTATATTGAAATCGGTCTTGTGGTTTCTGACAAGAAGATTTTTAAAGTTTTCTATACAGATATATAGGGAAAATAAGCCCCGCCCCCTGGCGGCCATGTTTTTTGACGAATCCAAAAGGCTTGAACAATCTTGGTAGAGGATCACCAAAGGAACATTTCTGCAAAATTATATTGAAATTGGTCCAGTGGTTTCTGACAAGAAGATTTTTAAAGTTTTCTGTATAGATATGTAGGGAAAATAAGCCCTGCCCCCTGGCGGCCATGTTTTTTGACGAATCCATATGGCTTGAACAATCTTGGTAGAGGATCACCAAAGGAACATTTCTGCAAAATTTTATTGAAATCGGTCCAGTGGTTTCTGACGAGAAGATTTTTTGAGTTTTTAGTTAAAAAATCTATTTTTAGCTCCTGTGACCTAGATATGCAATGGACCGGAACCATTTGAACAACTTTGAAAGAGGATCAACCAAGGATCATTCCTGTGAAATTTGGTCAAAATCCAATCAGTGGTTTAGGAGGAGATGTTGTTTAAAGATTGTGAACGGACGGACGGACGGACGGACGGACGACGACGACGACAACGGACGAGGAGTGATCACAATACCTCACCATGAGCCTTCGGCTCAGGTGAGCTAAAAACTTACATTCAATCCAGCCAGTTATCTGGGGCCCAGTGCTTTATCTATTTTCTCCAATAATACAGACTACAATCGGAAGCCAGATATTTAACAATGGCAGCCTCCTAGAGCACAGCCTGATTTGTGTGTTTACTCTGGTTGGAGCTTTCAAAATGCCCCAATAATGATTTCCCATTGGCAATTTTGCCTGATAATTTATCCTGAATATATTTTCTGCTATGCAATACTTCATTAGTCCATGATATATGCACCAAATATATGCACCAAATGTCCTTGATCTTGATCAAAAACCGGATAAAAGATTGGCTGATTTGTGCAGACAGAAATTCAGACAGAAATTCAAAGAGATTCTTGCAGATACTTAAGTTGTCTTTTAAGTCAAACTGATCTGTGTCTGCTTTGTATACCCCAGCAGTTTAATTCGACTGACCCTTTGTGAGTTTGTAGTTAGCTTATAATATAGGCAGGCCTCTGCAGATTATGGTTTGAAACAGACAGCACCCTGCATTTATAAAATGACAGGTCTTGTAGGAAATATTTAAATAGTTTGCCAAATTGTGTTTGTTTGTTTGTTTGTGTTGAGGTTTACGGCCCAGTCAACCCAATAGGGTCATGTCAAGCGTGGTCAGTTTACCTAACCACACGTATACCAGTGATCTTTTACAGTTTTGCCTTTATGGGTTCTGGGACTCGCTAGGTCCAGAATTCATGCATCCCAAACTCAAACTATGCATCCAGCCTGGGACTCGTGGTGAAACATTTTGTTGCGTCCTAGACTTTAAACTTGTGAAACAGTTTTTTATAATCACTTTCTTGATATTTTAATTGGATGTGCAATTTAAAAGTAAATAGTTGTGACCAAGTTGTATTAATTCTTTCCCTGAAAACTTCCCGAGAAATATGAAACTATAGTACCACTTTCTATTAAAACTGAAGTGTTAAGAAATACATTAAGAAAATGTTTTCACAACACATACAGATTTGTGAAAATATTTTCATAAAACTTCAGTTTTAGTGATAGATGATCAAATACCTGTGATACAGGATTAAGGACGGACATTTTGTCTGTTTTGACTAGACTGTGATATAAAGCAGAGACTTGTCTGTTACTTTGACTGGACTGTGATAATCATACAAAATTTGTAAAGCAAAAGCAGACATTTTTGTGTTGCTTTGACTAGACTGACTGTGATACAATGTAATTATAGAAATATTTGCAAACTAAAAGCATTGACTTTTTGTCTAGACTGTAAAACAAATGATCTGTGAAAATAAGTTTTAAGTTTGTTTGTTTGGTTTATGAAGTGGGTTCAGTTTGGGACTGGGAGTTTTTGTTATCGAGATCGCCATCATTGGCAGTCTCAGACTGGGAGGCCTAATGGCTGTCCATGTCAGTCTGCTTTTGCTGACCTAGCCTACCGAACAGCGTTTGCTGTTTGGAGTCTAGTTTTATAATCTTCTTTTAGGAAAGTGCTTTCAAAAACAAATGATCACGGTTTCCTGAAAATTGCAAGGTCAAACGGTGTTACAATAAAAGATCTCAACAGACTAAAAACCAGTACTTTAGTGTCCGCTAAGGTTTCCTATGGTACTGGACAACCTGGTATTGATTATTTGACTGTATAGGTAAAATCGGTGTATCACAGAGATACGACGCCTTTCAGAACTGGGTTTTACCAAATACTGTACAGAAACACTGCTTGCGCATTCACTTTTTCTAAAAATGAAAGTAGACTTCTAAATGCAAAACGTACGTACATTCGAGATTTTTTTATGAGTCCCGTGGACTCACCAAGGCCAATTTTTTGCGTCCTCTGGTGAAATTATGCGTATAGGACACAGGACGCACGCCTAAAAAATTCACTGGTATACTGGGCAGGCTTAGTCCTCTAAGGGGTTAACCAGTATTGTGCACATTCTTTCGCTAGAAACTAACAACTGCCCTTCTTGAAGCAGCGGAAGAGAGAGAATGACCGTAGAAAATATTTCACGATCAATCTCCACATCCAAATGGGCCACCGAGGCCGGCTTGCCAAACTGTGCTGCCCTGGCAAACATGCTTTCTTTCATGCCATTTGTAGAGATTACAGGAAACAATATGTCTTCCTTTAAATAGGGTTTTAAGATAACCATAGGATGTGCTTTAACCTGAGTGAAGGAGGTGACCTTCCATGACAGATAATGTTGATGTCAAAATCCCCCCACCCCCACCCCCGTACACACACCCCGCTTAGTGGTAATGAGCCTCTACCTGGGCCCAGGCGTATAAGCATGGATAAAATACAAGAATCTGTAAAATTGTTTGGAAAGGCTTTGTTATGAAATTAAATGTTTTCTTTCATTGATTTTATTGTTTGACTTTCAGTACTTTGGTCCAAAAAAAAAAAAGGCTACCTACTTACCCGAAAGGTTTAGACAGGGTCGGGTCTTGTGAAACAAACATATTTTTAAGCATGGCCTTAGACACCCTTCTGATGAAAGATGCACAAAGCCTTCGCCACACCCCACCCTCGGCTATTAACAGCCACACCAGCACTAAAAATTAGCCAAAATTAGCCACACAAACCCATTTTGCCACATAAATCTTCAAAAATTTTGGTGTCAATGGAATAAATCCCATTCAAATATATGGGGATAGTGTCCAAATCTTGTAGCCCCCTAAGCCCATTTTGCTTGTATGGATGGACAGACGGATGCCGAGGGGCATAACATAAAACTACCGTTTTTCAAACAGGCAAAAAACAATTGGTGTAAAACTGTATGAGGAGTTGTGCTCACGAGGTACCCACTGTCTATATACAGTGGGTGAAAACTGATTAAGGTCATAATGTGGAAAAAAAACAACAAAATAATAAATGATCTTACAATTATATCCAGACCACATGCACATCCTCAGACAATGAAAAGAAAAAAAATAACTTGCAAAGTTTCAAAACTATCGATACAAAACTGTAAGAGGAATTGCGCTCACAAGACACCCAGGGTAAATGTTGAGAGATGTACGGAAACTGGCATGCCTAAGTCGCCTATGCTAAAGCAGGTGCAACAATGAAGCAGATGCAAAGTAAACAGAATAATAGGTACATTCAACTACAGACAACTGCATTTTCAACCTTCACCACTCATAGCAAACACCTCAGGTACTGACAGCCAGTGTTAAAGAATATCACTGGTGGGACCATGGAGTGTCCAATTAAAGCCATACCATCAAGCTTAAATTAAAATTATGACTGCTCAACATTGAATAAAAAGCTGCAATTTTTATATGCAAGAAAACAAAAAACAAAAAAACAAAAAAAAAAAATCACAACACTAATCATATCTCCAGATAAGATTGCATAACACTGTGTGGGTAATCATTAGAAGGACCTCAGCAAGACACTTCTTATGAGTACCCACAAAATATTCTTTCATGCATGAATAAGTAAAATAATTTTCTGGATACTCTTCTTATCTTGAGACATGAGTTTTTATCAGATCTTAAGTCATTACCTTCCTTTTCTCCCTCAGTTGTTTCTAATAATTTTGCTTCATCTGCCTCAGTCACTTCTTGGTTTGTATCTTTATGATGTCCTGAGCTGTTCTCTGATTCTCCTTCTTCTCCAGCTTTACCGTCATCTGATATTTTTTCTGGAGATTTTGGTTTGTAAGTTTCATCTGTGGCTTCATGTCTATCCAATGTAACTGTGTCTTTCTCTTCACCAGAGTTTATGTCTGATTCTTCATTTATCTGTTCTGTACTAATATCATCACCCTTTGAACTTTCACCAACTTTTTCTACAAGATCCTTTGGAATTTCTGATTGAATTAAACACACTTCATCAGTATCAGCTTCATTATGTTGCACATCAGTATCATCTACTTCCATCTGCTCAACATCTTGAGCTGTACCATAATCTTTTGAAGCGCTATTAATCGCTGCTTCCATTTCAATATTACTTTCAGTCGCATTTACTTCTGTTTCTTCGCTGTCATCAACAGTCCCTGTATCCTTAACTGACTCAGAAGTATCACAAGAACTTTCATCTCTGGCTGCTTCAATGTCACAAGAGTCTTCACCCATATTAGAACCCAACAAATTATCAGATTTTTCCTCAGTATCATATAATGTTTTCATTTCAGTCATTTCTGAGGATTCTGTATCAAGAAAGGCATCATCTTTAGTATTACTGTCAGTGGATTTTGCTATTGAGTCAAGGGTATCAGAAGCATCATCTAACTTTTCTAGAAAGTCACTAGATGAAAACTCTGGTTCTCGGACCTCTTCTTTAGTATCTGTGTCTTGGGTATTGGAGTCTTCTGTATCAAATGCATCAGCCTCTTTTTCAACAGTATCATCAACTTGAGGAGACTGTTGTGATTCTTGCACAAGTTCCTCTTTATCATCAACTGTGTCTTGCTCATCTGGTGTAGTTACTAATTCTTCAACATTGTCATCAAGTGAGTCACCATCTTCCTTACCAATAGGAGCATCTTCATCTTCTATCCCACCAACACTTTGTTCACCATCACCAGGTGATGCATCTTCATCTATCACATCTCCGGTTTGTTCATTACCACCATGAAAAGGAGCTTCATCCATCAAATCACAGCTTTGTTCATCGCTACCGGGAAAAGCATCTTCATTTTCTATCACATCCCCAGTTTGTTCATCACCACCTTGAGAATCATGTTCATTTTCTATCAAGCCATCACCACCAGGAGAAGCATCATCTTTTTCTATCACATCACCAAGAACATCTTCATCTTCCATCACATCACCACTTTGTTCTGTGGATTCTCTTATCTCTGCTTCAGCTGCTGCATTTTCAAGACCACCTTCACCTTCATCTTGCTCTTCCCCTACTTCCTCTTCACCATCACCTCCAGCTATGAAATGACAAAAACTGAATACTTACTACAGTATATCTACTAAAATATTTAGACAGCAATGTCTGAGCAATAGCGCAGATACAAAATTATGCATCATACTGAATATGGTTAAAGTCCTAAAATTTTACATGCTATATTCTAAACTTTCAGATTACATTTCATTTCTTTCGGGATCATTGGGTCCATTGTGGTACATTTGAAAATGGAGTTCTGCTCATGTATACGTTTTTGGGCATAAGCCGTATTGCAGACTTCATTACTGCTTATAAAGAGTCTCAATAAAACCGAAACTCCCATTTTCTAACCCATAGTGTGTTCTTTGTTTCTGAAGGCAATCTTTTTGACGTTTATTTTGCTACGCTGTAGCTGGCGTTGGTGCCGTGTGGTGGTGGTAGAATGTCTCCCTGTACATCAGCTTAGTGCAAATTCATATTTCATTTCCTTTGAGTCATTGGGCCCAATAAGGTATATTTGAAAATGGAGTTCTGCTCATGTATATGCTAGAGGGCTAAGAGGTGTTGCAGACTTCAGATTACATTTCATTTCTTTTGGGATCATTGGGCCCATTGTGGAGTTCTGCTCATGTATACGTTTAAGGGCATAAGCCATGTTGCAGACTTCATTACTGCTTATGAAGAGTCTCAATAAAACTGAGACTCCCATTTTCTAACCCATAGTGTGTTCTTTGTTTCTAAAGGCAATCTTTTTGACATTTATTTCTTTATCAGTTTTTTTTTTATTTGTTTCACAAAATACTTGGCAGAATGTCAAACAGCAGATACCATGATCAGACTAGGTTTGCACTTTTTAGGTTCTGTTAGAACAGTGTTCTAGGAAATTTTAGGGCAATTACTGTAATTGGTGAAAACTGTGTCCAAATTTTGTATTGTTGCTGGCCTTGCTCTCATAAGTCACTCATGTATGCTTGCTGCTGCTTTTTAACACCAACAGTCTCCCTGTTTACTTCATTTTCAATCCTGAGCTCTTAAAAAGAGCTGTCTTATGACAGCAGTGTAGCTCCAATATATTGCGGTCCTCGGGGTCCAGAGTCCACTATCGCGATATAAACCGAGTTTGATATAAGTCCCGATATGTATCATGCATGTATAACAGCGTGCATAACACTCGCTCGGTTTGTCGCCGTGGTAGTTTGCTGAGACATCACGGATAAATGGCATTAAATCATGTTGTCACCATATTTCCTAATTAAAATTGGATTAGAATTGCTCAGTGGAATAATTTACAATGGTGCGCTATGTCTAACAAGTAATTCCTGATTGACAATTTAGGATGCCATTTTGGATACTGGTTCCCTAAAACAGCGAAGGGAAGTTACTCAATTGTGCTAAGATAACTCGAGTTGCTTCCCTTTGCTTATATTGCGGGCCCAAAAAACCCCAAAAAAAACTGTCGTTCATCAAAGTTAATTTCTTTTTATTTAAGTTTATTTGTTTGTTTTTGTTTTGTTTTTTTCGACGCAGTTGTTTTCTTCTGAAATATTTATATCTACAGAATTGTAAAATAAGCGGACTAAGATCTGTGTATGCATAGCACAGAAACATCGTAAGACTACTGTCTTGTAAAATTTGCTGGTGTTGAAAAGGTGGTGGACCCTTTTCACCTGTTGAGCAAAATTAGTTTGTGGGCATCATTGACTGATTGAGCATTGAGTAGATCTATGTACTAAATGATGATAATGATTACGACAATTACGGCGATATAATTTATTGTTTACCAATTATAATCAATGTGTGTGCTGATTGACACTAAGATGATTGTTTGTCATATAATACCTGACACGACTTAGCGTCTGGATAGGCGCAAAAAATCAATTACCGGAGGCGGAACGCATTTTTTTTTTTTCTGAAGTTAAATAAACGAATATTTTATGTTTTTAAATTTTCTTTTTTTCTTTTTTTGCTTATGGAAAATTTGGGAGCCATGGCCTATTCGCGATATACTGGATTTCGCTAAATAACGGACCGCGATGTATTGAAGTTACACTGTGTGATTCTATTCCAAATACAATAAGTTTTGTGAGTCTGAATATAAATCACATATCCCTCTATAAATTTTAATGCAAATCTATGTGTTACATGGAACACTGACCTAGATAAATTTTGAGGTTGATCATCGCATCACATAGAACTAATGTTCCTGGTATGAAATTTCTCTATCAAATAATATTACAGTTATTAGGCAAAATTACTGACTGATGAAATATAGGTCACACTGAGTCACATTGATCTAGGTATGTTTTTCTGTCAATCAACCGTTCACATGGAAATAAAAACCTAGGTATGACATTTCTCTATCAAATAGTCTTAGAGATATAAGGAAAAATCACTGGACTGACAATGACCTACATATATTTTTAGGTTACTCTTAGTGTCACATGGAACTAATATTCATGGTATGATATTTCTCCATGAAATAGTCTTCAAAATATAAGGAAAAATCACTGGACCAGGTAAAATAGGTCACACTGACATGCATACATTTTGAGGTCAGCCTTCGTGTCACATGGTAATAATATCCAAGGTATGACAGTTCTCTTATCAAATAGTCATTGAGATATAAGTCGTAATCACTGGACCATGAAATATAGGTCAAATTGACCTATGTATATATTGAGGTCACTCTTTATGTCACATGGAACTAATACCTAAGGTATGACATTTCTCTATCAAATAGTCTTCCAGTTATAAGGCAATCACTGGTCCATGAAATATTGGTCACATTGACCTACATATATTTTGAGGTCACTCTTTGTGTCACATGAAACTAATATACATGGTATGACATTTCTCTATCAAGGAGTCTTCGAGATATGAGGCATAATCACTGGACCATAAAATATAGGTCACACTGACCTAATGATATTTTGAGGTCAGCCTTCGTGTTACATGAAACTAATATCCAAGGTATGATATTTCTCTGTCAAACATTCATCGAGCTATAAGGTGTGATCATTGGACCATGAAATACGGGTCACACTGACCTACATATATACTGAGGTTACTCTTTGTGGTGCGGGGAGGGGGTGGGGGTGGTGGTGGTGGTGGGGGGGGGGTGGGGAGATGGGATTCTCTTATCTATAGGTTAAGTATTGCTAGTTAAAATATGTTTTACTTTTAAAAACTTCATTTTAACTGCACAATACATTAACCTATAATGTAGAGAGAAACAGTTTGACAGTCAGAAGCGGAGAATCAACTCGTCTTGTGTCAGAAATTCCATCCCTATAAACATTGACTATATTCTGTTGTGTCAGAAATTCCATCCCTATAAACGTGAATTTCTGGGCTGGTATCCAATCTGACTTCTTTAGATTTAGAATGAAACCTGGACTTTGTACAGTTTGGAGGCAATATTTTGTGTGAGATACTGGCCAGTTGCAAATTAGATCTTTTATAGGCCAATTGTCTAGGTATGGAAATACCGGGATGGAACGTTGACGCAGATGCAATGCTATAACATCCATCAGTTTGGTAAAATTCAACGGACTTAGGGACATTCCTAAGGGTAAGACAGTGAATTGAAAGACCTGACCTTGGAACATGATCCAAAGATACTTTCTTGATCGTGGGAGAATCGGAACATGTAGGTAAGCATCTGACTGGTCTATGGAGACAGTCCAATTGTTGACCAATATCGACTGACATACTGATTTGACTGTCTCCATTTTGAATGGTTACTTCCTTATGTATTGATTCAGCAGAGAAACATCTACTACCAGACATATCTTTCCGTTCTTTTTTGGTACAAGAAATAGCCAGGAATAAAAGCCGAGAGTTCCCGGGTCTTGTACCATTTCCAATGCCTGTTTCTGGAGAAGTTCACGATCTCTTCTCCCAGTAAGGGGGAGTGAGATTGTTTGTGTTGAGGTTTTACGGCCCAGTCAACCCAATGGGGTCATGTCGAGCGCGGTCAGTTTACCTAACCACATGTATACTGGGCAGGCTTAGTCTTCTAAGCGGTTAACCAGTATTGTGCACATTCTTTCGCCAGAAACTGACAACTGCCCTTCTTGAATCAGCGAAAGGGAGAGAATGACCGTAGAAAATATTTCATGATCAATCTCCACGAAAGAATGTCGCCGACCTTGGCAGGGGTTGAACCCGCGACCTCCTGGTCTCCAGTCGGACGGTGCATCCAACTGAGCCAGATCGATTCAGACTTATTGGAACTGACGAAAGGGGGAGTTGACCTGAATGGTATCCTGAAACCGTCTCAAACAACAGAGAGGACCCATTTGTTGTTTGTTAATTCTCCCCACTGATCCACAAAGTGCGCAAATCTTCCTCCCACTGGAATATCTGGGCTTGGCAAGATAGGCAGAGGAAAGGGTTGGTTTTCAGAACTTTGTGGAGGATTAGGCTTGTTTAGAGGGGAACTGTTTGGAATTACTGCTCCTCTTATTAAAGTCCTTTCTAGTACTGAACATAAAGGACTGCGTCTTAGTTTTAGACCTGTACGGTTCAGACTCTTTAGGTCTAGATGACTTGTTCAGCTGTTTGGGTATTTTAAATGTTCTTGTTTGTTTGTGTTGAGAGGTTTTACGGCCCAGTCAACCCAATGGGGTCATGTCGAGCGCGGTCAGTTTACCTAACCACACGTTTACTGGGCAGGCTTAGTCCTCTACGCGGTTTACCAGTATTGTGCACATTCTTTCACCAGAAACTGACAACTGCCCTTCTTGAATCAGTGGAAGGGTAAGAATGGCCGTAGAAAATATTTCATGATCAATCTCCGCGAAAAAATGTTGAACCTGCGACCTCCTGGTCTCCAGTTGGAATTTAAATGTTCTTGTAGCTGAATAAGATGCTATTTTTTGTTTGTTAGTATTGGTTGAGGAAGAGGCTAGAAATCTTTGTTGTTGAGCTTGGTAGTTAGATTTAGCGACTTCCTTGATTTTATTACCAAACAACAATTTAGCATTTATTGGAGCATTCCTTAACTCGTAACTAGAATTTTCCAATAGTAACTTTGAGGTGGCTACTGCGGTATCAGTGACTGATATGTGATGACCGGGGACTGGTGAATTGACTGGTGCCAGGTGACTGGTTGATCGGTGACTGGTGCCTAGTAATTAAATGCCCGGTGCATGGTGCCTGGAAATCACTGAATGACCAGTGACCCGTGACCAGTGACTGGTTGACCAATGAAAAACTGCCCTGTACCTGGTTGACCAGTGCCTGTTTGACTGGTGACTGGTTGACCGGTGCCTGGTTGACCAGTGACTTGTGGACTTACACTTTGGATGCACTCAGCATCCGAGTAGTCGCCACCTTGATGGGTCACCCCTGGCAGTATAGTCCTGTGGTGTGGTTCTCCAAATGAATTGTCATCAGACAGATCTGAATTGATAGCCAGTCTTTTCTTCTTGTTCTGTCTCTTCCTTGTCACCAATGGTCTTCTTGCAGAGTATGTTCGTCGTCTCTCTGCAAGGAGCCAGGTTTGTTCAGACCAACTACTACACGTGGAGCAAGTCGATAACTTGGAACAAGAAGAACATTTTAAACAATTATGGTGATTATCCAACCGCGCTTTTATATGTCCACAACTGCCAAGAACGATCTTCATGAAAAGTCACGAAAATTCATGACATGGACAAGCAACAAGAAATTGAAAAACGATTTACACAAAATAATAACATCATGAGTTGAAGGAATGACAGAGAAACATAAGAAAGACAAGAGCTCCGCAAGCTGGGCATAATACGCCTGTGGCAAGTAATAAGATGTAGCACATAAACTGACTCCTGTATAATTCAGTGCTCCGGATGTAAACTGTAAGTGGAGATAATTGGAAACAAAAAGAATTTAAAAAAAATTTCAATGGGACATAACTCTGCTGATATTTGGTGAACTGTAACCTCAGGGTCCAAGCTTGCCCAGGAATTTAGGGAAAAGTGACTTCTCCCTCTTGGGAAAATAGGGAGAAGTTTGCTGCATCTAGGGAGAAGTGGTTTCGGACAGACGATGGACAACAGAAGCATGGCTGTATTATTAGCTCATATGAGCCTTTGGCTGCTTTGTTTTTCCTGTACTTCAATATCTGACCAAACAATAAAAAACAAAAATAAACAACCCCCCAAAAAAAAAAAATAATGCTGCAAGGAAAATTTTTGTAAAGCTTTATTTTATTTTATACAGATTTTATTTTTGTATTTGTGTTGAGGTTTTACGGCCCAGTCAACCCGATGGGGTCATGTCGAGCGCGGTCAGTTTACCTAACCACACGTTTACTGGACAGACTTAGTCCTCTAAGCGGTTAACCAGTATTGTGCACATTCTTTCGCCAGAAACTGACAATTGCCCTTTTTGAATCAGCGGAAGGGAGAGAATGACCGTAGAAAATATTTCATGATCAATCTCCACGAAAGAATGTTGCCGACCTCGGTGGGGGTTGAACTCGCAACCTCCTGGTCTCCAGTCGGACGGCGCATCCAACTGAGCCACTGAGGCCGGCTTTATTTTTGTATGTCAAGGGAGGCAACACAGGAGAGTATTTAAAAAAACAATCCAAAAAGAATTATGTTTATAAGTTTTGATATTAGTCAAGCTTCATTAATTCTATATCATTTAAAAAACTTATTTATAAAGATTTAATAATGGCAAAATTACCATGCAAACCTTATAAAAGAAGATGCAAAGAAAAAATAAAATAACTTGCCCATATGGCCATAACTTTAGTAATTTACAAAAAAATATACCTATTCTAAAATAAAATTTGCACAGTGACACTATTACTTCTAAACAATATGCTGCAAAAAGTTTACAAAATTTCAAAAAGGGGCAGAACTCTGCCAATATTTGGTGTACTTTAACCTCGAAATATCCGCAGCTCCACATCAGCGTGTAACTATTTAAATATTTGCAGCTTGATCGGATGTAAACTGTAGGAGTAAGCCAGAGATGGAAAATTTACAGAAATTTTCAAAGGGGTATAACTGCTAATATTTGGTGTACTATGACCTCGAAACAATATGCACTGCTCCGCATCATGGTCTAACTATAAATGAAGTTTTAGCTTAATGGGATGTAAACTGTAGGAGTTAGCTGGAAATAAAAAGTTTACAGAAATTTTCAAGGGGCATAACTCTGCTAATATTTGGTGGACTGTAACATCATGGTCTAACTATAAATTAAGTTTCAGCTTGATGGGATGTAAAGTGTAGGAGTTAACCAGAAACGAAAAGTTACAGAAAT
The DNA here is from genome assembly GCA_964016985.1 of Anodontia alba. Lineage (NCBI taxonomy): Eukaryota > Metazoa > Mollusca > Bivalvia > Lucinida > Lucinidae > Anodontia > Anodontia alba. The sequence continues at coordinate 93,470,206 of OZ024824.1, read as the reverse complement.
TTTCAAAGGGGCTTAACTCTGCTAATATTTAGTGGAAAGTAAACCCGAAATTTTATGCGCTGCTCCACATCATGGTCTAACTATACACCATGTTTCAGCTTGATCTGATGTAAACTGTAGGAGGAGTTAGCCAGAAATGAACAAGTTTACGGAGAGATGGATAGACGCCATACCCCGTAACACAATCTGTCCCATTTTTCAAACGGGCGTTTAATAAGGATTAATAGCGTTAACCGCAGAAAATAATGAAAATATAGATTTTTTTTTTTCATCTGCTGAAAAGTCCTTTGGATCAAAAGGGCAGGAAGAGTGACGTCACACAGGTATCTGCTTAAAGGGAAGGACTTTCTGGATTAAGACTTTTTAAGATGACTGAACTGTCGTTTTTTCTGTAAAAGGTTTGAAATACAGAATAGAATAGCACATTATCTATATGTTAATGTATTGTGCAGTTAAAATGAATGGTCTGTGGTAAGTGACTGTTGAGATATAAGCATTTGAAAAACTTTAACACAGTGTCACGGGAACGGGAATGCAAACGCGCTCATTGAAGACCACTAGGAGCTAAGTCTGTACAGGATACTAGTAATACATATTTCCTTAGTTTCTAAATCGAAAGTATTAATAGTCTTTTGTCTGACACTGGTAAACAAATGTTAAACATTTGCTAATGGAAAATGAAAAGTAATAACAGCACATTGCTGAACAGCATAGCTTGTGATATGGCACATTTTTTAACCAAAAAAGTATTGATATTTGTCTTATATCTCCATAGAAATATGTTGCAGTTACTCTTTAGAAGGGTTTCTCTGAAAAGTTTCCAATGAGTACCCATGACATTATGTTTTCATAGAGAAATAAGAATAAAAATATTTATAAGGACATATCTTTTACCTGGAGCCATGTACATGTAAACAATAAACTCAGAGCATCCTGATCAGATCCTCTCAGATCCACAGGAAATTACTGAACGCAGCTAAACAGTGAGGTTTTATATGCCTGCCAGAATGACACAGCTGATCTTAGCATTCATTTTTTGGCATACAAAACCCCACTTGCACAGATACTTCACTTGTTTGAATAATCCTCTTTAAGGCATTTTTCAATCCAAAACTACTAATTTTTCTTATTCTCCATTCATTAAGGAATGAAGGCAAGTTGATATAAAAGCCTATGACCTCCTGAATAACAGGCTGGCACAGCCTAGAGTATGTTTGACAATATGAGTATGGAAAATGTCCTAAAATTTTGAACACTTTATTCCATACTTTTGGCTAAAATTTAGTTTTTTATGCAGCTGTTGTTTAAAATACTTAGTGGAATGGCAAGAGTGTAGACCCTGATCAGACTGCTCCTTCATATGCCATTTTGAGAGAAACTATGGAGTACAAAATTTTAGGACATTTAATGTACCTTCTTCTGTCCTCTCTGTACCATCATTCTGTTCCATCTCTGGTTCCATGTGAACTGAACTTTCCGTCTCATCTAGTAATCTGTAGAGATAAGACGCTGTATGTAAATATTTCTCTTATCATGGCTTCAGATTATGTAAGAATCAAGGTAATAAGTTTGGAATTTTTTTGTTATTTTTTCATCAAAAATGTATCTCATGGGTACATACTTCAGTAATTCCAATGCCTTCCAACAAGATCCAGAAAACAGGATTGTTCATTGGAGACAATTTGTAAGAATTGTCGAATCTGGTTTTCTGGGAAAAATAAGAAAAAAAGTTTTTTAAAAGTAAAACATATTTTAACGAGTAATACTTAACCTATAGATAATGTGCTATTCTCTTCTGTTTTCACACCTTCCACAGAAAAAACGACCTTTCAGTCGTTAATTAAAGTCTTAAACCAGAAGGTCCCTTAGGCAGTTACCTGTGTGACGTAACTCCTCCCACTCAATTGATCACGTGTCAGTTTCTTTTATGTGTAAAACAATAGACACAATTAGGAGAGATAAGCGAGGGTGGGCAGAGGGAGATAATTGATTATCTATAGGTTAAGTATTACTCGTTAAAATATGTTTTACTTTTAAAAAACTTCATTTTAACTTCATAATACATTAACCTATAGATAATGTGCTAGAATTTGCAGAATAGGAGGGAGGTGCTCTCCTAATTCTAACACCAATAATATCTCACCACTTCTGGTTAAAGACTCAGGAAACTCTAAGGAATCAGATACATTCTAATTCTATATTTAATAGAAAGAATGATTTAGATTCACAAAATAGCATATCTTTAAGGTGTTATGATCTAACAACCTTATATATAATAGTAGACTCTAGATGAAGCCAGTTCTTAAGTCTCAGAGACCTAACATTGGCCCCCCCCCCCCCCCACCGCCCCCCCCCCCCTTTTTTTCTTTTTGGGAAACAACAATTGGCTTCAAAAAGAAAAGGGAGTCATTGAGACATAACATAAATATTCCATCGCAAAGTGAGCTAGGAATATAGAAATATTTTCAAAACAAAATTTGTAAAACAAAAAGCCAAGACCATACACTGTAAGTAGTCTATCTAGGGTCTTGAATAAATAAGGAAAAGTCTACTCGGTGGAGTTTCCTATAGATAACTGACATATGTAGATATTTTGGATAAAATTCTAGATATGTGAAGCTATCTAATTCAGGGTTCTCGGGGACGCAGAATCCTGCGTCCCGGGACGCATAAATCAGGGTCCGGACTCCTAAAAATTCCCAAAGCCGAGTCCGCCGGACGCATGTTTTTTTCCTGTGGGACTACTACTAATTATGGTCAGATTATCTGACTGAAGTATAAAGTCTGCCGCGTGTTATTCGTATCGTCGGTAGTACTTAAAAGAACAGTAATAATCCGCCTTTTCACACCTGCGACAGTACCGTTATTTGCAAAGCAAGCGGTAGTTAAACAGGTGTTGGCAGTTCACACTTCAGCGATCGAGTAATTAAAGCATGCGACTGACATCGGTATGCGACCCCTTCCCTCACTGTGTATTGCCTGCACCACCGACTGATTCATAGTAAAAATCCCGCGCCGGTATCATGATTTCATCCGTTTATGTTTTTTTTTTTTTTTTTTTGTTGTTAGTAGATCATTTTTTTTTTCAATTTAAAACTTTTCGGACGCTGAATTTTCGTCACTAACATCAATTGATTGATTGTGTTGGGGTTTAACGACACGTCAACCCTTGAGGGTCATTTTGTGTCGTCTCCCAGAGAAAGGAAGAAAAGAGACAGAAGAGAGAGTAGAGGAGATGAAAGAGAGGGACAGGGAGGAAAGAAGAACAGGAATGAAAGTGAAGAAACAGAAGAAATAAAAACATTCCCCCTCTACCCTTACCCACTACAAGGATAGCAGGCCTTGCCCAACTGTAAGCCAATATCAGTTGGACGCCCCGGTGATGTAAGATACACAGCACTACATCAAAAACGCCCGCTTTTTTTGTTTGTTAAAAGAGAAGTGTCTCAGACAAGTGTACCTTATCCCTCTGCGAGATATCAGTCTGCGCTCAGGTCTGCGGTTCTAAACGGTTATTCCTGCTTGTCACTAAGAAAAAAAGAAGAAAAAAAAAGTTTCCCAAGACCCATAGAATCTATCCCATAAGCCATGTGAAGAGTCTAATGGGACTGCTCAGATGCACCCCGGAGGACGGTATATGATTCGGGACTGTTATAGTTTAAGTTACATTTTCTATTGCTCCTGCATGAAGAAAGCACGTGCTCATAATGGTAGCGCGTGCTCGTAAGAGTAACGTCATTTGACAGCGTGGCGGGAAACCGTTTTCGGAGAAAAACGAACTATTACCATGTTGCATAGTAGAGCACTTTCTTGTCAGAAATGCATATGAATCAGACACATATTTAAAATAGAATTAAATTATCAAGAGTTTTTCGGCAAATCAAAGCAGTTGATCGAAATTTCAGATAGTGAAGAAGTCCTGGACATTTTTTCGAAGCGTGTATTGATCGCAGCACGGTGCAAATGTAAACACTGAAATGACGTTTTGCGGGAAGCTCAACAGAAGTGTCCATGATCAGAATGTGCGGATATATTGCATATATCAGTTAGCGATAGCATATAACAGATTTTTAATAAGTTTTGATTAAAGTATTTTCTCTTATATACATAACACTCAAGATCACTTAATACAGATAGCAACGAACCAAACTTTTTGGGTTGGGGTATTGAATTTAAGTGCGACGATCTTTACCATGCAAGTAAAATAGGTTATGGTTGTCATGTCTGCAGTCATATCTTCCTGGTCTGCAAAGATGTGTCTATTTTCCCATCAGGGAGACATGACGTCATCCTAATTTATGGGCAAACTCTATTGAATTAACATCCTCGGGATGTGTGATAATGACTACCAGTTGGTTACACACGCATTGCTCGGTTAATACATAAAGCAAAGCAGAGACAAAATCAGTTGGTAAAAAAAAACAAACACAAAAAGTATGTGAAAATAAGGAAACTGATTCGCCATCCGGTATTAACAGAATGAAGTTAGCTGGGACATGCTCACTATTAAAGGAGCGTCATGAAAAAAAAAAAAAAAAATGGGACTCCTATTTTTGGGGAGTGGGACTCCTACTTTTTGGCTGGGACTCCTACTTTTTATAAAAAAGGAGTCCCGGACTCCCACTTTTAAAATCCTAGTGAGAACCCTGTAATTGTAATAGTCTAAGCTATTAGAATTATAAACTAATAAGATTCTGTTAATTGGAGCGACAGGACAGTTTCCGATGAACAGACATAGACTTAAAATAACCATAATGTTGTATAATTATTCCCCTTTGATCAAATTAAAGAAGGGGAGATAATAAAAGTAGATGGAGTTAACTTAACTATAACTCAGTTATCCATCAGAAGAAAAAGGTATAGACAAACATAATGGTTAAAACTATTGCTAGACTAATTGTATTACGAATTTTTAGTCAAGCAATAAAATAATACAGAGTTTGCATAAAACTGCTAGGAAGAAAGAACAACCTAAACCATTGATAATTAGTTTTGTCATAGACATATAAAAGCGTTTGATGTCCTGACAAAATAATAAAGAAGAAACTGTCAACATCATAACTTAGAGTTTGACAGACAATAAGAGAGATAAGAATAAGGTTGATCGCAGCTAACTGTAAGACGGTCATAGTTTGGCTAAATCTTACCGTATTGATAAGATTAAGCAATAATAAATAAGCTGGATAGAATCTTTCTTTACCAGAAGATTGCCATGAAAAATACTCCTGAGTAAATAATCATGGAAATCAAGAAAAGTTAAAAAATCCACTTTGTAATGACAATCAAAATGTTCATAAAAAGAGAAGGACTCAGAGAAAAAGTAATAGTGTGATAATCTTTGAAGAAAGATTATACAATAGTACTGATTAATAATCTCTAAAACACGTAATTTATAAGTTAAGAGATAGTATTACTATTCTATACGCATATTTAAGAATAATAAGAAATATATGAATACTAAATTAAAATTATACTACGGAACAAATTCCTGCTATAAATAAAAGGTTAAGCGTAACTATTTATTAAGCAAGGAATTATTAAAAATATAACTCGCTATAAAATTACTGCCGAGAATTTTATAGATAAATATTCAATCAAATTTTTAGAATTGAATATTAATAGAATAAAATCTATGTCTGCATAATTGGTAATTCCTGAAATATCAAATTACGTACTCGCAAATGAATTCAGGAAGAAAAAATATACATACATATATACATATATATACATATAAATATATATACTCTCGAGATCTATGCCTAAACCATAGAGAGTAATAAAATAATATTATTACCACGATCCCTGACGGAAGGGTAAAAACATGTAAAAATATGAAAGAGATAATAATTAATTTAATGTCATATAGGTTTAAGATAAAATTTGTTTAATCTTTAACCAATATGCAGCAACAGTGACTCGATATTCTGTATTCGTACGTAGAAAAAGAGTACTTAGTCATTAGAATTTTGTATGACTGAAATAGAGATAATGGGATCTAAATGGATGTATCTCCATGAACTGAATCGAAGGAAAATATCCATTCTAAAAACTAGGGCTTGTTTTAGGCTTAGTTTAACAAGCGTAGAATTGAATTATTTCCAAGTATTCATGAAGTCGTTATGCTCTGAATACTGAGAAAACTGTTAAAATATTGTTTAGGAAATAAAAAAAAAATGACTGGTCCACAATGTTAGCTAGATTTAAACCTGGAACGTAGCGAGAAGGTCAATCTAACTTAAAAGTAAGCTGAGAAAGATAAATAATGAAGATAGATATATAAATATCGGTATAATATATTATCTCCAACTATTATCAAATAATCTGAATGTTTAAGAACATAAATGCTACTCGAAAGTTTATTTACCGAATGTATAATCGGAGAAAACTTTCAGTATGTTCAAAAAAAAAAAAACGTATCACAAAAGTAAGATCTGACCAGGAACGTAGGGGCAGCACTTACTACGTTGTGAAGTTGATATAAACATATTATAAATTGAAGCAGTGCATTTCAAAATCATCTAAACATCTTGAAATGACTTATTGTGTGGAAAAATAAATAAATATCCAGTTTCGGAAAAGATATTTATCTATATATATAGACCATTTTTGATGCGGACTGGAAATCAAGATATTAATCTTTGCATTATTCGCAAACTGAACTTGAACTCTTAGCGAGAAATACTATGATCCCTTTAACGAATGTAAACATAAAGAAGGGGTAAAGAGATAATTAAGTGTATCTTAATTCTTTACCGGCTCGTAATTAAGGATGTTTTCCCTTTTGTCTAAGCCTAGACCGTAAATTGATTAATATGAATATAATAATATCTGCTATTATGAGGTAAACTCTCGTTAATTAACCTCTAAGCATATATTAAAAATATATATCAACATAATCTAGAGCTTTGGTAAGTTTAGAGGAAGGAAATGATTGACTTTGGCAGTTTCTGAATAGTTACAAAGTCAATAAAAAATCAAAAGGAAAGTATTGTATATAATATCTAATTTAGGCAATAATAATCTGTCACGTACTGAATAATTAATGCCTTTACTAAATATGTATCCATTCTCAATACCAAAGTGCGAGAAAATTTTGATTGACATGTACTCTAGTTATAAATAAATTATTTGAGGTATAGAGCTAATCGAAGCAAAACTATTCCTCAATTAGATAAAGTAAACCTATAATATACGAGGATTAATTGGGTCCAGTAATTATAAGTTTTAAACCTTCCAAAATAATTTCTAATTATAATCATAATAAAATTATTATTCCAAGATGAAGAATCTTCGGCGTAATAGATTCTTACTGAGGCAAAAAATCTGGTATATTGCTATCGTAGTCTTAAATGATCCAGAAGAAAAAATAAAACAGGCAAAGTAAAGAACGTATTGAATTATATCTATGCCTAAATATAAGATTTTCTTCTTATTTATTATTTTATAGCAGAGTTTAGACAGAGCACGACTGACCTAGACTCTTATATAATCAATCAAAAGATAGTATAAAATAGAATAATAGCTTAACGGATCAACTATTTTCCATGTAGAAAAGGCAAAAGGAAAATATGTACCTCAACTAGAATTTTAAATCGTAGTAATCTAGAGAGGTAGCGAATAAATAAATAAACTGTTAATTTATTTATCTGATTGGTGTAAATTTCCGATACCTTATGAATGAAAAATTAATAGAAAGTAGAAAAGATCGATTGCTACTTTCTTGTCAATTTACTCCTTAGATTACATGCTGATTACATAACGGAGCATGTAGAAGAAAAACAGGGGAGGAAAGAAGAAAATTTTTTTAGATTTCGTGTATAATTTTCTTCTTATAAATAACGATAGTTTTATAGTTCACCTTTGTCTTAGAGCCGAATAAGGTGAATATGTAAGAAGTTAATCTCTTTGTAGCGAATAAAAGAGATATAATTATAGGTGGAAGTATCTTCTACACTTAGTGAATGAATTGCGAATTTGATCGTAACCGACAATTCTTAATTCATTTTCAATAATAAATATATATATAGAATTTAAGTCAAGTTCAAAAGTGACTGGACAGAATTCAACAATATAAGTTGCTACTAGGTATTAGAACCCATCGCTGTCATTCAATAACCTATAACCCAAGACTATACATGTCTAAAGTGGTTAATAAATAAAAATATGTTGAGCGAGTACTAGTGACTACTACTCGGTCACTAGTAATCCGACACAATGATGTGACACTAGTCTACGAAACTACTGCCCGGTGGAATTTCGTTAGAATGACCTGGCACTACTCTACGAAGTGCCTCCCGATGAAATTTTCGTTAGAGCTGGAAGTTAACCGCTTTCTAGCGAATGAAAGAGATAAGACATAATTTGAATGACCTGGCACTAGTCTACGAACTGCTGCCCGGTAAAAATTTTGTTATAGTCGGAAGTGTAACTCTTTCTAGCAGATGAAAGAGATAAAACATAAGTTAATTTAAAATATTAATGGAATTACACTCCTATAATAAGTCAATGGAATATTAAAGATTCTAGTCTGATTCGGGAAAGACTGTACAGAATTTTATGTATAAAAAGTTACTATATATTTCACATAATAACCTATATCCATTGACTTAAACGTGAATGGAGCTCTATGAACTATAATAGATTGTTCGGAAATTAGTGATCATTATTTTGACACTAGTTACCCGACATAATGACCGGGCATTAGTTTTCGTAACTGTTGCCCGGTAAAGTTACAAGTAATTTGACAAATTGATCGGATAGTAGCATTTGTAACACTAGTCCGATGAAAAAAGGAGATTATATATGAAAACTGACCGGGCACAAGTATTCGAAACTTTTTCCCTGTTATAGTTAATTATTAGGCAAAATTGACCAGACACTTTCTGTAAAAGTTTGCCTGGTGAAATATCAGAAATAATATAATAATATGACCGGGTATACATGTAAGTATCAGAAATATTACTGATACTTTGCCCTGTGAAAAATTTTAATAATTAGACATAATGACCGGAAGTTAGTATACGTGACTATTTTGTCCGGTGAAATATGTCAAAAAAACTAAGTCTTTCCAGAAAATAATTAAATTATTGACTGGAGACTAGTTGACTGGTGCCTGGTTGACCGGTGACTGGTGACTGGTTGACTGGTGACTGGTGCCTGGTTGACTGGCACCTGGTTGACTGGTGACTGGTGAAGCTGATTGACTGGTGCCTGGTTGACTGGTGACTGGATGACCGGTGACTGGTGACTGGTGGACTTAGACTTTATCGGATACTAAGTACCCAAAGATGCCACCTTGATGGGTCTTACCCCGGCAGTATAGCCATATGGGGTGGGGCTCCCATCAGTAAAGAATTGTCTTATAACCCATCAAGGGTTGACAAGTTCTTTACAATCAGCTTCTCCACCATAAGAATCTTTAGCGAACTGAAGATCTCTGCAAATAAACGTCCAGGAGAAACATATCGTAAATGCTGAATAACCTGGAACGAAAAGAACAAAAATATTCTGCATACATAAACACGACTATCGAACCGATCGCGCACGAGCGTTGTGCCGAATAGCAAGAGTCACGAAAACGCATGTCGAAAAAAGACCAGTCAAAAAATACATGAAATCGAAAATTGAAAATTTTAAATAATAACATAGAAAGTGAAAGGAGTGATAAATAAACAAAAGAAACACAAGGATACAGAAATTTATCCGTGAGGAAAGAAATAATCCAAATTTCTATCACAGGTAAATAATCCTTGTTGAATTTCTTTGTCCACAGAAAAGAAACTGACACGTGATCAATTGAGCGGGAGGAGTTACGTCACACAGGTAACTGCCTAAGGGACCTTCTGGTTTAAGACTTTAATTAACGACTGAAAGGTCGTTTTTTCTGTGGAAGGTGTGAAAACAGAAGAGAATAGCACATTATCTATAGGTTAATGTATTATGAAGTTAAAATATAATCTACCTGTTGCCTGCTGAATTAGCTAAGAGAGTGGCCATTAAAGCCCTTTTAAAAATTGTTGGACAACATTCTTTTTCTTCCTTCAAGAAAATAAAGCTTTGACATTTTCTGTGAATAGTCTGCAGAGCAAATTATTCACTAAAACATTAAGCCTTTTTCATCTGCACAGAAGATAATTTACATAAAATATCAAGCCTTGTTTTCTCTAAAATAAAAGCATTGCCGACACTGCATGATACCCCACCACAAAACAACAAAACGTACAGAAGATGGCTGTGTCTGTTGTGTAACAACTCCACTCCACCAAAAACTGGTATACTGTAACCTCGAAACAATATGTGCTGTATCACTTCATAGTCTTAACTGGTACTGGTGAAAACTGTAGGAGGAGTTAGCCTGAGAGCAAGTGCGGATGCTTTAATAAGTAATAACTCAACTAGTCATACATGTCATGTGTACAAAATTTCAAGTTTCTAGGTAAAGTAGTTCCTGAGGTATCTTTGACACAAATAAATGCCATGGCCATCAGTATAGCCAGAACAACAAAGGGAAATAACACAAAGGAACCTGGCCCCATGGCCCTTATTTTCTTTACCACAATACAACTAGTCATACTTGTCATGTGTACAAAATTTCAAGTTTCTAGGTAAAGTATTTCCTGAGATATCTTTGACACAAAATAAATGTTAACAGACAGACTGACTGACTGACACACAGAAAAGACAAAAACTATATACCCCCATTGCATACTTCGTATGCTGGGGGTATAATGAAAATTTGGTGTACTGTAAGCTTAAAAGAATATGACAATTTGGTGTACTGTAACCTGGCTGCAATTTTCCACCTTTTCTTTCTATCCAAGAACATGCAAACAACAGCTTGATAAGATGAAAACTATAGGAGGAATGAGCTGAAAATGAAACAATAAGCGCTATGCCACCTCATGGTCTAAATGTTCACCAAGTTTCATCATGATCCGACGAAACCTTTAGGAGGACTTATCCCGAAACTAAGTGCGGACGGACAGACACTAGAGGGTATACCATAATTCTCCGCTACCGCTGTGTTGAGGTATCAAAAAATAAATAAATAAATTAATAAAAATAAAAACGTTAAACTATAATAACCCACCATTATCGTGTCGTGGGCAGATAACTCTGTCAAACATTGAGGAAATTTGCCCATAAACAATCCAAAACTAGATCTCCTTCATATCAAGGCACGTACCAAGTTTGGTTAAAATCCCTTGACATTTACTCAAGTTATCAACTTATCGTCCAGAAAACGAAAATATGGGCGTGTCTTAGGCAGATAACTCCATCAAACTTTGATGAAATTTGCCCATTAGCAATCCCAAACCAGATCTCCACAATATCAATGCACATACCAAGTTTGGTGAAAATCCACTGATGTTTACTCAAGTTATCATCCGAAAATGAAAATATGGGTATTTCTCGGGCAGATAACGCCGTAAAACTTTGACGAAATTTGCCTATTAGCAATCCAAAACCAGATCTCCACAGTATCAATGCACATACATGTACCAAGTTTGGTGAAAATCCATTGATGTTTACTCAAGTTATCATCCGGAAACGAAAAACGGACCGACGGACAGACGTACAACAGACTGACGAATGGAAGGATACACGGACGTCCAACGTGAAACCACCATAATACCCCGCCACTAACGTGTGGTGGGGTATAATTAGTAAATAAATAAAAAAAAAAAAAAAAAAAAAATGTCTGCTGTAGTTGTGATTAACACAAGAGATAACTTCCTATGCCAAAAATTACTAGCTGAGTGACAAACAATGTAGTCCCAGACCAAATTGCTCTTTAGGGACATGCAGATCTAGGTCTATGTTTTCTCTCAGGATTCTGTCCCAATACATAAAAGTTATCATACAGTTCACAGTCCCATATAAAACGCATTTATTCCCAAGCAAAACACACCTATAATATCATAGCTACAGATAAGAGGGGGTATCCACATAATGTTTTTCTTATTTCTCTACAAAAACATAAGATACGGGTACTCATTAGAAGCGCCTTGCCGAGGCGCTTCTAATGAGTACCCAAACATACGTTTCCGTGGAGAAATAAGAAAGATATCAGCATTTTTTGGAGACAAACGCGCCTTACCTGTTGCTATGCTGATATGTTTCTTCTCCATGAAAACCCTATGTGGGTACTCATTAGAAGTGCCTCTAAATACCAACAGGATATGTTTTCATGGAGAAACAAGAAAAAATATTCATCTGTACACCCCTTTGAATGATGAGTTAACAAGTTAACTGTTTTGATGATGCATTTAAGGGGCTGCTAGAATGGAAAGTAGAACAAAAGCTAATCAAGAAGGTAGATCTATCCACATACCATAGTCGCCCTAATTACCATACATACCCTTATAAGCACACAATCAAGCAATTCCATAGTCTTCAGATAACAGACAGTGTAATTTTTGTCTGCTTCTTTATAAGGGCATATGTTGTGGGTACCTATTTGAATTGCATCAACTCGTCAATTCAAATCAAACAAGTACCCACAACATATGCTTATCATATAAAATAAATCGGATAAAAAATCACATAAACATCATCAAATAAGCCCTTTACTGACCTTTTTTTAAAGTGTACCCTTAGTAGGTAGATACATATTTTACTGCGAGTTTCCCAGTAATTTTGAAAAACTTAAGCGCACAGTGTGGTAATTAAGCTGTTTGTTTGTGTTGAGGTTTTATGGCCCAGGCAACCCAATGGGGTCATGTCGAGCGTGGTCAGTTTACCTAACCACACGTTTACTGGGCAGGCTTAGTCCTCTAAGAGGTTAACCAGTATTGTGCACATTCTTTTGCCAGAAACTGACAACTGCCCTTCTTGAATCAGCTGAAGGGAGAGAATGACCATAGAAAATATTTCACGATCAATCTCCAAGAAAGAATGTTGTCGACCTCGGCGGAGGTTGAACCCGTGGTCTCCTGATCTCCAGTCAGACGGCGCATCCAACTGAGCCACCAAGGCCGGCAGGTAATTAGGCTGAATACGGTATTTAGGATAAATATACCACAACCTCTTTATAACACTACTGGGGTCCAAAGCATAAACCATGTTAGTTATACAAGTGTTATATCCAAACAAAAATGTATAGATTACATAGAAAAAATGAAACATTTATGGTCATTTTTCTATATAATCTATACATTTTTGGGATCCAGCTTTGAACTGTGTCGTATCCAAAACCATGTCATAACGAACTGTGTTATAAAGAGGTTAATGTGTACAGTAAGTAAGTAATTTATCATCTGACTCTTGCTTCACACACTGGAAGCAAGACAAAAACATTTTGAAGCACAAGTTTATATTTTCTACCTGTCATCAACTTCTTCTTGTGAGCCATCGTCATTACACTCTGTTTCATTGATATTATCAAACAGAGACTCTTCTGTTGCTGTTATAAAACTTTCGGCAGTCTCATCTGAAATAAAAGAAATTGTCATGTTACATAGCTCCAGATAAGAGGCTTTTTTGTCCTTATCACAACCAAAATGCACTGATACTTTTATCACCAAATACTCCTTATCACAGCCAAAAAGCACTGATACTTTTATCACCAAATACTCCTTATCACAGCCAAAAAGCACTGATACTTTTATCACCAAATACTCCTTATCACAGCCAAAAAGCACTGATACTTTTATCATCAAATACTCCTTATCACAGCCAAAAAGTACTGATACTTTTATCACCAAATACTCCTTATCACTTCTCTGATAAGCTATGCACTTTTACTTCTAAGACCAAGGTGTGTCTTTCAAGAATTCATAGTCAAGTCTGGTGATATGGTGCCTCCAATGATGTGCAGTAGGTACTTTTTCTATTCCCTAAAATACTTGATGAATGAATGCATAAGAGTGGTTTCATAAATGTGACAATGAGAAATTCGTTATTTGTCAGAGGACTTGTTAAAATGGAGTGTTTGGTGATAATTCTTGGACAATTTTTCTCATTTCTCCTTAAATGCATATGTTGTGGGTACTCATCAGAAGCACCTCATGAGATGCTTCTAATGAGTACCCACAACATATACACAGCAAAAGAAAAAACAAAAAAAAAAAAAACAAAAAAAAAAAAACAACAAAAAAAAAAAAGTTACACTTGATGGTTGTTCTTTCACCAATTTACCATATTGTATATGGTAAAGGAAACAGCTGATTTCATTTTGTTAAAATGAAGTTTTTTAAAAGTAAAACATATTTTAACGAGTAATACTTAACCTATAGATAATGTGCTATTCTATTCTGTTTTCACACCTTCCACAGAAAAAACGACCTTTCAGTCGTTAATTAAAGTCTTAAACCAGAAGGTCCCTTAGGCAGTTACCTGTGTGACGTAACTCTTCCCGCTCAATTGACCACGTGTCAGTTTCTTTTATGTGTAAAACAATAGACACAATTAGGAGAGATAAGCGAGGGTGGGCGGAGGGAGATAATTGATTATCTATAGGTTAAGTATTACTCGTTAAAATATGTTTTACTTTTAAAAAACTTCATTTTAACTTCATAATACATTAACCTATAGATAATGTGCTAGAATTTGCAGAATAGGAGGGAGGTGCTCTCCTAATTCTAACACCAATAATATCTCACCACTTCTGGTTAAGACTCAGGAAACTCAAAGGAATCAGATACATTCTAATTCTATATTTAATAGAAAGAATGGTCTAGATTCACAAAAAAGCTTTAAGGTGTTATGATCTAACAACCTTATATATATTAGTAGACTCTAGAGGAAGCCAGTTCTTAAGTCTCAGAGACCTAACATCGGCCCCCCCCCCTCTTTTTTTCTTTTTGGGAAACAACAATTGGCTTCAAAAAGAAAAGGGAGTCATTGAGACATAACATAAATATTCCATCGCAAAGTAAGCTAGGAATATAGAAATATTTTGAAAAACAAAATTTGTAAAACAAAAAGCCAAGACCATACACTGTAAGTAGTCTATGTAGGATCTTGAATAAATAAGGAAAAGTCTACTCGGTGGAGTTTCCTATAGATAACTGACATATGTAGATATTTTGGATAAAATTCTAGATATGTGAAGCTATGTAATTGTAATAGTCTAAGCTATTAGAATTATAAACTAATTAAATTCTGTTAATTGGAGCGACAGGACAGTTTCCGATGAACAGACACAGACTTAAAATAACCATAATGTGTAATTATTTCCCTTGATCAAATTAAAGAAGGGGAGATAATAAAAGTAGATGGAGTTAACTTAACTATAACTAAGTTATCCATCAGAAGAAAAAAAAAGGTATAGACAAACATAATGGTTAAAACTATTGCTAGACTAATTGTATAACGAATTTTTAGTCAAGCAATAAAATAATACAGAGTTTGCATATAACTGCTGGGAAGAAAAAACAACTTAAACCATTGATAATTAGTTTTGTCATAGACATATAAAAGCGTTTGATGTCCTGACAAAAAAATAAAGAATAAACTGTCAACATCATAACTAAAGAGTTTGACAGACAATAAAAGAGATAAGAATAAGGTTGATCGCAGCAAACTGTATGACGGTCATAGTTTGGCTAAATCTTACCGTATTGATAAGATTAAGCAATAATAAATAAGCTGGATAGAATCTTTCTATACCAGAAGATTGCCATGAAAAGTACTCCTGAGTAAATAATCATGGAAATCAAGAAATGTTAAAAATCCACTTTGATACGAATCAAAATGTTCATAAAAAGAGAAGGACTCAGAGAAAAAGTAATAGTGTGATAATCTCTGAAGAAAGATTATACAATAATACTGATTATTAATCTCAAAAAACACTTAATTTAAAAGTTAAGAGATAGTATTACTATTCTATACGCATATTTAAGAATAGTAAGAAATATATTAATACTAAATAAAAAAATTATACTACTGAACAAAATTCCCGCTATAAATCATAGGTTAAGCGTAACTATTATTTAAGCAAGGAATTATTAAACATATAACTCTCTATAAAATTACTGCCCAGAAATTTTATAGATAAACATTCAATCAAATTTTTAGAATTGAATATTAATAGAATAAAATCTATGTCTGCATAATTGGTAATTCCTGAAATATCAAATTACGTACTCGCAAATGAGTTCAGGAAGAAAATACATATATATACTCTCGAGATCTATGTGTAAACCATAGAGAGTAATAATATTATTACCGCGATCCCTGACGGAAGGGTAAAAACATGTATATGAAAGAGATAATAATTAATTTAACGTCATATAGGTTTAAGATAAAATTTGTTTAATCTTTAACCAATATGCAGCAACAGTGACTCGATATTCTGTATTCGTACGTAGAAAAGGAGTACTTAGTCATTAGAATTTTGAATGATTGAAATAGAGATAATGGGATCTAAAAGGATGTATCTCCATGAACTGAATCGAAGGATAATATCCATTCTAAAAAACTAGGGCTTGTTTTAGGCTTAGTTTAACAAGCGTAGAATTGAATTATTTTCAAGTATTCATGAAGTCGTTATGCTCTGAATACTGAGAAAAAAGTTAAAATATTGTTTAGGAAATAAAAAAGTGACTGTTCCACAATGTTAGCTAGATTTAAACCTGGGACGTAGCGAGAAGGTCAATCTAATTTAAAAGTAAGATGAGAAAGATAAATAATGAAGATAGATATATAAATATCGGAATAATATATTATCTCCAACAATTATCAAATAATCTGAATGTTTAAAGGCATAAATACTACTCGAAAGTTTATTTACCGAATGTATAATCGGAGAAAACTTTCAGTATGTTCAAAAACGTATCACAAAAGTAAGATCTGACCAGGAACGTAGGTGCAGCACTTACTAAGTTGTGAAGTTAATATAAACATATTTTATATTATAAATTGAAGCAGTGCATTTCAAAAACATCGAAATCTTGAAATGACTTATTGTGTGGAAAAATAAATAAATATCCAGTTTCGGAAAGATATTTATCTATATATATAGACCATTTTTGATGCGGACTGGAAATCAAGATATTAATCTTTGCATTATTCGCAAACTGAACTTGAACTCTTAGCGAGAATTACTATGATCCCTTTAACGAATGTAAACATAAAGGAGGGGTAAAGAGATAATTAAGAGTGTCTTAATTCTTTACCGGCTCGTAATTAAGGATGTTTTCCCTTTTGTCTAAGCCTAGACTATAGATTGATTAATATAATTATAATAATATCTGCTATTATGAGGTAAACTCTCGTTAATTAACCTCTAAGCATATATCAAAAATATATATCAACATAATCTAGAGCTTCCGTAAGTTTAGAGGAAGGAAATGATTGACTTTGGCAGTTTCTGAATAGTTACAAAGTCAATAAAACAAAATATCAAAAGGAAAGTATTGTATATAAACTCTAATTTAGGCAATAATAATCTGTCACGTACTGAATAATTAATGCCTTTACTAAATATGTATCCATTGTCAATACCAAAGTGCAAGAAAATTTTGATTGACATGGACTCTAGTTATAAATAAAATATTAGAGGTATAGAGCTAGTCGAAGCAAAACTATTCCTCAATAAGATAAAGTAGACCTATAATATACGAGGATTAATTGGGTCTAGAATTATAATCATAATAAAATTATTATTCCAATATGAAGAATCTTCAGCGTAATAGATTCTTACTGAGGCAAAAATATCTGGTATATTGCTATCGTAGTCTTAAATGATCCAGAAGAAAAAATAAAACAGGCAAAGTAAAGAACGTATCGAATTATATCTATGCCTAAATATAAGATTTTTTTCTTATTTATTATTTTATAGCAGAGTTTAGACAGAGCACGACTGACCTAGACTCTTATATAATCAATCAAAAGATAGTATAAAATAGAATAATAGCTTATCGGATCAACTATTTTCCATGTAGAAAAGGCAAAAGGAAAATATGTACCTCAACTAGAATTTTAAATCGTAGTAATCTAGAGAGGTAGTGAATAAATAAATAAACTGTTAATTTATTTATCTGGTTGGTGTAAATTTCCGATACCTTAAGAATGAAAAATTAATAGAAAGTAGAAAAGATCGATTGCTACTTTCTTGTCAATTTACTCCTTAGATTACATGCTGATTACATATCGGAGCATGTAGAAGAAAAACAGGGGAGGAAAGAAGAAAAATTTTTATATTTCGTGTATATTTTTCTTCTTATAAATAACGATAGTTTTATAGTTCACCTTTGCCCTAGAGCCGAATAAGGTGAATATGTAAGAAGTTAATCTCTTTGTAGCGAACAAACGAGATATAATTATAGCTGGAAGAATCTTCTACACTTAGTGAATGAATTGCGAATTTGATCGTAACCGATAATTCTTAATTCATTTTCAATAATAAATATATATATAGAATTTAAGTCAAGTTAAAAGTAACTGGACAGAATTCAACAATATAAATGGCTACTAGGTATTAGAACCCATCGCTGTCATTCAATAACCTATAATCCAAGACTATACATGTCTATAGTGGTTATATATGAATATATGTTGAGCCTGGAACACACTAGTAATCCGACACAAAGTCTACGAAACTACTGCCCGGTGGAATTTTGTTAGAATGACCTGGCACTACTCTACGAAGTGCCTCCCGATGAAATTTTCTAGAGCCGGAATTTAAACGCTGTCTAGCGAATTAAAGAGATAAAACATCATTTGAATGACCTGGCACTAGTCTACGAACTGCTGCCCGGTAAGAATTTTGTTATAGTCGGAAGTTTAACTCTTTCTAGCGGATAAAAGAGATAAAACATAAGTTAATTTAAAATATTAATGGAATTACACACCTATAATAAGTCAATGGAATATTAAAAATTCTAGTCTGATTTGGGAAAGACTGTACAGAATTTTTTGTATAAAAAGTTATTATGTATTTCACTTAATAACCTATATCCATTGACTTAAACGTGAATGGAGCTCTATGAACGATAATAGATTGTTCGGGAATTAGTAATCATTATTTTGACACTAGTTACCCGACACAATGACCGGACACTAATATTCGTAACTGTTGCCCGGTAAAGTTACAAGAAATTTGACAAATTGATCGGATAGTAGTATTCGTAACTCTAGTCCGATGAAAAAGGGAGATTATATATGAAAACTGAGCGGGCACAAGTATTCGAAACTTTTTCCCGAAGATAATTAATTATAAGGCAAAAATTGACCAGACACTTTCTGTAAAAGTTTGCCTGGTGAAAAATCAGAAATAATATAATAATATGACCGGGTATAAGTATCAGAAATATTACTGATACTTTGCCCAGTGAAAAAATTTTTTAATAATTAGACATAATGACCGGAAGTTAGTATACGTGACTATTTTGTCCGGTGAAATATGTCAGAAACTAAGTCTTTCCAGAAAATAATTAAATTATTGACTGGAGACTAGTTGACTGGTGACTGGTGACTGGGTGACTGGTAACTGGTGCCTGGTTGACTGGCACCTGGATGACTGGTGACTGGTGCCTGGTTGACTGGCACCTGATTGACTGGTGACTGGTGAAGCTGATTGACTGGAGCCTGGGTGACTGGTGACTGGTGACCGGTGACTGGATGACTGGTGACTGGTGGACTTAGACTTTATAGGATACTAAGTACCCAAAGATGCCACCTTGATGGGTCTTACCCCGGCAGTATAGTCATATGGGGTGGGGCTCCCATCAGTAAAGAATTGTCTTATAACCCATCAAGGGTTGACAAGTTCTTTACAATCAGCTTCTCCACCATGAGAATCTTTAGCCAACTGAAGATCTCTGCAAACAAAAGTCCAGGAAAAAAAACATATCGTAATTGCTGAATAACCTGGAACGAAAAGAACAAAAATATTCTGCATATATAAACACGACTATCGAACCGATCGCGCACGAGCGTTGTGCCGAAAAGCGAGAGTCGCCAAAACGCATGTGGAAAAAGACCAGTCAAAAATACATGAAATCGAAAATTGAAAATTTTAAATAATAACACAGAAAGTGAAAGGAGTGATAAATAAACAAAAGAAACACAAGGATACATAAATTTATCCGTGAGGAAAGAAATAATCCAAATTTCTATCACAGGTAAATAATCCTTGTTGAATTTCTTTGTCCACAGAAAAGAAACTGACACGTGGTCAATTGAGCGGGAAGAGTTACGTCACACAGGTAACTGCCTAAGGGACCTTCTGGTTTAAGACTTTAATTAACGACTGAAAGGTCGTTTTTTCTGTGGAAGGTGTGAAAACAGAATAGAATAGCACATTATCTATAGGTTAATGTATTATGAAGTTAAAATTTCATTTTGAATTGAAATCAGACTACTGTACATGTAGCTACAAAGTACAATACTGCTGTAAAGAGGCTAGGTGTCTAGATGAAAACTAGCTGTTGAAAAGAAAGGACAAGAAGACATCAGAAAGAAAGTTTCCATAAATGCATAATATGGTCTGCATGCACAAATCAGAGGATTAACCTACCATAAACAATTTTGTACAGTTTGACCAGACATAGGCAGACAACTTGCCTATCCCTATTGCCTGGTTCCTCTGATCGTCACAGATGTGGCGTTATTGAAATAATGTAAAAATTGAAAATTAACTTGTGATTAGCATTTGGCTATATTTTTATCTCTGTAGAGTTTTGTTTGTGTTGAGGTTTTACGGCCCAGGCAACCCAATGGGGTCATGTCGAGTGCGGTCAGTTTACCTAGAACACGTTTACTGGGCAGGCTTAGTCCTCTAAGAGGTTAACCAGTATTGTGCACATTCTTTTGCCAGAAACTGACAACTGCCCTTCTTGAATCAGTGGAAGGGAGAGAATGACCGTAGAAAATATTTCACAATCAATCTCCACGAAAGAATGTTGCCGACCTCGGCGGGGGTTGAACCCGCGACCTCCTGGTCTCCAGTCGGACGGCGCATCCAATTGAGCCACCGAAGCCGGCATCTCTGTAGAGTACAATGCGTACACAGGTAAAGTTGCCAACGAATTGGCTCATCTATACATGTGCGTGGAGTAAATGTGCTAAGCATGTTAGTGGCTAACCAAGTGGAAAATCATTGTAGATGATGCGCACACTTGCCAGCAATATAATGTTCTATAAAATATTTGCATGGTCTAAAAATTATGGAACAAAATGAAAAAAAAAACAAAAACTGTCAAGTTCTTTTTTATGCTGAGTATATTTGGATATAACACGATTGTTTAACTAACATGGTTTATGCTAGGGACCCCAACAATAGAGTTATATAGAGGTTGTGGTAAATTTACTCATAACTTTGTAATTCCTTGATTGCTTTTGATCAAACTTGTATCAAATTTTACAGTTTGTTAAGCTTTTTCATTGTGAAACATATTTTATAATAGGGTTGCGTTCCACTTTAAGTAACATATGCATGTTCATTACCTGGATCTGCAGAATCAATATAGTCTTGAGAATTTCCATTACTTTCTTCATTCTGGACAACTATATTTTGATCAGCACTGTTAACTTTATTACTGTCTTCCACTTGGCTTTCCATATCTTCTTCATCATTTGAATGTTCTTCCTTTGCTTCATTACTGTCCACATCATCATCAGTCACATCTCCTGAATACTTCATTTCAGCATCATTTTCATCTTCAATGTTCTTATCAAAATCGACTTTGTCTTTATTATCAGTTGCATTGTCACTTTCATCTTCTTTATCATTTAAAATTTCATTTGCAACTTTTTCCAAAGAAGAAGAGTAATCACCACCAGTGTCCATGGTAACATCGTCTACAGCCTGGTTGTCAACAGCAACATCACATGTTCCTCCACCATTAGCTGCATCCCCAGCGGGATCCATCTTTGGTACTGAGGTAATCAGATAATATACTTTTAGTTCAAAGCTGCAGAGCTTCCTGGTCTGTAAACTACATGGATGTAGGTCTTAGCACCTGAAGTAATAATAATAATAACTTACAAGATATTTAAATCCCGAGTGTCTTGAGAAAGCAGGTCCCAAACTAAGGACAATTTGGAGTAGAACCCACGCTGGTTACCGCAGTACAACAAACGTGACTGGGTACAACAAACGCAGTTGAAATTTTGTTGACAAGAAAAAAGTGTTAGTTCAATGTGTTAGTTAAATGTTTCCTTTATTTTGACGGAAATATGATGAGTTTTCTGGTGGTTATGAGGTTACAAGAAGATGTGTTTTTGTTGTTTTGTCTACATTTTAAATAATGACACGGTCAGAGAAGGAAAAGCAAAGCTACAAATTAGGCCACAATAGGCAAAAGAACAAAACTTCTTGTTTTACGGGTCTATCAGTTAAGGATAAATGGCATGTACATGGCCATTCTAGGGTTTTTCATGTCTCCAGGTATCGAAGTAAATATACTATTTCTGACAATTCATAAAAACTTCTAGAATATGAATTGTATCGAATTTTCCTAGTGCACTATCTTGTAACACGGGTACAACTTACCACGGATCATGTGTTGTTCCTAAACACGGAAAAGATGGTTTGTTTGTTTGTGTTGAGGTTTTACGGCCCAGTCAACCCAGTGGGGTCATGTCGAGCGCTGTCAGTTTACCTAACCACACGTTTACTGGGCAGGCTTAGTCCTTTAAGCGGTTAACCAGTATTGTGCACATTCTTTCGCCAGAAACTGACAACTGCCCTTCTTGAAGAAGCAGAAGGGAGAGAATGACCGTAAAAAATATTTCATGATCAATCTCCATGAAAGAATGTTGCCGACCTCGGCGGGGGTTGAACCCGCGACCTCCTGGTCTCCAGTCGGACGGCGCATCCAACTGAGCCACCGAGGACACGGATATGGAAACACCAAACTTTGCCGTTTAATTTTTTTTCCAGTACAAGCGCCTGTTTTCAAGAATTAGTGGAGAAGGCGCACATATCTGCCCCTTAAGTTGTAAAATTGCAACATCAACTAATGTGCTTGCCATTCTAAAAATAGAAAGCGTTCTGGGTTGTAAGATGTGTTCGCTGATATTTCGTGCAGCTGAATGCCAGAGCATTTAGTTTATGACATGTAGACAACTTCTTTATACATCAGACTCACAATAAACAGTCGCACTGACCCATAACATTTGCATATGGTATACAAAGTAATCTGCACATGCACATGTAAACTATAGAAATGTTTCGTTTAATATCCCGTTTTAACAAACAGTTTATTATTTCAAATGTCACGAGCAAAGGTCAGGGTGTCATTTTAACCCTTAAAGTGCCAAGAAAATCTGCATCTGAAAATATTGTCTGCTTATGTCGTCTGCTGCATCTTCTTGCAAACTTTTTAAACTTACAATTTGCATATAGGCTAACAGTGTGGACCCAGATCAGACTGCTCCTAAAGGAGCAGTCTGATCTGGGTCCACACTGTTTGCAACAATGACTTAAAGTAACCGGCAGAAGACAAAGCAGACGACAATTGTTGTGATTTGAGCTTTAAGGGTTATTTGTTTGTGTTGAGGTTTTACGGCCCAGTCAACCCAATGGGGTCATGTCGAGCTCGGTCAGTTTACCTAACCACACGTTTACTGGGCAGGCTTAGTCCTCTAAGCGGTTAACCAGTATTGTGCACATTCTTTCGCCAGAAACTGACAACTGCCCCTCTTGAATCAGCGGAAGGGAGAGAATGACCGTAGAAAATATTTCATGATCAATCTCCATGAAAGAATGTTGCCGACCTCGGTGGGGGTTGAACCCGCGACCTCCTGGTCTCCAGCTGGACGGCGCATCCAACTGAGCCACCAAGGCCGGCTTTAAGGGTTAAAGGCATACTTGTTACTCCAGGCAATGAGCTCTACTAACCGAGCAAAAACAACTTCAATGAGACATTATTTGGTCTCATTATAGTGCAATCACAAGAATCTGCAAATAATTTGTCAGTACAGTAGTGACTGAAGATACTTTCTTCTCTGTTTACATTCTGCGAGCAACTAAAGACTTATTCATTATATCAATACGGGAACCAATGACCTTGACCCAAGTGCGCGGATTCGAGTCTTTCCTGGACACACATATTTTATTGAAGGAATTTTTCTTTCATCCCTTTTACTAGTTCTTTCACACCAGATGAGGAAATCCTAGTTTTAACCCTGGGATAGAAACTTTTATCCTATCCAGGTTGTCCTGCAAAGGGATTGTATAAATGTAAAAAACTCTCATGTGTTTGACTCTGAAGTGTTTGATGTACACTTGTTGTATAGGACATCATGTATGCAGCCGTTAAGATATTGCATGTGACAGAATGTGACTAACCGTCACAATAATTTCATCACAATATTGCGAACATCAGCAATCAAAGTGACTGCATTTAAATCTACTTCTAGACTTAAAGATACAACAGACAAAGATTCTGTAATTAGTGGGTCATGAAATCTTTTCTATGGTCATTCTTTCCCTTCAGCTGTTTCAATAAAGGCATTTGTCAGTTTCTGGCGTAAAAATGTGCAATGTACTGGTTAACCACTTATATATAAGCCTTCCCAGGAAGGGTTGTTAGGTAAACTGAACAGCTGGATAAGACCAAAATAGTGTTGAATGGGCCGTCAAACTCCAAAACAAACAAACTGGGGTGGATGGGTGTGGCGAAGATGTGTATCTTACGTCAGCTGGGGTGTCCAATTGGCTTACAACTGGTCAAGACCTGTTATAACCTTGTAGCAGGTAAGGGTAAAGGGGAATGTTTTTATTTCTTCCAGTTCTTCACTTTCATTCCTTTCCCTCTTTCTTCCCTGTTCCTTTCTTTTGTCTCCTCTACTATCGTTTCTTTCTCTTTTCTCCCTTTCTCTGAGAGACAACACAAAAATGACCTACAAGGGTTGACATTGCGTTAAACCTTAACACAATCAATCAGTCAGTCAAACATATAAAATAATGGGTATGAGGGGTAGATAGGAAAATCCGTCCCTCATCCTTTTACAACCCACAACCCCTAACCTTGATTATCTACCTTGGAAGCTTATACATAGCTTATAGGTTTACCAATCTCTGACAACTTCGTAAGGGGTATGACTCTTTGGCAGCCTCAGTGGTTAGAGCACTGGATTTTCACCCCTGTGGCCCAGTGTTGAATCCCACCATAGCCCATTTTTTATTTTGGTCGATTGTTTACCTCTGAAAGCTAGGAACTAACTTCTCACATCACAGGTCCTTGTAAACGAATGTCATTTGACGTGCCACCAGTAACACTTCTGATTCTGGGTACAAGTGAGCACTTCCTAATTCAAAGATTACCCTATTAAATTCAGAAACAATGCCAAGCATATGTACAGAAATCATAATACTGAGAATTAGAAAGGCATTAAAAAGTATATAACAGTCAAATAGAGCATCTGGAATTAAAAACAGCATCATTTATCAGAATTTCACAGGAGGATTAAAGAGTTTTTTGGTCTCAGTGCATAATGATTATAATCCGTGTTTGTTGTTCCCAAACTGTGCTGATTAAATGCGTTATGGTGTATCGTAACCCGTGGTAAGTTGTACCCTGACAAAAAATTAGCTTTGAACCATTTCAGTTTTCAGTGGACGGTGACACTACCTGGGGCTCAAACAAATGCATCAATGGAGGCTATAGAGTCACAACAATATATAAATTACAAAAGCATTTTTAAAAAGATGTGTTACGGTCAGAAAATATTAACCAAAGTATGCTGGGGTTGGTGAAAACATGCTTGACAAAAGAAAAGATGTTTTTATTTTCGTTTTTCACGAACAGATTTCTCTGCAACTGTATCTGTAAAAGGCAATACCGCTTTCTTGCTAAAATAAATCATTTTCTACCAAAACTATTCTTTTGACGTCATCATTTTCAACTGCATTCGTTGTACCCAGTCGCATTCGTTGTATCGTGGTAACTGGTGTGAGAACCTCCCTCATAAATGTTTTGCTGGTAAACAGAAAACTGACTTCAAGATAAATCACCTTATTAGAATTTAGAAGAAATGGGAAAAACAAACAGTCTGATGGAGGTTTTAAAAAAATCAAACGCCACTGAAGAAAGTTATGATGTGTTGATTTTGTTTTTCAAATTCTAATTCAGGGAATCTTTAACCAAAAACTTTCATGTAAAATTTCTACAGTCCATGCCCTTGACAATAAGATTTTTATGAGTCTTGGGTTTGTACTGCATGAGAAACCTTGAACATGGACCAAATGTCAGTCCAAGTTTTATATTCCTTGGCATTAATATACATGTACAGGCACATTTGTACATTGCAGGTCTTTTAGAAAAGTTCCAAACACATTCCTGGGGGATGTCGGGGGCCAAAATGAGCCTAGGTCTTGTTCTTGGAGTATTTGGTGGTAGTTCTGGAAATTGTTTTCTCATTTTCTCCATAAATACATTATGTATACTAACCCACAGGAGCACCCTGACAAGGCACTTCTAATGAGTATCCACAACATATTTTTTCTGAAAAATAAGAAAAAACTATCCCAGAATTATCACCAAATACTCCTCCT
The DNA here is from genome assembly GCA_964016985.1 of Anodontia alba. Taxonomy (NCBI): domain Eukaryota; kingdom Metazoa; phylum Mollusca; class Bivalvia; order Lucinida; family Lucinidae; genus Anodontia; species Anodontia alba. Next base: position 93,443,757 of record OZ024824.1, on the reverse strand, counting down.
CAAAGGCTCCATATTCCTAACAAGAGGTCCATGGGGGGAGGGGGAAGGAGGGGAGCGCAAACTTGACCTTGCCATAAAAAAAGATCAAAGGTTAACCTACTACCATCATTTGAACAAAATTGGTCGACCTTGAGTCCCCAATGCTATTTACCAAGATTCAGCCTCAAAAAAAAAAAAAAAAACAATTCAGCCTCAAAGCTTTCTTGATTCTGGAGAAGATACTTTAAGTGTTTCTTTTTACCATATATTGGCATGGCAGCCATCTTGTTCAATGGGGCAGAACCATTCGAATAAATTATCAAACCCCTTTTGACTGGAGGCCCCATCTGAAATCTTGTGAAAATTGCTCAGGTGGGAAATGTCTAAAATATGATTTCTCAACATTTTTGCCATATAAATGCATAGGGCCCATACAAATGTATGAGAAGCAAATTTGACCTTGCCGTAAAAAGGTCAAATGTCATTATAGGACCATCATTTTTAGCGACCAAGCACATATGAAGGGTTATCCCTTTTATATACCTACATGTATGTAATAACTCAAAGTGTTGGGAAAGACAGGCCTCACCAAACATATGACTCAGGTCATACACCACAAAAAATGTGGCCTCTGATCCGTATCTACACTGTCTACCACTCATCCAGCAATATCATGGACTTGTTAAAAGTTAAGGACCAGGGCCCGGTTGTTCAAAGCGTCGTTAGCTTAACGAGCTCGTTAAGGGTCATTTCGTTAACTGTTTTAGCGGATTCAATATACAATATTATGATATTTTTTGCTGATAAAATGTGAGTAGCTTTTGCACTGCAAAAGCTACTCACATTTTTTCAGCAAAAAATTTCAGCATATTTGCGTATCATTCAATTTAAATTTTAACGAATCGTTAACTAACGACGTCGTTAGCTTTGAACAACTGGGCCCAGTATGGTAAGGCATTAAGGTGTCCCAGTACTTAAGGTAAATACGGTAACAGTTGGTATTGGTTTTTTCACATGTCAATCAAATGGGCAGTTACCTATTTTTTATGTGGGGATCAAGCGGCATTGCGATAATGGGCAGATCGCTCAAGGCAATTTGTGGTACATGGTTAGTGTTATATGTTGACAAAAGGTTTGTTTGTTTTTATAGCTACAGATAAGGCCTAAAAAAAATAAATGTTCTGTTTCTGATTTCATCATAAATTTGCCACAGGATCGGTAGGGCGGCAACTTTTTTTCTCTCTCCTTTTTTTTTTTCCAAGTCAAATTACGGTTGATGAATCATATATTTTTTTTAATGGACTCTTAAAATATTCTGACTTCTTTTACCAAATATTTGATCATTTTTTGAATACTGATGATAAAGGGCACTGTGTTAAACACCTTTTCTTTTATTTTAGACTGAGAGGTGGCTGCATGCTTCGAAATGAACTGCACTAATGTGCTCTGTTTGGCTTGTAAGGGTGCAGCCATATTGGAAATAAAAAGACGAACGATGAAGACCAACAATATCTGAAAATTGGTACAGGCAAATCATGTAACATACATATATAAAAACTGGGCTTGTCTGGGGTTGGTCGTGGACTATATTTTTTTTCTTCCCGTGCAAAAAAATTACAATCGGAAACATAACATTTTTTTAGGCCTAAGAGGTAAATTTAAAAAATGGAACATTAGAAAACATGAATTATGATGGGCTGATTTTTTATCAGTTCAGCTCTTCAAAAACTAGTCTTGGACTGAAGAGCCGGCATTTTCTTGAGCCCTTATACAGTGATTTTTTTACAATTTTGCCTTTATGGGTCCTGGGACTCGCTAGGTCCAGAATTCATGCATCCCAAACTGAAACTATGCATCCAGCCTGGGACTCGTGGTGAAATATTTTTTTGCGTCCTAGACTTTTCATTTAAACTTGTGTAACAGTGTTTTATAATTACTTTCTTGGTATTTCAATTGGATGTGCAATAAAAATAAATAGTGGTGACTGAGTTGCTTTAATTCTTTCCAGAAAACTTCCTGAGAAATATGAAACTATAATACCACTGTCTATTAAAAGTGAAGTGTTAAAATGTTTTCTCCCACAGGCTTATTAAAATGTTTTCATAAATCTTCAGTTTTAGTGACAGATGATCAAATACCTGTGATACATGATTAAGGACAGACATTTTGTCTGTTTTGACTAGACCGTGATACAAAGCAGAGACATTTTTGTCTGATGCTTTGTGGGTTCAGTTTGGGACTGGGGGGTTTTCGTTATCGAGATCGCCATCATCGGCAGTCTCTGACTCTGTTTTCCGTGTCGGTCTGATTTGCTGACCTAGCAGACCGAACAGCGTTTGCTGTTTGGGGTCTAGTTTTATTATCTTTTTAGGGTGCATCTTTTTCTTCTTTCAAAAAAAAAAAAAAACAAAAAAGAAACAAAAAACGATCACTGTTTCCTGTTGACAATTGCAAGGTCAAACGGTGTTACGATAAAAGATCTCATCAGACTAAAAACCAATACTTTAGTATCCGCTACGGTTTCCTCCGATACTGGACAACTTGGTATTGATTATTTGACTCTATAGGTAAAATCGGTGTACCGTAGAGATACGACACCTTTCAGTACTGGCTTTTACCAAATACTGTACTGAAACACCGCTTGCGCATTCGCTTTTTCCAAAAAAAGAAAGTAGACTTCAAGAAGCAAAACGTACGTATATTCGAGATTTTTTATGAGTCCACGGGACTCACCGAGGCTAATTTTTTGCGTCCTCTGGCGAAATTATGCGTACAGGACGCACGCCTAAAAAATCACTGCCTTTTATATATATTATATATATATATATATATATATATATATATATATATATATATATATATATATCTATATATCTATATATATATTATATATATATATAAGACAGTCTTGAAGTGAAAACCAGTCCAGCCCTTCAAAAACTAGTCCTGGACTGAAGAACCGGCATTTTCTTGAGCCCTAATATATATATACACACATACACACCCACAGGTAGAGTAAGCAGGGATTTTTCATTACGAAAACATGCCTATTTAAATACAGTTGACTCTCGTTATCTCGACCCCTCTTATCTCGATCCTATCACTTATGTCGAACTGACTTCTAAGTCCGGATTATTTTCCCTATGTATTTATTGTATTTCAGCTTCGCGTATGTCAAACTACTTTTATGTCGACACTTCGGCTATCTCGTCCATCATTTTCAGTCCCTGAATATATTTTTCACAGTTTTTACTACCGCGTATCTCGAACTCGGACCATGACGACGGAAAAAAAAATGTAAGATGCGGCGCCGGCGGTCTCTCAGTTAATGAAAATCATAATAGGCCAATGATAAATAAATCAATATTTTAATTTTCCCCTTCGTCCAGGTAATTACAAACAACACAAACAATGTCTAAAATCCGTAATTATGAAATCACATGTGTGTCGAGTCGGGTTTGACACGCAGCGCTCAAAACTGTCTCGTGTCATTGATTTGTAAGATAAAAAAGCGGCCCAGAATAGTGTTATGGAAGATTAATCAACGAAGTTTCTTTAATTTATTGTTTAGATATGCTCTTCACTATTGAGTACTGTCCGTCTGAATGATATAGGGTCTTCAAGAAAAGTCAGTGCGCGACAGGTTCCGACTCAGATCAGCCTGTATTGATCAGGCTAGCTAAGTCTGAATCTTCGCTTGTTACTCTTTGGTCAGGCGTGCTCTTTGGTAAGCCAGGTAAGGCTCATGTGTATAATGGAAAATTAGTTGGTGTGCAGGCTGATCCGAATCTTTGACAGTCGCACAGACTTCTAATAGGAGTTGTCGTGCACGACCTCAAATAGACGAATCACACGTGGTTACCGATGTTAACCCTTCCGACCCTGTAGACTGGTACGGATACCCGCACAAATAGTGTAGGTCCAGATGAGACGGTTCATAACGAGCTTTCTCTGTGATGGTTCTCCATAATAATGAGATGGTGAGTTATTTTACGTTTTAAATATTGGGCTTTGCATTTTCCTAGCATTAAAATACCATGCTCAAATGTGTTTTTTGTAATAAAAAATAAAATTCTCCAGACCACTTGGATTTTCTGTTGTTTTCTTCGTTGGAAAAGGTGGTTCTCAACGGGGCTCTCAATACTAATGAGATGGTGGGTTATTTTACGTGATATTACTGTAATTAATGCTCTATCTTGTTATTGTCATAAAATGGTTCTCTTTAATAATGAGATAGTGACTTAATTTACGTTACATCACCGAAAACATACCTATATAATTTTGACTCCCTTTAAACCCCTCTTTTTTTATGGTAAAACTGGGGTTTACAGG